>CM042144.1:54314140-54578275 GCA_023376005.1 Doryteuthis pealeii | reverse complement strand
GAGAAAGAGAGAGATGTGGTTGATAATGTCTTTCGAAACTTCCGCCCTCGTAATATTGATATGTGGCGATCGGATGTAGCGTTTGAATCAGAAGAGAAGCGTAAATAGGAGTATCGCATCTGATGATGTGATTTTTAAGATAGCCGATGTCAAATCAAGGTCTAGGGTTATTTTAGTCGCCTAGAGGTTAGGGTAATCATGTCCTGCCCTAGTCGTGCTGGGGCTGTAATCAATAGCGCTGAGCTGGACCTGGCGTGCCGCTAAGAGGGTAATCCCCCTGACTCCAAATAGGGACCACCTGTTGGCCATGGGTAGCGAACCCAATACTATAGGTACAGCATTGTGGTAGCTGACTGTTTGTGACCTGGGGTACTAAGTGGTCATGTGGCAGTACATAACTCCACTTCAGTCCGTTATTTAGGACTAGGCTGGTTGTTGTAGAAGCCCTGATTTGATTCCATCATCAATTGGTTGGTCACACCAAAGCCTTAACAACTATATGATTGCCCCAGGCGCTATTCTTCATATTGCTCTATAGGCAAACACCCACCCCTTTTTATCAGATAGTGCCTAGAAGGGCAGTAAGCTGTGATGGGTCACACCACAGTTATTGAATTACGCTACATCATGACATTAGTAATTAGGTGTTGGATTGTTTGGACTGAGTCCTGTCCTCGATCTTTGTTATCTGCTACAATCTTCGGATGATGGCCCTCCGGCCTTCTTCAGGTATTTTTTGTTGGAGCTCTGGGAACCTTTCTTGTTGTAATATGGGAGCCATCAAAGGAACTGAGAGTTTGAGAGCGCCCGCAAACCGTTTTTCATATCAATTGCTCAGTGGGGCTATTCTCTGTTGCTCATTGCCGCTAACATAGCTGGGGTACAGGTGGTTCAAGCTAAACGCGATTATTGACAAGGAATATTCCTGAAGTTCGAAAAGCAAGGTTCCAGTATTTCGCATAGAAATACTGATGAAAGGCCGGAGGGCATATTCGGCTTGAACATTGTACGCAGATAACAATAAGAAATGTAGGACAATATTCAGAATAATCCAAATTAATACTAATTATCAAGTCTCATTCTCAAAAATTCAGAGAAATAGTAACAAAGTTAAGTGAAAATTATGTTCTCTAAACCAAAATTAAATTAATTGAAGTTAATAGACAGTATTTGCATTGTGGTGGCTCATCAAAAGTTGATGATACGGCATTAATGCAAAATTCCAACCAAAATCTTGTATGTTCATTCTAAAGTTTACTGTGTTATTTCGTCCTTAAATGAAATCAGACTTCTATATGTTTAATATTACATTTAAACAAAGGCTTATCAATTTGGGGTACGATTTAGGAGAAAATGAATGTGGGTAGTGGTTCCGCTAGGTCTCTGGTTGGACAGGTGGGAATTAATATCGCTAAGAGATTTGTGTGTGTGTCGAGGAGAGAGCTCAAAGCCAGGGTCAAGATTCTTCAAGCTAATTGAGGTCAGCTATGACCACCAAGGCAAGCATAGGATTTGGTCAACATACAGGTGTTCCTGACTCAGCAATATTTTCTCCTCCATTGCATAGTGTGAAGAGGGTTTTTGAAGGGCTCTGGACGCCAAATAAATTGTAAACTATTCAGTGAACAAAGTCTAAATAAGCAAATAAAGAGTTTTATCTGGCTAGAGATTTACAGTTGGTGCGCTTGGTTGTTGTTGTGCAGCAAGCGCAACCTTTTATTACGGGAATGCAACTAATTGTTTGTGATGAACATCATGGGACGCACTCAGAGTTGCCTTACTGAGTAGAAAGTGTGACTACGATGATAGTCCTCAATTGTTCACAACATTTAGACCAATCACAAGTGGACAAGATTTAAAAAAAAAAAAATTGAATTCTAAAATACAAATAACACCAATAAGTAAAACGGATTTTTTGTTTATATTAGAGTGTAAAATTAAGAATATTAGAACGCAGTTATATGAAATGTTCAAAACTCTAGTTGTTGTGTTTGTTTGTTTGTTTGTTGTTGTTTGTTTTTGAATGGCTACAAGGTTAAGCGCCTTTCTTCAAGGGTCATTTAATATTGAATTGCAAGATCATTTTTATATCAGGTTGTTTCTAGCAGTAACCTGCTGTTAGCTTTTAAGTGGATGAGCGCGCAATTAAGTAATTAAACAAGGCCAATCCGCTGGCTTAACTTCAGTGATCATAAAGAGAACAAGCTTTGTTAACACTTCCAGGGGATATGAAAATTATAAAATCTTTCAAACTTGCAGACACTGTCTAAATTTAATGACATCACCTCTGTTGATGAAGCTGGATATACTGACTGTGATCTCTGAAGAGGGTTAAGAACCTTCCCGTCAAAAAAAAAAAAAAGAAAAAAAACAAAAAGGAGGAGGGGGGGTGTCCTGCTATAACATTAAACTAGCATCTGATGGCAGTTTTACATTTATGGAAAAAAAAAATTGCTTTTTTCAAACAATTGCTCTTATTCATTGAATGATGTCTCTCATATTTGCAGTATGAAAGGTGTGTTAAAAATCTAGCAGTAAAAAAAAAAAGGGAAAAAAAACTAGAAATTTTAGTAGTCAATTTCTCTTTCATCATTTCAAGTTGAAACAGTTACAAAAGGGAGTTTAAGTTTAATGAATAGGTAACATGGCAGATCTAACCTTAATGGATGAAAAAGAATAAAAAATAAAATAAATATATAAAAAACCTTAGAGGGCCTATTTTATTTTCAATTACTAAAGTAAGTTTATATTATCATAGGCCTCAATGGGAAGATGTCCAGCCCCCAGAAAAAAGGGTGTGGGTAGGCCTTTTTGAAATGAAGTTTTTACAAGACCAGGCAGGTTTTCCCGCACTCTTGCCAGGAATGTGCAAACAGTGGTCTTTGAATGTATGTATCCATCCCATCCTTGGCCCTATGCCAGAACTAATTCAGTCAAAGACTTTTAATTCCTTTTTTCTTCTGACTAAACCAATGTGATCTTCAGACAAAAAATAAAAGATCAAAAGCAACCAACAAGTAAGAAAAGTGGAGTTCTTCTTCATGCTATCCAAGAACAGAATGTTTCATCAGAAGAATCATGGAAGTGTGCCTGAGGAGATTTTGTTGATGAGCAGTGGTGTCGAAAGGTGAAGAAAGCATGAATCTGTTTGTAAATCTAAGATTGACAACAGGAAAGAGCCATTTTTCTCTCTTTTCCTGAATAAAAAAGCTATATGCTCAGGTTCTGGTTGTGTCCTTTGTATCTGTTTTTAAATAAAATAGTGCTCTTTTAGTGTTTTCTATTTCAGAATAGATGCAGCCTAATTCAAATAGAAACGTTGTTCTTGTAGTTATTTACTAAGCTTTGCTGAGTTGTGTGCAGCTGTCAAGAGGCTGGAAAATGAAGGGCGGATGCAGGTGGAACTCAAACTTCATTGGATCTGCTTTGCCAGTCTAAAATAAAGAACTATTTTGTAGGCCATCTCTTCAATGAACATGTCTCAATTAACTTTTTTAAAACAAGAATTACCTTTTTTTTTCAAATAATAGAATTTGAGAACTTTTCATTGAGAAACTTTATTGAAAATAGCCCAAAATTAATTTATTGTAAAAGAAATCATTTAAGAATTCAGATGAGAAAACAATAGAGTTTATTGTTCCTGAAAAACAAGAAGGTGTGTCAGAGCGCTTATGAGGCTTGGACCAGCCCTCATAAGCTCTGTTGACCTTCACTGAGAGAGTGGCTGATAATTTGAGGGCATTCTTAAAAAAAAAAAAGAAAAAAAAGGGAATAATTCAATAGTTCATATCTTGAAGATAACTAATGTAAATTTTAGTGGATAATGTTGATCTTGAAGTTAGAAAAAAAAGTCATTTTTCTTTACGGGTGAGATAAATAAATTAAATATAAAAATGCACCAAAGTATTTACTTACCAAAGATACACCATGACAAGGACAGGCAAACCCACGTAACGCGTGTACCTTGAAAGGATGCGGACACAAACTTGGTAAAGAATGCAAGCCAGTGGTAGAGTGTAAAGCCTCATTCTTCGAGACAGCAAGTCGCTGAATGGTCAGTAAAAGCCTAAAATGATATGAAAAAAAAAAAAAAAAAAAAAAAAAACTTGTAGAACTGAAATATGCAAAATTTGAATTGAGTTGGTAAAAGCTTAACATTTTTTTATTTAATCTATAAATTGTATTTTTCTGAACTCTGAAATTGACTCAGTATAAAACAATTTATATAGCAATTTTATTGAGCAATTTTCTTCTTCATACAATGACATTTTTCTTCCTTTTAAACCAATTTTTTTTCTCCTTTTTGTTGTTTTATTTATCACATTTTTGGCTACTGTATTTTTGTAAGGTGTTTTTTGTGTAATGGTTATTGTTGTGAAAAACAGACATAATGGCCAGAGTTCAAATCCTGGACAAGGCATTTCACATTTAGCACTAATACCTTTGGGAAAGGTAATGAATCCAATTATTCTACTTCTAGTTATGGGTAAATGTACGGTAGTACACTGGACTCTTTAACTTGGTATGGCACATGTCTAGAAGAAGGAAAACTAAATTGAAACCTGTTATATATCTGCATAAAAATTGACCTTGTTTCTCATCCTGCTCATGCATGGGGGTTGGGTTCATACTGTATTTTAGTAGTTGCTTTTCCCAGGTGTTTGTGCTTTCATTTTTTGAGAAAATGTCACCTTTTATTTAATACAGGCAGGTAGTTCTATAGTTTTTCATTTTGCTTATATTTAGTCATGGGTCTGGGTCCACAGGCCACATGTGACCTGTAGTGCTTTCTGTATGGTCTATACTTAAAACTACAATTTTTTTTATAGAAAAAATCTTTTTACCCAATGAAAAACAAAAAACAAACCCAACTTTTCCTTATTTCTAAGGCAAATGCTTACATTATGAGCTGGTCTTTTGTAGTAGAAATGGTTGTGATTCCTTCAATACAAAATTAACTTAAATGTTTTAGTAGTGCAGCCCATCAGATAATGAGACCATTTCTCATACTGCTTCCTTCTTGAAAAAGTTTACCTGGCTTATATGTTGAGGCAGTATTGTGTGTATTAAAATCAAAGAATACCCTGCAAGAAATCTAACAAACAAGAGTGAGTTGCCTTTTTGCAGCATATTCCCTTGAAGATTTGACGAATAGTCCAGGATCTGAGAAGTTGTAGATTATATCTCTGAAAACCGTTTCTGATCTTTCCTAAGAATTTTCTCAAATTAGTAGACCATTTCACATACCTTGGGTAGTAATATCTCGTCTACTAAAAGAGATGCCAACATACTCATAGGAAAGGCATGGACCGCTATATTGACAGGTTGTCCAACCATGTGAAATTCTGATTGTCCTGATAAAATAAAATTGGAATTCTTCCAAGCAGTAACCATCTTAGTATTACTGTATGTTTGGCAACCATTAGGACTTTTAATGAAATGCTAGGAAGAAAAGCTAGATGGGACGTAAACAAGGATGTGTGTGGCTGTTTTGAAACAAATCCTGGAAAGTAGCACCCTAAAAATAGCAGCTATATGGCCCACTTAGCCTCTATCTCACAAACTATCCAAGTAAGATGACAAGACATGCTGGCAGTCAGAGAAGCGGGGACAAACTCATAAGTGACGTTCTCCTGTGGACTCCTACACATGTACAAACCAAGTATTGGCAGACCAGCAAAAAATTACATCCATCAGCAATCTGGATGCTGTTGAGAGGACCTACCAGGAGTGATGGTTGATAGGGATGGATGGTGAGATAATCAAGGGAATCCGTGCTTTCAGCATGATTGATGATGATGATATGTTGAGGGAGGAACAAGAACACAGACAAATGTTGGGATAAGACAAAAAAAAAAAAAAAAAAAAAAAAATCAAACACAGTACCAAAAATTTCATTTCAGTAATTTAGACAAAAATCTTGTCTTGGGATTTGCTTAAAGGTTTTGAGGTTTAAAAATTGATCCAATTGAACAACAGAACAAGACAAGAGAAGAAATATTTAAATTTAATTGATTTTAACTCAAAGTTAGAAAAACAAAACAAAAAAAATATAAATCAAATCTAAAATAATTAAAGATTTTAAGACAAAAACAAGTTTAGTATTATTATTGGACTATTGTCCTCATCTTTATTCTTATCTGTACAACATTTCAGCCGATGTGCCCTGTGGGCCTTCTTCAGTTCAAAGTTCCGTGATGGCTCCTGATTACAACTGGAAGGTTTTCCGGAGTTTGAAAAAGAAGGTTCACGAGTTTGAGAAGGCTCCCAAGTCCGACAAGAAATACCTGAAGAACATTGTACAGATAACAATAACGGATGAGGTCAATAGTCTGAATAATCAAATATACTAATATATCAAGCCTCATCTGAAAAATTTAAAGAAATAAAAATAAGTTTCACATCTTTTTTGTCTGTCTGATATTGTCTAGTTGTAAAAGCAATAAAAAATGTACTGAACGCAACTTCCCCACTGCTGATTTTTTTTAATCAAATGGAAGATATTGCCGTGAAAGAGAACTCTAGTGCTCAACTCAGGTTATTGAACAAATAAGATGTTCATTTGCAGAAATAAGAGAGAAATAGTCAATGATGTAACTGCATCTGAAACATTCTCCTTTTTACTCACATGTGTTTGACGACTGGAAACCATATCTTGGGCCAAACTGAGAGAATAATCAGCATAAACCTGTTGAAAAAGAAAATGATTTTTAAATCACATTTAGTGGATTGGCTGATTTTAATGGCATTTCAACTCTTTTGGGATGTATCCTATGCTTAGAGGTTAGGGAGATTGCATTCATTTGTATGTTCATATTTACATTTTTTGTGTAGTATTTCTTAAAAATAAAAGCAATGCACAATGATAAGAAAATCTTTCAAGCTAATCTATATTAATATTGGATTGATTGATTTTAATGGCATGTCAATCAAGCATT
Source organism: Doryteuthis pealeii (assembly GCA_023376005.1). Lineage (NCBI taxonomy): Eukaryota > Metazoa > Mollusca > Cephalopoda > Myopsida > Loliginidae > Doryteuthis > Doryteuthis pealeii. Next base: position 54,571,337 of record CM042144.1, on the reverse strand, counting down.
AAAATTCTGTATGCACTTGAATATGTTTATAACATTGAAAGTACAAAATTTAGTTTTTGATTTTTACTGATTAGATGATATAATTTCATTAATTAAAAATAAATCGATTTGTAGAATTCTTTACAGTTCTTCATAATTAAGTACAAAAAGGATGTGCTACTCTTCAGTTCTTCTTAACACTTAACATCCTGTTGAGAAGTCCAGAGAATTCCTATAAGGATATATAAAAAAAAATGGTTAAAATGACCTTTGCATCTAAAGTTACCTGTTATTTCCTTAAATGAAAGACTTCTAAATATGTTTAATATCACATTTAAACAAAGCAATCATTTGGCGTGGATTAGGAAAACGAATGAAACTTCCAGCCGGGTGGAATGAGGTGGTATAAGATGTTATGAGTTAAGACCCCACCATGTTTAAATATCACAACAGATTCCATATGTGAAATTTAAATTTAAGGCTATTTTGAAAAATTGTTCTATAATTTAGTATTAACTGTAAGAAATTAAATTTTTTTTAAAAATGGAGAACTAGAAAAGAAAAAAAAAAAAAAAAAAATCCTGAAAATGTCTCAAACTAAGGGGTACCTTAATAAAATACTATTTGAATGTAAAAAAAAAAAAAAAAAAGAAAAATTGTAATACGAAAAATTCTACATCTTTTATTCTTAGCTTCTTTTTATTGTGAGGATGCATTTTTATTTATTAGCTTTTTTTGTACAAATGAATACATGTTTTTTTGTTTTTTACAGTAACTCAACAGGTAACTAAGAACTGAATTTAAATTTTTGTCATATAAGGACTTATTTCTTAGAACAAAATGTATTAATCTTTAATAATAGTAACTCAAAATAAATATGCAAATTCTCAGAGATTTAAAAAAATATTTGCTAAGGAATTTGCTAAATTATTTTCCTCAAAGCCAACTCTTACACCATGGTGATCCTAAAATCGTTTAGTAATGAAACAGGTACTTCTGTTAGTATACATATTACTTGACTTTTCCATCTCTATCATATATATATATATATATAAAGAATAACTTGGTTTCTTTAAAAAGCTGATAGATCTGCTGAGAAAATGCCACGACTCAAAAGATGATCCTAGAGAGTGGAATTAATGCACAGCAAATCAAAGATAACAGTTTGAATATATTTCTTGAAAGATTATTTGAACCTAAATCAGGTAGATTTGTTTTTGTGCATATTGAATAAAAGAAAGAAGCAAATTATCCTTACCTCTTGGGAAATTTCATTGAATTTTGTAATGAAAGCGTGTTTCAACCAGTCAACAATGACCTCAGCTATTAAAATCATCACAGCATCAGGAAGGATTACAGCAATGTGATCTAAAGGAGGAAGAAAAAGGAAAAATAACACATTTCATGAATCATCTGGACTATTATCCTAGTCTTTATTGCTTTTATTACAATTCCTAAACCAATAAAAACTAATAAACTGATAAAAATAATAATAATAAAAGATAAAAGTTGCTCGGTGAGATTGGAGAAATTAGGATTAAATACTTTACTAGAATTTTTGTAATAGATCAAAAATAGCCACAGTGGAAAATTTTTTTAAATTGAATTCAATGAATTCAGAAATAAAGGTAAGAAAAATAATTTAAGAGGGCATTTTTTTGAACTATCAGAAGAATTACTTAATAGAATTTGATCTGCATATAGATATTCTATTAATAAAGTACATGTACTATGCAAAGATTTAAAATAAATTTGTTTAAAAGGTTGATGTGAGAAGATAGTAAAAACAGGGAGATGCCCAAGGAGGCATAACAAACAAACAAACAAACAAATGGGTTCTTTGACATACTCAAGTTATTTTGTGTATTCTAGAGTATATATATATTCAGTTAACCAATCCTCAACAATCCAATTTTCTAGACTGACACCTGTGGTAACACCATCCACCATTCTGACACTTCCCATCTAGTGAGAAGAAAATCCCCCCCCCCACTGATGACCTTCTGTTTTCAGCATTTTTGAGAATGTCCATCATTGAAGCAAGTACTATATCCAAGTCCTGAAGATGGTCTAATAGACCAAAACGTTGCATCGTCGACAATAAACATCCAGTTTCCATAATATCCCGTGTTTGTCTACCTTTCTCCACATACTGTCGGATTAACCTCCTCACATTTCTCCCACACACATATATATATATATATATATATATATATATACGAGAAGAAAATGTGCAAAAGTAAGTGTTGGTAATAAAATCATAATGCTTCAGTGTCTAAAAGCAGGGATATAAAACATTGGAAACACTGTAACAATCAGACAGTGTAGAGATAATAGAGACAAACTTAACCATTAAATATGTGTGCCTATTTGTTACCTTCTAACACATGAAATTTTTAGTTACAATGATAGTACTAAAAAATTATATATATATATATATATATATATATATATATTATATATATATATATATTTACTTTAAAAAATAAGAATATCAAAGAAAAACATTGAGGCATGTATAGAATTTTCCAAGAGAAATTGCTTAAAATATTTGGTTTATAGATTCTTAAGAAAGAAGAAAATATTAATTTTCATTAAAAATTTTTTGTTATGATCTTTGAAATTGCATTTACACTCACACTCCCTTTTTGTGTTCACTTCAGGAGGTGAGATTAAAAGTGGTTCATTATCTTAAGGAGACTAGAATATTTGTTTAAAAAAAAAAAATTAAGTATAAGTGATTATTAAAGCGGATTTTTACATCATTTTGGAGTAAATGCTTTTTTAATTTGTCCAAATCTGTGAAAAAGTTGTTTTCTTACAATGGGTTAAGAAATAAAGAGTGCATTATTTTGGGGGGATTTTTATTTTGGTTTAGACTGTTTTTAAGCTTTGACATAAATTAGTATAAAACCAAAATAAGATTTAATTTCATTTTTTTATGCTTCTTACTTTTTATATCTTCAATTAAAAAGATTATTGTTTTGGATTTTCAAGAACTTGACAATTTGCTTTTATTTCAAACAAGCTAATTTATTTTTCTTTTTAAATAAAATCTTGTTTAATTGATATTTCATTGTTTCTTAAACAAAAACATGCAGACCACAATTTCATGACTGAATAGACTAAAATAAATATTATTTATTTCCTAAATATTTTTATGTTTTTATTATGTACTAACAACTATAGATGATAAAGTAAAAGAAAAAAAAAAAGAAAAAGAAAAAAAAAAAAAAAAAAAAAAGAAAAAATTTTGATTTTAGGACAGTTTTAAAATTGTTTGGGCCAGTTCCTGGACAGTTGTGAAAAAATTAGTCTGAAACTTTTGTTCCTGCACAGGTAGTCATTAAATTGTATTACTACTTGAACTACTATTATTTGTACTATTATTCCTCCTACTGTAAGATTAGATTTCACAGGTGCTCCAACTTCTCACAATGGATCTGTAATAATATCAAAATAATTCCATTAGCAAAGTGACCACAATGATATAAGCTTTTTCACTTCCTAATGTCAGTTTCATGGCTATAAGTATATGTGTAAAAAAAAAGAAAAAAAAAAGACATAATAAAACTTATAGTCATAAGACTAACATGAGGAGGTAAGAAGAAACTTTTGGTTTTACCTTGCTCTACTTGCCAATATTTGAGCACTTTTCTGGTTTAAAAAAAAAATTGTTTTTATAATGATTTGTTCTAAATAAGCTTCAAATAATTAGCATTTATTTGTTTGAGCACTTTTTTTTTGTCCAATTCAAATATTAACATCATTAGGATGGATGAAATGCAGTTTCAGCTGAACATTGTAATTTTTATTTTTACAAATTAAATTTAGTCATGAAACTGACACTTTATACTTATTTCAGGTTTTATCCTTCTCTACTGACCAATATTTGAGCACTTTTCTGAAATGTTTTTAATAAGGATTTATTTAACTATTGAAAGCTTTAACTAATTATCATTTATTTCATCAATCACTCTTTTTTTGTTAAATCCAAATATCAACCTTATTAAGATGTATGAAATGCAGCCATGTTTAATCATTTTTAGTTTTCAATTTCTTAAAATTTAAAACTCCTAATTTATTTTTTAAATTAATCTTTTTTCGTCAACTTGTTTTCTTTGATTCACAACTGGAGTTAGTGTTTTGATGCCATAGTAACATCCAAACTACAATTTTTAATATTCCTTTGTATCAAGTTGTGGGATACAGCACAAAGGAAGAGGGGGATAGATAAAAAACAAGTTGGTATGGGGGAGGGAGGTACAAAGAACTTGCATTGGGTTGAAGGTGGCTACCACCAAAAAAAGGTTGAGAAATATTGTTGTAAACTAGCTTTGTTAAAGAATATTCAATTTTTAGTCAGCCAATTATTTTCTCTACAAATTTTGTATATCTAATATAACTTGAAAATTTTGGCGCACAAGTAGCTTAGCCTACACATCTTCTGTAAAATTTTCACAATACAAAAGTTCAGTTTCTAAGATATGGGCAAGAGGTTGAAGTTTTGTAGTTATCTTATTGAAAGATGATAACGATTCATTTAAACATTTTAGACAAGAATTAAACTTTTACACTTTAATTTATTTTCATTGTTTTTTCTTTCTCTGTCAATGTAGAAACAAATTCCATTTTTTTTTTACCTGGATTCCAAGAAAAATTCCGCCATGTTGCGTACAAATACGACAAACAAGAGAATTATGTACTGGAATCTTTCTCTGGCATCACTGCATGAGATCTGGAACAAATTCTTTTTGTCTACTCTTTTAAAAACATTTATCTTTATCTCAACAAACTGCAATAGAAAAAAAAAAAAAAAGAAAGAAAGAAAAAAGCATGAACATTAATATATACCAGCATTTTCTGGATAATATTTACATATTAAAACACATGAGGTAGATTAAAAAATGATCTGCACTCTTGTTTTATGGAAACCAAGATCATTGTGGATGGTTTGATAGGCTGAACATTGACTAATCTGCAAAGAACAAGCTACCTCATCAATGATAACTCATCAGTTTGCCATTACCATCTCTCAAGTTTGTTGAATCTTTTCATCAGTGGTGAAGGTTGATGGGCATTCTATTCCCTCTTTGTACGTCACACTTGTCCGGTTACTTTTAAACTTCTCTATCTACTCATACACACTTATATGCAGTAGTGCATTGTCTCTGTATTGTGCTAAAAGCCTCTGATGGATTTCAGCCCCTGTCACTCCTTCTGACCAAAGAAATCGTGTCACTTTCTTGGTACATACTGCTAGTGGAGTGGTCATGTTTACATTGTAAAGACATCAAGAAAATGGCGTGATCGGGCTCAAACTTTGAACACATAACCACAACAGTGCCAACTATAAGCACGAATGAACAAAATGCAGTGTAAGAATAATAAAGATATGTTAAGGTGAAAGTGTGTATAATTTTTGACTACTTCATGTATTTTACTATATGACAGACATATATACCAGAGTCATTCAATAAATAATTTGAATTTTGTTTAAGGAGTTGGCAATAGGAAGCACTTTTTTAAGGTTGCCCCCTTTTTTTTTCTTCTTTCTTTTTTTCAAGTAAATCAATAGTGATGGGTCCTTTCCTGCTTTTGAAGGCAGTCAGCATGATTTTCTTTACTGACCACTGCACCCAGAACTTTTTATTTACCCAAGAATCAGTGTGTTTCCACTCCATGGACTGTCTTTTCAACTAAAGCTCATAGTGGCAAACTCATGTTTAGCCCATTTGTAAACATCCTCTGACTAAATCATGCTTCTCTGTACACATCACACATTTTCTGTAAATTTCACATGATTTGCACTGTTTGGTCACCAAAAATTTGATGACAGACCTCTCAAATACACCGTTTAATTTGCCACCATTTTGAATAACCCCTAAGTAGATAGTTTTGTGAGATTAAAATAATATTTGCTATAAACCAATTTTTAATAATGTAGAATTTACACTTATGGAAAAATATTTTTTTATTTTGCTAAAAAAAAAATCTTATTTATTGAATAACCATTGTATATACATACACACCATATTTTATAGCATATATATATTTACCAACCCCTCTGCACAAGCAGGATGTGACACAAGGTCAATTTCTTAAGCGGAGTTCAACAGCTTTGAATTCAGAGTTTTCCTTCTCCTAGACCGGTTGCCTAACCAAGGTTAAAGAGCCCAGTCTGCCCTGCTATTTATTCATAGCTGGAGGGAGAGTAAGATTCATACCTTTCCCAAGGGTATTAGCGCTAAGTGAAATGCAATTACCACATCCAGGAATTGAACTCTGGGTGACGAGTACATTTCCCATGACTTTAACCATTACACCACGCGCTTCCTATTTTGTAGCATATAGGATATGCCCTAAATTAAGTATAGAATATATATAAATTACATATGACTTTCTAAAGTTAACTAGATTGTTAAATGGGAGTGATTCAAAGATCTTTTACTTGACTCACACTATGCACATTACAGGGGGATTTTTAGATGACATTTATAACCCCCACAACCCTCCCCCTCAAAAATAGGTTTATATAGTGCAAAATATAGTACATGTATATGTATGTGTATGTGTGGATGTATTTTGCAAATAGGTTTGGTTTATTTGTTTAACGGTATATCAATTACTTGTTGGGCAGGTATTTGTCCAACACGTTTTCTAGGGGGAAATACAAGGTCACAAGTATGGGGTATCCAGCGAGGATCAACCTTGCTATTCAGTAGAAATGGTTCTGTAAGACTAGCTTGCACCAAAATGGGCTACCCAACTTCTTATGGGGTATGTAATGCCAAAATTTGATTCATTTGTAAACGTTTGATTACAATTATAACTATTTATATTTTCAATATTCCCTAGCAATCATTTTTTAATACTAATTTGTTTGAAGTTATATGGTATCAAGTAATCCTACTTAATATTAACAATTTATACACAATTATACGGTTTAAAGTAACTATTCCTAATTTATAATAGTCATTTCGTTCCACCTCAGATGCCAAAAATAGTCTCCTTGGTCTAGCGCTACTGAAAAGGGGATAGACTCTCTTGCTGTATGGCTAATACCGACATTAGGCCGCCCTAACGACTTTACTTACTTTATTTACACACATATGGTTTCAAGTATTCATATCTACCACCAATTATTTGCAAGCATTTATATGGTATCAAGTAACTAATAATAATAATAATCTTTAGTAATAATTATAGCTTCCAAGTAACTATTCATAATACAAATAATTTGCAGTTATATGGTATCAAGTATTCCACTGGAAGTAGTTTAGTGTCATACCCACAATACTCCCTCCTCTCTAGGGGATGAGGGTCTTAACCTTTTGCTGAAGATACAATTAGTGTATTCTAAGCCCATCTGATCTCACCTCAATATTTTCCAGACAATATATTTAAAAAAAATCATTTCTAATTTCTGAAGTACTGAAATTCTCCAAACAATGAAGTTTGGAATGAAATGAATCAAGATCATAAGGTCATTAATCATCTTAACAACAGCAACCTTGAACACATTTTTGATCTCCATCTTTCTAACACACGTGGGCATGCCTACAAAGTCAGAAAACAGCATAACTCACATGACTTTCGGAAACATTTTTTCATGCTCAGAGTTGCAGAGGCATGGAATAAGCTGCCTGCGTCCGTTGTGGGCTGCCGAAACACTGCATCTTTCAAAGCCTCCATGCTTCCTGTAGTCAGCCAACACTATACCTAATACTCCCATCCACACACATGTGCACGTACACGCACACATACATGGATATTATTACTGTATGCTGTTCATGTTCCTGACACTAATACATTATTCTGTGTACTAGACATGAGACTTTGATGAGTTGTGGTGCACCTGAGTAGTGTACACAATAAATTTCATTATTATTTAAAGATTTTTTCAGACAAATTTTTTTGAATACTTACATTATTGGACATCATGATGATGAGAAGGGATTTATTGTGAGAATTAAAGGCAACATTCAAAATGGTGGCCTGCACTAAAATCAAAATACTGTGTAAAAGTGAGAAGAGAGTTAAAGAAAACAACCAACATAGGAATTGAGTTTTACATTGAAAGACAATATCCTTTTCACACATTTAGGACTACAAGTAAAAATGCACATTCAACAATCAGATGAGAAAATAAATATAGACATTCACTCATTCTCTCTATCATATATACTAGCAAAAATATGCTCTTTTTGGGCATATGTATTTAGGTTTTAATGTAATAAAATATTATAACAAATTAGAAAAATTAAAGAAACTAAATAAGAACAAATATAAAGACTTGAAACAGAGGGGTATAACTGAAGAATAGAACAGCTTGGAGGTTAGTTTATACACACACACACACAATATATATATATATTAATATTTATATTTTTGCTTGAAGGCAATTACAATGCGCATATCGCATAAGATTTGATAATTATAGAAGATAATAATGACAAGTGAATTTCGCAAAGAATTACTTGGTGTGTAGAATATCGTACAGACTGTTTCAACTTTATTAAGTCTCATCAGCGATATATACTAATGATTTCCCTCCGACAGAAATCGAAAAAAGGGGCTTCAGCAGGATAGTCAGAAACTATACTGTTTCAGCCACGGTACAGCACGGAGAAATTCCTGCGAAAATAACCTGTCAATGATACTGAGACGTCTCTACCATATGAGGCAAGGGGGCGCTGAGTGAACAATAACAAACCCGGGCTTTAAGCTCTTCGGCAAAGGAAATAAGATTTTTGGATGTTTGTTTATTTTAGAAGCATTGTTGAATTAAGTATATATTAATATTTATATTTTTGCTTGTCGGAGGGAAATTGTTATATATACTTTATTCAACAATGCTTCTAAAATAAACAAACATCCAAAAATCTTTATATATATATATATATATATATATATATAAAATGATGAACATAGGGAAACTTTTGGGGTTATCTTAGAAGCATGGAAAAATATAAGGTAAGGAATAAAACCAAAATTCAAAGTGATGAATATTGTGTTCTTCATCTTTATTTATCCTAATATTTTGGGTGCATTCACCCTTTGTCAAAAGTTTCTGTAGACTGTTTTTATCTCTTTTAGTTATCAATGTTCTTTTCTTTGGGGTTGAATTTTAAGACAAAAATTTTTTCCCAAAATCCATCATATATATCTACAAAGAAACATACATGAGCTCCCTAACAACATCATTATATATATATATATATATATATATCAGATTTTCCATTGTGGCAGGTATTCAATGTAAAATTACATACTGTTTCGAAACAACTTTTTCCTTGTTTAATAATTATTAATTTAATTATATCTAGAAAAATATATGACTTCGGAGCACAAGTATTTCAGTTTTAATATAATAGAATCAAATTAGAAAGAATGAAACTAAATAATATTACACCTATTTTAACTTATTTCAATATGAATTATTAATTATTATGATAAACTTAATAGATGGGGTATAATGGAAGACTAGAACAGCTAAGATGCTAGCTCTTATATCCCATCACTCCTGGCTTTCATTGCTAAATTTTCTTAACTTAATCATACAACTAAATTAGACAGTAAAGAATACAACTACAGTTATTTCTTTTTGTTAATGGTTTTCTTTTAAGATTTATTGATGGGATTTTTGCAAATATCTATTGAAATAAAAGCAAAAAAAAAAAATCAATAATACCAAGCAAATATCTATCAAAATCAACTTTTTAAGATCTATATGAAAATTATCTTTCCATTCACACTATAAACCGCTATTTAGTTGTAAATATAAATACAAGTGCATGTTATTAGTATATAGATAAGACAGTATTATTGATATAAAACAATTTTCTTGAGGTTTAAATAAAAAATTAAATCATGGAGAATGTGATGTAAATAACTAAAAGAGTTGTGACGGTGGTGGTGATGTAGTTTCGATTACAGACAGTCAAACAATCTCCATTATAATAAGAAAGATATAATGCTAGAACGGATGTCTTTTTCATCACTCCAAGAAGTAAATCAGGGAAGTGAAGATTATTATTTATTTATTCTTTGTATCATATTCTTTATTCATTTATTAAATTACATATATTTGAATTCTTTGTTTTGTTTTGTTTTGTTTTACGGCATATCAACCTCAGTGGGTCATTTAATGCCGATAAAGTTTTGAAATAAATCAATTCTTAATGGATAATACAATTTTTTTATAAATACATTTTTCTATTTAACCCATAGATGGGACCCTAACAGGTACTACCACTCCGGGTCTGAGTGGACCAGGGAGCAATGGTGATGAAGGGGTGCTCCACATTCCCCAAACCTCCAAAACTGGAACCTCACCATCAGATAAAGTTTAATGTCATTCCCAGGACTTGTAGACCCGCAGCCACCACCTTCTAGCACTCATATGATATATTTGAATTCTGTACAAATTTATGTTTAGTATAACACACACACAAACACATATATGTGTAAATTGATAGTGTGTAAACTTTGTTCATGTGAACATTGTTTTTTGGTATTATGAAGCATGGAAATGAACAAGTCAACAAAAAAAGAAAAAGAAAACAAAAAAAAACCCAGAGTTTCAATATCCAGCTGTTGTTCTGTCACCGGTTCGATTTATTCCGATATTCCGGTTGATCCTTCAACCTTTTTCAAGGTATGATGACTGTGTGGGGAAAAGTTGATATTGAAACTGTCTTTTTGTTCTTTTTTGTTTTTTTGGTTCCCTTGTTCATTTCCATGCTTCATAATACCAAAAAACAAAGTTTACACACTATCAACTTTATATATATATATATATAGTATGAAGGAAGGAATAAACACGCAAATGTTGGTCAATTTATTTTTGTTATAAATTTGTTAATCCTAACTAGTTTTAGCTCTTTAGACTGTCATCAGAGAATGTTTATTTCATGACTGTTTACATTTCAATACTGATATAAATGCCAAGGGAATAGCTATATATGTTAGGGAAATTTGAACTTTAATGTCATTTGTTACAGACAAGCTACCCAGTGTTTCTCAGGATTTAAAAAGTTAAAAATAAATCCATTATTTATTCATATATAAAATATTTTTCTACATATCTGTTTTATTAAAAAAAAATGTAATTAAATTCTATTATTTTTTTTCTTTTTCATGTTTATTTTTCAATTCTTCAAAAAGAAAAAAAATTCTAGTATATTCAATTCATTAATATAGTCTTGAACTTTTATTCTTTATATCTTCTCATTTTAAGCTGTTTATTTTTATTATTCTTCTTGTTTGTATTTTTTCTTTTATTTGCTTTTTATTATGCTTTATCATCTATTACATTGTTTTAGGTTTTAATCATTGTTTTAATTAATTTTTAATATATCATTGATTTATACACAAAAGACCACCAGCTGATGTTAAGAAGAAGAAAGGGGAGGAGAAAAAAATCAGCACTAGCAGCAAGGAAAGGACAAGCAGCACTAGCAGCAAGGAAAGGAAAGCAGCACTAGTAGCAAGGAAAGGAAAAGCAGCACTAGCAGCAAGGAAAGGAAAAGCAGCACTAGTAGCAAGAAAAGGCAAAGTAGTAGCAAGGAAAGGAAAAGCAGCACTAGCAACAAGGAAAGGAAAAGCAGCACTAGTAGCAAGGAAAGGAAAAGCAGCACTAGCAACAAGGAAAGGAAAAGCAGCACTAGTAGCAAGGAAAGGAAAAGCAGCACTAGCAGCAAGGAAAGGAAAAGCAGCACTAGCAACAAGGAAAGGAAAGCAGCACTAGCAACAAGGAAAGGAAAAGCAGCACTAGCAACAAGGAAAGGAAAAGTAAGAAAAGGAAAAGAATCAGCAGCAAATAAGAAAAGCAGAAGCAGCAGTTGTTTGTACCCAGTTGTATGGTTTCAAGTATTCCTATGTAATGCTAATAATTAATAAATAAATATTTTGCATAAGTATTTTTCCCTCTTCAAAATTTTATTAAGTGGGAAAAAATCAGTCTATGAAAGGTAATCAATTTTTAAACAATGAATTTTATAATATTTTGATATTTTCAATATGGAACTTAATGAATGAGCTTGTAAATGTCTGAGGGTTAAAATAGAGTCTTTTTTGGGTGGTTTAATTTGTTGAATCTATTTAGGATAAGGGTTTCAAGATGTATCCATCTATTTTTAGAAATTTCTAGAATTGATGTAAGGTTTGATAATTTTTCTCTCCCTATATTCTCTATTGTAGGGAATTTAACATACATAGTTACTAGAATAGTATTTTGGAGAACCAATTTAATTTTAATAATTCTATTAAGAAAATCTGTAGTGTCACATATAGGTTGTTTTTATGGCATATTAATCCTAGTATGTTTTCAAGCAATTATATACTTTCAAGTAATTAATAATAATCATTTATAAGCAGTTATATCTTCAAGTAATTGTTCTTAGTATAATGATTTATACACAGTTATATGATTATAAGTAACTATTCCTATTTCACATTAGTAATCATGGTTTGGTTTGGTTTGTTTTGTTTTATGGCATATCAACCTCAGTGGGTCATTTAATGCGGATAAAGTTTTGAAATAAATCAATTCTTAATGGATACTCGATTTTTTTTTTTTATAAACACATTTTTCTATTTAACCCATTGATGGGACCCTAACAAGTACTACCACTCCGGGTCATAGTGGACCAGGGAGCAATGGTGATGAAAGGGTGCTCAACATTCCCCAAATCTCCAAAACTAATACTAATAATTTGCATACAATTATGTCATTTCAAGTAACTATTATAATCCTTTGTAATCAAGAAACTCTTAATACAATTTACACAGCTATATGGTTTCAATTATTAGTATCTAATATCAATAATCTATTTGACCCATAGATGGTACCCTAACAGTTACTACCACTCAGTGGATCTGAGTGTAATGGCAATGAAGAGGTACCCCACACTACTCAGAACTACAGAACTGAAGCCTCACCACTGGATGCAGTTTAAGGTCATATCCAGGACACTTTTTTTTAAGGGGAGGGGGCACTCTTCACAAAAGGGTGTAGTATGCATATTCTGCATATGACAGATGAATGTAGGATTCAACTTGCTTAGCTAAATAGGAATCAATGTCTTTGGAGATTTGAACACAAGGGTCATTCAATAAATAAGGTGAATTTTGCCTAAGGAGCATGACCTTTTTTACTGACTGCTGTGTCTGTAATTTTTTCCTTAAACCAAGAATTAGTGTGTTTCCACTATGGATTCTCTTTTTGACTTTGGCTTGTAGTGGCAAACTAATGTTTAGCCCATTTGCAAAAATCTTTGACTAAAACAGGCTTCTTCATACCTATCAAACTTATATAATCACGTCACATAACGATTGAAGATACGAAATTGAGTTGTGAATTATAAGCCTGCCTTATTTTCATAATTGTTATATATATATATATATATATATATATATATATTACTTTTTTAATAATAGTAACTCATACTTATGCTGTGTATAGCTGATGTGTTTAATGCTTCACTTTTTAGAAAATCATAATATTAATATATTGTTTTTGTTTTGTCTTTTCATTATACTCTACTAATTAGACATGTTCAGAAAATAATGTTTGGAGAGAGATTAAAAAAAAAAAAATTTTTTTTTAAATTCCAAAAAATATGGTACTGATTAATCTCTTGCATGAAAAAATAGTCAAGATTTTTTTTTTCCTGTGATAATTAGGCTTCATGAATGAAGATTAAGTAGGGGGTAGTCCAAGATGTTTCCTTTGGGCATGCACAGTGAAGTGCAGGGTGCACTGAACTGGCTCCATCCTTTACATCTGAGATTCAATAGGCCATGGCCCATCAGGCTGGGACAGTGACAGCAGGGTCCTCGAGTTATAGGTTTTACATCAGTGCCCGTCTCCTACCCTCTGGCTAAAAATCTTCCTTGGAGGTACAAGTGAAGTTACCCAGGCTGGAGTGCATACACACATACATAATATCATACTGGATATACTTGGTGAGATTTTTTAATGCATACGCAATCACAATAATTGAAAAGGACAGTTATTCAATGAGAAGATAATAAAAATGATATCTAATAATTTTTGCAGATAAATAAATAATAAAAGGATATTGACATAAATAATGGCCAAAAGTAGATGACCCACAACTCCAAGGTGTTCTCTTTTTCGCCCTCGAGGCTCTGTAGCACTCCAAAATAAGGAATCTAAGAAATCTTGACCGATTCCAATAAAGAGTTTATCAGCAAGCTGAAAGAAAAGATATAAAATTAGGTGAATGACTCAAAAAAAAAAAAAAAAAAAAAAAAAAAATATATATATTATATATATATATATATATATATATAACGTAAACAAATATGGCTATTTTTAGACGACAATATTTGGGAGAATATGTGCTTAACTGAAGTCAAACCTAATTTTTTTAAAAAGTTAATTCATTAATGATCAATTAGGCGGGATTTAACTACTTAAATGTAAGGCTAAACAAATCGAGAAAAATCAATCTCTGTATGTACATTTCGGCCCATTAGGCCTCATCAGCAGAGCTATAGATACGAAGATCGCCTCGTGTGTGATTCGAAACCTGTATGTCGGATCGACAAAGCAAGCCTCTTACCCTTACACCAAACGGAAACCCGCAGTTTTTCATCGCTTTGTTTAGGTAGTAGTAGTACTCATATTCCTCTTAAGAGACTTTGCACGAACTTACGATAATGTAAACAAATATGGCTATTTTTAGCCGACAATATTTGCTGATGAGGCCTAATGGGCCGAAATGTACATACAGAGATTGATTTTTTTCGATTTGTTTAGCCTTACATTTAAGTAGTTAAATCCCGCCTAATTAATCATTAATGAATTAACTTAAAAAAAAAAAAAGGTTTGACTTCAGTTAAGCACATATTCTCCCATATATATATATATATATATATATATATATATATATATATATATATAAAGTTAAAAATGGAAGTGAATCCGATGGTATGTTGAAATGAAAAATAAAGGAAAGAAAATATTGGATGGTTAAAATAGGATTTATTTTATTTTACTGACATGTTTCAGCCAGGAGTTTATCCATGCATACATGTATTCTATCTATTATTATTTTAAATACAAAATAAAATAACAATAATAGAAAAAAACTACAGAAATATATGTATATATTTTTTTTATACACACACACACAACATTAAGAAATTCTAGTTTTTTATCTGGACTTAAAAACTTAAGGCACTTGTGGGATATACAGTGGTACCTTGACTTACAAGTTTTCCGAGTTACGAGCTGTCACTCAGTTAATTTTTTGCTTTGTGTTGGGAGCTAAAATTTGAGGTACGAGGGAGATTCAGATACGCTTATGTTAATTAGTTCACTAAAAACATTTAAGTTTCCAAATTTATTATGCCAAAGAAAAATATCTATAAAAAAAATAAAATAAATAAAATACAGTTTAGCTTAGTCAGTAGAGCATCCACCTTGGAACCACATGGTTCTGGTTTGATACTGGCCCTTGCCAACTCTGAGTATGATTAGCATAGCTTGGCTCTGTGCAGTAAAGTGGGGAGCATATGGTAGGTGTAGCGCTCCATCTCAAAGACAAAAAAATCTCCCTGACCCAGCACTAGTGAAAAGCAGATAGACTCCTTTGCTGTCTGGCTGAGACTAACCAATCCGCCTATTTAAACTTTACAGTACATAATTCATTACATTCTATTTTATTACATCTTTATACAATACAGTGCTAATTTTCTTATTAAAAAAAATGTAACAAAAAAATTAGGGTGCTTTTTTTGTAGGTCGGGTGCTGGAATGGATTAATAGCTTTTTAGTTCATTTAAATGGGGAAAATTGATATACGAGGAAATTGAGTAATGAGTGGAACAAATTAAACTCATAAGTTAATGTACCAATGTATACATATTACATTTACTATTACATCTAACACTATTAAGAATTTTAAAAAGTGTATGGAATAATGAAAAGACTAATTTTCATGAATTTCAAAATAAGATTATCTGTCGTGCTTTTTAGGAATACACACACAAGTTGCTTACATAGTTACCTTACATACCCTTAGATAGATCTTTTTGAAAGTCTGTGAAGATTAACTCTTAACATCCTGTTGAGATTTTTCTAAGTCCAGAGAATTCCTATAAGGATATATATAAAAAATGGCTAAAAATGACCTTTGCATCTAAAGTTACCTATTATTTCCCTTAAATCAAAGATTTCTACATATGTTTAATATTAAATTTAAACAAAGGCTATTGTTTGGGGCTGATTAGTTAAAACGAATATGACTTCCAGCCGGGTGGAATGAGGTGGTATAGGACTTTAAGAGTTAAAAAAACAGTCTTTGGAGAATGAGTGAATATTTTTATCAGAATTTGTGGGGACACCATTAAAAAACATAATATTGGTTGGAACATCTACAAATTCTACAGACCTCTTGTTTTTAGAACTTGGTTAGTAAGTCTTGTCACCCCTACATATTGTTTTAACTTTTATTATCTAACAGTTTTTTTTTCTTTTCTTCAACTGGAGTCTGTTCAATTGACACCAGTAATTCCTTTTCGTTCAATGGTCAATCTGCCATCGAGGATAATCTGTTTCTTCTCTCCTTCAAAAAAATCCTAGCAGTTCAACAAATTTTTCCTCTCTTGTGTCGTACGTCACTGCCTTCGTCACAAAACTCAAAAACGCGACTGCACTGTGTGTTAAAAGCAGGCTTTAAATAGTGACACTAACATCCGACTTCCGGGTCTATCGCACAGTCTAGTGATTTACACGTGTCAGGCCACTACTCACGATCAGGAGGATGCGAGTTCAATCTCCCCAATCGCCCCTGATCTCATTCTACATGCCAAACACAGTCATGCACGCTTTGAACCACTACGTGCGTGATTTCTCTCGCCACACATTTTTTGTTTTAATAATATAATATCATCAATTATAATAATAATAATAATAATAATATAATTTTCTATTTCATTTCCAGTGGCTTGTTTCATGTAATTATAGTTGATTAATTAGGAGTTAGCTCAGTCGGTAGAGCGTTCGGCTAGACCACAAGGTTCCTAGTCCGATACCGGTCCTCACCAACTCAGCGTATGAGTAGCACAGGGATCTGTGCGGTAAAGTAAGGAGCTGATGGTAGGTGTGGCGCTCCACCTCAGATGCTAAAAACAATCTCCTTAGTCTAACGCTATTGAAAAGGGGATAGACTCCCTCGCTGACTGGCTGATACCGACTTTAGGCCGCCCCGTCGACTTTACTTATTTAATTAGGAGTTATATTTTGGTAGAGGTTGGCAAGACTTTTGGACCACACTGTACTTTTTTTAAAAATTAATGGTTTGAAAAAACCCAGAAGGACAAGTGAAGATCAATAATGAATGAATCATTTGTTAAAATAAAAATGATGAAACAAAAACAAATATAAGCAGCTCACTTCTACAATGTTATAGAAGACATAGAGTTTCAGAACAGCTTGGCCCCGGATGATGTGGTACATCATCGAGATATCCAAGTAACTTAGGACACAGCAACTTATCCCAATTATGATGCCTTTGAGAATGTCGCAGGTTTGGGCAGGCTCCAGAATTTTTCTGGAACTGAAATGAGAAAAATAAATAAACATTTTTTTAAAAATAAGGTAAGAGAAAAAAATGATTAAAAATTAATGTGAAGTGAAAAAAAAAAAAAAAAAAAAAAAAAAAAAAAAAACGTGTGAAAAAACCCCGAAAAACCCCAAAAAAAACATGAAAAAAAAAAAAAAAAACTATTACTTTTACCAAAGTTATTCTAAGAGAGAGAGAGAGAGAGAGAGAGAGAGAGAGAGAGAGAGAGAGAGAGAGAGTCAATCATGCCATATTTTTATCATCTCAATAGAAAGAGAACACAAATTTAAGATTTTTTAAATTATTTATCTGATACTAAATGTGAATTTATCTTCAATTCCATTAAATGACACGCCAAAATTGAAGAAAAAAAATTATTTTAAAATTCTACATAAGTCAAACATCCTACCTAAAATTGTACATCCATGTAAATATTGACTAAGTTTAATTTATTTTGTCCCAAACATCCAAGAATTGACTATGAAAAGTAAATCAAATCAAATCCATTACAATAATTGATTAGAAATCATATTAAATTTTATAAGATATAAATTGTAATCAACATGCTGATTTCAACAGTGATTTTCAAGATTTTTTTAGAGTGGGTCCAATTTCAGGGTTGCATATAGACCCTGATATACACATTTACCAACCCCTCTGCACAAGCAGGATGTGACACAAGGCCAAATTCTTAAGAGAAGTTTAACAGGTTTAAATCTAGTTTTCCTTCTCCTAGACTGGTTACCTAACTACTTACCCATAGTTGGAGAGAGAATTATTAGATGCATACTTTTCCTAAGAGAATTAGTGCAATGTGAAATGCAAATAGCCTTATTCAAGATTTGAACTCATCTTGTCATGTCCATTTCCTACAACAATGACCATGATATTCCCATATAAATAAAAATGAAACTTAGCAGAAATATTTAATGAATATCACATCCAATATTCGCACAGAGTAATTTAGTGAGTGGGATCTGTTTGTCTTGCTTGGCACAAATTGCTAAGTCTTGGTGATATTTTTGACAAAGACACATGCAATTCACTTTGCACAATGAGTTCAGATCTGTATTTGGTCATTATATTGTTAAGTGCTGAAAATGCTGTTTTGCATAGATATGTTGTAAAAGTTAGCAGTGTTTTGACCACCTTTTGAGATAACAATGTGTACTCAGAAGCCACACTAAGCTAAAATTTTAGGAGTGGTTGCTGTTTAAACTGAATTTTCATAGGTGTACTAGTAACAAGAAATATGAATTTGCAGTTCTATTACTAATTAGATAATATAAATTTTCAAGGAATCCTTTCAGTGTCTACAGACACTGGTGATCCCCAGACTACAGTTTGAAAACCACGGGTCTAGAGGAGTCAGTGCCCATTTGAAAAAACAAAAACAAAACATTTATTAAAAAAATCCTCATACTTTTTGAATGAAATGTCTTTGGTGAAACACAGAATTGTGCAAGTGCAGCACCCTCTATAGTAACCAAACCTACTGTGCCGTGTGTTCTTCAACAATGCAGCTTCACACCATATCAAAACTCACTGGAATGAGTATATTGAGTACCAAGTGGACTATTTTGAAGGAAATTAATGTTTCCTCCATTATACATTTCTGTCTTGGTAAATCAGATCTTCATTCTCAATTCTATATTCGTGTTAATGATTGTGCATTCATATTGTTACATAAATGAGTCTGTAGCCTAATTAAGACAAAAAGCATTTATTTTGCAAAAGATTTGGACCATCTTTTGAGACAATTGAGAAGTCAAAATTTTGGTCTGGTTTCTTTGTTTAATGACATATCAACCATCATGGGTTATTTAATGCCAAAGCCATCCTAGTAGAAGAACAGTAGTGGTACTATTTAACCCATAGCTGGAGTGATGAGGGGGTTCATACCTTTCCCAAGAGTATTAGTCCAAAAGTGAATGTAATAGTGCGACTGGAGTTTGAACCTGCTTACTACAATGTCACAGTCAAGCATGTTAGCCACTACACAAGGACCCTCTCCCTAAAATTTTTTTTAGTGTTTGCTGTTTCAACTGAAATTTCATAGGTGTCTACTACTAACTAAAAATATGAAGTTCTGGTTCTATCGCTAATCGGATAATATAGATTTTCAAAACCCCCTTGCAGCATTTGCAGGCATTGTAGACCCTGGACCGCAGTTTGAAAACCATTGAGCTAAAGCAGTGTTTCTCAACCAGTGTTCCCTGGAACCCTAAGGTTCTGCAAAAGGTTCCTAAGGGTTCCATGAGAACAAGTGAAATAAGCTAATACACTTTTGATTTTTTATTTACCCCCCCCCCTTGTGATTTTCAGGGCTTTGTTGTGTGTTTATTCAGTTTTTTTCACCATATAAAACAAAAAAGAAACGGATTTAAACTAACAACTAATAAGTGATTAATAATTTAAAATAATCATAGGGCTTTGTAAATGTCCCAAGAAGAAGAAAGAAATATACATAATATTACTAAACATGCACAATATATTCTTGGTAATTGTAATATAGACATCCTATCTAACCTATTATGTAATTAAAAATTATAACAATCATTGAAAATTGTTATATCCCAAGATAAAACAGTGAAATATGTTTAATATATAACAATATTTGTTTTATTTATTCTCACTGACTGGGAATACAGAGGGATGAGTTTGGATAGAATTCAACTGTGTATCATGTGTGTGTGTTCATCATATGTGGCTAAGTTCTTGTCTGTTTTTTGTCTCACTGCTTGTCAGTGAGTATAGCCTGTTGAATCGTTAGGGGAGATAACTCTCTCTAACAGGAATATATTTAGTCATGTCTGCAAGACGCCAGTGTGAAACCGCTTTCACTAGTCAGTGAAATATTTGACAAAGAAGTATTAATTTTTCCTTAAACCAGTTATTAAAAAATATATATTATGATATTTACCACGTGAACTATGATGGAAATAAAATGAGAAAGATATGAAATATAATTTTGCTTTTGCACAGAGGTTCCTTGAGACATATATTCAAGCATAAAAAGTTTGAGAAACACTGATCTAAAGAATTGAAATCTGAAAAAAAAAAAAAAGAAAAAAGAAAGTTATATAACTTACCCATACATGAAGAAACCACATGGATGTGTGAGAAGTTTTATTAGAGCCAAACATATTCGCAGGGGAAGGAACGTAAAAATGAACAAGAATGCATCAACACATTGGAAGAAACCATAGATTATAAACTGTAAAAAGAATAAAAAAAAGAAAAAGAAATTAAACAATAAATCACAATAAATGAAAAAGGCAAAAAAAAAAAAAGAAAAACCAAATCAGAGATTTTTTTAAGAAACCCTATATTAAGCAATTTGAGAAAAAGAAAACTTTAATTGAGTGCTATTCGCAGAATTATGTCCTGACCTCCTGCGTTAAAAAATGTTTGGCGGTGATAACTGAAAAAACAACCCTCCTATGAATGAAGTCACTAGCTGAAGTGGTGCCTGCTGAAAAAAAAACCCAAAAAAAACAGCACTTAAGGCATTTATTTTTTTAATTAAAAATGACCTTTTTTTTTAAATTAAAATATAAAAGAATATCTAAATATTCAGATTTTTAAAATTTAGTTATGTTTGTTTAATGTCTTGTTTTTAGTTAAAATAAAAAAAGAATATCTAAATATTTTGATTTTTTATTTGTAATTGATTGTTGGAAATAAATATATTAAAGTAAAATAAAAATACCTAAAAAATGTTTTTATTTTTTATTTGTAACTGGGGAAAAAAAAAAAAAAGATAAAGAAAAGAAAAGACCCCCCCCCCTCCAAGATATTTTTTTATTGATAATTTTTTTTTTTTTTTGTGGTCTGAAGGCGTTAAAAGTAAGCCATATTTTTATCGACAAGTAAATGTAGATATTTAGGCCCGCACCTACAATATTTTAAAGAGGGTGAGGGTTAAAATATTTACATTTACTTGTCGAAAAAAATGACTGAAGGGGGCAAAATATCGCTTTAACTTTTCCGGAAAAATGCCTTAAGCACTGGTTGTCTTTTTCAGCAGGCACCGCTTCAACTAGGGACTTCATTCGTATGGAGGGTTGTTTTTTCAGCTATCACCGGCTAGTGTTTTTTAAAGCAGGAGGCCGGGATGCAATTCTGCAAATAGCACCTTTTATTGTTCTATGAAATTTTTGTTAAGCAGGGCTAGAGATTAATGGTGTCCTGTGTTCCATAGGCTCACTAGAATATTCATTGAGGACATTGAGCTCCTTATCAGGGAGGCACCACAGGATACTAAAATAATTTTTTTAAATTTTTTAAAAATATAGTATAACAAACTATTAAAGGATGAAAAATTATTGCAGATTTTTACATCAGTTTGGGGTAATTATTTTTTTTAATTGACCAAATCTGTGAAAAAGGTTTTTTTTATAATGAGTTAAGGAATAGAAACCCATTTTTTTTTTTTTTTTCATTTTGGTTTGAACTGTTGTTAAGCTTTGACATGAACTAGTATAAAACCATAATAACCAGGTTTCATTTAATTTCTTATGCTCTGTACTTTTTGTATCTTCAATTAAATATATTATTGCTTTGGACTTTCTTCAATGATTTGGAAATTGGCCAGCTAAAAATTTTCTTCTTTTTCTTCTTTTTAATATCAAAATCTTCCTTATTTTATTGATGTTTCATTGTTTCTTAAAAAAAAAAAAATTCCAACAACATGGAGACAACAATTTCAAGACGAAATAGACCAAAATAAATATTATTTCCTGAATATCATAATGGTGTTTTTATTATGCTACCAACAACTATAGAGGATATGATAACAAAGTAAAAAAAAAAAAAATGATTTCAGGACAGTTTAAAATTGTTTTCCAAGACAGTGGTGAAAAAAGTTAGTCTGAAGCTGTGATAGTTAGGCTGCTGTTGCATAAAAAATACCTTTAAATTTTGAATCTCTAAGCTGCTATTATTTCCACTTACATGGCTGTTCTAGCAAATAAACATCATCCCTGAGTTGATTGTTTTTCTGCTGTCATGTTTAGAATCAGTAAAAGTTAAACAAATAAATAAAATAAAAAGTCCATACATTTTCAAATGCTTTACACTAGTTTTGAAAGTCAATATGATAAAAAGAATTCATAAATTCTTTTTAGATAAACACAGACAAAATCTGATTAGAATTCTAATAAGAATCAAGTTTTTTAAAAGCATCAAAACTGGAAGAAGTGCTATGACCAGCCAATAAAAGGTACAGGTTTTCCTGGGGCATTTTTGGATAATTGCTGGTCATAACTTATTTTGATCAGGATTCAGTCCCCACCACACAAATGAATGGGATGCAGTATAATATCTCGATAAATAAAAAAAGTAAAATTATTGGGGTGACCTAAAGTCGGTATCAGCAAGACAGCGAGGGAGTCTATCCCCTTTTCACTAGCACTAGACCAACAAGATCATTTTTGCGTCTGAAGTGTAGCGCCACTCCTACCATCAGCTCCATAATCTACCACATGGATCCCTGTGCTACTCATACACCGAGTTGGCAAGGGCCAGTATCGAACCCGGAACCTTATGGTTCCTAGGCTGATGCTCTACCGACAAAGCCATGCTAAAATTATTTAGTTTTATGATTAAATAACAATGTTAATACTTGCCAGTACATCTTAAGGTTAGAAAATAGCAACCCCATCGCCATGAGCATGATTCGACACAATGTAAATTTTTTTTTTTTAATTTCACCATTTGGAGTGTTCCCATTTTATTAAAATATATTCTACATTACTTTCATTAAACCACAGATAAATAAAAACATGTCACTTTCTGATCCTTTTCTAAAACTCCGAGGCTATCAAGTAAAAAAAAAAGTGGTTGGGAAGGTGGTATGTATTTACCCAACCACTCCATATGAGTAGGATGTGACACAAGGTTAATTTTTTAGCAGAGTTTAACAGGTTTGAATTCAGTTTTCTTTCTAGACTGGTTGCCATACCAAGGTTAAAGAGCCCAGTCTGCCCTACTATTTACCCATAGCTAGAGGGACAATAGTTGGATGCATATCTTTTCCAAGGGGATTAGTGCCATGTAAAATGAAAAACAAACCCGTCCAGGATTTGAACTAGAATCACTGTTACCATTTCCTTTCAAAAAATAACTGTTACCACATGCACCTCCATATATAACTCTACTTAAGCCAAGAAACCTTAAGGAAGAAAGGACAGTGATAACAACAGTTATTGTGGCTTTAGCTTTTTGCTTGACTTGGTCTGGTACAAGGCTAATGAGGGCGCTGGTGATAAAAGATGATGTTTTGTTAATCTTCTCAATGAGAAGGTCCTCCCTGCCATGAAAATCAGCATCTTGTATTTACCTATACTTGAATACTGCATCAGTGGCAAGTATGCAACCACCTCGACCACCGACAAGGGTGGCAAGTATGCAACCACCTCAACCACCAACAAGGGTGCGAAATATGCAACCACCTCGGCCACTGACAAGGGTGCGAAATATGCAACCACCTCGGCCACTGACAAGGGTGCGAAATATGCAACCACCTCAGCCACTGACAAGGGTGCGAAATATGCAACCACCTCAGCCACTGACAAGGGTGCGAAATATGCAACCACCTCGGCACTGACAAGGGTGCGAAATATGCAACCACCTCGGCCACCGTCAATGGTGGGAAAGTATGCAACCATCTCGGCCACCGTCAATGGTGGGAAAGTATGCAACCACCTCGACCAACATGGGTGGGAAATAATTGAACTATTTGCCGAGAACCATAATGTAACCCCTCGTTCCACCTCCACAACAACCATTAAGCTATGCAAAAGAAACTAACACTCATTTTACTTAGTAGATATATTCCCCTGCCCCTCAGGTAAATACCACAACATCCGAAAATGTGTTGGTTTTACACAGATTTTTTAACATATTTTCTAGTTATGTTCTCTAGGTGTGTAAAGAATGTTTTGAGGGACAGATTCATTGGGTATTGTGGGAAGAATATTGGCATTGTACCAATTTGGATGCTGAATCAACAAGTTGATCTTGGGATGTGTCCTCACTTTCCCAGAAAATCCTTAAAAAAACACACAATCTAAGTATATTTAAATTTGTTATTCACTCTTGTAAAACAAGTAAAAAAAATCAATCTATAAAAGTAAGACTGAGTATAGATTTTTCTGGCCTCCCATTAGGCCAGATTAACATAAAAAAATTTTAATGTAGGCAGCCACACACAAACTGAGGCTCTTGTGATGGCCAGTGAAAAAAAAAAATGCTTGATCCCATTGGCATTCTCCTTGAGGGTCACAATAAACATGGCCCTTACCCTTTTATGTGGGGGTGGGGGGTGGCAAGGGGCAGTTGCTGCCACCTTGGGTTCTTTAAGTTATTTTAGCTCACTTACCAGATCAGGAGCAAGGGCTTCTAAACCAGGTAAGTATTTATTTGTCTCATACCCCACCTGTATGGACTGGGCACAAGGCTCCGTTTTAACGTGGTAATGGGTGGGAGAGAACAAAAATTGCGTCGATCCCATCGGCATTCCCCCTCAAGGGGGGCGCCTCAGGCGCTGGGCAATAAACCCAGCCCTGTCCCCAAAGGGGGCAGGTATTGCCTGGAGGGATGGCCCTCTGGGATCGACGCTATTATTATAACCTAACCGGTCCAGCGTCCGAAGCTCGCCGGACCCCCAGTCGAAACCGGGTGGCTATGCCAGGTAAGTATATCTAGTAATAGATGGTGGAATGAATGTCATATACATGATATGGCAGAAATACCTGCACATTTTAAATTGTCACCTGTGTGGTGCAAGTGAACTTACCATCTTTCATTACACACAATAGGATAAAACAGTTTTCTGTGGCTAAAATCAAGAGCCATTCATTACCCAAGAATGTGTATATACATATATATATATATATATATATATATATATATATATATATATATATATGATTTATTTTAACCACATTTCAACCAACCCATCTATCTATGC
Organism: Doryteuthis pealeii; assembly: GCA_023376005.1. Lineage (NCBI taxonomy): Eukaryota > Metazoa > Mollusca > Cephalopoda > Myopsida > Loliginidae > Doryteuthis > Doryteuthis pealeii. The sequence continues at coordinate 54,545,783 of CM042144.1, read as the reverse complement.
CTAGAGGCTGGGGAATTGTGTTTATTGTATGTTCATATTTACATTTTTTGTGTAGTTGATTCTTAAGATTTTTGCACACACTGAATAATTAAAAAAAAAGACCTATTAACCCATAGATAGACCCCTTAACAGGTACTATCACTCTGGGTCAGAGTGGACTTGAGAGTAATGGTGGCAATTAAGGAGTACTCCACATGCTCCAGAACTGGAGTTTCACAGCCAGATACAGTTTAGTGTCATACCTAGGACACCCCTTTCCTGGGGAGAGGTCTTCAACCAACTACAGGGGATACAGTCAGCATATTCTAAGCCCCACTAACAGACAGATATATATATATATATATATTACACGCACTGAATTAACTTTAAGGATAGATTCCAAGGTGACATAAATATAAAAGAGGTCAAGGCATGAGAGGAGGATTATTTTGAATGCTCTCTATATTGTCTATAACTTTGATAAGTGTCACTAACATTTTCATTTTTTTTTCTTCAGATAGCTGAATTCCTTTTTTAAAAACTTCAAGTGTTATCCCCCAAATTTGAGACACTATATCACACACACACACACACACACACACACACACACACACACAAAGAATGAATAGGAGTGAGAGAGAAGCTAGATGCAGCTGTGACAATACAACAACCACCAAGCTGCAGGCAGAAATCCATTAAAGTACAAATAAAAACCAGTAACCAATCAATAATTATTATTGTTGGTTTGTATGTGTAGATCTAATGTAAATCCAAAATGTAGAGATTAATAGGTTTATTCAAAGTCAGTTATCCAATAGAGCATTCAGACGTTAAAATAAAAAAATAAATAACAATATAAAAACTAAATTAAGCTTCTCATTTCATCCTTTTTTATTGGACATTTGGTTAGAGAAGCAAACATTTAAGATTATTATCATTTGTGAATGAAAAACAAAAACAAAAAAGGCACCCCCCCCCCAAAAAAAAAATTACTATTTTTGTATTTTAGTCTTTTTAAAAAGGTGACAGTCTTTTTAACAACCAACTTGGTTTGTTTATTATCACAACTACTTAACCTATGATATTTGTTTTCAACTACTTGTTAATTTTATTATTAATCAAGCAGCATACTTCTTATAGTCATTAATTATTTCTTGTTGACATCTGCACAGGTGCTACCATTTTCTTAAAATTTATCTGGTTAAAGAAACACAAGAAAAAAAAAATGTACTGCTGTTTGTATGCTTATCATGTTTAAAAAAATACAAAATTCTAGATGATATATTTCATGTAAATTTTCATGAAGCATTTTCATTTATTATTTCATTAATACTTTGACTTATTGTTACAATATTCTGAGTCAATAAAATAAAACAATATACATCTGCTCAAAAGTTAAGCACTGCCCATTTTATCATCAAATAATTATTTCAATGTAAAGTAAGTAAAGTCGTCCGAACAGCCTAATGTCGGTATCAGCCATGCAGCGAGGGAGTCTATCCCCTTTTCATTAGCGCTAGACAAGGAGATTATTTTAGCGTCGGAGGTGGAGCGCCACACCTACCATCAGCTCCTTACTTTACCGCACAGATCCCCGTGCTACTCATACGCTGAGTTGGTGAGGGCCAATATCGAACTAGGAACCTTGTGGTTTTTAGCCGAACGCTCTACTGACTGAGCTAACCTGGCCCCTTACAATGTAAAGATACATAAAACCCTAAGACCTCATATAGAATATTGTACTCAGATCTGGGCTCCATTATCTTTACATAGAAATTTGAGTATAATATTAAGATTGAAGAACATACAAAGAAGAGTGGTAAAACTAATAAAAGAATGTCATGATATTCCTCAGATGCAAACATTTGAAAAGTAGAATGAGAAGGTGGCATAATGTATGTTTTTTGGGTTAAAATTGCAAATCGTTGTCAAAATTAAAATGGAAAAATTTGGCTTGGGTATAGATTTTAATTATTACTAAGGACACGATTTATGTTTTTTTTTTACTTAAATTTTAACCGTTAGTTGTGTTTAAGGAAAAAAATAGATAAAATAAAACAGATGAATGATGAATGACTAATCAGAATTAATAAACATATACAAAAAAAAAAAAAAAAAAACGTACTTTCTATTTCAATATTACAGGCGACGCATGCTTTTCTTAAGTATGGATGATTAAGTGTGTAATAATGTTTTTTATGTTAATAAATTCTCGGAAAATATTTATCTCCCTTAAAAATTAGTTCTCTTGCGGCCCTCTTTAGGAAAATAATGTCCAATGAAAATGGTTAAAAACACAACTAATGGTTAAAATTTAAGTTAAAAATAACATATATTGTGTCCTTAGTAATAATTAAATTCATTAAAATCTATGCCCAAGCCAAATTTTTGCGTTTTAATTTTGATGACGATTTGCAATTATAACCGTTTTTTTGGTTGCATTTCCATCAATGTTAACCAAACAATTTACTTTTAAAATGATGATTGTTACTACAGACTCTTTAAGAGTGGAAATTATGAAAGTTTTGCAATGACAACATTTTATAATATCTTCAAGAGCTGGTTGGATTTACAAAAAAAAAAAAACAACAAAAAACAGCCATACAATCGTATAAGTACTGCCAAGATATTTGTACTACTAAAGTGTAGAAAGACAACTAGGTGACATAGTACAAGAAATTTGGCAGACATATACCTTTAGAATATTGTCTTAGGTGTGTCCTGTTTGATGTGGAAGTAATTTAGCAAAGAGACCCTCTTCTAAAAATTTCTTTATAATCTGAAAGTTTGGTTTTGATGTTATTTGGAAATAAATAAAAAGTCATCGGGGAGGCCTATAATCAGTATTAGCCAATCAGTGAGGGAGTCTATCCACTTTACACTAACACTAAACCAAGGAGATTGTTTTTGCATCTGAGGTGGAGCATCACACCTACCATCGGCTCCTTACTTTAACGCACAGATCCCTAGGAACCTTCTGGTTTGACTGAGCTAACCCCCCAAATTTTTTAGAGGGGTTTTCTTTTCTTTTTTAAAGTCTTTTGAATATCTTGCAAACTAAGTAAATTATATTTTTCTTTTTCAGCAAATAGTAAATCAAGTAATTTAGTAGGCCATTTTTCAAAAACAAAGTAAAAAGAAAGAAATGAAATAAATAAACTTCTTGATAATTTCTTGAAAAAGAAAGAAATGAAATAAACTTCTTGATAATTTTAAAAAAACTCTTAACATCCTATACCACCTCATTCCACCCGGCCAGAAGTCACATTTGTTTTCCTAATCTGCCCCAAATTATAGACTTTGTTTAAATGTAATATTAAACATATTTAAAAGTCTTTATTTCAATTAAGGGAAATAACAGATAAGTTTAAGTGAAAAGGCCATTTTTAGCATTTTTGATAGATCCTTATAGGAGTCTGGAATTAGAAAATGCTTAACAGGATGTTCTGACAACCTCTACTCTGGGGTGAGCACTTGAAACTGGGAAGTGACCAGGAAGTGGTGGATTCAGTCAAGCAGAAAATAATCATGATTGATGAGTTTTTAATTTTGACAAGACCAAGCAGCCAGGTTTTCAAAAGAAAGTCTTTCTCTTTTGCTAAGGCAGTTTTATATCCATTCTATTATTATTATAGGTCTCTTTTAAATGCCAGAAGAGAAATTTTCAATTGTGTTATTCAATTCAAAAAATGTTTGTGTGTGTGTGTAAGACCATAAATAACTAGATCAGTGGATAGGGATATAGGATGACACCTGACAGATGTTGGGAAGTAAACAGGTTCTTTCTAGAACAAGGTAAAGTATAGCAAACTTTGTTTTGTTTTACAGCATATCAACCTCAGTGGGTTATTGAATGCCTACAAAGTTGTGAAATAAATCAATTCTTAATGGATAATACAATTTTTTTATAAATACATTTTTCTATTTAACCCATAGATGGGACCCTAACAGGTACTACCACTCCCGGTCAGAGTGGACCAGGGAGCAATGGTGATGAAGGGGTGCTCCACATTCCCCAAACCTCCAGAACTGGAACCTCACCATCAGATAGAGTTTAATGTCATTCCCAGGACATGTAGACCCTCAGCCACTGCCTTCTAGCACCCATATGATAAGAAGGATTGGGGTTTGCCATAAGGGCAATAGGGTTGGGGCAATCATATAGGTGCTAGGGCTTGACGTGGCCAGCCGATTGATCGGAGGGGCCTCTTCGACCGCCCGTCTAGCCCAAGAAAAGCCTAAAGTGGAATATTGCAAGTCATGGACTGCTCATCCACCTGGGTTCTATCCTTAAGCATCACGGGTCGCCACCCAAGGCCAACAGGTGGCCCCATTGGGGAAGTCTTACCCCTCTGCAGAGGTGCAGTCGGTGCATTCTAACGCCCCAGCCAACAGGGCGGGAAGCAAACTTTAAAAGCTGTTTTGCCTCATATATTGAGACTAAGAAGGGCAGCTCCACTGATCAAACTAACCCAGGGCTCCTGTCACAGCTGAATTGAATTTATATAGATATTTTATCAACATTGTATATGTGCAAAGATCGTTAAAAGGGGAGATGTCCAAGACGACGACAACGGTGAAAAAAAATTATCATAATTATAATAATAGTAGAATTATCTAGATTATTATTATTATTACTACTACTACTACTACAGTAGTAATAATAATAATCTTATTATAATGGAGATTGTGTGTTTTTCTGTCTGTAACCGAAACTATATTACTACTCAAGTCACAATTCCCTTAATTATTTACGTCAAATTCTCCATGATTTCATTCTTTTAAATCTTCAGTTATTAATAAAAATTGTTTTACATTATTAATACTGTTGACCATATCTACGTACTAATAACATGCAATTGTATTTATATATACAACAAAATAGCGGTTTACAGTTTGAACGAGAAGGCTAATTTGCATATTGATATTTAAAATTTTATTTTAATAAATATGTGCTTGGTATTATTGATTTCTAATTGTTTGGTTTTATCTTAAGAAATATAAACAAAAATCTCGTGGATAAATCTTAAAAGAAATTTATTTACAAGAAGAAATAACTGTAATATTATCCTTTACTTCCTATTTTAACTAAATAGTTAAATTAGGAAAATTTACCAATGAAAGAGGGGAGTAATGGAAAATGATGGAATAGTTAGTTTCAAAGTTGTTCTATTTTTCGATTATACCCCCTCTGTTGCAGATCTTTTTATCTGCATTCTTAGTCAGTTTCATTAGCCTTTCTAATTTAATATGATATTTTATTATATCAAAACTTAAAACTTAAATACTTGCACCCGGAGGGTGCATATATTTGCTAGTAATAATAATCTAGATAATGGATGTAAGGAAATAATGCATGCTCTTGATCACCTATTGCAGCTTGGATTTGCATTTTATGATATAATAGAAAAACACCGACCATGTGATGATCCGGGGAGGGGGAGAAGAAAAGAGAGAGGGGGGAGGGATTAAATAGGTCAACATTGTGGGTGATGATGATCATGTTGTGATTCCAACTATTTATCTTGGAATGAATTCAAAGACTTTTTGCACATCAACATCCACATGAGTTGCAATATAAAATATCAAAGTACAGGTCTCTAATTATTGCATGCCACAAGCAGTCGGTAAAATCTGTTCACCCCCTGACCCCCCAACATTATTTGTAAACAAAACTATATGCACAGATGGTGTAGTAGGGTGAGCAACAGTTAAAGGCTTCATTAATGCTGAACAAAGAAAAAAAAAAAGAAGAAGAAAAAGAAAGAAAGAAAAAAGAGCTAAGGAATCTCATCATCCCTTCATCAAAAGATCTAATATTCAAAGAATTTCTCTAAAGAAAAAAAAAAAAAAAGGTGCTATTCGTAGAATTCCGTCCTGGCCTTTAAAAAATGCTAGGCAGTGATAGCTCAAAAAACAACCCCACCTATGAATGAAGTCCCTAGCTGAAGCGGTGCCTGCTGCATATAAAAAAATAATGTCGATTAAAGGCATTTTTATCAACAATTTAAAAAAAATTTTTTAGTGGTTTGAAATGTTTACATTTACTTGTCGAAAAGAGATGGGAGGTGGTAATATATCGCATAAACTTTTTGGGAAAATGCCTTAAGTGCTGGTTGTTCTTTTTTTTCTTCTTTTTTCAATATTTTCAAAAATATGGCTTACTTAAAATAATAATAATACTTTGTTGATAAAAATGCCTTCAATCGACAAATTATTTTTTCATATACAGCAGGCACTGCTTCAGCTAGGGTCTTCATTCATAGGTGGGGTTGTTTTTTGAGCTATCACTGCCTAGCGTTTTTTTAAGGCAGGAGGCTGGGACAGAATTCTGCGAATAGCACTGAAAAAAAGACATTGTTGGTTTTGGAACAAATGAGATTTAGGGTTATCAGAAGAGATTGTACAAATATTATCAGGATAATAATGTTACATTTTATGGGTAGCATAAGTTGTTGACAGACCCTGTAGCGAGAATTCAAGGGGGCCCAAGTGGAAAAATACCAGGACTGTTGGTAACCTTGTCCCTAAAGGTGCGAATCTCGCATGTTAAGTGACTAGTAATTAGAGATTTTAGATACAACCTAAATTTTGACCAGAGAGAATGCCTCTCTATCTCTCTCTGCTGAGGTTGATATCTCCCCTTGAGGAAGAACATGGGCAAAATAAAATTCTTGATCAAGGAAAAAAGTCTTGTGGTTTAATAAATTGCATGACTAAAAACTAGGCCTTAGAAGAAGCAGTTGGAAGACTAGACGATAAGATAACGGCCAGACAAGAATTTAGCAGAAGTAGCAGAAAAAAAATGAAGCAACAAGTAAGTCTCAAGTCTTTGTCACCCAAGTTTCCTCTCTCATGTGTATACCCAATGTTCGATGTACAACGTTATAAGGAGTATAAAAACAATAGATAGCCCTATGGATTGAATAAAGCAACAAGTAAGTCTTAAGTCTTTGTCTCTCTGTCACCCAAGTTTCCTCTCTCATGTTTATACCCAATGTTCGACATACGATGTTATAAGGGGTATAAAAACAATAGATAGCCCTATGGATTGAATAAAGAGTTGGGTTCAAAGTTCCGTGATGGCTACAGATTACAAGGTTCCTGAGTTTGAAGAGAAGGTTCCCAGTGTTCGAGAAGAAATACCTGAAGAAGGCCGGAGGGCACATTGGCTGAAACGTTGTACAGATAACAATAAAGACGAGGACAATAGTCCAAATAGTACTAATTATTAAGCCTCATCTCAAAAATTCAGAGAAATAAATATATTATCATCATCAGGTTGCACTGACAGCATGGATTCCTATGACTCTCACCAGCCATCCCACCCATCTCGTCATTGCTCCAGGCAGGTCGTACATACAGCATCCAGAATCTGCACAGAGCTAATTGATGTAGGCTTTTGATGGTCAGTCCACACTGGTGTGTCCATGTGTAGATGTCCACAGGAGAACATCACTTATGAGTTCGTCCTTGCTTGTCCAACATGACATTCTTATTTATAGCATCAACCCACTTCCCAAAAATGAAGAAAATTAGCCGGATTGAAATTGGCTATTTAATTGATTTATCTGTCATGTGACAATTTACTACGTCCATACAATCAGAAGTAGCCAATAGATAATTAATAAAATCGTCTCCTAAAGATCATTTTGTTCTTTATACCTAAAATCAACAATGCAAAAAGTCGATTAAAAATTTCAAATATTGTGTCCGTTAAGTTTAATAATTATTTACAAAAAAATATTCTATTGGAAGATGTCATCATCAAGTCACGTTGACAGCATGGATACCCATTGTTCTTTCTTGCCAACCATCTCTATCGGTCATCAACCCTGGCAGGTCTTCCACACAATATCCAGAATCCTTAGGTTTTTGCTGGTTGGCCAACACTGGTGAGTCCATGTGTAGGTGTCCACAGGAGAACGTCACTTATGAGTTTGTCCTTGCTTGTCTAGCATGTCTTGTTTGCCTTATTTGTATGGTTTGTGTGATGAGGCAAGTGGCTGTACAGTCGCTTGGGGGGGGGGCTGCTTCCACAATTTTTTAAACCTACAAGAATTTAATTAGGTCAAGGAAAGTCAACAGAACTATTCTTTTGTAGCTTCTTACAATAAATTTAAGTATTATTCCTCTTGGTTGCTTTTAGCATTATTCTTCCAATTCTATATTCCCTTGTAGTGTAGGTGTGTGGTATATTGGTTACCATTGCAGGAAATGGACATGGCAAGATGAGTTCAAATCCTAGACAAGGCTGTTTGCATTTTACATATTATGCTAATATCCTTGGGAAAGGTATGAATCCAACTATTCTTCTTCCAGCTAAGGGTAAATAGTAAGGCAGACTGTTCTCTTTAACATTGGTTAGGCAACCAGTCAAGAAGGAAAACTAAATCCATACCTGTTAAATTGATCTTGTGTCACATCCTACTCGTGCGGAGTAAATATGTACATTCCCTTGTATGGAAATCTGATCTCTCTGATAAAATAAAACAGAAATTTTTCCAAACTGTAGCCGTCTCAGTACTGCTGTATGATTGCACCACTGACTTTAGTAAAACCCACACAAAGCGTCTTGAAAACGGTTCTATTTGTTTCAAGAAGTTGAATGAAAATACCAGTCTTTCTGTTTAGTATGTAAACTTGGGGATTTCTGATTCAATGATATGAATTTGCCTAGTGATTGAAAACTCAGTCAGTAGAGCATCCACCTAGGAACCACACAATATTCCGGGTTCGAAACTGGCACTTGCCATCTCAGCACATGAGTAGCACTGCTTGAATTTGTGCGGTAAAGTGGGGAGCTGATGGTAGGTCTGGTGCTCCACCTCAGATGCAAAAACAATCTCCCTGGTTTAGCGCTAGTGAAAAGGGGATAGATTCCCTTGCTGTCCTGCTGATTGGCCACACAGACTACCTTACTTTTAAATACAAGGTGTGTCAAAAAAGTATTGAGACTTTTTGACACACCCTGTATTCTGAAATTTTTTTTAAAATAACATTCCATTTATACAGAATACAAGGTGTGTCAAAAAGTACAAAAAATGTTGATACTTTTTTTTGACACACCTTGTGGTTCCCACCCTATTTTTAGTGCTCAGAAGATCTAAATAAAATCTAGGATTTCAAATGCAGATTTGTGAAGCAGACAATCTTCTCCATATGGTTGATTGAACTACCCACTGTTTTTATTCCATTTGATCCAGTATCAAATATACATTCCTTTCAAAGTGTCAACACTCATCATCTCTCATGTCAGTTTCTAGTTACTTTTTTCGTTTTCTATATAAATATCAAGAATAATTTCATATTGAGTTTTAAAAACATATGCTAACTCATAAAAAAAAACAAAAAAAACTATTCTTCAAAATGGTAAGTTAAAAATAACTTACAATTTCTGATAAAACATCATAGTGTAATTTAAATAAATGGTGAACTGAACTGCCTGAATAATTATTTGACTATTTGTATTATTATAAAACTACTATGCTTTAAAAAATCTGGTTTTATATACTGAAATATAGATATGAAAGCTGTAACTAAAGAAAACCAATTTACATTTGAAAAGTTAAAGAATGAATGTGCTATATTCGTACCTAACAATATTCTAAAATTACTTTCCTTTTTACATAGTATTAATTATAAGTGGAATAATTCATAATAAAGAAATGGCAAATAAAAAATGCATATTAATAGTTGTATTAAGTTTACTGATAGGCTTTTTCATGTTATTTTTCATTATAAATTCCTGTCCTGCATACTAAGGCTGTAAAAATACAGACTGACCCTCTGTATAGAGGTAAGAACCCTCTCCTCTACATGGGGTTATCTGTTGGCCATGGGTGACAATCCTTAATGATTGAAGAAAGGAACATGAAAGGTGAGTAGTCTAAGGAGTCCAGTGACATGTAACACACCACCTCTAACTTTATTTGGGCTATACCAGTGTTTAGAGAGACAAGGATCTAATCCATCAGCTTACCATGTCAAGTCCTAGCATCTATATATTATTGACCCCACTCTTTTCTTCAAATTGCTCTTATAGCAAAAACCTAACTTTTTTTATCATATAGGTGCTGGAAAACAGTGACTGAAGGCCAACCACCAGTTTATTAATACACATTAAATTATTTCTTCTAATTTATTGATATACATGAAGTTTATGAAAAATCTAACATAAAAATTATTTCTACAAATTTAGTGTCCTTGGTATGTGGCTAAACCTCATCTCCTGATGAGGTTCCAATTTTGGATCCCTGGGGAATGTGGAGTACCTCTACATTGCTCTCAGGTTCACTCTCACCCAGAGTGGTAGTACCTGTTAGGGTCCCATATATGGGTCAAAAAGATATGTTTGCAAATTAATGAACAGTATTTCTCCCAGTTTATTGATACTCATGAAGTTTGAAAAATCTGACAAAAACTATTTCTACCAATATATTGATACACATTAAGTTAATAAAAATTATTTCAACCAGTTTATAAAACCAAACACAAATATTTATCTACAAACTGTTTGCTTACAAATCATATATTAAATAAATAAATAAAGGCATTAAACAATCCACAAGGTTTCATATATCATTAAACAAAATAACCAAATAACATAATCATGTCTACTAATTAATACACATGAAGTTAATGAAAGATCTAATTTTGAAAATAGTTTGACCAATTTATTAATACCCATGAAGTTAAACAAATCATACACTCACCCCCCCCTAAACAAACAAGATTTGGCAATAAATAACCCAAGAAGTGTTGATATGCCATTAAGCACCAACCAACTAACAAATTTTTCTATTTATAATGAATGCAATAGAAAATGAAAGTAATTTGTATCATTAACAAGCATGTTTTTATTTTTTTTAAACATCAGGGAATTTCATTTAAAAAAATAATAAATAAATAAAAGGGGGAAAATAAAGTAAGTTTAATCTAGATATTTAACTCTTAACATCCTATACCACCTCATTCCAAGAGTTCAAGTACCCCATGTTTACAGGTTAGGCACAAGGCCCTATTAACATGGGACCACCTGCAAACCTAGACTTATGGGTGGTGGGTGCAAAAAAATGGGCTGATCCTGTCAACATTCCCCCTCAAGGGGGGCACCTTAGGCACCGGTTAATAAACCCAGTCCTGCCCCTTTAAATCTAAGGGGCAGGTATTGCCTGAGGGATAGCCCCCTGGGATCCAAGCAGTTAATTACAGTAAACCCAGCTCGAGGGCCATTGCAAGCTTATTCATCTAATTTTAGTTGTTGGTGTATATACAATGAAAAAGAAAAACATTTGACAGTACTGTGTAGTATCAATAACATTGACCCTATTAAAAAATTGATAAGTGATGGAATAAATGCTGAAAAAATTAAAATTACCTTTTAACTACAAAGTTTTATACCATTATTGTGAAGAGAATAGAAAATTCTTTTTATATAAAAAATATTTTTTGTATTCTTTATAGAACCAAATGGAGAGGGAAAAAAACACTGGGATGAATGGATATGATTTTACTGCGTCCTTTTAGATTTTTGTGTCAGGGACGCAAGACGTGTACCTATCAGCATCTCTGATATTACAGAACATTCCATGAGCCTGTACAATAATTAGATAAGTAACAATTTTAGTAACAGCTTACTGTAAGCAACCTAATATCAAAATGACTTATTAAATGGCCCAAAAAGGGTTGATATGCCAAAAATCAAAACAACCAACAATGGATAACAGGAAAATAATGCATCTCTTGAGATTCTAACTCAAGAAGTATTAAAAAAAATTTGGTGCTATTCACAGAATTGCGTTCTGGCCTCCTGCCTTAAAAAAACACTAGGTGGTGATAGCTCAAAAAACAACCCCACCTACGAACGAAGTGCCTAGCTGAAGCAGTGTCTGCTGTATATGAAAAAATAATTTGTTGATTGAAGGCATTTTTATCAACAAATATCTTTTTTTAGTGGTTTGAAGGTGTTAAAAAGCCAGCCATATTTTTATCGACAAATAAATTTAAATATTTAGCCTCCCCCCATAAAATATTTTAAGGAGGGGGAGGATTAAAATATTAACATTTACTTGCCGAAAAAAAAACTGGAGAGGGTAAAATATCGCATTCACTTTTCGGGAAAAATGCCTTAAGTGCTAGTTGTTTTTTTCTCTCAATATTTTCAAAAACATGGCTTACTTTTAACGCCTTCAAAACCACTAAAAAAAAAAAAAAAAAAAAAAAAAGTCGATAAAAACGCCTTCAATTGACAAATTATTTTTTCATATAGAGCAGGCAGTGTTTTTAAGGCAGGAGGCCGGGACACAATTCTGCGAATAGCACCAAAAATTCCAAGAAAATTATCATTATACAGTATTTGATAATAATAATGAAATTTATTGTGTACAGTGCTCAGGTGCTCATCAAAGTCTCATGTCAAGTACACAGAATAATGTATTAGGAACATGAACAGTTTACAGTAGTAATATGCATGTATGTGTGCATATGTATGTGGAGAGTGGCATCAGGTATAGTGTCGGCGGACTACAGGAAGCATGGAGGCTTTGAAAGACTCAGTGCTTTGGCAGCCTACAACAGACGCGGGCAGTTTATTCCATGTCTCTGCAAATCTGAGTGTGAAAAAATGTTTCCGAAAGTCACGTGAGCAGTGCTGTTTTCTGACTTTGTAGGCATGCCCATGTGTGTTAGAAAGATGGAGATCAAAAAGGTGATCAAGGTTGCTGTTGTTAAGATGATTAATTAATCAAAATTGCTCCAAAAATAAAGAAATGGTGAAAAAATTACTGAATTTCTTGTTTTATATTGATCTGTGATTTGACATATTTTTGAAGCAAAATCATGTCCACTTTTGTACCCCAAATTTCAAGTATTTAAATTCTCATAACTTTTGAACCCCTGCGGATATTTTCATAATTCAAATGGTTTTGAACTCATTTTTCAGAGCACTTTCTTTCTAATGTCATTAGATAACATTAACCTAAAATTAACTGGGAATGTTAACTATTTTCCTTACATCCAGTTGGCAAACAAATGTGGGTAGCAAAGAGTCAAAAACAAAATAGCAACCAAGATGCAGCAAGTTTCATTGTAGGTGAACAGCGAATGCTTCAGAGATTATCAGAAACAGAGCCATAACATACAAACAATAGAATCAAAAATAGTTTGTTTTTTTAAAATTAGACAATTGTTTGGTGTCTGTTTCATTGAGCCAGGAATAAAAGAATTTGTTATTCCTTTTTGCCAAAATGGTGAGCGATGAATGAAGGTGAAGTGTGGCTTTTATTCTTAGTAGAGACTGTTACATGTGAGCAATTAAATAAAAAAAAATTGTCTACAACCCAAACACTTGATTAAAAAAGCAGTTGCTGAATTTACACACACACACACCAGTCATTTTTGGTAACTTTCTAAAAACAGTATTTATTTGCGTCCCAGCCTCCTGCTTTTAAGAACACTAGGCGGTGATAGCTGAAAAAAAACCCCAACCCTCCCTAGGAATGAAGTCCCTAGCTGTCTGCTGAAAAAGACAAGGCGTTTTTCCCCAATATTTTACCCCCTCCAGTCTTTTTCGACAAGTAAATGTAAATATTTTAACCCTCCCCCTCTTTAAAATATTGGGTGGGGGGGCTAAATATTTACATTTACTTATTGATAAAAATATGACTTACTTTTAACGTCTTCAAACCACTAAAAAAATAAATAAAAAAATGTCGATAAAAATGCCTTCAATCCGCTAAAAAAATCTTTTTCTCTCAGTATTTTCCTTTTATTTTCATTTCAACAATCAATTACAAATCAAAAATCAAAATATTTCTTCTGTATTTTCTATTTTATTTTAATATATTAATTTCCAACAATCAATTACAAATTCATATTCATTCATAGGAGGGTTGTTTTTCCAACTATCACCGCCTAGTGTTTTTTAAGGCAAGAGGCCGGGACGCAATTCTGTTAATAGCACTATTTATTTTATACAGCTCATTTTGACAGAGGTCAAAATTTGTTTTAAATTTCATATACATATTTACCAACCCCTTCACACGAGTAGGATGTGCCACAAGGTCAATTCATTAAGCAGAATTTAACATGTTTGAATTCAGAATTTTTCTTCCCCAGACTGGTTGCTAAACCAATGTTAAAAAGACCAGTCTGCCCCTACTATTTACCCATAGCTGGAGGGAGAATAGTTAGATTCATACCTTTTCCAAGGGTATTAGTGCTATATGAAATGCAAACAGCTTTGTCCAGTATTTGAAATCTTGTCGTGTCCATTTCCTCTGATGGTAACCATTACACCATATACTTTAAATTTCATGTATATATTTATATCTAAGTTAGGATAGTATACACAGAGTTAACGGCACTTGATAACTGTCAATTTCTCACCTATGAGATCATTGGACCAAGTTGACTATCTTTATGCTATCTTAACAGACGGTCACTGATATTGAGCACTCTTTATTTATAATATAGCAAAAAAATATGGAGGTGCTTGTGTTGCAATTGTTATCATGGTAGGAAATAGACACAGTGACCGGAGTTCAAATCAAGGATGAGGCTGTTTGTATTTCACATAGTTCTAATAATATGGTCAGTGATTGACTGCTTTGTGAGGCTATCTTGTTGGCTAGGGAGTAAAGATAAAAAATACAACTCTACTTCTTAGTGTTAGGATGTTTCCTTCTTTATTCTCACACTCCATTCAGTCTCCAAGGAGTTGGTTTGTTTCTTTGTTTTGTTCTACGGCATATCAACCTCAGTGGGTCATTTAATGCCGATAAAGTTTTGAAATAAATCCATTCTTAATGGATAATACAATTTTTTTATAAATACATTTTTCTATTTAACCCATAAATGGGACCCTAACAGGTACTACCACTCCGGTCTGAGTGGACCAGGGAGCAATGGTGATGAAGGGGTGCTCCACATTCCCCCAAACCTCCAAAACTGGAACCAGATAGAGTTTAATGTCATTCCCAGGACATGTAGACCCGCAGTCACTGCCTTCTAGCACCCATATGATAAAAAGGATTGGGAGTTGCCATAAGGGCAATAGGGTTGGGGCAATCATATAGGTGTTAGGGCTTGACGTGGCCAGCTGATTGATCGGAGGGGCCTCTCCGACCACCCGTCTAGCCCAAGATAGGGCCAAAGTGGAGTATTGCATGTCATGAACTGCTCATCCACCTGGGCTCTATCCTTAAGCATCACGGCCAAGGAGTTGGAAGATGAAAGAAGTAGACTCATTACTAGAGGATTAGTTCCTTGGTTTATTAGATTTTTTTAAAGAAAAAAACAGTCCTAGAAAGTAGAACTAAAAATATACTGGATTTAAAGTTTATTTACATTTCAAAAGTTTTTTTTTTTTCTTTTACTAAACTTTCAATTTACGAAGCTTAAAAAACTGTATAAATATCACACTCTTCAGAGATTTGAATAGATTTTCCATAAAATCATTATTTTAGAAGTATTATGTGAACATAACACCCTACATTATAAAATTGTTAAAATTTTTAGTGATTTTTAAACTAAACATTTTCACAAATATCTAATTTACATAAATGTAAAGTAAGTAAAGTTGTTGGGGTGGCCTAAAGTCGGTATCAGCAAGGGAGTCTATCCCCTTTTCACTAGTGCTAGACCAAGGAGATTGTTTTTGCATCTGAGGTGGAATGCCAAACCTACCATCAGCTTCTTACTTTACTGCACAGATCTGTGCTACTCATACGCTGAGTTGGTGAGGGCTGGTATCAAACCAGAAACCTTGTGGTTTCTAGCTGAATGCTCTATCTACTGAGCTAACCCGACCCTGATCGGGGTGGGGTGGGGGCATAAATGTAAAATATATAAAATCTAGTACATATTACAAGATTAGCTCTTTATATTACAAACTAAGAATCTTAAGTTTGTAATATATAATTGACTCAAGGTCAATTTCTTAAGCGGAGTTTAACAGGTTTGAATTCAGAGTTTTCCTTCTCCTAGACCGGTTGCCTAACCAAGGTTAAAGACCCCAGTCTGCCCTACTATTTGCCCATAGCTGGAGGGAGAGTAGGATTCATACCTTTCCCAAGTGAAATGCAATTACCCCGTCCAGGATTTGAACTCGGAGCGACAAGTCCATTTCCCATGACTTTAACCATTACACCACGCGCTTCCTACGCTTAAGTTTGTAATATAAACATTAAGTTCATTTAGATATAGAATTTTGAAATATTAAACTTTAAAGTCTTACAGAATGATTTCTAAGATTTTTTTAGATATTTATTTAGAATTATCTGTTAAAAAGTATAAATAAAATAAATATAAATATAGCTATGTTGTGTTGTTAGGTAAAATAGCTTGTGTAAAGTAGAAAACATTTGAAAATAATATTGTGTATAAGGCAAAGTTCATATATAATTGTGTGTAAATAAAAATTTATCAGGTAGAATGGACACAGTTATCATTTATTCAACAGTTAGTTATTAACTGTGGAATTTCCACCCACAACTTAACTCAACTGTAAAATTTCCCCTCCCTCCAAGGGGGAGATTCTTCAATGGGGACGCCATTATGAATCAGGCCCTGGGTTTTAGTACTATGGCAGGGGGGAGGGTTAATACCTTTCTCAATGGTATCTGTTTGAAAGTGAATATAGGAGCTCATCACCCAGGGTGGCATTTTGAAAGGGAATTTAATCCTTCTACCCTGCTAACTAACACACCACATCACAGTGGGTGACAATAAAGACTATAAGTTAGGAAGCATTTTGAAAGGGAATTTAATCCTTCTACCCTAGTCCAGCCTGCTAACAAACACACCACATCACAGTGGGTGACAATAAAGAGTTAGTTAGGAAGCAAAAATAATAGAAACTGGTGTTCAAACTCCAACTAGAGCAAAAAGATAATCATCTCTCTGGTAACTTGATAAACTTAACACTTAGTGACCGGTCTTGAAAGGTGTCACTCAGTGTGTGTGTGTGTAGTGTGTGTGTGTGTGTATGGGGGGGCATTGTTAATTCTTCTACATTGATATTCTCTCACTTTCTCCTGTTTAAAGGTTGGGTTGTGAGGACAAAGGACAGTCTCTCTAGTAAAAGGGTTAGAGTCCAGTTGTGTAGTGTTTGTTATAACATTAAACAAAGAAACCAAATCATTGTTATGATATTCTTTGTGGGTTTTATGTTTGTTTTCTTCTTAAGTCACAAGCTTTATTTATTTTTATTTTCACCCATTTAGAAAACAAAACTTTTAGAATTTCAGAAGGACAAAGACAACAAAAAAAAAAGGCAGATATGCTTGAAATAATGATTGGTCAGTCGGTAGAGCGTTCCGCTAGGAACCACAAGGTTCCTAATTTGATACCGGCCCTCACCAACTCAGCGTATGAGTAGCACACCACCTCAGACGCTAAAACAATCTCCTTGGTCAAGCACTAGTGAAAAGGGGATAGACTCCCTCACTGATACCGACTTTAGGCCACCCTGACAAGTTTACTTTACTTACTTATGTATTGGTGGTCTTTGCAAAATTGCGTCTCGGCCTCCTGCCTTAAAAAAAACGCTAGCTGGTGATAGCTGAAAAAAACAAACAAAAAAAAAAACAAAAAAAAACAAAAAAACAACCAGCTCTACGAATGAAGTTGCTAGCTATTGTTTTTAGTTGAAATAACAAAGAATATCTAAATATTTTTTATTTTTTTTATTATTTGTAATTGATTGTCCAAAATAAGATAAATAAATAAAATAAAAATATTGAAAAAAAAAAAAAAAATTTTTTTTAGCAGATTGAAAAAATATTTTTTTTTTTTTAGTGTTTGAAAGCATTAAAAGTAAGCCATATTTTTATCGACAAGTAAATGTAAATATTTAGCCCCCACCCCAACCCCCTAAAATATTTCAAAGATGGGGAGGGTTAAAATATTTACATTTACTTGTTAAAAAAAGACTGGAGGGTGTAAAATATCGCATTTTTCAGCTATCACCACCGCAGGAGGCAATTTTGCGAATAGCACCTTTTAATTTTCACCCATTTAGAAAACAAGACTTTTAGAATTTCAGAAATGGCAAAAAAGATCAGATATACCTGAAATAATGATTGGATATTTATGTATCTAAAAACATCATTTACACTTTGGGTTATGCACTGTGTTTATTGATCAATATTTATTGATTTGTACTTGGATATAACTGAGTGTGTGTATGAATTCAGGACATCCAAATTGTCTGAGATTTGAAGCCGTTATTGATTATACACTGTTTCTTTTCATGTGCTTTCATAATATTGCTTTGAATACCCCCACTTCAACATGTTGATCTTAAATTATTAAAAAGTCATGAGCCTTAAAACTTTCTAGTTTTGGTTAGTCATTTATATCAAGAGACTTAGTTAAAAAGATTTAGATTTTCTATTCATTCATTCAGAAAAAAAAAAGTTAATTCTTTAAAATCTGTCTCTGGTTACTTTATGTTATGTTATGGTTCATAAAATTTTCATTTCTTTTAAGGTTCTAAAATCAACAATAATAATTTTCCATATATAATATATATGGACAGACAGACAGACACATAGACAGAGTCAGTGGAGTGTCCATCTAAGAACCACAAAGTTCCAAGTTCGATACCAGCCCTCGCCAACTTAGTGTATGAATAGCACAGGAATCTGTACAGGAAAGTGAGGAGTCGATGGTAGGTGTGGCGCTCCACCTCAGACACTAAACAATCTCAGTCTAGCACTAGTGAAAAGGGGATACACACTCTCGCTGTCTGGCTGATACTGACTTTAGGCCGTCCTGATGATATATATATATATATATATATATATAGTCATTCACAGACACTGTTTCAACGTATCCTGTCTCTTCAGTGTGGCTAGACATTTGTAAGCTACCTACAGCCAGGATAGAAACCTGATTGATTCAGCATCAGTCAGGCAGCTTAACAGCTCGGCTATCATCACCTACAGAATGGGAAGGGGATTTTAACTAATTTAATTTTATATATATATATATATATATATATATATATAATGGAGATAGACTGCATTTTTGTCTGAAGCCGAAACTATATTACTACTCAAGTCACAAGTCCTTTAATTATTTACGTCAAATTCTCCATGATTTCATTCTTTTAAACCTTCAGTTATTAATAAAAATTGTTTTACATTATTAATACTGTTGACCATATCAACGTACTAATAACATGCAATTGTATTTATATATACAACAAAATAGCGATTTACAGTTTGAACGAGAAGGCTAATTTGCATATTGATATTTAAAATTTTATTTTAATAAATATGTGCTTGGTATTATTGATTTCTAATTGTTTGGTTTTATCTTAAGAAATATAAACAAAAATCTCGTAGATAAATCTTAAAAGAAATTTATTTACAAGAAGAAATAAATGTAATATTATCCTTTACTTCCTATTTTAACTAAATAGTTAAATTAGGAAAATTTACCAATGAAACAGGGGAGTAATGGAAAATGATGGAATAGTTAGTTTCAAAGTTGTTCTATTTTTCGATTATACCCCCTCTGTTGCAGATCTTTTTATCTGCATTCTTAGTCAGTTTCATTAGCCTTTCTAATTTAATATGATATTTTATTATATCAAAACTTAAATACTTGCACCCGGAGGGTGCATATATTTGCTAGTATATATAAGGATCTTCAGGAAAATATGAACCATATATATATATATTATATATATGGTTCATATTTTCCTGAAGATCCTTCTCCATGAAACCTGGGTAGTTAACTTCTGTTACAGATTTGGTTCACTAAATTAGTTCTATGTATGTTGAACACTTTTCAATATTTGTTGTTATTGTGAATTATCTGGTTTCTTTTTTTTTGTCAGTATTGTGACTAGCTCTTATTTTTTCTTTTTCTTTCTCCAACAAGTCATTCTCTTTCTGTGTGTATATATATATATATATATATATATATATATATATATATATATATATATATAAGAGAGAGAGGAACTCATGTGTAATGGTTATTGTTGTAAGAAATGGATATGGAGACTTCTAAAATAGTGATTGTATGGAAAAGTTTTGGACACGGCAAAATGAGTTCAAATCCTGTCTGAGGCTGTTTGCATTTCACATATTCACAATTCTCCCTCCAACTATGGGTAAATAGTAAGGCAGGATGGACTCTATTCTAACCTTGGTATAGCAGAAAAACTGAATTCAAAACTGTTAAAAGCGCTTAAAATTGGCCTTATGTCATATCATAGGGAATTTGGTAAATACACATTTCATTTCATCTCATCTCATCTATCTATCATTAATTATTATATATATATATATATATATATATATATATATATGCAGGAGAGAAAAATGGGAATGAATCGGACATTTTGTGGAAAAGTAATAAGTAAAAGTGAAAAATAGGAAATATGTGGATGATTTATTGATATTTGAAAATTATTTTGTCAACTTTTAATGTTTCGATTGATATGTACATTTCAAAGGCGTCTCTAAATTGAAATGTATGTAAAAAGGCGTCTCTAAATTGAAATGTATGTAAAAAGGCGTCTCTAAATTGAAATGTATATAAAAAGGCGTCTCTAAATTGAAATGTATATAAAAAGGCGTCTCTAAATTGAAATGTATATAAAAAGGTGTATCTAAATTGAATATATATAAAATGTGTATCTAAATTGAATATATATAAAATGTGTATCTAAATTGAATATAGATCTATTACAATTTTTGTGGACATACTTTGGCTTCAAGCAAGAGGACTTCCTTGTGTTATGCAGAGCGTGATCCTTAATGAAGAAACCTTTGGTTGTTCCTTGGTGTCCCTTAGTGTTGGGTATGATCCTTTGGTTGTATGTCCATTTGTCAATGTCGAATAAAGTGCAAATGTTCGGCTGTCAATATCAGCAATTAAATAGTTAACTAACTATATATTCGGGCCGTTGATTGGCTGGGGTTTAAACCACGTGATCTCGCTCAGTCTATAAGTTTAAGTGGTGGATTACAGCACGCCTTATATAACAAAAATATTCCAACAAGATCAAATATGTATCTAAATTGAATATAGATCAAATATGTATCTCCAGTCTTCTTCTAGACAAAACAAATATCAACTGTTGATGTTTTTTTGTTCTGAAGATTGGAGATCCATATTTGATATATATATTTAATATGCACATATCAATTGAAACATTGAATATATTTTCCAAATATTAATAAATCATCCTTACATTTCCTATTTTTCCCCTTTTACTTATTACTCCCCCCCCCCCACAAATTATTGCATGGCCAGTTGTGTCAGATGTATTATAGTAGCTTTTGTTTGATAAAGTTTTACAAATAAACGTTTTTTTTTTTCCTTTTTAAATTATTGCCTGGTCAGTTTAAAAAAAACAAAAACGTTTATTTGTAAAACATTATCAAACAAAAGCTCCATGCAATAATTCAAAAAGAAAAGAAAACATTATATGTACATTATATACACACACACACACACACACTTAACCAAATAGTTAAATTAGGAAAATTTATCAATGAAAAATGGGAGTGAAGGAAGAGTAAGTTTCAGTTGTTCTATTTTTTTTTTTTTTTATTATACCCCATTCTGTTTCAAATCTTTTTACCTGCATTCTTATTTAGTTTCATCAGCCTTTCTAATTTAATATAATATTTTATTAAAACTTAAATACTTGCACCCAGAGGGTGCATATATTTGCTAATCTTATTATAATGGAGATTGTGTGTTTTTCTGTCTGTAACCGAAACTAAATCACTATTCAAGTCACAATTCCCTTAGTAATTGACGTCACATTCACCATGAATTTATCCTTATTTTAACCTCAATTATTGATAAAATTGTTTTATATTATTTATACTGTTAACATATCTACATACTAATAACATGCAATTATATTTATATATACAACAAAATAGCGGTTTACACTGTGAACGGGAAGGCTAATTTGCATATTGATATTAGAAATGTAATTTTAATAAATATATGCTTAGTATTATTGGTTTCTAACTGCTTGATTTTATTTTAATGAATATAAGCAAAAATCTCTTCAAGTAATCTTAAATGAAATCCATTAACAAGAAAAGATAAGTGTCATTTTATTCTTTACTTCGTATTTTAACTAAATACTTAAATTAGAAAAAATAACAATAAAGGACGGGAGTGATGGAAGAGTAAATTTCAGTTGGTCTATTTTTTTATTATACCCTCCTCTGTTTCAAATCTTTTTATATGTATTCTTATTTAGTTTCATTAGCCTTAATTTAATACAATATTTCATTACATTAAAACTTAAATACTTGCACCTGGAGGGTGCATATATTTGCTAGTATTAATAATATAATTTGGTATACTTATAAATAAAGAGTACTCAATATCAGTGGGATTTTGAAATTTAAATCTAAGTTAGAGTAACTTAGACACAGAGTCAACAGTGCTTAGTAACTGTCAGTTACTTGCCTATGCCATGTTGGTCTGATGATCACTTTGATAAGAAATAGTCCCCACAAGCCCCATTAACAGAATCTACATCCCCCCCCTCTCTCTCCCTCACTCCATACAGTCCACAAAAATATGCAGCCATTTTAAATATCTTGAAAACTGATAGTGTGGCCTTGATACAACTTGGCAATCAACCAATCAGCAGTGACTTTACTGTCTATTCAGGAACAGATACTATTCCATTGAGTTATTTAGTTCGCAGTAAGACACCATTTAGTAAGTTTGTATACCATGTGACCATTGCATTCATGATGACAAAACACTAGTCTATTCTTCACACACACACACACACATACTTCATGACCAAACATGGGTTATTCCAGTAAATTTCACCTAGGATCCATCCTGAAGGTCCTCAATCCTTGATAGGTAAAATATCAACTTTGGGTTTAACCCATACAAGTGACATATGTGTGCCTATAGTTTTTTTTTCTTCTGTACAGTAACCCCTTGAATTAGCAAAGCTATTCTAGAAATACAAGAGCCTGTTTGCCAATAACATAATTGTTATTGTAGAGTTGACACATCAACATTTTAAAGCAAATTAGTTTCAGTCATTGAAATTTTTACACATGGAAATCCAGACCCTTACAGTTTCTGAATGAGTCCATTTTCAGGAAGCCCAAACCAAAGATTAGGGTAGATATAAATATTTTAGTTTTTAAAATCTAGACTTCCCTCCAGTTGTACTTTAAGATAGGCACTGCCAAAGATGGCGTAAAATCCGTATTTTACAAAATAAATTACCCCATTGAAATTTTTAATGAAATTTTCAGTGTTGATTTATCAATGAATGAATTTTATAATACATAAGTTATTTTATTTCAAAAGTTTCTGATTCTTCTTTTACCTTAAATAATAAATTTAATTCATCTTTAAAATGAAAATGAGCAAAAAATTGGCAGTGCCTAATTTAAGAATATACATTTTTTATGGTTTTGATGCCTTTGTGATGAATTATTTTCTCTTCTATATATATCTTTATTAACTACTCCTTATATATATATGTTAGTTTCTCTTTGAGTGTAAAGAGAGATTGAACTTCCCACTTTATTTGTATGTTATATATAAACCAGTTCTTAGCTCCTGACTGTTGATGAAAAAAAAAAAAATTATTTTTATTTTTGGTCCATAGATAATTTTGTCTATTCCCTTTAATATGCTTCAGCTTGTCATGTTAGATTTCATTTTTTTAGAACTAAAAGTTTTGTTTAAGAAAAAACAAAAAAAATTAGAAAAAGGTTTCAAAAACACAGAAAATAGATATGATAAAGTAAAAAAAGATATTTTAATTTTGGGATAGTTAAAATTGTTTTTCTGGACAGTGGTGAAAAAAGTTAGCCTGGAACTTTCTTTTTTTATCACCTTCTTGTCATAATGAAACAGCATTACGACAAGAAGGTGATAAAATGAATTTAAAAAAATAATGACCAGATCAATTAAAAATCTTAAATGTAGTTCAAAGAAATAAGTAAATGAATCCCCCACACAAATGGAGTAAAGGATTAAAATTCCAGACAGAGTGGCATCATCCTTTCAAGGATTTTTAGCCGACTTAAATCAAAAGGAAAGTAAGAGTAGCATTCCTAGAACTTTTGCTGATTTTTAACTCAAAATTTCTCAAGTATTTCAGGTCCAATCTTAAAAATATTTATATGTGTGACACTATACACATTAGGGGGTTAATCTCCTTAAATGAAAGCTGAGTTTCTAAAATTAAGTGGGATTTTGGAAAAAAGTATTTTGTGTTTTTATCAGGGCAGTATAGATATTAAAAACTGCCTGGGAATTGAGATACAAAATTTTAAGAAAACCCATATGCCTTTGATGAATTAACTGTCAAGAAAATTGAAAGAATACATTGAAAACCTTTCTGCGTTTAGATAATTTTGAATTCAACCGAATTTTAAGTTGGCTAAGTTTGCTGGGAATTGGCAAGTCAACACTTTTTAGCATTATGGTATTAATATAGATAAGGATGTTGTTTCACTCCTGATTTGGGGAATACCCGATAATTGGAAAGTATATTGAGGCATCTGGTAAATTTCTTGATTAATATAAGGAAGCAGTATTCTCGCCCGAAGAGGGAAATCAGATAGTTACATAATCTATGCGGTTGCATAAGATTATTGTCAATCCCCTGTAATTCTGAGGGGATGACCCTTTTCATACCATGGCCGGGTCCTTCCATAGAAAATTACAGAAGCCCGCCAAAATACGTGAAGTCACGTGGGACCTGTTCGGTCGCCAGTTTTCAGTTAGACGTCAGGCAGAGCAGTCGGACATTTTAGGTCCTGCCTAAACTGGAACTCACGCGCGCTATGTTAGTCAGATATTTAGTTACATGAAATGTATAGTTAAGGAAATAAAAGTTGTATAATTAATATGTTCTTGTGGTTGATGAATGTCTTGGTAACAAGACTAAGAAATGAATCCAGGACGACCAGCCAGCAGGAACATAGCATACCAAGATGGCCAGCAGAAGAATAGATGTCCAAATAAGCGAAGAAGAAGAGGTATGCAACATTATAATTATTTAGTGCCAGTGAAGAAGGCACTATGCAACAATAAGGGAATAATGGCCTTTTGATTTAGCAAATCCTTTGCCTACGCATTTTTGTTGAACAGACAAAGGTTGACACCCATAAGAGAGGTAGTCACAATAGACATTAAGAGAGAAGGAGGAAAGCTTTCCTCCAGGCACCCTCATAGTAGGTAACAGTATCAGAACAGGACTAAACGAGGTTGGAGAGAAAGGGGCTGTACCTTAAAATTTTGGTAACGCTGCATTTTTCCAAGTTTGGAAAATCAAGAATTGAAACAAAGGAATGATAGATACAAATTGATTAAAAATTGACGTTAGGAAGACATCTCTTCCCCCTGTCTTAACCTACCTTGTGTTTGGGTGATTTTAACTTAAACGAGCCGATTTTAAGGCTCGGTGCATATTGTCTGGGACCCTTATTACCGAGAGTCGCATTTGAACACTTCGCTGAGAGACACCGCCGATGCCACCGCTCCAGCTAGAACCACCAACTCCTGTCCTTGTACCAAACTAGAGTCACACACGCAATCTACCCCAGCAACTTTAATTACAAATGAAAACTTATTTGAAGCATACGACTTGTACGAATTCTTGCTCTACATAAAAGCATCTGATTTTTGTGAAATTGACTTGATTTCTTCTTTGCATATAAACCTTTGATTCCAGCCACTGACTGTGATGCCTTTTCCTTTCAGAAGCGAATATCTTCGCCTTTCTTCACTTACAAAAAAAATTACACAACGAGGGGTTTGGGGAGGTGCAGGGTTGCATCTCTGAGAGGAATCCAGCCATCTTGTTTCCCACGTGCCAGACTGCCCAGGCGAACCAGCTAGGTGACTTTCAGTAGCTAGTGTTGAAAACACTAACAAACTGATTAGGGGTATCTTTACAAAACCCCTAGGCAAAAGAGGTGTTATATATGGTTGGAAGGAAAATAAAATCTTTCTAAATATGTAATTTGTATGTGTTTTTATCCATTGAATCATTTTTTACAGTGAGACTAAATTTTAGATGTTACATTTTTTTGTAAAATCAAAGTGGCTAATCTTTATCAATATTCTTGAAATTGTACATTCAATTAGAAAACACCTTAAACTACAAGCAGGAACTTGTTTTTTTCTTTTCCAACCGGTGGAAGCAAAAATACAAAAGAGCAAAGTTGACGGAGATTTCTTCAAAAAGATAATAAAAAAAAAAAGAAAAAAAAAAGAGTGCTATATCATTAATAGAAGATGATCTCAGAATTATTTTGATACATAATGTATGAAATTTTGATAATTTTTTTAAAAGTCAGGCTTTTTTATGAAACTTTCAATTAAAAAAAAAACAAAACAAACTTACAAGCTAGTATTAAAACAAACAAAACTGTTTATCACATGCCAGCCGGACAGGCTTTGTTTAAAAGATTATATAAATAGGTATTCTATTTCTTGTATGTAATTTAGCAACATAGCAGGTATCTAAAAAGGTATTTTTAAGTTCAAAGTGATGTTATTCATTTAAATTAATACTATATATGTATATACATGCAATATTCAAAAATGAAAATGTTGAATATCTTGTGGTAAACTTTAAAAAAAATAAAAATAAAAAAAAATGCTCATACCTGTACCTTTTATGCTCTAAATAATGGCTTACAGCATAGGGATACATACAATTTGAGTACAGAATCAAACAGAACATACAATTTTATATAAGAATGCCAAGTTTTATCAAAATTGCTCCAAAAATAAAGAAATGGTGAAGAAATTACTGAATTTCTTGTTTTGAAATGGTCCAGGATTTGACATTTTTTTAACAAAATCATGTCCACTTTTGTACCCCCAATTTCGGGGATTTTATTTCTCATAACTTTTGAACCACTGGGGATATTTGCATAATTCAAACAATATTGAACTCCATTTATACAGCTCTATATAACTAATATGATTAAATAACAATAACGCCAAATAAAACAGCAACACATTAGTTACAAAGTGGGAGATTGTGTCCGGATGAAGATTGCGGATGGATAGTGCACATCCCCTTATGCACTTGGATGCATCACGGGCATGATTAGAACGTCTTCGTTGGTTGTGAATTGAGCTACCAAGACAAACTTGGTACTTATCTTTATGTTTCACAACAATCCAGCGATGCTGTTAGCTTTTTGATTTCGTGCATCCTGGGACGCATATATCTGCTTTGAATGTGTCCCTGGGAAAATTTATGGATCCCAACTAAAGCCGTCTAACTCCTACCTTGTAACCTATCCTGTGTAATTTGTTTCTAAGAAACTATTGGAATTGTTGTGAAGTTTTAAGGGGTCAAATAAGAACAAAATGACGGGTAACAAATGTAGAAAAATGTATTAACAGAAAGTAGACAAATTACAATAGAGAGATGTGGAAATTACGTCTGACGAACAGAGTTATTGGCACTCGCATTGGCTTACTGCCAAGCCACAATTATCCCTGTTATTTATAGTAACCTGTCGGCGCATTCCATTAGTCTTATAGGATGTATCACCTATAACAGGAATGTATTTACAGTTAGCTTGAAGTGGTGAGGGAAGAAAAAAGAAAAACACTGGGATGCATGGATATGATTTTACTGTGTCCTTTTAGATTTTTTTTGTGTCAAGGATGCAGGACACGTACCTATCAGCATCTCTGAGATGTATATGCCGCCATTGAATGTTTTTGGTATATTGAAAAGAAAAAATCAGTTTGGGATACCTATTAAAAGGAAACATGTCTTTGTTTTTTTTCTTGAAGAGAGAAGAGGAATATCTCACTCACTCACTCACCAAAAGTAACAGGATGAAAATAAATATTGTTACTCACTTGTTCCAACTGAAGTGGGACTTGAATAAATGTAAGGATTCGTTTCCTCTTCTCAGTAAAATTCTTTTGGTCTTTCTCCGGTAGATAGCCTCTTGTAAGCTCGGATGTGAAATACCTAAACATTGAGAGACCTGTAAACAGAAAACAAAAATTCAATGATTATATGTCAGGCATTGGTGTGGCATGGAGGATTGTTCAAACAACTAAATACTTTTACTTTGTACACTGTTCTAGATCAGCAGGGTGAAGCACCTAGGAGAATCTAACAAAATTACAAAAGTTTAATATCAATTCCTAAGAACATGGTGTCAGGAAGAACACTCAGCTGTAAAAATACATTTCTTACCAATTAAATATACAAATACACAATTTATAGAAAAGTCAATTTTTTTTTGTTTTGTTCATATTTATTTTCTGAAACTTCAAAAGAGAATGAGTTAGTTGTGGGTGTTATTGTAGTTGTGGGTGGAGTAATAGTTGTGGGTGGAGAAAATAGAATTGGTAAGTCATGTTCAGATACCAGCTAAGACTATTTGCATTCACATCACATGCTCTTGAAAAAGGCATGAATCCATCTCTCTTTCCAGCTATAGGTAAACCAGCAGGATTGATTGGACTCTCTAGCCATGATGGTAAGCAACCAATATAAAAAGGAGGCCAATTCTAAATTCAAACCATTCCCTTATCTGTTTTCAAGAAAAGTCATGGTTATTCAGTTTACTGAATGGACACAGTACTCTCCATTCCATTTTAATAAACAGGGGATAAAAATCCTGTTAACTTGGGGGAGGGGGCTGTTTTATGCAACTTCTGTTAATTTGTTTAGTAAAATCTAATGTTATAGATTTGGTTTCCAAAAGTGAGTGATTTATGAAGGATTTCTTTGAAGCCTATGTGAGATAGGCAGGACCTGTCACAGCGGGCTGCAGGAGAAGGTCTGAGAAGTTGTTGTCTCTTTTCAACCATTTTGACTTACAACAGTGAAGTGGCTTTAGTGATAGTTTACCGTTAATGTTGTCTGTTGGCAGCCTGGGCTGTCCACTGCCGGTGGTTGATTTCACAGTGAATATAACTTAAAAACTAAAAATATAAGAAGAAAGAAAACAAACTATGAGATTTTCCCATTTTGGTAAATATTTTAACATATGAGTAACAAAAAAATTAAATAAAAAATATAAGATTATGTTATCAGGTTGGAATTAATGTAATGTCCAATTTTAGAGTATATATCATAAAAGTATTTTCATGAACTCCCACCAGGCCAGATTAGCACAAGGTCTTTTTTACATGGGGATTTTTATGGGGCACCCAGCAAGGATCGAACTTGCTATTCAGTAATAATGGATCTGTGAGACTAGCTTGCTAACCATTACACCACCATAGGATGCCCTAAATAAAAAAAAACTCATGCCGATAAAAATATCTAATCTACTGACATAACCTCCATTGCTTCCTAGAACCTCATTCCATCTGTCAACAAGTTTATAGATGCCACGCTTGTAAGATTATTCAGGTTTTGATGCAAAATATGAGAAACTTTTGTTCAACCTAGATGTCAACCTAAGACCATCCAAATGTTTCTGTCTTCCCCTAAACAAATGGTGATCAGAAGAAACAAATCAGAAGAATATGGAGGATGAAGCAATTTTCCCAACCAAGCTCCTCTAAGAGATCTTTAATCAATTGAGTTGTGTGAGGACGGCATTATAATAATGAAGGATTATTCCCTTTCTATTGTCTAAGGGAAGTTTTTTTTGTCTAAAGCTGTTTACAGTAGGGATTAGATGCGATTGTTTGATTACTTGTCAAACAGTTTGTAATGAATAATACTTTGAATATCCCACCATACACTCAATGATCTTTTTTGGATGAAGTTCACCTCTCAATTGCTGAACAGGTCAGTTTCTTTGACAGATCCATTGATGACTGTTTTAACATTATGATAAAGGAACCACATCAGTAACAAGCCTGTCCCCAAAAAAGGTACCTGATGGAGTTGTCTAAGCAATGACTCACAACAAGCAACATACTATTGCAGGTTCTCTGGGGACATGTTTTACTCATAGTAAAACATGTTTAATATGTTCTTTAATTGGGATGAACATAGGGGATGAATACTGAAGATTACAAACAATATTCTCATAATCTAAAAGAAAAAGATAAAAATTATTCATTGTATCATCCCTAAATGATAAGAGGTAATACTTTAATAAATGTTGTCTTAAACATTCATCTAGAAAATTGGACATTACATATGTTCCAGCCGGATAGATTTTGAAAATATATTGATAAAAAAATTCCAAAGTTGATTAGTCTGTTTATGATTTAAAGATATAGGCCATTACCAGTTTCAAGACAATTGCTTAAATATCTCATCATACACTCAACATGATATTCTTTGAATGAAGTCCACCTCTTGGTTGCTGAGTAGGTCTGTTTCCTAAACTGATCCACTGACAATCGCATTAAAAGCTATTGTAGGGGATTATCTGCCCTTGGCCTGGAGGAGTTATCTGTCCGGCTTGTTGTCACTTGTTCCCACCAGGGGACGTTTGATATTTAAGCGGCTGATTCGAATTTCTCTTCCTCTTTCCTCATTACGAGACCACATGAGTTAGACAATTGTTATTCCCTTCTCGTTGGGGCTTCGGCCCTCAACGCTGGCTACTTGTCACTGTAAGTGATTTATACAGCATGGACTATTCTTAGTCTCATGTCTGTACCTTTATATTATGTGTACTTTTATATTATCTTGTCAGTGACTTTTATGTATATATGTTTATGTACACTATTCTATCTTCCATTGTTTATGTATCCTTTGTATTCATGTGCTGTTATCTATTAAATGTATTGTCCCTCAACCCTTGTCGGAGTTGTATGTTCTTCAAATACTCACTTTGAATCTTACACTATGATAAAGGATCCATTTCTCATCACCAGAAACAGTAACAAGCCTCTCCAAAGCTGTTTTCAAATAACAAAGTTGATTGCAGTTGAGATTAGAGGTGAATGTTTGATTATTGTTTAACAGTTCATAATGGACAATTCCTTGAATATCCCACCATACACTGAGTTTGATGTTATGATAAATGATTCACTTAACCAGTAACAAGCCTGTCTAAAAAAAATGGGTACCTGATAGTATCTTGTAAGGAATGACTCGCAACAAGTGATTACAGAATCATTTGAATGGTCTTAGGTTGACATCAAGAGAAGAGGTTGAACGATTATGATAATGCCTGTCCTCACAACTCAATTGACTAAAAATCTCTTAGAGGAGCTCATTTGGAAAAATTGCTTCATCCTCCATATTCTCCTGACCTTGCTCCTGATTACCATTTGTTTAGGAAATTACAGAATTATTTGGATGGTCTTAGGTTGACATCAAGAGAAGAGATTGAACATGAGTTGGTCTCATATTTTGCATCAAAACTTAAAGAATTTTACAAGCATGGCATCTATAATCTACTTGACAGATAGAATGAGGTTTTAGGAAGCAATGGTAGTTATGTTAAAGGTAAAATATTTCTATCGGTATAAGTTTGTTTCATTTATACTCTAAAATCGAACATTACATTCGTTCCAACATGAAATTTTTAGTATAATTTTTATTGTTCAGGGAATTACAGAATCATTTGCATGGTTTTAGGCTGACATCAAGAGAAGAGGTTGAACATGAGTTGGTCTCATATTTTGCATGAAAACCTAAAGAATTTTACAAGCATGGTATCTATATACTTATTGACAGATCAATTGGTTTGGTTTCTTTGTTTAATGGCATATCAACCATAATGGGTTATTTAATTGTAATGCCAAAGCCATCCTTGTAGAAGTACAGTAGTGGTACTATTTAACCCATAGCTGAGGGGATGAGGGGCCATTAGTTTGAAAGTGAATGTAATAACATGACTGCTGTTTGAACTCGCTTACTATGAAGCTGCAGTCCAATATGTTATAGCCACTACGCCACTGGGACTGCCTCTCAGATTAAATGAGGTTCTCAAAAGCAATGGAGGTTATGGCATTGATTAAATATTTCTATAGGGATAAGCATTTTCAATTATAATATATACTCTAAAATTGGATATGACATTCATTTTAACCTGATACTTGCTTTTATATTTTCACATCAAAGGTCACTTGTGGTTTGGAATTGTTTTGTAGTGTGTCTTAAGTTATTTTCTACATATTGTGTATTCTAACAGACATTTTCCAGTTGACTACTCATCTAGGTTTCTTCATAGACCTTCAAATAACTGCACCAACAGACACTTTGTGATTCACTCCTTGCATTTATACATCTTGTTGATCTAAAAAACATCTACCTTTATATATTTATCAATCCCTCCACATGAGTAAGATGAGACACAAGGTCAATTTCTTAAGTAGAGTTCAAACAGGTTTGTATTCAGAGTTTTCCTTCTCCTAGACTGGTTGCCTAACCAAGGTTAAAGAGCCCAGTCACCCTACATCAATCAGCTCTGTGCAGATCCTGATGCTGCATTAGACCTACTAGAAGTGATAACTGATAGGCGCGGGTGGTGAGAGAGATTCATGGGAATCCTTGCTGTCAGCACAACCTGGTGATGAGGTCATTACACCTAGCCAGCTACAGATGTTCATGTAAACCACCCCTACGCCTTTTGCTTGCTTTGTGTACAGATATTTTACACAATGCACAACCACATTAGTCTGAAAAGTACAAAAAGTTGACATCTAAATTTGTTTTCACAAATAACTTGGGGGTTGATTAAGATATTCGGGCACATCAAGATTTTTAATCATTTCTTTTATTTTTAGAAACAATTTTCATCTGACCCTAATCTCTCAAGACATGTATTTCCCATATAGTGATGATATATGTAAGCCAGGCCCTGCACAACAGCCAAACTTTTGTATAGAAAAACAAAAGGATTCACATGTCAACATGGAGTTGAGTACATGCATTTAAATAGTGTCTAACATTCTTATAGCCTGTATGCATTTATCCAACCACTCCACATGAGTAAGATGTGACAAGGTCAATTTTTAAGCGGAGTTTAACAGGATTTGTGAGAGTACATGTTGCAAACTTATTAGTGGAATGGTATTTGTTTTTAAAAAGCAAAATATTTTTTAATATGAAAAGAATAACTCAAAATTCAATTTGAAAGGTCAGAATGATTGCAAGAATTGTTTTGGAATTCACTTCCTTTGTATAAAGCAAGGGTCACCAATACAACGGCTTGTGGATCGGATCCAGCACGCGAAGGCATTTTATCAGGCCTGCCAATGGTACTTGAATTTGTTTGTTAAAACGTACAGAATGTGAGATGTTCTGATACCATTTACATTTAAATATCATTTTAATCTTATTAAATCTTCATAGACTTAACTACGGAATCAACCCATCGAATGAAATTGACTGATAAACATTTGAAAGCAATTCTCTTGATTGGATGTAACAATTCCAAACCAAACATTGACAATATCTTGAAAGGCAAACTTAAGTTTCACAAATCTCACTAAACCTTTTGGCTAATGTTGCGTTCTTTGATAATGTTTTGAAAATAAATATGTTGGTTAAATTTGTTTTTGTGCACCACTCATGCATGAATATAACATTGAAAGATAAATTTTGTTTTACATCTTTTTCTCAGAGCTTTCATTCTGGCTAGCAAGTATTGAACACAATAATAATGTGGCCCGTGCTCGTTATTTTTTCAATTATCCGGCCCACAGTGAAAAAAGTTTGGTGATCCCTTGTATAAAAGGATATAGCTAAGATTAACTTGTAAGGAATTTCTTTTTAAACTTATTTTCGACCAAAGAAATATTTTTTGTTCAGTGAAAAGTTCCATTCTCTCCAAGACATTAAAACACCTCTGCTGGAAAACCAAAAATCTCAAAGTTTCTGAATTCAACCATCACCACTGATAATTATAAAAGCACCAGTTGAATCACAGACTTCTTTCTCCAAAAACAAGTGATATATTCTTCACTATACGATTGTGTTTCAATAAATATTTGTTATCAATGTAGCAACCTCAGCACTTTCAACAATTTTGGTGAACATTGACAAATTCTGACCTTAATTGGTTTAAATCACCATTTTTCACATATTTCTGGTCCAAACTTTCAAATATTTACATTGTTGGAAAGAAAAGAAAATAATCTTTCTAAATGTGTAATTTTTATGTATTTTTTAACCATTGAATTATTTTTGATGGAGAGTTAAAACGATATTTTGCTTCAAATTTTAAACTTAATTAGAATACACCTTGAAATACGATCAGAAACTTTTTTTCTTTTCTTTTCCAACCATTGGAAGTGAAAATATGATAGACAAAAGTTGGAGATATTTTTCAAAAAGTATAAGATCAGCAAAAAAAGAGCACTATATTACTATAGAAGATAATCTCAGAATTATTTTCATATATAATGTGTGAAATATTGATGATGCTGTACCGTCAGTGTTTTTTCGTCAAACTTTCAATTTTGAAAAAAAAAAAAACAAAAAACAAAAAAACAAAAACAAAACAAAAAAAATTAAAATTGCAAGAAATGTAAACAAAATACAGCACATGCCGGACAGGCTTGGTTTAAAAACATATGTAAATAGGTATTCTATTTCTTGTATGTAATACAATATAGCAGGTATCTAAAAAGGTACTTTTAAGTTCAAAGTAATGTTATTTATTCAAATTAATACTATATATGTGTATACATGCAATATTAAAATGAAAATGTTGAATAATCTTGTGGTAAACTTTTTTTTTAAATCCTGCTATCTGTACCTCTTTTTCTCTAAATAATAGATTACAGCATAGAGATACATACAATTTGAATACAGACTCGGAAAGAAGATATAATTTTACATAAGAATGCCAAATTTTATCAAAATTGCTCCAAAAATAAAGAAATGGTGAAGAAATTACTAAATTTCTTGTTTTGAATTGGTCCGTAATTTGACATTTTTTAAAATCAAAATCATGTCAACTTTTGTACCCCCAATTTTGGGGCTTTAAATTCTCATAACTTTTGAACCACTGGGGATATTTGCATAATTCAAACAGTTTTGAATTCCATTTACACAGCTCTATATAACAAATTTCTAAATATTGATTTGAATAAATATTCTAAGACTAACTGGTTGTTTGGATTTTACAGAATATCAACCATTGGGTTATTTTATGCCAAAGAAATGTTTGTTTTATTCATTCTTTGTTGGGTATTCAGCTTTTCTTTTTTCTTTAAAAACTCAATTAAATCAAAGCTCTATTTGAGCAATAGATGGAACACTAACAGGTACTACCCTCTGCATCAGTGGACCTGGGAGTAATGGCAATGAAGGGGTACTCCGCACTCCTCAGAGCTCCAGAATTGGAACCTCATTACTAGATGCAGTTTAGTGTCAAGACAAGTGGGTGACATATGGCTCATAATTCAAAGTAACAGGTTTTATGATTCAATGTTAGAGAGAGAGAGAGAGAGGGGGGGGGAAGAAGAAGAAGAAGAAGAAAGTACCATCTTTAAAACAAACATCTACTGAATGGTAATAAATGTGTAACAGATGCTCAAAGGATAAAAGTCATGTTCAATATGACATATGGACAACCAGACCCTTACCCACAATCACATCAGACACTTGAAATAGGGGATGGGGGGATGGCAGTATTTACAAATAACACAGATTAAAAGTGACCTGACAAGTACACCATAAAAAATTGATATTAATTACAGTCTCATAAATATTTCATATTTTTCTATTCCATGACAAACACATAAGTATATATAATAATAAAATAGTTTGCTATATTTATATAATAAAGAGTGCTCAATATCAGTGAGAGAGCATATATATCTATGTTAGGATAGCATAGACAGAATCAATGGTGGTTTTTGAGCCAGTTTCTCACCATGCAATCATCAGGATCAGTATGTATATATCAGGTTAGAACTAATGTAATGTCCAATTTTAAAGTATATATCATAAATGGAAAAAAAAAGCTCAGGAGAATATGGAGGATGAAGCAATTTTCCCAACCAAGCTCTTCTAAGAGATCTTTAGTCAAATGAGTTGTGTGAGGACAGGCATTATCAAAATGGAGGAGGATTCTTTTTCTGTTGACTATGGAAGGAGGTTTTTGTCCAAAGCTGTTTTCAAACAATGAAGTTGATTGCAATAGAGATTAGCAGTAATTTGTTTGTATTCATTTATTCCATTGTTTCCTAGAACCTCATTCTATCTGTCAATAGATTATAGATGCCATGCTTGTAAAATTCTTTAAGTTTTGATGCAAAATATGAGACCAAATCATGTTCAACCTCTTCTCTTGATGTCAACTTAAGACCATCCAAATAATTCTGTAATTTCCTAAACAAATGGTAATCAGAAGGAACAAAGTCAGAAGAATATGGCAGATGAAGCAATTTTCCCAACTGAGCTCCTCTAAGAGATCTTTAGTCAATTGAACTGTATGCTGATGGGCATTATTATGATGGAGGATGATTCCTTTTCTGTTAACTATGGAAGGACGTTTTTGTCCAAAGCTGTTTTCAAACAATGAAGTTGATTGCACTAAAGATTAGAGGTAATTGATTATTGTCTAACAGTTTTAATGAACAATTCTTTAAATATTCCACCATACACTCAACATCTTATTTGGAGGAATCCCATCTCTCAGTTGCTGAGTAGATCTATTTGTATCATTATAGTATGTGGCTTACCTTTTGAATATGGTCCACGAAATCATGTCTCTCTTATAGTATGTGGCCTACCATAAAAAGCATATTATCTATTATTATACTAAAGCTGAGTTTATCAACCTTCTCCAGCTAAAGGATTTTTTTCTATTTATGTTATGGACACAATATTTATACTTAGATATTCCTTGGTGTTAGCACTACAAAGTGTATGAAAAAAAATTCAGTTTAATTGGCTTTAATTAGGCGTAATTAGCAATTAAGTCAACGACCGACCAATCCCTGTTTCACAGACTAACTGTCTCTCTTTCCATCTCACTTTTAGTTAAGTTAACTCTCCTCCCACTTTCTATTTGTCAGTTAAGCAGAGGGGAAAAAAAGAGTAAAAAATCCAGCAGCCAGAGAGATTACCTCACACCCACACACTAACCCCCCGTAGATTCGCCCACTTCCTTTCTCCAGGCGAATCTTATTCAAATGAGCAAACATTTTGTTTTGTTTTAATATAAATCAAAAGTATCTTTTTACGGCATGATTTCAATTTTAGTTGAGCGTAAATTTTACGAAATTGAAATCATGCTTTAAAATAGATTTTTTTAAATTACTTTAATTATTAATTCATAGAGTATTAAACTTACTTTAAAAAATATTTCATGTTGGGTAAAAAAAAATAGTTATATATTTAAATATTATGGAATTCAAATGAGCAAACATTGACTACTCCCACTGTTTAAGTTTTCTTCGGGCTTAAAAAATTGTTTTAGTTAAAACTAAAACAAACTAGACTGACTTCTTATTTAGTTCGGTAAAATTAAAACGGAAAGTTTTTTGCTGGTACCAAATGACAGTTTAACTGCAGTCTATGAATTAACATTTTGCGAATTTGGTTACGGTATTAGGGATTAAGGTTGTTTTAATTACGTATTGTTTAAAAAAATAAACAACAAAAAACACAAATTACTATACATTTAATGTTGAAAAATATTTTCTAAACTAAGTTTAATTGAAATTATACATTGCTATATTAACACAAACAACTGTCTCAATAATAGATTCAATAATAAATTTCAATGGTTAATTAAATGTATAGTAATTTGGGTTTTTTGTTTATTTTTCAAAGCAATACGTAATTAAAAACAACCTTAAGCCCCTAAAACCGTAACCCAATTCGCAAAATGTTAATTCATAGAATGTAGGACTGACTTCTGACTTAGGCTGGAAAATTAAAACGGAAAATTTTTTGCTGGTACCCAATGACAGTTTAACTACAGTCTATGAATTAACATTTTGCGAATTGGGTTACGGTTTTAGGGGATTAAGGTTGTTTTTAATTACGTATGGCTTTAAAAAAATAAACTCTGTCTTTAGTCTTTTTATTTATGCAGAAAATAGTATCAATCAAATATATACCACTCCGATATTACAGTCTGAATAATACAAATAATTTTAATCTTTGTGGAGTTCCATCAAGGCCTCTTGCCTCAAAACATGCTTGCCGGTGACTGCGGAAAAAACAAAAAAACAAAAGAAAAACACCAGCTACGATTGAAGTCCGTAGCGGAAGCGGCATGAAAAACAAAAACAACTAGGGTTTAGGGTTTAGGATTTGGGGTTGGGGTTTAGTTTAATGGAAAATAAATAAATAATTTGGGCTCTGTTTTTTCTGAGTCACCCTGTATACAGGGTGACCCAGAAAAAACAGAACTTTGTAATAAAACAGTTGATTTAACTAGGGGGGTTTAGGGTTAGGGTTGGGTTTTCAGTGGAAAATGCCCATAGTTGGTTCTTTTTTTTTTTTTTTTTTTTTTTCAAGTGATACCGCTTCGGATGCAGGAAGCCAGGACGGAACTCCGCAAAGATTACCATTATTTGTATTATTCAGACTATTGTCCTCGTCTTCATTGTTATCTGTACAAAGTTTCGGCTGATGTCCCTCCGGCCTTCTTCAGGTATTTCTTGTCGGACTTGGGAACCTTCTTGTAATTGGGAGCCATCACGGAACTTTGAACCCAACCCTTTATTAGGTCCACGGGGGTATCCTGTTCTCATTCCACTAACCATAGCTGGGGTACAGGTGTTAAGCTGTGTTAATTATTATTCTATGTTACTGCTGTCCTTGACCAGGATTGAACCTGCAGTCTAGAGATAACAGGCATCTTGATCAAAATGGACGAAAAAAACGTTTTAAATATATAAAAAATAAATTATATGTGTAATATTATTTTGCTTTTTTACTGATGCTCATTATGTTACTACTTTTCGACTTAGACAAAAATTTGACCTTAAATAATCAATTTAATAAATTTTAGTTCGTTTTTAAAAATGAAAAGCAGATGATATTTTGGCAGATCCTACTCTTTTCCCTAATCATCTAGCGAGAGCTTAATGGGTGACCCAACGGGTCACGTTTTGTCTAGTAAGGTTATAATAATAACTGCTAACCCTAACCCTATTTCAGAATATTTTAGAATCAAATAGATCTCCGATTCATGTAAATTATGGATAAATTCTTTTTTTAATTATTCTTAATTACTATATATAGCTTATGACTGAATTGCATTTCTTGAAATTGAATATATGTGAAAAATAATTAGTTTCAATAAATTGCCTACTACTTATATCTATAAATATACTCTTACTGAGGTAGGACAGATTCAAACTGGATAGGCCATATACTATAACAGAATCAAAAAGGTAGGCCACAAACTATAACGGCACCCATCTATTTCCTTGACTGATCCACTGACAATGGCATTTAACATAAAAGATCTACTTCTCATCAACAGTAACAAGCCTGTCTAAAAAAAAAAATTAAAAAAATGTACCTGATGGTATCTCGTAAGGAATGACTTACAAGCGAT
Organism: Doryteuthis pealeii; assembly: GCA_023376005.1. Classification (NCBI taxonomy): domain Eukaryota; kingdom Metazoa; phylum Mollusca; class Cephalopoda; order Myopsida; family Loliginidae; genus Doryteuthis; species Doryteuthis pealeii. The sequence continues at coordinate 54,506,388 of CM042144.1, read as the reverse complement.
TACAGAATCATTTGAATGGTCTAAGGTTGACATCAAGAAGAGGTTGAACATGAGTTGGTCTCATATTTTGAATCAAAACTTAAAGAATTTTACAAGGATGGCATCTATAAGCTTCTTGACAGATAGAATGAGGTTCTAGGAAGCAATGGTAGTTATGTTAATGGTAAAATATTTCTATAGGAAGAAGTTTTTTCATTTGTAATACATACGCTAAAATCATTTACATTAAATTCATTCCAACCTATATATATATATATATATATATATATATATATATATATATATATGTGTATGTGTGTGTGTGTGTGTGTGTGTGAAAATAAATGGAAGTTAATCCGACAGTATGAATTTAACATTTTTGAAATGTTAAATTTGTTTTTTCAAAAATGTTAAATTCATACTGTCGGATTAACTTCCATTAATTTTCATATTTGTCTAATGAAAAACAAAATATCTGGATTTTTGCACCTCTGAAGGCAATTATCTACAACACTATGGATTTATCAACACCACAGATTCTTTGAAACTTTACATCTTTCTTCAATTACGCTGTGGACTTGTAAATTACTTTTTTAATAGCTGGAATATATCATGAACAATTTTGATACTCATTATACACTTTTATATAATTTTACATCAAACTCTTGAGTTTTATTATGAACTATAATGCTTCTGATTTTTAAAAATAAAATTTATTGTATTTTTAACACAGAACACGCATTTTAAAAAATTCCAGCATTGAATAATAGCTTTTTGTTTGTACCCTTTCTTCTAACAGTTATTTATCCCGTCTTTCTCTCATATGTTGCTCTTGATGAAAACTGATCTATTAAAACGGTCCAAACAGATTTCTGTCAGCAATTATAAACATCATTTGTTTTTTCAAAAATATTAAATTCATATATATATATATATATATATATATATATATATAACATTTACTATATAAATCTCCTTAAACATGTATTAGTTACACTATTAATGTGAATGGAACAGGTAAGTCAGCCATATTTCTTGAATATTAGCCCATTTGAATCCTTAGTTTCACTAGTCTTTCATGCTTAAAAAAAATAAAAAATAAAAATAACAGTATATTTATTTTTTATAACCCTGTCATCAAATATGGGAAGCCTATGCAAAACCCTTGCAATTTAAAAAAAATATTTCAATCTATGTATAAATATACTATAATGCTGATAACTTTTTGATTTAGTGCTTCCTGGGATGCACATATTTGCTTTGAATGAGTCCCCGGGAAATTTATGGGTCTCAACAAAAGCCATCTATCTCCTACCTTGTAACCTATACTGTGTAATTCATTTCTAAGAAACTATTGAAATATATTTACAGTTAGCTTAAAACAGTGAGTGAAGAAAAAAAAAAAAAACACTGGAATGCATGGATATGATTTTACTGCGTTCTTTTAGATTTTTGTGCATCAGGGATGCAGGACGCGTACCTATCAGCATCTCTGTATATAGAAAAAATGTTATAAGCCTATTCTGGCACAAGGCTATGAAAAGAAAACATGTAAGACTGAAGAATCATTGGTTTTGTATATAATGGTGCAAGAGGAGGGTTCTGTTGGTTTTTAAACGGATCAAAAATAAAACTAGTCTTGATAAATCTTATGGCAGATCACTTGCACTCCATTATGTTTGCTACCCCAACCCCAGAGCCATGAGCACTGATGGCTTGATCTAACAAGATAACACAATTCCCTATCATATGTGGGGGGCACATGTAAGCAATTTTGATAAGACTCAAATAACTTCCAGATATTCCATTAGATCCCATGCATGACAGAAATAAATTACATTGAGAATATATAGGCAAGATGCTGATAGGTACACAACCTGCGTCCATGATGCACAAAAATCTAAAAGTACCCAGTAAAATTATATCCATGCATCTCAGTGTTTTTCTTTTTTCTTTCCCAACCATTTCAAACTAACTGCAAATACATTTCAATAGTTTCTTAGAAATGAATTACACAGTATAATTTACAAGGTAGGGGTTAGAAGGCTTTAGCTGGGGACCCATGAATTTTTCCTGAGACTCATTCAAAGCAAATATGTTCATCCCAGGATGAACTAAATCAAAAAGCTATCAGCATCACTGTATGGGTAGTTACAGATCTCACAAAATTCCCTGATGCCAGAATGAGTAGAGAGGTCAACATTTTTTTTTTTTTTTTTTGTCTTCAAAATTTATTCCTTGAATATATAATCATTCTAACAAATATTCAAGCAGATCATTTTCAATTAATCTCACTCAATAACAATTAACATTTGTGGTAAATCTATTCATATGTGGGAGGGCTCTGTAAGGAGGTCAGACATCCGGTTTATACTGTGTTATATGGCTTATGAGCTGGTCATCTTTCATCAAAGCTGGACCTGATCTTAACATATTTTAACTGAACCTTGATTTATTATCATAGTAAAAAGTTTTCTCCAGCAACTCATGGTCTCCAAAGGGAATAGCCTTTTTTATAAATAGTAATGGGGTGTTTTAAAGCAACATTCCACTTCAGTCAGATTTAAATTACAAAGCTGAGCATGACCCGTTCCTTTTGTCCTTGCACACACACACACAGGCTGAATCCCTGCTGAGAGAGGATATAGTATTAAGGCTTGTGGGTTGATCCACCCTCCACCCTGAAGAAAACTTAACCATGAATAGACAAAGTATTTGGATTTCTATCAAGAATCAGAAAAGAGGATTTTCATGTCTTCTGTATAGTAGTAATATGGAGATTGGTAGTCAAGGAGAAAATGTACTTTATTGACTCACCACTACAAATAAAATTTACAGAACTTGTGGTCTACAATAACATATCCAAAATCCTCTGAAATAGGACAAGGGGAAAAAAGTTATTGAGATTTCAAAAACCTGGACATTTCTCATATTTGGCTAAAATTAGGAAAATGTTTCCACTGAACTTAAGTAAAAAAGATGAAAATATAACAAAATCACCTAATTAAAAACTAATAAGAGCTAAAAACTGTAAGTAATGAGAATTTTTTGTCCATCTATGCAAATTAGGGCAGGCTGTAATACATACATTTTCTAACACATTTCTCTTTTCTTACAAGTCTAGCACTCCAATATAATAAAAGGGGTATGGGTAAAACTAGCTGAATATCTCACAAGAGAATATAGCTCATCTATAAAGTCTAATTTAATTCCAGGAAGAGTAAAAGTCTTTAAAATTTGCTAGGGGCAAGTTTAGAAAATTTTTATTTTCATAATGAAACAATCTTGAATTTATATTTATGAAGGTCATTCAATGAATGAGAGATTAAAAAATAAAAATAAAGAAGAAAGAAAAAGAAAAATAATCTTTTTTCAGAAGTTTTTTTTTTTCCATAGATGTAAATTCTGCATTATTTGGAATTGGTTTATAGCAAAAATTATTTTACTCTCACAGAAATATTTGTTTAGAGTTTATTCAGAATGTTGACCAATCAAACAGAGTGCTCCAGGCTTGAACAGAGGTTTGTCATCAAATCTTTGGTGGCTGAGAAGTGCAAATCATGGAAATTTACTGAAGGATGTGTGATGTGTATGAAAACCTTTTTAGTAAAAAAAATAAAAAAAATAAAAAAAATAAAAAAAAAGTTTACAAATGTGCTATAACATGGGTTTGCCACACCGAGCTCAAGTCGAAAAGACAGACCATGGAGCGGAGACACACTTAGTTTCCGATAAAGAAAAAGTTCCAAGTACAGTGGTCAGTAAAGAAGATCATGCTGAGAGTCTTCCTATTGACAACTCCTAATATTCACCTTACTTATTGAATTACCCTTGTACATATATGATTTGTAAATGTATAGACTTTCTATTTTTAACTAATTAGCAAATTCTTGTCTATTATTTATAGATAGTAAATTCTTATCCGTTTATAAAGGATAAATAGACAAGAATTTATAAATTAGTTAAAAATAGAAAAGTCCATACATCTACAAATTATATATAAGTAAACAATGCATCATATATAAAGTAAACCATTGAATTATTCAGAATATTCACTGTTCTTAATAATTAGCTGCTAATTCACGAGTTGACAAATTTGTCTCTCTTAAACATAATTTGAACAATAGTAGCAAACTTTCTAAAATGTTTTCAAATAATAGAATTATTTGTAAGATTTATACACCATGACTTCTGGATACGAAGAAGTATTCTGGTTTAACATTTCTTAAAGAAGTATTCTGGCTTAAACTTCCTCTGCAAGTTTGTTGAAAAGGATGAAAGAATGCCTTGAAATGTGTAAAATACCCTGGAGTATTCAAAATGCCCTGTGTTGCGCATGTGTTGGTGTCCCTGATGTAAGAACTAACCTTTTTTTTTTTTTAGAATGTCAAGACTTACAATAATCTAATATCTTGAATATTTGAAAAACCTAAATAGTAGGCTCTTTTCTCATTAGTCAAAACTAGTTTGAAAGCTCCTCCTCTCCCTCCTCCAACTCCTTAACATTAATCAATCAATAATAGTGATGACTGGAAAGCACCAACACATGTAGAAAACTGAGTGGCCTGGCGCCTCCTCATCAAACAAGGGATCAAAAGGAATGAAAAAGAGAGGAAAGCCGCCGCACAGAAAAGAGAGCCAGAAAAAAAAAAAAAAAAGGAGAGAAACAGCAACTCCAGCAAGCATCAATGTTTGTTTGCAGTCACTGCAACAGAGACTGCCATTCAAAAATTGGTCTGTTCAGTCACTTACGCAGATGCAGATAGAAAGGGAAAAAAAGTGGACACTACACCATCGTCTTTAGTAGATAGAAGGATGCCAACATATATATAATTTCTGTACAGCACCCCAAATTAAACAGACTTTTGTTCTTTTCTTTGTTTAATGGCATATCAACATTCGTGGGTTATTTAATGCCAAAGCATCCTTGTAGAAGAACTATAGTGGCACTATTTAACTGATAACTGGGGGGGGGTGAGGGGTTTCATATCTTTTCCAAGAGTATTAGTCCAAAAAGTAATAGCATGATTGGAGTTTGAACATGCTTACTACAATATCGTAGTCCAGCATGGTAGCCATGATGCCACAAGGACTCCTACAGATTTTCATGTCACATCTTGGCCTTATGGAGAGTAACATAAATATACCTTGATGTAACTTGGCAACCAATCTTAAGGGATAATTGCAGACATGTGAACACTCTCCCATAAGGTAACTCAGTCGGCAGAGAAATGCCATTGAGTAAACTTGTGTATTGTGTAACCATCACATTTAAAATGAATATGAAATTTTGTCCACAGAAATTATTTGAATGATTAAGAAGTCTTAAGGGTAGGTATGGCCAAAATTTCACATGTTCTTTTACCTCTACCCAATTAAAATTCTACAAAACTCGGGGAAAAAATGAATGAAACTTGATGTAATTTTAGTTGCATTATGAAGAGGAATGATGAAAAAAAAATCACATGTAAAAAAAATGTATTTGTTTTAGTCTTTAGAATGAGAGAATTTTATAAATCAAAATCTGTATCTGTCAAAATGGCACATTTTTACCATTCTTTTCAAGGTGATTTATTTCATTGTTATGATTAAGAAATTCATAAAAGAATTTTTTTTTATGTAAGTTTAGGCTCTGTTCTTAAGGAAAGGAATTAAAATAAGTGACAATTTACAATTACAAATTTTTTTTTAATAAGTTTAAAAACTCTTAAAATCCTGTTGAGATTTTTCTAAGTCCAGAGCCCAATTCTTATAACCATTTATCAAAAAATGGCCTTTTCATTTAAAGTTACCTGTTATTTCCCTTAAATCAAAGAATTCTAAATATTCAATATTACATTTAAACAAAAACTATCATTTGGGGTAGAGTAGGAAAATGGATGTGACTTCCGGCCGGGTGGAATGAGGTGGTATAGGATGTTAAGAGTTAAAGAAAGGGAGAGAAGCTGTTTTGGCAATATTTACTTAAGTGGATGATCAAATGATAGAACCTCAGATAAAACATTTAAGTCAGCAAACAAACGCTCTAGATCCTGTCAAAGTTGACAATGAAGGTAACAGCCTTTTGCTCCTATTGCCTAGATAGATAAGATATTCATGGGAGAAGGATTTTCTCTAGTGTTCATTTACCAATTCTCTTTATTAATATATACACACACACACACACACAAAATATATTTCTGCTCTATCGGCTGGAGCTGTGGAACATGCCAACTGCCCCTCTGCAGCGAGGTAAGACTCCCTCTCTCCACATGTGGCCACCTGTTAGCCATTGGTGGCAAACTGTAATGCAGGAGGACAGGATCATGGTAGCTGAGCAGTCTGTGAACTGGATAAGGAGCATTCCTGTGATATGCAACACTCCACCTTGGTTCGGGGTGGTCAACCGGAAAGGTTCCATCTGATCAATCTACTAGTCATATCTAGCCCTAGCACCTATATGATTGTCCCGACCATAGTCTTCAAATTGCTCTTATGGCAAACACCTAACCCTCTTTATTATATAGAAGGCAGTTTATTAATACACACAAAGTAATTTCTTCTAATCTATTGGTACACAAATTAAAATTACAACTAAAAAAAGCAAATGAACAGACACACAAACATAAACGCGCACATACACACACTTACAAGCACACACAAACAAGCACCCCTCCCCCACACACGGAATTTGGAAGACATGAGACAGAAAAAATGAATAGCCACTAGCAACAACTTCAGTTCTAGTAATCTTCTGTAGATGGGATTTTTTTATCCCAAAATATTAAGAATTGAGAATAAATCACAGGTTAACAAACAACACCACAGTTACCTTCTTTTTTCTTTACACTTGCATTGTGATAGCCTTCAAAACCAACCAACAAACCAATATAAACACAATGCTTCAAGCAAATTACAAAACCCTTTTAAATTAAAATTATTTCTACCAATCTGAAGTGAATGAAAGTACCCCTTCATTGCCATTACTCCCAGGTCCACTTTGACCCAGAGTGGTAGTACCTGTTAGTGTCCCATCTATGAGTCAAATAGATCTGTTTGCAAGTTAATGAAAATTATTTCTTCCAGTTATTGATATACGTGAAGTTGATGAAAAGTATTCCATAACTTTATAAAACCAAAACAAAAATATTTACCAACAAACAATTTGTATACAAAGTATATAAACACCCCCCCAAAAAAAAACAAAAAACAAAAACAAAACAAGATTTGATATTAAATAGCCCACAAGGGTTGATATGCCAACCAACATAGTTATTTCAACCAATATGATTTATGTGTATTAACATATTGAATATATTAATACACATAAAGTTAATAAATGATCTAACATAATAAAAACAAGATTTAGCATTAAATAACCCACAAGAGTTGACATGCCATTAGGCAAAAAACAAAAAAAATATCAAATACTTGTGTGTGTGTGTGTGTGTGTGTGTGTGTATTATTATACATACATACATATGCACATTTACACTGTGTTACATGTAGCAGGCAGGAATGCCTCCTTCGGAATGGCTTCTTCAGAGAACGTACAGCAAGTTCAAGCCACTTCTTGAGGTAGTCCTACCAAGACCTGTTGATCATCACTGCCGTCACTGTTGCTCAAACAATTAAGACCATCATCCTCGTCATCCATCAACACCGTTTGGATACTCACCACTTCCGTCACAGTTCCTGTCCTCCATTCACTAGTGCACCTTTTCATAGATTCCATGTTTGTGTTCTGGTAGCAGTGGAAGAGCTTCCTTTATAGAGGCGAAATCCCCTTTTTTTTTCTGACTCAATTGCTGATAGACCGCAAAAGCATGACCTGTCCGCGGACCACACATTCTATTTTCTTCACCGAGCAGAGCCGACACACAAGCTCAGCTTTCGCAATCCATTCAATAATGGATTAGCTGGAGTCCAGGCTGCTAAATTCTGGTATTAGCTTAATATTGAATTTATCTGTCATCACAATGCTGAAATAGCTTGAAGAAAAGCCAACACACAAAAGTTCAGGACAATCTTCCAAAGAGGCTCAATCACCATTTCATTTTTGAACTCTCAAATTCCCCAGTTCAAATCCATGGTCAGATGAACAATAAACACCACTCTCTCCGTCATCGATACTTTCACTCCTTCCACCGCCTGGTTTGTTCTGTCCTAGTGTGAACAACTGCCTGCTTTTATTACAGCTCACCCAGCTGCCATGCAAATTACATCTCGTGCCGTTTGAGACTTTCATGCATGGCACAGGCGCTTATTTGCCGCTGACGTCAGCGGGGAATCAGCTATGCAAAAGGGATATAACTCCCATTTAATTTTTACAAGAGTTACCCCCCTCCCCGGAAATTATTGATTTACGATTTAGGCAAACTTAATAAAGCCTAGATGTGTGAAAAATTTCCTACAACAAAGTTATACTGTGAAGCTAAAACATGTAAAAACATAAGGGTATGTGCACTGAACAGTTGTTCAAACCCCAAACTAAAAATTGGCTATTTTGTAAAAAGAGGGAAAACTTATATCCTTTTAGTCTTCCGTAAAGACAAAGAACAATCATTAGTAATAATTTTTTAATTATATAAAAATTTCGGAAAATATGTTGCGCAATATTCCACATTTTTTAAATTACATTTTTATATAGATTAAATAAAGCTTGATCTATGGTTTAAATAACAAGTTAAACATACCAACTTCCAAACATTTAAAATTCACTATTAAATTTTTAAGGGAATAAAAATAGGCCAATTGAATCAGAGAAAATCACTTTTTTGCATGAATTCAAAGAAAAATATCTTTTTTAAACTACAAAAAAAGAAACACGCTACAATAATTATTTGAGTTTTAAGGAAATAACTTTTAAATTTTCAAATAACTATTTTCAGGTATTAAATTTTATTTCTTTTTATTTCTTTGCGTTCTTCAGGATTTGATCTTTCTAGAAATGTAAAAATTAGGGACAAGTATTTTTTTTTTCTTCAAATGACAACCCTCCCCCCACATCCTGCATTGATAAAAAAAAAACTTTTTTTTTCTTCAAATTTTTAAAATAAAAATAAGCTATTCATTATAAAACTAAGTCATTAATGAAGATTTTGGTGAAGATTTTATTAAAATTGGACAATTTCCTGATTTTTGCTAATAGTTTGAAAATCTAAATTTAATATTTTTTAAAACCTCCCTTTGCGATTTCTGCACATTTCTAATCATACCTATATAAATCCAACTATTCTCCCACCAGCTATGGGTAAATAGTAGGGCAGACTGGACTCTTTAAACTTGGTATAGCAACCAGTCTAGAAGGAAACCTGAATTCAAACCAGTTAAACTCCGCTTAAGAAATTAACCTTGTGTCACATCCTGCTTGTGTGGAGGGGCTAATAAATGTGTACATACTGCACTAAGCCTTAAATATAGCAAGGTGCAACAAAGGAGGTAACTCATGGTTTGAGTTATTGCCCTTTTTAAAAATAAATATGAATTTTTCAATAAATGTTAATTTACAGTTTAGCTAGTTATGGAAGCCTAGTGTGAAAATTTACTAGAAAAAAAGTTATGACATAACCAAAACACATAAGAAAAAATAAAAACACAAGTGTTCAAAACACTGAACATAAGGTTCAACCGTCAGACTAAAAAAAAAAATTTTGTAAAAAGAAGGGGAATAACTTATGTCCCTTTAGTCTTCCGTAAAAAAGAAGAATCGTTAGTAATGATTTTTAAATATATAAAAAAATCTCGAAAAATATATTGCACAAAATTGTGCATTTTTAAACTTAAATTTTTAGATAGATTGAGTAAATCTTGATCTACGGTTAAAATATTGAGTTTAACATAGCACCTTCCAGACATTTAAACTTCACGATTAAATTTTTATGTGAATAAAAATAAACCAATTGAATCAGAAAAAAAAATTTTTTTGGGTATCAATTCAAAGAAAAATATTGTTTATAAAAATATGAAAAAAAAAAAAAAAAAAAAAAAAAAAGAAAACATGCTACATAAATTACTTGTTAAGTTGTAAGAAAATAACTTTGATTTTAATATAACTTTTTACGGGTATTGAATTTCATTTTTTTTATATATTCTTTAGGATTTGATCTTCCTAGAAATGTAAAAATTAGGAACTGGAAAAAAAAATTAACGAATGATTTGGTGATAATTTCATTAAAATTGTACAATTCCCTGATTTTTTGTAATAGTTTGAAAATTTAAAATATTTTTTTATTAACTACCTTTGTGTTTACCACTTCCTACTTAAATAACTACATAAAAATCATGTCACAAAAATTACTTAAAGATGTTAATATGAAATTAGAAACGTCTTAAAAGTGAAATATGAATAACAAAATCATCAAGAAATATGGCACATCAAGAATGAGACCTCCCTCTTTAAAAAAAAGAAGAAAAGAAGACGATAACTGGTGTAAGGTTGAAGAAGGTCTCTAAACCATGCCTGACCCAGAGTCAACATCTGATGAAAGATTTTGTTGGGTATTTTCAATGTGTGTGTTTGTGTGTACAGCTGTACACGTTTTAATTTTCTTAAAAATCTAAATGAAAAACTTTTAAAAATCTAGAGTGCAAATCAAATAAATTTTTTATTCATTCAAACAATATTAAGTGTGACTTATTCAATGACAAATAAAAACAAAACAATCCGAACTGTACAACAACGAATAATAACAATGAATGAATCTCAGTGATTTAAAAAAAAAAAAGTTCCCATTCATTCCGGTTTCTTATTAGTGTATGAACTGAATTATTCCACGATTCAATCTCTGAAACGTCAAAAAATGATTAAAATAAAATTAAAATGCTTATAAAAAAATAAAGGATATTTATTAAAAAAAAAAGAGAAAAAAAGAAGATATAATGGCATGCTGGTAAACCAAAAACTAACCTGTGATACAACGAAAAAATTCAATAGAAAAATCACAAAATTAAACGAGCCAAATGACAAAATTCAATTTTTTTTTATATCAGATTTTAATTTAAAATTAGTTAGTTTTAAGTTTATCATTTAAAATGCAGCTAAAAATACGAAACAATTTTGAAAAATTTAAAATATCTATTCTTAAAAAGCAAAAGAAAAGAAAACGCATTGTCTTTTAAAGTCAGCAAATAGAAAATTAATAATTTTTATTTTTTATTAATAAACCTTTTTAATCGTGAATTTCCAACACGAAAACATGTTTAGATGGCTAAGGACATGAATTACTGATGCCCAAACGAGACATGCTTTAACATGGTTTAAATATCTTGCAACATCTGTCATCGTAGTTTTTTTTTTTTCAAGTCAGATTATTTTTTTTTTTTTTTTTTCTTTTTTTTTTTTTTTTAACCAGCCCCCCCCGCCCCCCCCCCGAGCATAAAAGTAAGCAGCATATATCGGAATAAGGAAGTAGCTTCCGTTTTAAAAGTGTCTTTTTTAAGTTGTAGACCCATAGGGCCTCCATAGCAGACGAAGACTCCCCATTAAACTTAAAAATATCAACTGATGCCCTGTACAGTTCTGAGCGACACAAATATTTTTTTAAATAAATAAAAATAAAATAGGAATTAAAAAACGACCTTGAATCGTATTAAGTGGTGGAAATAGCAAGTGTACTCAGAAAACAGAGTCACATTATTATTATTTTTTTTTAATTTAAAAAACTGTATAAATAAATTCTGATCAATTTTTTCCAATATTTGAGCAATTATCTAAAGAAAGGTGGCTGAACTTGCAAATAGGTCGGAAAATTAAAGCATATTACAGGATGACCCAGAAAAAACAGAACCCAAATTATTTATTTTCCCATTAAACTAACCCTAAACCCTAACCTTTATTACAAAATTTGTGGGTTCTGTTTTTTCTGGGTCACCCTGTATACATAGTGACCCAGAAAAAACAGAACCCAAATTATCTATTTATTTTCCCATTAAACTAACCCTAAACCCCAACCCTAAACCCCCTAGTTAAAATTAACAGTTTTATTACAAAATTTGTGGGTTCTGTTTTTTCCGGGTCACCCTAATTTTCCGACCGATTTTACAAGTTTAGATGGAAAGGTTTTGGAATCTAACCTATAAAAATGGCACAGAAAAAAAAGCATTCTAAATTTATAACAACATACAAAAAAAAAGAAAAAACTCCGACAAAAATTGTTTTATCAATTAATGATTAACAAATGTCACTTATGGCGGGGGATTTTCAATATTCAAGGAATTATGGGAAAATATTGCTAAAAAAAAAATTCAGACTTTCGATTATTGATCAAATAATGATAATAATAAATATTTTTTTTTTAGATAATTTCCAACAATTTGTTTGTACATCTAAAATGTTAATTAACAGAAAAAAAATTATAGGCAAATATCATCTTTGTGTGTTTTTTTTTTTTTTCTTTTCTTACAAACATTAAGTTTGTTACATTCATAAATTTCAAAGTTCTATATTGAAAATGTTTTTCATTTAAAGCGTGAAAAATACATTTACAAAAAAGTACACTGTACCTTCATCCTTTGATTTCAACTTAGATAACATTTTTGTTTGTTAATGTTGATGTTGATGTTTTCATACTTAACTTAATCATTTCTTCTTGAATTTATCTGGTAAAGAATCTTTTTCCATTAAGTGATTTTGTAAAGTCCAAATCAATATAAATAAAACATCTCTCTTAAGGGTGGATAATTTTTAACGTCAATATAACACCCACAATACTATTCATCAAATAGTATGTGTCATTCAATTGGTCGATTTGCAAAGTGATTACCTTCCGAAAAAAGGTAAAAAAATCAAATATGCAAATTGAATAAATCTATGTCATTTTACACGGCTGGAAATGGATAGTGTCTTCCTCAACAACAACAACGATGATGACTCCAGTAGATCATGACCCTGTGGGGGTCAAGGATGAATTATTCACACATCCCAAAACCTATCTCTTCTTTTGATCGAAAATATTTCGGTTGATTTTTACTACAGAAATTACCTTCTGAAGTTGAAGGTAATATTGACCTAAAAATCAGACAGACCGTAATTAATTAATGATAAAGACAAAAAATATATATTTATATTATAATTATTTTCTGCAACTTTGCAATCAATGCGACATAGACAAATGAATTTATACGTGTAAAAACACAAGGAGTAAAAAAAAAAAAAAAAGGTTATATTTTGGTCAGATATTCGGAGATAAATGTGTGAACCCCCATTTTATGACCACCATCCAACGTGTCTTTCAGAAACTCAATTTTTTAAATAGACAACAAATCATTTTACGTAAATTTTCACCTATATAATTATCCACACCTAATGTTACAAAAATATTTCGCATTCACAATTTTAAAAAAAAGTTTGCTGAATAAGTGCTTTAAAAATTATAATTCATTTTTTTTTAAATTAATTAAAATTTCTTAATTTTGTTTTCAAAACAAAGTTGAAATTATTTTAAAAAATTTGGAAAGGAATCATTTTTTTCAATGAGTTTTAATTAAAGCAAATTTTCTGCCTAATTCTAATTTATTCAATCATTTATTTCTTAGTAAACGGTTTGTTGTCATAATTATATGGTACTAATGCAGAATAGCGCGCAAGTGATAATATCATTACATGTAAATAAGGGTTGGGGTAATGGTTAGTTTTAGGGTCAGCCTAACTCTAAACTTAAGGGTTATGCTACTTCGAGAGTTTCCGTAACATAAAGATATTTATACAGTGTATAAATATCTTTAGGTTACGGAAACTATAATATAATATAATATAATATACATAAAATGCGATTCTAATGCGCTTGCGTGCTATTCTGCATTTGTACCAGTTATATAGTGATTAAAATTATTTTTATTTAACCAAACTGATTTAAAAAATTATTTTTATACAATTGTCCGAACTTTTGTAAAGGTCTCCAAAATATTTTTCATAAATTTACCAAAATATAAAACAAAAGAAAGTTTAACGGTTTTTGTTATAGTCCAGTTAGTTGTTTAATAATTTCATCTGAAGTTCATAAGAAAAAAATATTATCTGAACTTTTTTTTTTTTTTTTTACTTTTAGGAAATTTAAATATTCTATACCTCAAAACTCAATGCTTTTGTCTTTTTGCGAGTAAAAAAAAAAAGATTTTTCGAATAATATTTAACAAAAACAAACTGAAAATGACTTTTTTAAATGATCGATCGTAGATATCATTTATTTACAAACTTTTTCAAAGATCAATTAAATAGCAAAGAGCAATAATTTCTAAATCATTACATTACAGACACCTTTGACCAATCAACCCCACCCCAAATTAAAACTGATTTAGGGTTACCATTACTTTAGTGAAAATTTTAGGCATCCAAATTATTGTTTTCAATTAAAACAGGTACTTTATTCCAATACAAAACTTGGTAAATATTTAATTCAAACATATATTCTTTTTCTTCTTGTTTTTCTTACCTTGTTTTTTGGTATTTTTGGAACCATGATGCTCTGATGACTGTACAGTCTCCACTTTCGCTTGGTTGCCCTTGTCTCTATTTGTACCGTTATTTTGGCCTGCAGAGGAACAGCCTTGTGGCGCAGAGGTTGTTGTTGTTGTTGTCCACTTCTTTGAGGACGAAGAAGTATTGCTGTTTAAAGGCGGGCGAGATGATGGCAGACTGTTATTGAGTGCGGCCATAGAACGGCTGACGCACCACCACGACACCAAAAATCAGCAATCTTTCTTTCTTCTATCTATCTTTAAAAAAAAACTTCTAATAAATATTGGTAGTAGTATTATTAGTATTGTTTATATTATTGTTATAATTATTATTATGCTTTTCAACCATCCGTACGCCTTTCTCTACCTTAAAAAAGCTCCAACGGTGATATCGTTAACCCCAACATTATTCCTTTCAACGAGGATAACAAGTCATCTTGAAGCTTTATAATGATCATATTCCCTAAAAAAAGAATAACTAGTATCTATATACGTATGTATAAGATAGAATTGATTCCACAGAAGTTAATTTAAAAAATCCTTGTGTGTGTGTTTTCTTTCATTTATTCTCTCACTCACTGTGCCTACGTTAATCGTGGATAAAACAGACAAGTAGGCTGTTTACTACGGTAGCACAACATGGACATAAAATAAGTAATTACATCATTGTTACATCAGAAGAAAACAGCAAAACCTCCCCCTCCTAACTACCCTCCGCCCTCTCCCTCTTTTCTGTCCCTCCCACTTCTCTCTCTCAATACAAGCTAACGAAATAGAAGTAGAACTAAAACTCGGTCTCGATTCTATGAAGGACAATAAGCGCTATAAAAAACTTTTTTTTTATTTCGTTTTCTGTTTCTTGATTATTTGTGATCCAAATTAGGTGAAAGTCTAAATAAGTAATGAATCTCACCGTCTTTCTCGTTATGATTTACAATTTTAAGATAATAAAGATTTGCATTTTAAAATATTTTTACTCATCATCTCAAATTTACAGTAGGAAGTTAAATTAAATCTTTTTTCTCCCTCCTATCTATCCGTCTGTCTGTCTGTCAGTCGGTCTCTCTCTCCACACACACACACACACACACACACACATATACACACACACACACACACACACACACACACACACACACACACACACACATATATATATATATATATATATATATATATATATATATAATAGCGACCAAAATTAAGGAACAAAAATTAAAACTTTGATATCTCAAAAAATATAAGCCCAATTTTTCTTGACTTTTTACTAAATGTAAATAACTTACAGTTCAGTTATGCAGGATATTTGGAATGATATGAAGAGAGCTATGATTCAATTAATCTTTTATTCAAATATGAAGTGTCCAAAAATAAGGAAAAATCTCGAAATATTTGAGAATAATGCACATAATCCGATTTTATGATAAGTGACATTAAGATAAAGGTGGTTTATCATCACTTGTCATTTTCAACATGGTGAACCGACGAAAAGTTGACGAGAACTGATGTTGTCAAACTGCGAAAGGAAAATCACACAATTGACCAAATTGCTGAACAGGTGAAGCGTTTCAAAAGAATTGTGGGCTAACTTCTGAAACTGTATGAACCCCCCCCCAAAAAAAAAAAAAAAACAAAAAAAAAAACAACTATTAAAAAAAAAAATGGTCATATAACCAGTTCAAATAAGGTGGGTAAACGACGGGAAAAAAACGGTCAGTGCTAGCACTGAAAAATCGTTTTGGAACTGCGGCAGGTTTTTCCCGACAAATTTCAAATAACATTAATATTTCTCGACAAACTGTGTCTAAACGCTTACAAGAAATAGGGCTTTATGTAAGTTGTCCACCGAAGAATCTCTTGATAAGCAAAAAGAACAAAGCAGCAAGAATGGAATTTGCAAACACGCACATATTGTGGCCAGAGTAACTGTGGTCCAGTGATGAAAGTAAATCTAATGTATTTGGTTATGATGGAAAACAGTTTGTAAGAAGATGAATTGAAGAAAGATTGAGTTCAAAGTGCATCAAAAAGACAGTCAAGTTTGGTGGAGATAGCGTGATGGTTACTGACATGTTTTCAAGTTTTGGTACGTTACCTCTTAAACGCTTACATAATAGAATTAATGCTGCTATGTGAAATAATTTACTGCTGTGGCATTCACCCTGGGTTGGTTGAGCCGGTTTCATCCATAGAATTCACCGTATCCCGAATGAATGCAGACCATGCGCGGCCATCCAACGCAATTGAGATTATCAGTGTCAGCCATTCACGGTTCCATCGACGAACTCCATAAAGGCCTTGGCCCAGGATCAACTTGGTATCTTGCTTGACTGTTTTGAGCCATGTTTTCAGTTGACCCTCTTGGCGTTTCTTCCATCCTTAAACTGGTACTGGGTGAATGGATTCACGGATGATGTCACCGGGTTGTGACTGAGCCAGCGAAGGCGTCTCACAAGAATAGCCTGTTGGAGGGAGTAGATTCTGTATTTTGACCGAACAGTGGTGTTTGAGATGAGTTGCCGCCATCGAACACGGAGAATGCGGCGAAGGCAATACTGCTCAAACACCTAAAGTTTGCGCAGGTCCCCAGTCCTCATCGACCAAGTTTCGCAGCCTTATAGGAGGATGGTGCGAACAAGAGCTTGGTAGATGCAGATTTTTGTAGGCATTCTTATCCCCAATACTCTTTTGACAAAATTTTTAAAAATAATAATTTTCTACAAGAACATGACATTCTGGGTGTGAAAATCCTGTGTTCATGCAAGATAACGCTCCCTACCATAAGGCAAAGCAGGATATTGCTTATCTGAACGATCAAGGATTAAATGTTATATATTGACCAACTCAAAGTCCTGACATGAATCCTATAAAAAAACTTATGGAAGACTTTAGAACAAAATGTTATGGCTAGGAATCTAGGAAAATTACAGTAGGAATGAGCTAAATTTACAGTTGACGAATGTCGAAATTTAGTGAAATCCTGTGGACGCTGATGTGCTGCAGTGATTCAAACCAAAGGTCTTAGAACTAAATATTGATAATTATTTTTGCAATTTTTTTTTGTCCAATTATCCTTTTATGAAAACAAATTGTTTTGTTACTTAATTTTGGACACTTGATATTTGAATAAAAATTAAATGAATAATAGCTCTCTCCATATCATTCCAAATAACTCGCAGATTTAAATCACAACTGAATTGCCAGTTATCTAGATTTAGTGAAAATTTCAGAAATATTTTTGAGATATCGAAGTTTTAATTATTGTTCCTTAATTTTGGTTGATACTATCGCCTAGGAACCACAAGGTTCCTGGTTCGATACCGGCCTCGCCAACTCAGCGTATGAGTAGGACAGGAATCAGTGCGGTAAAGTGAGGAGCTGATGGTAGGTGTGGCGCTCCACCTCATACGCTAAACAATCTCAGTATAGCACTAGTGAAAAGGGGATACACTCCCTCGCTGTGTGGCTGATACCGATTTTAGGTCACCGCGACAACTTTACTTATTTTATATATATATATATATATATATAGTGTCCTAGTGCCACTTTAAAGTTTTGGAATTAGTAATTTATCCAAGAGTGCTCAATACGCCATAAAAAATAGAACTATAATAATTGTGAAAAAAAAAATTATGGGTTTACCATGGTCTCGATACTTCATGATCTCATCAGGACTCTCCCGATGACAGTGTGAAGTATCGAAATCGTGGTAGACTCATCATTTTCCCCACAATTATATATATATATATATATATATATATATATATATATATATATATATATAGTCATCCACAGGAATCCTATGGAGACTAGAATATTATGACTGAACCCCCTGCAGAGGATCCCCTCCAAAAAAGGGTTGTCCTAGATATGACACTAAACTGCTATTACTCCCAGGTCCACTATGCAGTGGTAGTACCATCTATGAGTCGAATAGTCCTGTTTAGAAATTATTCATATGTGATAGGGACATCTTCAAAAGAAAAAAAAACTCTTAAGAAACAACTACACAGAAAATTTAAGCATGAATGTACAATGAATGCGGTTTCTTAAACTCTAGACATAAAATAACCTCAGACAATATGACATGCAAATTCAATCAATCATTGTCATTTCAATCAATTATTGAGCACTCTAGCCTTTATAGGAAAATCGGACTAGGAAAAGGAAACACTCTGAATTCAAAACCTGAGGAGTGTTGTTCACACTCGTGCACCGTTCTTCTGTTATCAACTTATACGAAAAGTTTGGCTGGCCTTCACCACTATAAACAAATCACCTTTCGAGATAATCTAACGGTTTACATCTTTAACTGAACTATTCGGCCTTCATATTTTGAGATTGACGGGAGAGTCCATTATATATATATATATATATATATATATATATATATATATATATATATATATATATATATATATATACATATATATATATATAGGGTGTTCGGGAGAAATTTTACAATTTCATAAGGAAAAAGAAAAAGTGTCAGCAAGTTTCATTCAAAATAACCACCATTATCGTCGATCACAACCCCAATCCTGCTCCGGAACCTAGAGCAAGCTGATGTTACAGTTTCCCTGGGAAGGGTCTCAAAAACTACCTTAATTCTGTCGAATAACTGGGCTTTTGTAGTACTGGCACGGCGATTAATGTTTAGTAACTCCATGTAGGCATCTGGGGTCCCCCAACACTTTTTCTGCAGATTTTCGAGGAATTCTGCTGTACGAACGCAATCAAATCGTCTGTTATGTTGATTTCTTCTAGCCACAGCTTCAAAGTCTCCATTGCAATTCTCCAGTTCATGCCTGATTGTTTTTACAGTGTTCAGGGAGCATTGGGCAGCAACTATAATCTTATTTTGATGGCCGGCGCAGATCATCATGATACAAGTTATTCTCTTCCATAATTCAGGCGGGTTCCAGTCATCCATTCTATCTGTCATCACGTATATGAATGAAGAAGGATTCAAGCTTTTAAATGCGTAGTGTGCGTCAATACCTCCAACCTACCGAGAAAAATAACCAAATATGAATATGTCAAATTTATCCCGAACACACTGTATATCAATTAAAATAGGAAAATAAATCCGACAGTATATAAGAGTAAAAAAATTTTAAAAACGCATAGATATTGTTAAGTGATGTTGTTTTGTTAGCTTATATTGCAATATTTCAATCCGTTTTGGAACATTATCAGAGCATGTCTATTAAGAAAATAAGAAAAATATGACCTGTTGTAAGGGAAATAACTCATAACGGACCTTTAAGAAAAGAGATATTTAGATTTTCTTCTTTTTATAATATACATGCTCTGATGATTATCCAAAACGGATTGAAATATTGCAATATAAGCTAATAAAACAACATTACTAAACAACATCTGTGTGTTTTTCAAATTTCTTACTGATATATATATACATATATATATATATATATATATATATATATATATATATATATATGATAGTGAACACTATTTACTTATAAATATAGCACCCATATTATCTATCTATACATATATTAGGCATTGACAAAATTTCACGTGTTTTTTACCCCCCCCCCATGAATTAAAATTCAACGAAACTTGAGAAGAAAATTAATTAAAATTAACGTAAGTTTTAGTGTATTATGAAGAGAGAAAGGATTTTTTAAAATCACATGTAAAAATTGTTTTACAAATATTAAAACCTAAAGAATTTGACAAGCGTTGCATCTATAAGCTTGTTGACAGACGGATCGAGATTCTAGGAAGCAATGGAAGTTATGTTGATGATCTATTGGCATAACTTTTTTGCATACTCTAAAATCATTTATATTACATTCTTTCCAACTTTATATATATATATATATATATTATATATATATATATATATATATATATATATATATATATATATAATTATTATTAATTATTAATATATATATATATATATATAATGTGACACATGGTCTTTGAGAATTTTTGTCTAAAATTCAAATATTATCTTTTTCTTAAAAGTCCGGTATTAATTAATCCCACCACAAAACGGTCACAATTTTCATAAAATTGTCTTTCTATTAACATAATATGGTCTGAAGAAGATGTTTAACACATCGAAATATTGCAATATCAGCATAATAAAAAAACTGCATTTAAATAATATCTGTGTGATTTTCATATTATCTTACCTTTACACACACACACACACACACACACACACACACACACACACACACACACACACACATATATATATATATATATATATATATATATATATATATATATATATATACTGCGTTTCAAATTATTAAAGACGTGACACTTTTCCATTACTATCCACAAACTACTGATTGGAATTTAACGAAATTATCAGAAAATAATGACAATATATACATCTACTCCGTAAAAATTGTAAGGTTCTACAAAAAGGAACAGAAGTTACGGTTATTTACCTAATTTACTGAAATTATTATTGTGTCAAATTATTAGCGAGGTGTAATAAAAACTCCGGTAAAAAAGAAAATAATACCTTTATTGTTTCATTTATAGATTTTATGGATACATACAGTAACTAAGATAAAATTAAATTGAAATAAAAAAAAAGTAAAAAGAATTCAAAAATGATAGTGAAGTTAGTTAATATGAGATATGTGACCTTTTTTAAAGTGACTTGGAAAAGGCGATGGTCCATCGAACATGTCAATTTCTGGATTTCCTCTGATGTAATTTCACGTGATACGTTGACTATTTCCTGCCACAGGCCATCTTTGCTTCTAAATTGGCGTCCATTCTCATAAACACGTCGCTTCAGAATGCTACACAAGTTTTAAATTGGGTTTAAGTTTGGAGAATTGGTCGGCCAGTTCATCTTCCGAGGTCAACATAGCCTAATTTTTGTAGGTACTTCGTAGCTTTATGTGCTTAATGCGAAGGAGCATTATCTTGCATAAATATGATAATTCTCCTGAAGGTGCTCTTTGGAGAAGGCTATATAAGCATCTGCGGTTATTTTCGTACCGTCAGGCACTCTCCACGGGCCAACCATGATACCTCCAATAATACCAGTCCAAATCATACTGCCCCTCCTCCTTGTTGGCGTCTAAAGCGGTGATGAGGATCTTGTCCATTTACGAATGGGCCATCAAGTGTTGCACGAGTTTCATCTGGGAACAGTACTTTTGAGAAATGGACCTTCATGTTCTCCTTTGCCCATTTCAAACGTATTTGCATGTGTATTTTTGTCAATCGAGGCTTTGTCACTGTCTCACTGATGCCCCCGACCTTTTTCAGAAGACGAAAGCGAGTACTTCTGGGCACTGTTGTTTCTCGAATGCTTCTGAAAAGTGCTCCACTCGTCAGGCCTGGGTTATTTACAGCTTCACGTTTCATACGTGACAAAGAACGTCGGGAAACAAGCCTCGAGTGGCCCTTATCGACCCTCTTACGTACCTTCGTAGGAACTGCAACAAATCTTTTCACAGTTTGGTGATATCTTCCAATTATTTTGGATATTTCTTATCTAGACTTGCCTGTGGAAAGTTCAGATGTTATGACATCTTTCTCAGAAGGGGTCAAGTCACATTTGCGACCCATAATTGCAGGAGTATAATGACACTTGTTTAATGTCTGGGACACTTCTATATCGTATTGATATTGCAAATGGCCACTGTTTGTTTCCTGTTGCGCAGAACAATACAGTTTTTATACAACCTACGCATACACCTATTTCCATTATACTGTGAAATTTTCGTTAAATTTCAATCGGTATTTTTTGTACAAAATGAAAAAATGTCATCTCGTTAATAATTTGAAACGCAGTGTATATAAAATTTCATAAGCCTAGTCTGGTACAAGGCTAATGGTACAGGAAGGGAGGGTATTCTGTTGCCTTTTTAAAAAGACGACAAGTGAAACTTGAGTCTTGTCTTGACAAATCTTGTGGCAGATCCTTTGCACTCCATTATGTTAGCCATTACAACGAACCTGATCCACGGGCAACTCCTTTGGTAAAAATCACCTCATTTATTGAATAGCCCTCGTATATGTAATATATAATCTGTCAACATGAACCCTTAAAACTTTTCTTTTCTATTCTGATGACTTGCTGTTTTAACCTACTCTATATAAAAAAAATATATAAATGGGATTTGTATCTGTAAAGTTTTCAATACAAACATAAGAAATGTGTCGTGTGAAATGTTACTCTCATGAATATTTGCTTTGATTTATGTTAATTCAGATAAAAGATTTGATTACAAAAGAAATAACTCTAAAAGGTCAAATTGGAGCAATAAACACACACACGTATTCATTTGTGTGTATTTTATCACTCATTGTGATTTTTTCACACCGGCGTTTGCTGGTGGTCATTCACTGGAGTATGAGTGGACAACAAGTCTCCCTAGGTCTCCAGGACTCTTCAGTGTATTCTAGCTAATCTTAACAATGATGGTCTCGATTCTTTCTCTGATTTCTAATTCACCCAGACTCTTTTCCAAATCCTGGGGGACCGTTCCAAGGGCCCCAATTACAATTGATACGACTTTCACCTTCATGTTCCCCAGATTATTCAGCTCTCTGGCGAGGTCCAAGTATTTGTATATCTTTTCGTTTTCTTTTATTTTCCCTCTCTGATCCCCTGGGATGACAAAATCCACTAGATAATAAGTTCTCTTCTTGTTAATTAACTCTAAGTCTGATTGTCCTAGCCGCGATTATGTGATCCATCTGTATCTCAAAGTCCTAGAAAATGTTATGCATACCATTCTTTATGACAGATTGCGGTTTAACTGAATTGAAGATTTGGCATTAAATAACCCACAAGGGTTGTTATGCAATTAAACCAACCAACCAGTCGGTCAACCAACCTTTTCCTTCTACAATGTGTGTCAAAAAAGTAACAAGTTTAAAGCTATATTTACCAAGATAGAAATGAAGAATGAATGGAATGGAATTTTTTCAGAATAGAAGGTGTGTCAAAAAGTACAAAAAATCTCGACACTTTTTCGACACACCTTGTATACTGACATGCAATATATATATATATATATGTATGTATGTATATATATATATATATATATATATATATATATATATATATATATATATATATATATATAGGTTCCTAGTTCGATACCGATTCTCGCCAACTCAGCGTATGAGTAGCAATGGGATCTGTGCGGTAAAGTAAGGAGCTGATGGCAGGTGTGGCGCTCCACCTCAGACGCCAAAAACAATCTCCTTGGTCTAGCGCTATTGAAAAGGGGATAGACTCTCTCGCTGCATGGCTGATACCGACTTTAGACCGCCCCGACGACTTTACTTTTTTAATAACTTATATATATATATATATATATATATATATATATATATATATATATATGTGTGTGTGTGTGTGTGTGTGTGTGTGTGTGTGTGTATTATGATATGTAAAGTAAAGGTGTACAATTAAGATTGATTATATTCCCGATGGAGAAACTGAATGTCAGTCTTCTGCAAGACAATACATTTATTTTTTCCCTTTCACCTGGTTTTCTTTTCATTTTTCTCTAGCTTTCTTAACTCTGACCTTTCCAACTTCATAATCTCTTTTTACCCTTTTCCTTACCCTTGCCTTTTGCAATTCCTACTTGTTTAATATTCTTATATAAAAATAAAATAAAATAGACAAGATATTGAACTATTGGAATCTGGAAATCAAGATCA
Source organism: Doryteuthis pealeii (assembly GCA_023376005.1). Classification (NCBI taxonomy): domain Eukaryota; kingdom Metazoa; phylum Mollusca; class Cephalopoda; order Myopsida; family Loliginidae; genus Doryteuthis; species Doryteuthis pealeii. Next base: position 54,482,283 of record CM042144.1, on the reverse strand, counting down.
GATTAATGTTGAATGTAGGTATGAGATAAGTACCAGTACTCATAGAATCAGAGAGCATAAAAAGGACGAGACTGAATTTGCAATTTGGGTAGATCCCAAGTAAACCTAATGTTGGAGGCGCGTGGTCTAATGGTTAGAGTCGTAGGAAATGGACTCGTCGACCTGAGTTCAAATCTTGGACGAAGCTACAGTTTACATAGCGCTAATACCCTTTGGCGAGGTATGAATCTAACTACTCTCCCTCCAGCTATGGGTAAATAGTCGGACAGACCGGGCTCTTTAACCTTGGTTAGGCAACCGGTCTAGAGAAGGAAAACTCTGAATTCAAACCTGTTAAACTCCGCTTGGGGTAGTCACTAGTAGAATAGCCTCAGTTCTAATTAGTGATCTATTTCACTAATTTAATTTAAATTTAAAATGAACAGAAAGAACTAAACTCATAAGAATTGTTCAAATCCTTTGAAAAACCTATAAAAATGTTTCATGTGAAAAGTGACTGTTTTATCTTTGGTTGAGATTAATATGTTTTTAATCATCATCACAAAATCTGTGAAATGTCAAATGAAATCAAAATAATAATAATTAATTTAAGAATCAGGGCAGTCGGGTACTGTTGCCTCCAACCTCTCTCTCTCTTTTTTTTTTTTTTTTGCTATGGATCGTTCTGCAAAATTTTCTTTGAAATAACATTGATTAAGAACCAAACTTTTAGATTATAATTTTTTTTTAGGTGAAAGTAGCCTGTTTAATTTTTAGAGGAGAACGGACCAGTTTGCTAGGTTACTTTTACATCAAACAGGACACATCCCGGCCATTTTCTTCCATTTGTGTCTCCAATTGCTTTAAATACCGAAAATTTTATTAAAATCAAATAATTAGCTAATTTTGGGAGAATGAAAAAAAAATCGGTGCTTTAGCAATTGTGTCTTTTTGTACATGCCTGGTTTAAAATGTGTGATCCGTCATTGTTAATGCTGTGTATTTCGTTTTTTATTTTATTATTGCGAGATTTGTATATTTTTGGAAATTGATGTATGTAACATTATACTCATGACCGTAGATGATAAAAAAATGTGGTTGAGGGGGAGAAGGAAAGGATAAATGTAATGATAATAATAGTAACAGTAGTAGCTGTGATGATGATCATCATGATAATGATAGTGATAAGCTACTTGGAATTCATATCTCAACATGAATTGAAAATAGGAGGGATAGGCGTGTTATGTAATGACACACCCACTATCATCCTATAAGTGCTGATAAATGTATTTACCAACCCCTCCCCACAAGCAGGATGCGACACACGGTCAATTTTTTAAGCGGAGTTTAACAGGTTTGAATTCAAAATTTTTCTTCTCCTAGACTGGTTGCCATACCAAAGTTAAAGATACCATTCTGCCCTACTATTTACCCATGGCTGGAGGGAGAATAGGTGGATTCATAACTTTCCCAATGTTATTAGCGTTATTATGAAAATGCAAACAGTCTCATCCAAGATTTGAACTCTGGTCACATGTCCATTTCCTACGATGATAACCATTACCCCACGGGCGTCTCCAAAGTGTTGATATAGAGATTTGACAGACAGGTGGGATTAAAGTTTATGTTTGATTGAAGCCAGCGATGAGAAAGTTTCTATATTGAATTGTATCAGTTACATTTTGGGGGTTTAAGAGACAAAAATAATTTCCTTACCTTAGATTGTGGGCGTGGCTTCTAGCGTCACGTGTCTATTGGTCACTTCAAACCTTTTTTTGTCCTGGTTTTTCGAATGGAGAAGGCCTCGCTTTTCACTCCGCGCTCGTGGAGCAAAAAGGACATGTTTTTCATTTCTGTTCGTTTAACAGAATAGAGACCTTTGTCTACAATTTTAACCCCAACTTCCAGTCAAATCTCTACACCAGCATTTTTTGTCTCTTTACAACCTGAAATACTCACTCTATGAGGCTCAAAATTATTTTGTAACATTTTTTGTAATGATGTATATATATAGTCACTGTATAGAGCTTGACTATATTTTATTTTCTTTGTTTTATTTTTTATTTTCTGATCTTTTATGTACGAGGACGTGTCAAACATTATCCGCACTTTCACCATAACATATCTTTATTATTGTCACCATACGTTATGCGCATGCATGCTTACAGTTGACACTGTGGTGGTCACGTGATGGAATTTTAAGCCTGATCGTGCCATTTTGCTCACTGTATTCACAGTGAAAACATGGTCACTCCACTAAAAGTATGCACTAAGGAAGTGACCTGATTTTACTGGTCGGAAGGAGTGTCAGTGGCTGAAATTTGTCGGAGGATTTTGCACAATACTGGGACAGTGTACTACCGCGTAGAAATGTGTATGAGTGGATAGAGAAGTTTAAAAGTGGACAGACAAACGTGACGCATGAAGAGGTAGCAGGAGGCTCGTCAACCTCCACACTGATGAGAAGATTCAGTAAATTTAAGAGATGGTAATGGCGAACCGGTGACTTATCATTGATGAGGTAACTTGTTCTCTGGAGATTAGTCATTGTTCCACGATGAGCTCGGCTTCCATAAAACAAAGGCGCAGTTAATTTTTGAATCGCACTCCTACATTAACTGATCTTTTAATGCTTTCGTTTTGATTTTGATTTGTTCTGTTTTTCTTGTTTCTTTTTTTTAATGTACATTAATTAATGTATAATGCTTTTTTTATATTGAATAAATTTACATGAACCTTGCATTCAAGAAATTTTACTTGTTACTTGATCTCTATTTGCTCCGATAGTTTTTCTTATTTGTTAATATTCGTTACAAAAGTTATATAAACTAGCAAATATATGCACTCTCCGGTGCAATTATTTAAGTTTTAATGTAAATAAAATATTATATTAAATTAGAAAGGCTAATGAAACTAAATAAGAATGCAGATAAAAAAGAATGAAACAGAGCGGTGTATAATCGAAAAATAGAACAACTGAAACTTAGTCTTCCATCTCTCCCATATTTCATTGCTAAATTTTCCTAATTTAACTATTTAGTTAAAATAGGAAGTAAAGAATAAAATTACAGTTATTTATTCTTGTTAATGAATTTTTTTAAGATTTATCCCCGAGATTTTTGCTCATATTCATTAAGATAGAACCAAACAATTAGAAATCAATAATACTAAACACGTATTCTTTAAAGGCAAAATTTTAATATCAATATGCAAATTAGCCTTCCCGTTCACACTGTAAACCACTATTTTGTTGTATATATAAATACAATTGCATGATGTTAGTATGTTGATATCAACAGTATTAACAATTTTATTAATAATTGAGGTTTAAATAAAATAAAATCATGGAGAATGTGACGTAAATAACTAAGGGAATTGTGACTTGAGTGATGATATAATTTCGATTACAGACAGATAAACACGCAATCTCCATTATAATAAGATATATTCATGCTTGTAAGAATTAAAGTTATCTTTTTTATTCAACATTATTATTCAACGTTGTCACCGTTGTGGTGGGCAATGTTGTCAGGTTCACGAACGTTGTCGCCGTATTACTTTTTGTTCTATAGTAGCCATTGGGACAAATGACTGTGTGCCTTGTGGTCAGGGAAAAGTTTGTTTTGTTGTTGCGTTGTCAATGACGGACTGATATTTCAGGGGACTGTTCGGAGAGTGGATGGTGAAACACAAAGGACAGCTCGGCCCTTGATTCTAGGATCTTCTGTTGATTTCTTCTTTTTCCGAATAGCAAACAGACCTCCGACTTCTTTTTGGATAAAAAAGATTTGTCTAATGAAGTTAATATACAACCGATACAAACGCAAAGAATTTCAGCTTCACTGCTATATTTATTTTGCTTACGGAGTTTGGAACAGGATAGAGAGAGCGAGAGATTGCCAAATTGACCCTTAGTTAGAATTTTCTCGGCAACAGCAAACTTTACTCTCTACTGACGGAATTTTCTTCTCCCACTCTAACAGCGTTATTTCCTCTCTGACAGCATGACAGTATATATATATATATATATATATATACCCTCTGCATGGAGATAGAACCCTCTACATATATCCAAAAACGTAATTAAGAAGCCATTAATCACAATTCCTGTTGGTTCAACATTCCAAATCTGATACCTACGTATTACTTTCTTAGATCTTGATTATGTTAAACTTTTGATCAGGTTCACCTAAAATTCCTTAGACTTGGTTTAATAAAGCCGTCTTCATCAACTTCAAAGTGCGCTGATTCACGGATTGCCGCCACTCTGTCTGGAATTTTAATCATTTACTCTATCCGTGTGTAGGATTCATCTATTTGTTTATTTCTTGATCCGCATTTAAGATTTATGCTAACCGAGTCATTCTGTTGTTTTCAATTTCTTCATCACCTTCCTGCCATAATATAACATTTATTTTTAATTCTAACTGAGAATCCTGAATACTTGAAATCAAGAAGACGAACTTCCTACAGGATAAAGCTCATCGACCTGACAGAAAAGAAATCTTATAAAAGCCACTTCTTTTAGAATATTACCTTTGGTCGTAAAAAAAAACTGCATCGACATCTGACTTCATTAAAAATGATCTGATTTATCATCAAACAGGGAAAGGGAAATAGAAAGCAGAGTTGGGATATGCAAAAGAATAGGAAGTGAAACATAAATATATTTATGTATGTCTGTGTGTTAGTACCAAGGCCGTCTTATCGCATGCGCGCGCTGTGCAGCTACCCGGGGGCCTACGAGCATGCTAATCTATGTATGTCGTATAATCTATGTGTGCTTATTTAGGTAGGTGTCCCAGTGCACTGCCTTGCCCGTGGTTGGGGTATTGTAATGATATTAAGACGGCCCTGTTTAGTAATACGTATTGAAAAAGAGGTATACACGAAAAAGACTTTGTGATAAGTCATTATGACATTGGTTAGGAGAATGAATTATCTGTTTCCAACGTCTAGAACCGAGGATGTTTGTTATGTGACCTCTAGTGACCTCTGAGGTCGATCTGACATAACCCATGTCACAAGTGGAGGCTTTGTGAGTCTTGATGCCCTAAATTAAATGAGTGTGAAAGTAACCCGGGCAAATATATAAAAAGATGAGGCTGATTTATTTTTGTTGAATAGTCAATATTCATTCTGTTTCTCATCAATTCTTCTGATAACATTACTTTTAAAATAAATATCCAGCTTCTTATGATTAACAATTGCCATTTCAAGTCGTGATAATTATTTCAGTCTTAATATTCATTTATGTCCTTCGCCTAAACCCGAAAGAAAGGAAAACGCTGCTGCTGATGCTGCGTTTCAGCCGTGAGTTCGTCAGGTGATGTGTTGACATAAACACTCGCGCCCTCTGACGATAAGGCGGGTATGGAAGTGGGAAATAATGCAGCAAAATGAAATACGAGAAAGCGTATAGACAGTACTTGGTTAACAAACAAAAATTCAAACCTAATTGTTAATAATATTTTCGTCGGACGTTTAAAATTTTTTGTTATAGCAATATAGAAAATATAGGGAGGCGCATGGTGTAATGGTTATTATCGTAGTGACACGATTTCAAATCCTGGATGAAGCTGTGTGCATTTCACACAGTGCTAATATCCTTTAGAAATGTATGGATCCAAATTTTCTCCCTCCAGCTAGGGCAGATTAGGTAACTAGTTTAAGAGAAGGAAAACTTTGAATTTAAACTCCACTTAAGAAATTGACCATGTGTTACATCCTACTCGCGCGAAGGGGTTAGGTAAATACATATAATAACATAGAAATAATTTTCCTCGGAATAACATCGATTAAGAACCAAACTTTCAGATTTTAAACAAATGTTTAGGGAAAAGTTACTCGTTTATTTTTTAGAAGGCGGGAGGAGGGATTTTTTAAACGTTACTTCAACGCCAAACTGGACACTCTCGGACGGTATTCCAACGGTAGATGTCCGCAGAATTTCTTGACTCGGGCTACGAGCTGTTTTCGGGTTTTCTGCACTTTAGCAGTATAAATATCTTAGCAGGTTAGGGGTTAGTTTTATAATTTAAAAAAATCTAAAAATCGTCTGTTAAAACAACCGGATATTGACGGTGTAAATGAAAAACATGTCCTTTCTTAATCAAGATCAAAAAGGGGTGTATATGGTCCATCTTTGGTTTCAACTCCAGTGTCCCCCTGTCTGTTTTTGGATATTTCAAAGACAAAATGCAAAAATTTGGAAAACAAAGCAATTTGCGGTGCTACTTTGGTATGCGATCTACGTATGATGAAATTGATTTGGTATGCGATCTGCCCAACCCTAACCCTAACCCTAATTTGCTTCATTTTAATTTCTTTTAATAAGAAATGATATATTTTTTATCATCTATTTTTTTATGTATATCTAATTTGCCTATGAATTTGATAAATCATTTTTAAATTTCTAAAATTTCATTTTTTTAAGAATAAATGTATGAAAATATAATAATGTTTTATTCAAGTCATGATAAACAAATGATATATTTAGATCACAAACTAAAATAAAATTTGGCTTTTGTAGATCACGTTGGCATGTATATATAGTATCCATTTTCTTAGTATTATCCAGATATGCATACAATGGTGATACAGCCCAACATTAGAAAACAAACAGCTGTGGATAAATAGTAGGACATAATAGGCTCTTCAACCTTGGTATGGCAACCAGTCCAGGAAAAGGAAAACTCTGAATTCAAACCAAAGGGGCTCTATTCTCGTTAGTCAAAACTACTTCGAAAAAAAGTTGTTGCTCACCAATCACATCAAGGAATAAGCAAAGACTAAGCGGTGCATATGTGAGATAGTTTGATTCCTCGGAATCAACAAGATTGAAGAGGAGGTTGTAAAATTGTACATTTCCTGCCAGGTTTCAAATCTAGGCCCTACATCAAGTGAACCTCTAAAACCTTCACAACTCCCATCAAAGCCATGGAACTTCCTGTCCATTGGCTTCGCATGCCCGTTTCCTTTAGGTGACTATTTGCTTGTGGTCATCAATAGATACAGTCTCTTTCCTGAAGTAGAAGTTGTTTCTTACACTTCTGCTTGGACATTCATGCAAAAACGATCTTCTCTCGTCAAGGGATCCCTCTGCAGTATAAAAGGACAATGCCCCCCCCCCATTCAACGGTGAAAATTTCTCCAACTTCACAGCAAGTTTTTGAATACAACGCCCACCCTTTTTTTGAAGTGGTAGAACGATCCATGGCTACGCTCAAGAAGAACATCAGATCATGCACAGATGAGGACGCACATAACTGGAAATTGCAATTGCCCACATTTCTTCGCCCATACAAGTGTGCCCCCACACTTCCACAAAAACATCTCTCTTCAAAGCCCTCACAGGTCGAAAGATGAAGATGGGATTGTCTACCCTGCCTTCCTATACCCCAAATAAAACCCACACAAACGTCTCTATTCATGACCACATCAGTAAACAAAAGATCTGTGAATACCATTGACAACAATTCAAGGGTCCGTCCCTCTATACTACAACCGGGTAATTATGTCCAGGTAAAGCAAAAACGAAGGAACAAGCTGACCCCACCTATCAACCCCTGAAAAACAAGGTAGTATGGTGACAGCGTGACGCGGTCACAACAAGGTTATTACTTGCGACTCTTCTCATTGCAAACCAATCCATAGCATGAAGCTTACATGCCTCGAGGAAGAAGAATAGGAGGAAGCAGACACAGGGACAGACTTGCCGCCGCGAATACACATCCCACCTCTGTATAGTATAAAAGAAGACTCCATGAATCACCATCTACTATACAGCCATTATAATCGGCCCATACATCCTAAAGCTTCCTGTCCAATATTACAGACCACAATACATCAAAAACGCCCGCCAACATACCTTAAAGAATATAAAATACCATCGGAGCTACTCGGCGTTGGCCGGGATTTAAAAAGTCAAAAATAAATATATCTACATTTATATAAAGATTAATAAAAATTCATTTTCTATATATTTGTTTTGTTATCTTTTATTTCTTATATATTCTTGTTTTTAAGTTGTTTATTTTTTTTATCATTTTGTTTGCATTTTTATTCTATTTTTATTTTATTTGCTTTTGTTATGTTTTATGCTTTATTAATTTATTTTTTTTTTAACTAATCTTTTCATATATCATTGATTTATACCCTTATATTTTTTATTTAGCTTTTCTTATGGAAAATGAGGGTAAAAAGTTTCTTAACTCTCTCTCTCTCTCTCTCTCTCTCTCTCTCTCTCTCTCTCTCTCTCTCTCTCTCTCAGACAAAAATAGGGTGTGTATTTCATTTAACTTTTTTTTCTGATCTTCACCAATTTTCCTTTATAAGAGAACGTGCGCTCTGTCGTTGTACAAACAGACAGACGGACTCTTTCTTTTTTAAATATAGATAGATAACGTCCCTGTAATTACAATCAAATATGGGAGGAATGTTGTATCCTAACGTGGTTTCTTTCTGGGTTTAACTAGTAAGATTAATCCTTCCTTCGGTTACTATAAAAAAATTGACATCGCGTGATTAAAAGAAAAGTAGTCATTGTATAACGCGTTTTAACGCGTTTCTCATTCCTTTATTCAACACACCGTCAACAAAAATGGAACAAAATGTCCGAGGGTGTCTTGTTGGACGTAAAAATGACCACTCACAGTAAAAATGAAACGGGCAACTTTCCCTGATCTGAAAATTTGGTACTTAATCGATGTTATTCAGAAAATTTTTTTGCCGAACGATCTATAACAAAACTACATGAGGTGTGTTCACATCCAACAAATTTTTTGGTTTATTCAAAATACCGAAATGGGCATATTAATAAAAAGAGGAAATTAAAATTGCAATCTTTTTTTTCCCCTTTCAGTTCAATTTCATACAATCAAGAGTAATTGAGTTGTTGTTCCTTGTTATCAGACATTAAACCACAGCATAAATCAACGCCTGGTGGTAGGTTCTCCGTGAATAACAATAGGGCAATTTTGTGACACATAGCAGGAGACACATGTTCCCGTGAGGGGCCACAGGAATTTCTTATCATCTTAAGGGATATCGAGGAGCACATCAACGTAATGGTAGGGATACATCATCATTAAACAACAATTTCTTTAAACATGTCAGACCAATGTCATTTATTCTTTATAGTTTCTTTTAAACGGTTGTTGGACAAGATATTATTTCGAGTCATCTATTATGTATGTAAAGGATATTTTTTGGTATGTACGTGTCGACTTATAACTCAGAAAAGAGAAGTCATTGAGCATTAGAATTACACATACGTTTTAACATGTTTATAATAAGGAAAAGTACAACATTTAGTTTTGATTTTTACAGATCAAATGATATAATTCAATAATTAAGAATTAGTCAATCTGTGAAATTCTTCATAGTTCTTCATAAGTAAGTAAACAAGCACTTCAGTTCTTTCTAAGATCTGCCATGTTTAAATGTCATTCAGATTCCATGGGCGAAGTTTGAATTTAATGCTTTTCCGAAAATGATTGTTTTGCCACTTAATACTAATTATAAAAAAGAAAATAATTATTATGTTATGATATGTATAAGGTCTTTGTATATTTTTTGATGTTCTATATTCTTTTCTATTAAGTTTGTTCAGGCAATGCATATCTTTGTTATCACTTCATCTTCAATTGTTCTTATATCTATACCGTATGAGGAAACGATAATCAACCAATTATCGTTTTTCTGCATTACTTTTACCGACTTCTCCTCTGTTTTGATTCTCTTTGATCTTCCCCAACTCTCTCTCTCTCTCTCTTCTCTCTTCTCTCTCTCTCTCTCTCTCTCTCTCTCTCTCTCTCTCTCATATCTGATTATTTTTATTATAACTTTTTATCTTTATATATCAATCAAAACATAAAAACCAATTATCATTTTGCTGTAAGTACAATCGAAACGATTTATTAAAAACGATATCAGCTGCAAATCGAAATGACCCAGTTTTCAAAAGAAAAAAAAATACACATCATTGTGACATTTCAATCTAAAACTCTGATTATTTTATTTATTGGTATTTTCATAAATAATGATATTGACTTACTAAACTATTTTCTAACAAGTGTGTAAAACATATAATTTACTTTAACTGACATCTTTTATTCTTGATGAGTAAAACACACATATACTCTAGTTGGGGGGGGGGTCAATAATGATGTCAAGCCAACGAACGTTTGAAATAAATGACAACAACTTATGCAAGGAGAACAAGGTCAAATTAACCAGCTTAAAAATTGCCAATTTTATTTTGCAATAACAAATGAAACAAATAACAACAATTCATGTCAGACAAATACAAGAAAATGAATGATAAAAGTTATTGCGTGTGTAATGGCAAAACCTCGTATGCATTAAAAATGTTCTTGTTGGTAAAATAGTAGTGATTTAAAATGGGAGGGAGATTAATGTTCTTATGGTCAAAGGCTGGAGTGTCAGCTGTTTTGACTTGTTTGTGACTCCGACAGGTGGGAGTGTTTGATAAACAAATTTTGATTTTTTTTAATCTTCGACGTTGGTAAAAGTGGATCCGATTCAAAGTCTTTTACTTTTAGTGGGAATTGGTCTGGTTGGTTAAATAATTCAATTAATTTACCCAACTCAAACGGAAAGGGTGTGTTGAGCCTCTTGTGCTCAACGAATAGTCGTCAAATAACTTTTAGCCTTTGAAGTGTTAACCTCCTGTAAGTAAAAAGTAAAGTCAACGGGGTGGCATAATGTCAGTATCAGCCATACACCGAGGGAGTCTCCTTTTCACTCGCGCTAGATCAAAGAGATTGTTTTGGCATCTGACGTGGAGCGCCACACTCTTTAGCTCTTCACTTTACCGCATAGACCCCTGTGCTACTCATACGCTGAGTTAGCGGGGGCGGTATCGAACTAGGAACCTTGCAATTTCTAGGTAAGTGCTCTACCGACTGAACTGAACTCCTATAGACTATCATAAATTCGTAGTTTTTAGTGACAAACAACAGCCTGTTTTTATTTTGTTTGTTTTGGTTTTTTCGTGTACTATCGGTAGCGAATGATAGCTACCGGTTGCCGCACTCTCATTTACTGGTCCAGTAACGTGCTTTGGTCACGGGGTACTTGTAGCGGACGAGCTATGGTTTCGAGGACTGAAGGTTGTCTTCGTATCTTTGTCGTTTTGGAAACCACAACTCGCAGCTAACATTTTTAGTTGAAATGTAACAAACCCAGACACTTTGTAGCGTAAGCGTAAGGGCAGCATGATATATCTTCGCGTGGATATATATACAAAATAACACGACGAATTAACAAGAACAATTTTATTGCATGGAAAAACTTAGTAGGATGAATACAAGAATGGCATGATGTTGTATACCCTTTCTTTCCTTACTTCTATTCTTCTGCTCATCTTTGGTATCTTACGTTCATCGTCTAGCGTCTGGACTTCGTCTTGGTGGCCGGTCGCACTTAATTCATTTCTTCTTCTAGATCAGTCTTGTTGCCAAGACATTCATCAACCACAAAACCATATTATTTATGTAAGCTTTTATTTACTTAACTAAACATATTCACCTAAGTAACATAGCGCGCGTATGCAGGTGAGGTCCAGCTAAGGCAGTACATCTCTGCCTGACGTCTAAGCTGACACTGAAAGCCAACCAGGTCCCACGTGACTTCACGTATTTCGCGGGCTTTCTGTAATATTCCATGGAAAGTCCCGCCCGTGATATGAAAAGGGACCATCCTTCAGAAATACAGGGGGTTGACAATAATCTATGCATAGATTATGTAATAATGAGAAATATACAGAGTTGTATGAAGGAATGTCGTAATGTCTATATTGCTTGTAGTAGATTCTAGATTCCTTGATATGTATAGTTGATAGAGAATAAAAATGTTAAAATAAAGAATTACATGTTTAAGACATGCAATCCTGTGTCATGCAACACGAAGTTGTTGAGGCGCAAAGCCCCGCTGTCCAATGGTGCACGTTATGTGCGACTTGCTTGTCGAAGCAGAAAGAGATAAGAGAGGTTAGAGACTTTGACTCTTGGCACGTCCTTTTTAAATGAGCTGTAGACCACGCCACCTAGTGGCTATTGGCAGACACGTGAGTTAATTACGATTCGTGTCCGCTATCGTAAAGTAGGGGAAATGTGGTAGAAAAGGGGATGTAATGCCTACAAACTACCCGTGTAACGTGTCTTGGACAGGAATAGCCTGGTGGAGCCCAGCCCTCTCCAGGTTTCACACAAACTCATTTTTCCTTTTCAAACGACAAATATCTGTCTGCCAATCTTTTTATTGATTTGTTTATTTCCCTACTTGCTTATGTCCTCCCGTTAAGGGGTCATTCCGTTACACTGGAGGTTGAGATGTAGGAGTATTGAATCGTGATAAAAATCCAAGATTTTGAATACTGATCCTTATGATAGAACTCTATTTATTCTCTTCCAGGCAGAATATTAATGTGCTTGTAAAATCTGCCCAAAGGTAGTTATCGCCGTAGGAAGTGGACTCGGCTACACGAGTTCAAATATTGAATATTCATATAGCGCTTGAGAAAGGTATGAAACCAACTATTCTCCGTTCAGCTACGGGTAAATAGTAGGTTAGACTCGGTTCTTTAATGTTGGTATGGTAATCGGTCTAGGAAAAGGAAAACTCTGAATTTAAACCAGTTGCAGACCTGGAAAGGGATGGGCTCCACAAGAATACTCCTGCACAATACATGCTACATGATTAGCGCCCTAACGATCAAAACAAGGTTACGGAACCAGTAACCACGCCAAAGAAAAATCTTACAATATCTGAAAGGCTTACATAATTAGGAATAAAAATAAGCTCTGACATTCCTTTTCGTTATATCTATTACTATACTAAAGCTGGGCGAATCAATATTTGTCTCCTAGAGGCTTTTTCCTATTTAGTTTAATGACACAAAATTCATATTAAAATATTCCTTAGTTCTAGGATTGAGTTATGTTTGAAAAATCCATTCTAATTGGTTCTAATTAGTCGTAATTTGCAATTAAGTAAAAAACTGACTCTTCTCTTACTTTACATTCAACCTATAACTTCCCCCCTCTCCCTATATATATCTTGATTGCTTCCTCGTTATATATGTTAGTTACTCTGTGAGATAAAGAGAATGATTTAGAGAGTGCGAAATATATTTGTATGTTAAGTTTCATAAGCAGCTAGCCCGGTCAACATCTTGGCTCTTAGTAAATTTAAATAGGATCAAACGTTTCCTTTTTTAGAAATCTTACAAAATGATTTTAATGTTTTTGTTTTTTTAAATTTTCTGGTCGTATTTATTTATTTATTTGTTTATTTTTAATTTAATTCGCTTTGCAAACTCACTTTTCCCAGAGCTCAATGGGTGACCCAAAGGGTCACGTTCTATCTAGTATTTTTTATAAATCTTTTCGCAAAATATATTTTCACGGCAAGAAAAAAAAAAAAAACAGAGAAAAAAATTATTGAAATAAATCTCTGGAAGCTGACATTGTAGAAATAGGTATTTACACAAACGTTTGCGACGGGTAGGATGTGACATTCAGCGAGGATCGAACTCGCTATTCAATAGATCTCAGAAGATTTGTTTGCAAACCATTACCCCAAGATGGGACAATGTATGTATTTACCAACCCCTCCACACCAAAAGGATGCAACATAAGGTCATTTTTTTAAGCGGAGTTTAACGCGTTTTAATTCAGAGTTTTCCTTCTTCTAGACTGGTTGCCAAACCAAGGTTAAAGAGCCCAGTCTGCTCTACTATCTACCTATAGCTAGAGGGAGAATAGTTAGATTCATGCCTTTCCCAAAGATATTAGCGCTATATGAAACTCAAACAGCCTCGTTTAGGATTTGAACTTCAGTCACCGTATCCATTTCCAAGGACGATAACCATTACACAAAGATGGACGAATTAGAAAATCTTTTTTAGTCCATTTACCTGGGCTGTGGAGTCGGAACACAACACCTCCGACTCCGACTCCGACTCGTCTATGTAAATAAGTGATTATGGCCTAAATAAATATAAAACCATGATTTTTTATAATCTATTTATAAGGAGTGTGCACTGTATAACTTTACTTTATAGCCACAATTAAGTATTCATTCAACTAGAGTCGGAGTCGGTATAGTGTTATCGACTCAGACTCTAGTGACCTCTTAATTGCTTCCGACTTCAAGACTCCGACTTTGACGCCCTGTCATCATGCGTGATGTAAAACAGATTAAAAGAAACTAACGCTGAAGATTATTTTTGTGGCGTTAGATTGAATAATCAGAATTCCATTTCGGCTTTCACAAATTTTTCTTTTCTTTTTCTTTTCTTTTCTTTTTCTTTTTTTCTTTTACAGAGGATAATGACTTTTTATGATCTGGTCTTTGATCGTTCTCTTCCCTCTCCTCCTCTTCCATGTGATTTGGATCAAAAATACATTCTCTTTTGCTTCACGATAAAGAGTTCACCAGATGTTGAATATATGCGATTTCCCAAAATTCGTGCACATTATTGTACCTGTTGCCATCTTTTGTTTCTTCTTGGAATTCATATGCCGCTGACGTGTTTATTCGAAACGTGAACTTCTTACGCCATCTTCGTTCATTTTATTTTAAGCCAACACGGGCGTCTCAACGTTTTCGTAAGCTAACGGTCTTCCGCGAATAACGACACCACTGTTTAGGATTTTTTCTATTCCTAAAAAATTCTCATTTTTTTTTAAATAGATGGACATTCTTTTACAAAATGGGAAGAGGTTTTATCCACTCTTCTCTTCTGTCCAAAAAAAAACAAAACAATGACATTTTTCATCGTCAAACGAATCGATATAAAAACCTCACGACCTTTATTTTCATAAGAATTTAACTATTTTTTTTATTTGCCAACCCTTTACAGGTGTCAATCGAGTTTATATATTTACTTTAGTATTTATTAAACTAGGTAAAATCAACGATAAATATTTTCTTATATTTTAACTGCAAAAACAGGAAACCGTATGCGCTAAATCTTCGACAAGTTTTATATTGGATATACCATTGACGAAATAAGCAAAATGACAAGTTTAGACAGAAAGGCTAAAGTGAAAAAGACAATTATAACCAATGATGGCAACGGACACCAGCTGAGAATTGATCAGGAAGCAGCCATGCGAAAATTTCGTAGAAGACAACGTTCCATTTCAGTGAAAACAATTGATTCACAACGGAAAATCAATAACAAAATCCCAGGTAAATTGCAAACAAATTATGGTATTTTTTTACTCCAGCTGTCAGCATTGGGTGGAGGTGGGGGTCTGGTATGAACCGTGAGTTTTCTGGTGGTGGTGGTGTGTGTTGGTACTGCAGAAAACGAGTCATTTACTACAGTTTTAATGACCAGAATCATTCAAAACCCTTACCCTAAACCCGTCTTTATTTCACCGTAATTGGCCAGTTATGTACCAGTCAGCAGAGTATGCACATACGAACTCGGATATCTTGTGGAAGATAGCAACAAGAAGAATTCGGCCAGAGATTTGAAAAAAAAAATTAACAAGAAAAATCAATATCTCCAAATGAGCATAAAATACAGTCGGGGTTGAGACAGGCGGAATAGTAAAATAATACCCAAATAATTTTTGTATATTCTGTGAAATGTCTTCTTTAATAGCTGAAATAATCAATCCTGTGAAATCCTTGTTAAAAAAAGGGTTCATTTCTTATAACTTTGTGACGAGTCCTCAACATACCAACTTTTGTTCGGACTTTTTTTTTCTTTGTTAGTTGTTTGGTTGGTTTAATGGCATATTAGCCATTGTGGGTTATTTAATGCCAAATCTATATATAGGAATTGCTTAATAAATAATTTTCATTAATTTTGTTTTTAATAAATTGGTAGAAATCATGTGTATTAATAAATACTGGTTATTGACCCTCGGCTACCGCCTTCTAGCACCAATATGATAAAAAGGGGTGAGTGTTTGCCATACGAGCAATTTGTAGAATACGGTCGAGACAATTATATAGTTACTAGGGCTTGACATTAGACAGCTGATTGATTGGATGAGGCCTCTCCGACTGCCCGTCTAGCCCAAGTAAGGACCGAAGTTGAATGTTGTATGTCATCGAACTATTTCGTCTTCGGGCATTACAGGTCGCCACCCACAGCCAACAGAGGACCCTATTAAAAGAATCTGAATCCTCTGCTGAGGTGTAGTTGGTGTATTCTACTGGTCCAGCCAACAGGGTGAGGCTTCTTTGTGTTTCACTTTGACTTTTAATGTACAAACTTGTTAATCCACTCTCAATGCATAATTATCAAAAATTATTCGATACCCACCCTTAAAATATTTAGTCTGTTAGTGCAGAAAGCGAGTGTATGTCTTAATACACACATAATAGCAGCAGCAGCAGCCTGGAGATATGTCTCTGTCTCTTTTGGTTCCACTTCGCCAGGGTGATAAGCTGCTGGGCTACCCCGCTCCTACACCCCCGCACAAGCCACACCCAAATTAACCACTTTTCACTCAAGTGTCTCATATACACCTAAAAGGTAATGTATATGGACAGCAATAAAAAAAATAAAAAAGCACACATTTTGCTTACTAACAATGGTGTGGATCTTTTGAGGTAGTTGTGTAATAAAAAAGTTGATATTGCAATTAATGTGATTGCTAAGACTGCTTCAGAGTGCTTAACGGCGTTGGTCCCAGGGGGCTATCCCCCCAGGCAATACCTACCCCCTTGATTTAAAGAGAAGGCTGGGTTTATTGCACAGTGCCTGAGGCGCCCCTTAAGGGGAATGCCGACGGGATCTACGCATTTTTTGCCTACCACCCATGAGCTTCGGCTTGTGGGTGGACCCACATAAAAATGTCCTTGTGTCACGCCCTCATAAGTAGGATGAGAAGCAAATACCTGGCAATTAATGTTTCTCGGTGCCCCTACCATAATATTTACTTGTTTTATTTAATAAATGTTTGAATGGTTGAGTATATCAATTGGTTCTATCTTTATAACTTTATTCACCACATTATTTTCGAACTTAGTTTAATGTTAAAATATTTTAAGTAATTTAATCAAAAAACATAATTCACTCGAAAACTTTCTCTTACATTATCAACACACTTGAACCACAATATTGGTTTAACCACAACTAATAATCAACGAAATGATGAAAAGTAGGGGAGCAACAGTAATGTCTGTGTACAGCGACAAAAGAAGCACACATTTTGTTTACGTATACCGAGTTCAAATGCAGTCAGCGCTAAAATACAATAATGATTTTTTCTTCTTTTAACTGCTCTTACTGTCAGAATTTTCTACGTTACAATTTAACGATTACTGAGGTCATTTACAAAGCTTAGGCCTATTTTGGCACAATGCCAGAAATATGGGGTTCCCAACCAAACCAAACTATGATATCATGACTTACTTACGATAGACTGAGAAATTATTGCTACGTCATAAATTCGATCAAATATGATTGAATAGAGTAAAATCCGAATGGGTATCTCACACATATAGCCTCGTGTCAGACTAATTAAGCCTAAATATAAATAAGTGGATTTTCTTTTTGTTATGTCTTTTATGTAGAAAAAAATGATATTGCAATTAAATATTTTTCAAGAGTGTTTTTTTTTTTCCTTCTATTTTCCGTCAATTCAGGTACGAATTTTCCGAGCAAATCGAATAGTCCATGGAACAAACATGGAAACATCAAAAGACCAATGAACGCCTTCATGTTGTTCGGCCGCGCTTATCGACCTGTGATGGTGCGAATGTTTCCGGTGCCCCTAACTCCCAGATCAGTATTTACTTGGGAAACATTTGGCGTAGTATGACTTTGGAGCAGCAAAAACCTTTCTTTGAAGAAGCGAAAAGAATTCGATACAGACATCAAAATGATTATCCCGGTAGAGTGTCACCATTTTATTTTAAAAGATCTTTTTTTTTTAATTGAATTATTACGTTTGTTTTACGGATGTGAATATATGTTAGACTCGATTACAAAGTAATTTGTATTCATATTACGTTGGCAAGACATCACTTAAGACATCGAGCTGAGATTGTTCAAGACTTAGATGAATGACTAGGAGGACTGATACGGGGGTAACGTGGATTTTAGCAAATTATGCGTAACGAGTTTCGTAATAAAGTGTATGCATTTACCAACACCCCCGCACGAGCAGGGTGTGCCACAAGATTAATCCTAAATATATGGAACCAGGAAGACGTATGTGGTATCAAGAGGTTTTGGGTGTTTTAAGGTTTAAAGTAGCTGGATATTCTTGGTGCGTGTTCTTAGCCTTTTTGCTTTTAACCCTATCTTATTTGGTGGTCATGCTGAAAAGGAAGGAATTTAAGGAATGAAAAAGAAAGAGACAGAGACAGAAGGAAGTTTTATGATTTAGGCTTTATTGACCGGACATAGTCGTCCGTGGCAAGGGGATATTCCCCTGGCCGAGGAAGCGACTACACACAGTTAAGGTCTAAACTCGAATTGCCGAGATATTCTCTTGAGGGTCGGGAGTCAGTCCTTTTTGTTACACATGCGCGGAGGGTTCTTCCGGTAAAGGCCCATGGGAGTTTGTTGTTTTTTAAAAAAATTAATTTAATTTTTATTTTAATCCCCACAGACAAACTTGCTATAGGCTAAAACACATCGACCCTCACAGGAGAGAAATCTCATAAAAACCACTTCTTTTACAATATTACCTTTGGTCGTAAAACAAACTTCATCTACAGTATTGACCAGAATGGATAACTCACATGATTTTTCCTGTACTTTTTCATCACGCAATATTCATTCATTTCGCATGTGATAGTCATTATTTTGAGAATTTAAAAAATATTTATCGACCTGGCAACTGTTGATTGTTTTAGTCGAAATCTGGCAGCAATTTCCCGAGTGCTTTATCCTTCTTCACTGAGAATTTCGATCTGCGCATGCATCTCTGATGTAATTCTTTTATCAGGCATAATCACTATTACCACACTTTGTATCACTATAATTCACAGGTAAATCCCACTTCTAATCACAGGTAAATCCCAAACGTGCAATAAAAATAAATACTCTTTGAACGGAAAAACGATGTGTCATCCAATGTGACCAATCAAAATGAGTCTATCACGTGCGAAAAGAATGAACACTGCTTGATGAAAAAGTACAGGAAAAAGAAAATAATCTGAGTCATCCACTCTGGCCAACACTGTACATCTGACTCCGTTAAAAAATGAGCTGATTTATCGGCAGACGGGGAGGGGGAGATAGAAAGCTGCGTGGAGGTATGCAAAAGAGTATGAAGTGGGAGATAAATATATTTATGTACGTCTGTGAGTTAGTACCAGGGCTGAGCATTTGCCCAGGTGCTCACGAGAGCATAGTGTCCCCATCCTAATCTATGTATTTACCAACCTCTCCACACAAGCTGGATGTGACACAAGTTCAGTTATTTAAGCGAACAGGTTTGAATTCAGAGTTCTCCTTCTAGACTAGTTGCCATACCCAGGTTAAAAGGCCCAATCTATCCTGTTATTTACCCACAGCAGGAGGGAGAATATTTGGATACATAATTTTCCTAAGGGTATTAGCGCTATGTGAAATGCAAACAGCCTCGTCCAGGATTTGAACTCGATTCACCGTGTCCATATACTACGACAATGGCCATTATGGCTCGAGCGCCTCCTGTAACTAAATGTAGCTTAATATTGTAACAGAGGAGTCCTCTGGGTACTGTGATAAAAGGTTAATGCTGAAATGGATTATAAATACAAACAAATAGCAGGAGGAGGTTAAGTTGGGACGTTATCTTTTTATGTATCATTTTGGCAATAAGCAATAATTTGAAAAATATGTTTTTACGTGAGTATTATTTTCAAGTGCTTACTTGCATGTCATTCCAGAATTTTTTTAGGATAAAACTTGGTTATCGTCGTGCAATTAGGGACTGATATTTTTTTAATCTGCGTCCGGAGAATCTATGGTCTGGATCTGTTCATTTTAACTCGTCGGGCGGCCTAATGTCGGTATCAGCCATAAAGCGAGGGGGTCTATCCCCTTTTCACTAGCGCTAGACAAAGGAGATCATTTTAGCGTCTGAGGTGGAGCGCCACACCTACCATCAGCTACTCACTTTACAGCACAGATCCCTATGCTACTCATACGCTGAGTTGGCGAAGGCCGATCTCGAACCAGGAATCTTGGGATTCCTAGCCGAACGCTCTACCGACTGAGCTAAACCGACCCTTTGACTACTGGACTGGATACAGATCGTCGAATTTAAAAAAAAGAATTATTGACAACGAACTCTCAGTAATAAGCAGAACTTAAAATTGCATCCTCATCAAGTCGCATAGTTCCAAGTGGTGCAGCCACTGACACGACTAGTTTGGAAGAATTCTCGCTTTATCTTATCAGAGATCAGATTTCTATAGGATCGATATTCTGTCTATAGCAGTTCATGCCTTTCCTATGCGTATATTGACATCGCTTTCTGTAGATGAGATATTACTACCTATTATTATATGAAATGGTACTACATGGATACACTAACACTGAACATTCGGTGAGGACAGACAAACAACTAATTCGCATAGCCGAGAATGTTTTATTGCAGTATAAGAATAGTGGGTATTAGTTTATAACTAAGTCCTTATAATGCATTAATGCGCATCCATAGATACAGTAACACTGAACATTCGGTAAGGAAAGACAAACAACTAATTCGCATGAACAATGCACGTACGAATGTTTAATATACATAACATGTAATAACAAAATAACATAATACATATATCCCAAAACAGGTTAATTGTATATGTTTCATGAATAAACAAAGTGTAATGAAGAGGTGCCAAACATTGATTAGAAAATACTTACTGTGTCTTGCATTTTTTTTAATATGTAATAAGTGCTATGCCGAACCTTGAAACAAATTTTCTCTATTCTGTTCTACAAAATGATATAATACATATAAATGGTACTACTAATTTCATCCAGTGTGGAGATTCCCCCATCTTGTTTAAAACACATAAACTCTGTTTTATCTGCGAAATTTATAAATTACCAAATAAGAGTGAATAAACTATTTACATGGAATGAGTTAATTTAAAATATTTAAGTGATAGTTATATATATTTTATCCTTCTACGATAAAAAAAAAAGACGACAAATTATAATATGAACTGAGAGCATTTCGTTGCAGCGAAATTGAAGAAAGAGAAGGGGTAGGTAGAGGGGATACACATGCTTGTTTTTGCAGAGATTACGGTTGACCGAGTATATCTTAATGGGGTCAACGCAATTTGACGTAGATTTCGGCGCGTGTCAGTTTCTATGTTTCTCATTTCTTTTTGTTTTTTGGCAAACATTCATTGGCTAGAGAATCCTATATTAGCATTAAAATTCTGTACATTCTGAATCAAGGTTTCAAAGAGAGGAAGATAACTGGTCACTATAGTACATTGCCGTCCAACTAGGAACCATAAGGTTCCTGGTTCGATACCGGCCCTCGCCAACCCAGCGTATGAGTAGCACAGGGGTCTGTGAGGTAAAGGTGTGGCGCTCCACCTCAGATGCCAAAACAATTTCCTTGGTCTAGCGCTAGGGAAAGGGGGATATACTCCCTCGCTGTCTGGCTGATACCGACTTTAGGCCACCCTGACGACTTTACTTTACTTATAGTACAATGACATTATTTACAGAACACACGCTATTGTAGGAAGGCAAAGATAATTATCTTCCCTCGGATGGTAATTCAACCCTTTGAAACTTTCTCTTTTGTCCCCGACATTCGTACAAATAACACCTATCGCTCTTCGGTCCTGGCTCGTTAAGTGAAAAGGACATGTTCCAGTTCTGTTCGTAGAACAGAATAGAGAAAATTAGTCCCCAGCTTCGGAATAGCATTTATTACACCTCGCCATATTAAAAAAAAAACGAAGACACAGTAAGTTTTTTTTACCTCTTCATTACACTTTGTTTATTGAGGAACATATACAATTAACCTGTTTGGGACATATGTATTATGTTATTTTGTTATTACATGTTATGTATATTAAACATTTATATGTACATTGTTCATGCGAATTAGTTGTTTGTCTTTCCTCACCGAATGTTCAGTGTTAGTGTATCCATGGATGCGCATTAATGCATTATAAGGATTTAGTGTTAGTTATAAACTAATACCCACTATTCTTATACTGCAATAAAACATTCTCGGCTATATCAATTGCCGCCATTGATATCAAAATTTATGTTTAAAAAATAAAATTAAAAACAAATTTAGAATTAAAAAATCTGTTAGAATCCACCAAGTCTTCCTAAGGCTCTATGACGTCATGGTTGGGGTTCGTTGTCCCAGAATTTGACCCCAAGTGAACAACAACTACTACATTTTTACCTCCCTCGCGTATGCCTGTGGAAAAAGAGGGCCAAGCTTACCGAGAGACATGTGATGTCACGATTTGGGCAAGGAGGGATTTTGCTACAGATTCTTCAGTATCACTGTGAATGGCAACCTGTGTGGATCCTTGTAGCTATGCTACCATAAAGGGGGTGAAATTCAACTTCGTCATTGAGGAATTAGGGCATCCCCCTCAAAGACTGGAAACAAAATTAGTCGGCACTCACTCGAAATTCTACGATATTCAACAATAAGGAAATTTGTAGCAAAGCTACCTTATTGTAACACGAAATACATCAAATACAGAAATCATCTCAATTCATCTTAAACCTCAAAAGGACAGAAAACAACAACTCAAGAACTACAAAGATCTACTAAGTCAACGAAATTCAACTCTACAGACAACACAAGACTATTAAACTTCGACCCTTCTACAATTCAAAGAACTACGAAATTCATCTATCAAAGAACTACGAAATTACGACAAAGAACACTCGTTACCGGGCTCACAGATAAGCCCCTTGAAAAACATCGTTTTTTTTTTGCAAACCACCAACATCTCTCTCTCTCTCTCTCTCTCCTCTCTCTCTCTCTCTCTCTCTCTCTCTCTCCCTCTCTCTCTCTCTCTCTTACGAACTCTATTAGTTACTATCTGCCACCCTCTATCAAATAGACATTTACTCTTTCTCCTTTCTTCCTACCTTTCTTTATTGTTGTATTAAAATTGTTGAACGTTATTATTGTTATCGTGTTTTTCTTTCATTCAGTATCCGAATTTGAAATTTGCGTATTTCCCGCCCCCTTAAAATTGTCTTCCAAATGTACTTGAAAAGGTATATTCACTTATATATCGGAACTTAGAAATTATTTTCCCCGGTATATTACAAAGTAAATTACCCGTACTCTGGAGTTAGAAGATACCCCCATGTTGGAATTGGTGCTTCACGGCGCTAATCCCGATATTGAAGCAGTTTGTTAGTTCAGTGTGACATTCTGTTTCTTGGCTTAACTTCATGAATTGGGGTGGTCTACGTTGACTGCTGGCATATTCGTGACTGGCAAGGCCAATGTGGGACAGCAAGGCACAGTCGCAGCGACTGCTACTGAAGGTATGGTCCAGGTTTGATGGCATAGTGTTGCGGTTCTTATACATGTGCATTTTGGCCTCAAGGGTTGTACTGCGGATGTTTTCATGGGAGGAGACCACATCTTTGATGGTGAGACGTCAGACGTCATGAATCACAACTAGGGTAGACCATCGGCGATGGTCAATGTGACAGGTACCAAGGTTTTTTTTCAAGCAGTCTTTGTATCGCCTCCTTTGCGTCCCTGTATTACGATGGCCAGTGGTGAGTTCGCCATACAGTATGATCTTAGGCAGGTGATAATTCCTCAGACACAAGCCAAAACACCAAGTCTAATGGGGATGGATTGAGGTTGAAAGATTGTGTTGCACCAAATTTCCAAGTTGTTCGGTATGATGCCATATATAACAATTGTCATTTTACCACGAAAGTCAATAAAGTATGCGGAGTGGCCTATTGTCAGTATCAACCGGATAGCGAGGGAGTCTATCCCCTTTCCCTAGTGCTAGGCCAAGGAGATTTATTTGCGTCTAAGGTGGAGCGCCACACCTACCATCAGTTCTCTACTTTACAGCACAGACCCCTAGCTGTGCTACTCATACGCTGAATTGGTGAAGGCCAGTATCGAACCCAAACCACGTGGTTCCAAGACGAATCTTTTACCCACTAAGCTAAACCAGTCTCTTTTACCTTTTGACATAATAGAATATACAAAGCCAGGCAAATAATTTAGGGACATATAATAAGCTTTTGTGGAAGAAAGACTTTAGTATGCCAATCTTTCTATTGGAAAAAGCTTGTTCGAATTTTTGAGTTTTACCTGTAATTGAACACCAACTTCTGGCATCAGTAAAATTTTTGTAGAAGTCTGAGAAGTCAACCTACCTAGGATCTACCTCAAGTAATAAAAAAAAATTCGAGGTCGACATTTTTAACCTCATAAAATGGAAAGTTTCTAAAAAATGTAAGAATTAAAAAAATTGAAATAGATTATTAAGTAGGACTAAGTCTATTCTAGTAGTGACCACCCCAAGCGGAGATTCAGAGTTTTCCTTCACCTAGACTGGTTGCCTAACCAAGGTTAAAGAGCCCAGCCTACTCTACTATTTACCCATAGCTGGAGGGGAAATAGTTGGATTCATACCTTTCCCAAGGGTATTAGCACTATGTGAACTGTGGGTTTGTCCAGGATTTGAACTCGGGTCGACGAGTCCATTTTCTACGACTCTAACCAGTACACCACGCACCTCTCTGAAAATATTCAAATAGCTTTAAGCCAAATTTACAAATGCCAATATCTGTAATAAGTAAATGTCTTCTTTTTTTTAAATTTCAGAGTGGCTCTATGAAAGGGACAATCAGCGCTCGATCAAATACATAAAGAAACTTCGAGAAGATTACATGATACCCAGGAATCAAATGTTACTCAACAGTGATGCACAGGCTCAAAACCAACTTTGTCCGTCAATTTCCGTTTGTACAGAGGAGAGTCAAGTTATGTTGTCCAATGTGAACAGTGCACAGGAAACAACAGACATGATTCAGGAAATCGCACCCTCAAGCGACATTTTTGTTTCCGTGCAAGGGGGTGTGAAAGAAATGTTCAATGAAGGCGATTTTCAGATTGTAGGTACACCCAACTGGGGACAGGATGCAATGCCCAATAACGTAGATTTTTCTGGTGAGGAACAGTTTGAATTGTTTGATGAATCATTTGAATAAGTATCCTCATAAGTGCACGAGGAGGGGGTCGGGAACTGTAGCCGAGCCAAATGAATCGTACATTTTCAGAGCAAAAGCTGGTTATTATCAGTGCAAATAATTCTGTTTTAAAATTTCATGTTAAACTTTATGTTATTTGATATTTCCGTCATTTTCCGTAAACGTATCACAGAAAACTCCGATCAGACCTGGCTATTATTTTGTATTAGTACCGTGATATTCCTGAAAAATTACATTGCTTCTATTGAAATTTGGAATTATAGGTAATACTTAGAGTTAACATGCATTATTCTAATATATATATATATATATATATATATATATATATATATATATATATACTTAAGACACACGCATCTGTTTTCTTTGATTATGTATATACATATGTATGTGCGAATGCTTGTATATATGTATATATCAGTGCGTGTGTGCGTGTTTGCAAAGTAACATGGAAAAATGTGGGTTATTTCCTATAAGTCTAACATGATCAAAGGGAACCACTCTTGACTGATAAATTATTTATTTTCCTATTAAACTAACCCTAAACCCTAACCCTAACCCCAAACCCTAATCCTAACCCTAACCCCGTCTTCTTTTTTCCTAGTAGATCAATAAATAAATTATCAGTCAAGAATGGTTCCCCTTTGATCATGTTAGACTTATAGGAAATAACCCACATTTTTCAATGTTACTTTGCAAACACGCACGCACGCACTGATATATACATATATACAAGCATTCGCACATACATATGTATATACATACAAAAAGAGAGTAGGATTTAAAATATGTCTTGCGTGATTCATCCATTTTAGTTTTTGCTTTTACAAGGTTGCCTCTTGTACTTTTATCCTTGGATGGGGAGTCCCCGTAACGTTATCGCTAAAGTACTGGACTGCGACATCGTAATAAGCGAGTTCAAACTCCAGTCACGCTATTACGTTCAGTTTCGGATTAATAGCCTTGGGAAAGGCATGAATCCCTTTATCCAACCAGCTATGGGTTAAATGTTCTTTTACAAGGATGGCTTTGGCATTGAATAATCCAATGCCATTAAACAAAAAACCCAAACCAGACCCAAATATTTATCGTTGGTGTTTTGTAGAAACGAATGTGTTTAGGAAGTCTTTCAATTGCGATTGTTGTTTTAGGCTATCTTCCTCTATAATGTTTCTTCATTAATCTCTCTCTCTCTCTCTATATATATATATATATATATATATATATATATAATTGGTAATTTGCTTGAAGCATTGTTAAGTATGTTATAATATATTAATAATCTGAAGGCAATTACAAAGGAAAAAAAAGAAGAAAAAAGAAAAAAAGAAAAAGTATAACCACGCCAAAAAAATTAAGCACGTTCATTTCTGATTTTCGTCTCTGAAGATAAAGTTTTCTTTGAAATCGATAAGACAAAAAAACAACATCTTTTTGTTTTTATTTTTTATACGCATTGTAATTGCCTTCAAATTATTAATATATTATAACATATATATACATATATCATTTTAAAGGTTATGCGCGTGAGTTTTCTCCATTGCGGGATGCAGACTGCGAACTGAACAATGGGGACAATGTTGAGGGAACAATCCAGTTTGCCGACCAATCTTCCTTTGATCTTCAAGAATTGTGGAATCTCGTCGAAGGGAATTCTCCACTAACGCAAAATGTCGACTCACAAGGTTTGTAAGAAACATTCAAAAGTTTTTATTACTTCTCTTCTTGTGATATTTTGCCGTTGCAATGCCCAGATAGTATGCCTAGAGGCAGACATTTGGCAACTTATAGAAAATGTTTAATTGCGATATGGTGCTGATATCCTCATAGACACTGCCTAACTGACTCTTGTTTGCAGCACAGTAGACAAAACACAAGCAAAGTACATGCGCGAAATTAGTAATTAAAAAGGGTGACAATTTACCCATCGCGTCCTGTATATATGTGTGGATGGGAATTATTGCATCAGTCGGTTCCGAGATTGAAATGTAATTATTAACCGGATCGTATCTTAAATTTTCACAATATAATGTAAAACCTGTGATTAATATTTACCATTGAATTAAGTGCATTGACAGAGAAAGAGATTATGTTGAAAAAGTGAATGTGTTATATATGCTTTTATCATCATTAACCTACAAACTTAATGAGGTACCAACAGTTACCACCATAAGGATGTTCTACAAAGTTATGAAAGCAAAGGTCCGTTCACCTGATGCTGACACGGATTTTGACATTGTCAATGGAGTCCAACTATGAGATACATTAGCACCATTTTCATCTATAGTTTGCCAAACGACATTAGATCTAATGAAAAAGAAAAAAAGAAAGAAAAAAAAGACAAGATGTAGGCGATATCCGACAGAGACTATAACGGATGCGGACTATGCATATGATCTTGCACTTCTAGCAAATATACGTGCACAAAATGAATCACTACCGCATAGCCTATAGAAGGCAGCAAGTGACATTAGCCTTCATGTGAACTTAAATAAAACAGAGTTCATGTGTTACAAACAAGATGGAAACACCTCCACTAGTATATCAGTTCACAGGTAGTAATATCTAATCTACAGAAAGCGACATCAATATGCACATAAGAAAGGTATGGCACCTACACATGGACACACCAGTGTGAGCCAGCCAGCAAAATCATTGTACGGATTCTGGATGCTGTGTAGAAGGCCTGTCAGGAGCGATGGCCGACAGATGATGATGATGATGATGATGATGATTGATGACGTTGTGGATTTAAGTTAGAACTCTCAACAATGATTCAACTGGACAACCGTCAGCCCGACAGCACTTCTCCATTGCACACAAAAACAAGGTCATGACATTTCCTGGTGTTGTGGGGATTATATTCCTTGCCTATGGAATGGCTGTTATTTGGCGTTAGGTGACATAAAAGGTTATTACCTCCCATGTTTTCCCAATAGTTCTGCTAATAGCCACTAGGTGGCGCGATCAAAGTACCATATGATGTAAGCACGCTAAGGTCAAATTCTTTTTCGACCTCGACAATGCCTTGATACATAGATGACTCCTGTTCACACAGACAGTGGCCTTGTGCCCCAACAACACCGTGTCGAAGTGCATACGATAGCATTTCTTAAATATGCAAGTCTTCATTCAAGACTTCTATTTTCTTTTATACTTACGTATATGGGGTAGGATGAGGTTTGGGAATGTTTTATGGTTAAAAGGTAGCTTGGATATTCTGGTTGCGTGTTCTTAGTTTTTTTTTTGTTTTGTTTTAACCCCATCTCATTTGGTGGTCGCGCTGAAAAGGAAGGAGTTTAAAGAACGAAAAGAAAGAGACAAAGGCAAAAGGCAGTTTTATGACTTAGGCTTTATTGACTGGGTCATAGTCGACTGTGGTAAGGGGATATCCCCCTGGCCGAGGAAGCGACTACACTCAGTTAAGGCCTGAACTCGAAATGGCCGATAGATTCGTTTGGAGGTCGAGGGACAGTCCTTTTTGATGGTCATGCGCGGAAGGTTCTTCCTGTGAAGGCTCATGGGAGTTTTTTTTAATTTCTTTTATTTTAATTTTAGTTTTAGTTTTATTTAATCTTATTTTTATTTAATCCACACACGTATATTAAGGACTCTACAACTTATACTAAAGACCACATTAGGATATTTCTCAACATAAACCATTTATGTCCTTTTTTTTTAGTATTTTATGTCATTCTTGTATTCATTCTGCTAAGTTTCCCCAGGAAATAAAAATGTTGTTTTTAATTTGTCGTTGATTGTTCTTGCATTTATTCTGAATGAGGAAATATTAAACTAATCTACATTTCCTCTGCTACAAGTGTTCGAATTGTTTCTTCTCACTCATTTAATGTCAGTGGGGGTTATGGTACCCAAATACGACAAATGTACGAAGACAACCTTCAGTCGTTGATACTATAGCCCGTGCAACAACATCCATCTGCCCGACAGCACTTATTGCGCACAAAGGCAAGATCAGGGCATTCCTTAATGTCTGTAACCAGTACCGAAGTAATGGAGAAATTTTGGAGTGTCAGCATTAAATATAACTTGTGTCGTATTCTAAGGCACCTCCCGTAGTGTAATGGCTATCGAGCTAGACCATTGTTAGTGCGTTCGATTTTGACTGGGTGCCCCATACTTCTGGCTTTGCACCACATCTAAACTTATTCTTCATCTCATGAGAAATAGGATAAATAACCAAGAAAACATTATATTTCAATGATTGGATTAAAGTCCTGTTCCTAATATGAAGTGAGGGTAAAAAAATGTTGTTATTTCAGATTATTGCGAAGCATTGTCCCTGGTGAAGATGTGTGATTATGAAGTGAAAAATCGAACAAACTTAGATGGATCGATCCAGATGGGTGATCAGCCGTCAATCGATTTGCAGGAATTGTGGAACTTGGTTGAAAATACCACGCCTCCTCCTCTACCACCGCCTCCCCCTCTTCCTCCGACACAAATCGTCGACTCACAAGGTTCGTTTATTTTCAATTTATTAATTATTATTTTTTTGTCTCTTGGGAAATCAATCCAACTTGTTTTTTGATATCCTAATTTTTTTCTTTTTTTTCTTTCTCACGATTTTGCATTATTGCTAACGTCTCCATTTTATTTTATTTCTTTTTAAGTATTTCCATCGAGAATTTATCTCAGTGTCGATCGTTCGAACACTTGACTTTGTCTAGGTACCACCAAAAATACGCCACGTGATCAGTTTAGGCCATATTGAAGGAAGAAACGTAAATATTTTTGAGATTTAAAAAAAAAATCTCGCGAAAAAGAAATAACAAACATAAAGAGTTGTTACAAAGAAAAACAGTTAATTCAAAGATCAAATTATCTGATTGGGGAAAAATTACTTACCGTTATCCTGAAAAATAAGTAAAACAGTCCGTTTTTGTACAACAGGGTCAATTTCTTTATTGATATTTTTTAGCAGAATTCGGTATTTGTGGTTCTTTTACTAAAAAGCTCTCGCATCGAAACTTATAAAAATATTCTGATATGATTATTCAGACTCTTATTTTTATAGAAAAAAAGTAAAAATCGTTTTTTTGTCGGTTCATTTTTTCATATTTCATAAAATCAAATAGGGGGGGGGGGGTAAACCCCGTAAAAAATATTTCCCCTAATATATTTTAGGAAAAACTATTACAGACATATTTACATCAAAAGGTAAGTAATTATGGAAATTTTCGTGAAAATCGGACAATTAATTGATTTTTCATTGAATTAAAAAAAAAGCTTTTAGTCATAAGTTGTTTTTGGCTACGTTAAATTTCAATTGATTCAACGGTGCAAAAATGTAAACATTGTTTTTTATTCATAATTTTCTGTATAGTTGCTGTTTTGTAGGGTGCTGCTTCCAGGATTTGTTCAAAACATTGCGTAGCATCCTTGTGAATTTCCCATCTAGCTTTTTCTCCAAACGTTTTGTTAGAGTTTAATAGGTGCAGCCATACATTAGAACTCATACAGCTCCAGCTAGGAGGTATTCCCGTTTTATTTTATCAGAGAGATCAGATTTCCATATGATCGATGACCTGTAGTAGTCCATGCTTTACATATTCTTTTGGAAAACCATATGCTAAAAGTATTTGCTCCATCTTTCCTCTGTGTATAGAATCAAATGCCTTGAATAAATCTATAAATAAGAGTGTTGCCTCGATATTTTTGCACGTACTCCTTTGATGATTCAACGAATCTGAGAAGGAATCTGAGTTGGGAGTCAATTTCTCCGAAAACCGTCATGATTTTTCAGAAGAACATTCTCAACTTTAGGTCGGATATGATTGAGAAGCAGGGTATTATAAATCTTAGCTACTATAGCCATAAGAGATATACCTCTGTAGTTCTTGTTGATTCCGTAAATGTCCATTACTGCAGAAAGATATCTCTAGAATGTAGTTGTTCTTGGATTCTTTGCTTCTCTTCACTTCACTTAATTGGTCCCATAACCTGGTTTGATAGTGGGAGCGCTACTCATGTAGCGTGTCTTGAGCAGGAATAGCCTGGCAAAGCCCATCCCTCTCCAGGTCTACAACTGTTTTGAATTTAGAGTCTTTCTAGTCCTAGACCGATTTCCATACTAAGGATAAAAAGCCCAATCTGTTCTACTATTTACCCTTAGCTTTAAGGAGAATAGTTGGATTCACACCTTTCCCAAGGGGGCATCCCATGATGGTGTAATGGGTATCGCAGATCCATTACTACTGAATAGCGAGTTTGATCCTCGCTGGATACCCCATATTTGTGACCTTGTGTCAAATCCAACCCATGGCGAACGAATTGGGTAAATACATACCTTTCCCCACGTGAAATGAAAACAGCCTCGTTCAGGATTTGAACTCGAGTAGCCAAGTGCATTTCTCATGTTGATAACCGTTACACAACCACATAACCTCAAATAAGAAAGTATGTACCACTTTGTTCAAAGAAACATTGAGTTGACATGTATGACCACACCGTGTTGCATTTGTATTTTTTGAAATTTGTTATTTTGAATGAATAAAATTTTGTAAATATTTCAGATGATGAATTGTGCACGTGGTCAAACGAAAATGTTGTTTTAGCTGAAGAGGTCTTGACCTCTGACATGGTCCCGATGAATCCAATCGAATATACAATCAGTCCAACTTCATGGCCGGACTTTGATGCAACTCACTGTCACGTTATGCACAACGAACGTCTAATGGAAACTTTTCCAGAACATTCTGTACAATTCATTGTGTCAAACTCTTTGGAACCTCTCAATGCATCAGGTAAAAAAGAAAAGTTAAACAATCTTGCCATTATTATTCAATGATTTATTTGGATTAGTATCTTCATCTTAGTTGTTATTATAGTCAAAACGTTTCGACCGTTGTACTATCAGACCTTCATCAGATGTATGTTGTAGTTTGTAATTTGTTCTCGCAAATAAAAGTGTTGGTTAAACTGTATCTAGTTACCCAAGGATCGTGGATTGGTTTCTTTGCTTAATGGTATATCAACCCTCATGGGTTATTTAATGCCGAGGCTATTATTATTCAATTATGTATTTTGACTAGTGTCTTCATCTTAGTTATTATTATATAGTCATGTTGCGGGGTTGTTGATGATGATGATGATGATGATGATGTCAAGCCCACACACGTTTTTAAAGAAATTACAACAGCTAAATCTTTAGAATACGTACATATAAGAGAAATAGAAGTTGTGTGAAGATTTACATACTTAAGAAATGTGTTCAACCCTGTCGTATTCAATGTCCATGTGGACAGGAGCACGCAAGTGCACACTGCCTGGGTTCGACGAGAGAAACAGATTTTGATTTTGGGGCGCTTGCATTATATACTACTTTGACCACGCCACATTTTGGTCAATAGCATTACTATTTGTCAGACACGGGAGATGATGACATCTTATGTTACCTGGCGCTAAATAGTAGAACTCTTTGGAAGGCATGGGATGTAAGACCCCTCCCCCCCATCTGAAGAAAGGCAGAGGGCGCCGAATAACAAGCAAGACGAGGATACTAGTCTGAATGTTTCAGTGTATGATAATAATTTTTCCGATCCAGAAATTGGAACAAATATTTGGCATGAATAAATCTGGTATAAATAAATTTGTCAGCATATTTAATAATTTCTCGACTAGCATAAATTATGAAAATTTATTTTCATATGTTCAGCAAAACACTTCGTAATATGATCATTTCAAGTCGAAGTAAACAACCCAAATTACACCGTCTGGCAAACCACCGTCTATAATTTTAATACGCATTGATAAAATTATAGAATTTTTTTTTTACAATCTCCTTTACAAAAATCATGTCGTCATTTACCATACATTAAAATTCCAAGCTATAGCTGTGTCATTGCTACTGTACGTCTTTTGAAAGGGTCCAAAAATTCAAGGTAATATCAATCCTTTGAAAGTCTCTCCAGCAAACGAAATGCAATTCCTTTCCCAACTGAACACGCCACTCTCACATCAAATAGCAGTCATCAGATCTAATTTGCCATCCAAACACTTACTTCCTCACTCCCCTGTCAGCGACAGTCCGTCTTTATTTCTGCTCGTTCGGATGCGCTTATGCAAATTCGGATATACTTTATTTGGGTCTCTACTAACAATACCTCAGCTACGAGGAGGTAGCGAGTTCGAGTATCCGCAGGCCAAACATATCCCGACGCACTTTGTTTGTGGGAGCTGGGAATCCGCTTGTTCATAGGGCTGCCTTTCAGTCTCGTCACAGTACGGCTACACAATTTGGACTCTATCAAAACGCTTAGAAGATCTTGTGTCACATTCTAGCCATGACGAATGGATTGTGTAAAAAGGGCGTCCCATCATGGTGTAAGGGTTAGCAAACTAGTCTCACATATCAATTCCTACTGAATAGCGAGTTCGATCTTCGCTGAATACCCCATACTTGCGACCTTGTGTCACATCCTACCCGTGGCAAACGGGTTGGGTAAATACCTACACTAGATTGATAGTGGTTCAACTATGAAATTCGGTGGTGATAACTTATGGGATGTCTGTTATTCTCTCAGCTACGATGCAAACGCCCCATCGTAATGTAATGGTTAGCAAGCTAATCTCGAAGATCCATTACTACTGAATAGTGAATTTGATCCTTGTTGGATGCCCTATACTTGTGTCACATGATATTGGTGGTGAACAGTTTGGGTAAATAGGGCGTCACATCATGGTATAATGGCGCAAGTGCATCTTGCAGATCCATTTCGACTGAATAGCGAGTTCAATCTCGCTGGATGCCTCAAACTTGCGACCTTGTGTCACATCCTACCCGTGGCGAACAGGTGGGGTAAATACCAATGTCATATTACGTAGTAATAAAACAAGCCAACATAATGTTATTAATCTGAACAAGTCATAGACAAATCAAAGCTATAATATAAAAAACATCTCCTAAAATGACTGGTTATTTTTTAGAGTGGCCGGACGTCCTGGTTTCGAGACCGACCATCCCTCATTCGGTACCAGTTTAAGCCGGACCAGTTTTGATCTTCCCATATTGTAACAGTACTGTTATTTGTTACCGTAATAACAAGCTATCTCCCGTCACTCAGGGACTCTTCATGGAATAGCTAACTACGGGTAGTAGAAGGGTGTTCAATTGCAACATTCCACTTCAGTCAGGTCTAAATACAAGGTCGGGCATATCCAATCCCCTCTATTCTTGCAAACAAGATCATATAGTATTAAAGCTTGTGTGCTGATTTACCCCCTGAAAAAAAAATACTGAAGAATTAGGATTTATATTTAGAAACAGAAAAGATGATTTTCATATCTTCTGTACAGTATGCCATTGTGATGATGAAATTACCAGTAAAGGGGAAAGCGCGGTTTATTGGCACACCACTACAGATAACATAAATCCTCATTTTCTTGCTACCGAAAATAAGCGATAAGCCTGTTCAATACTTTATTAGGTGACCACATAAACAACAGGTATTGTAAGCAACCGGAGTCCTTTTATAGGAAGGACGTCTATATTGTTAGCCATTGTGTTGTTCTTTAAAAAAACAAAACAAAAAACAACTTTAGAATTGAACTAAGTTTTAATTCATTCATAATTGGTGACCCTTACGTGATAATTATCGTATTAGTATATCATCTATTCTAAGGCTAACAACAACAAATGAATTAAAAACTTAGTCCAATTCTAAAGATTTATTAAACAACAAAATAATGACTGATAATATAAATGTCCTTCCTATATATAAAATTAGAGAAACCTACCAGTCGATAAAGAGGGAAATTGAGGATATTTGGTATCTTCTATATGAGTCAATCCCCTTGGAAATGTTTGATCGATTTATCATGGAACTTGGTTCGTAGGTGTCAATTGAATATTGGCACTTCTGGGTGCGTCATGTGATTGCTATGTTTAATAACAGAAAGGCTCTCCTTCGCCTCATTCCACACAGAAATATACGTATATTACTGACCAACAATTTAATAAAAAATGACTTCATCTGGCATTAAATGACCTGAAAAGGGTTGATATTCCGGAAAACAAAACAACCAACAATTTTCTGCCTAAGTCCTCTTTTTTGAGATAGCAATGTTCTCCTTTATTTAAAGGTATGCATTTTTCTTCTTTTCCAGATGATGTTCTTCTGAAAGAGAACAGCAACTTTGTTTATGTCAACAGTGGAACTTACAGTGGAGCTGTGAAACATATTGTCAAGCAGATAATGTGGAACAGTAAGTATCTAGTGACATTTGAACAGATTCACCTAATTGATCATTACTACTGCAGTGAGTTCGATCCTCACTGAGTGTTCCCACACATGTGATATACAAAGTTAATTGCAAAAGTAAGGTCTCCAAAGGGCTGGGAACCTATTTGTGCGGTTATTGGCAACAC
This sequence comes from Doryteuthis pealeii, assembly GCA_023376005.1. NCBI lineage: Eukaryota > Metazoa > Mollusca > Cephalopoda > Myopsida > Loliginidae > Doryteuthis > Doryteuthis pealeii. Next base: position 54,446,728 of record CM042144.1, on the reverse strand, counting down.
TTTTGTGTTTGTTGTACCTACCCTGGTGCGCGCCTCACTCAGTCTTGGCTTGGCAGTCGTTTCTGATAGAACTCCTGATTGACGCTACTACCAAGTGTGAAGTTCACGCAGTTATTCGGTTTTTGAACACAAAAGCCATTAAATATACAGAATTTCCCCATCCCCAACCCCATGGAACGGACCATCCAGAATTGGCTATAACATTTTTCGGACCAGGTATCCAATAGGCACCCCAGCGGGGAGCTGTTTTGAAAGGAACAGCTTTTTTCTTTTCATCGTAAACTCCCGGTTGTTTGTTTACAAACAACAATTTTTTTGCATTAGAATTTCACTAAGATTTTTAAAAAGTTTGTTCATGTATATTTTACTGCCCACATTTTTTTATACTAAAATACTTTTCGATTTCAATAAAAAAAAAAAAAAGAAGTTATTTCATGTTGTTAATTCAATAGGAATTTTTTAAATAATAAAACTTTAAATGAAAGACACGTTTTTATATTAAAACAATTTTTATTTAAGCAGAAGAGAAATGCAGATATGCTTATTTAAATGAAAATAGTTTTTATTTACAAAATATTTTCTATGTTTAATTAAATAAAACTATGTTGTTCGGAAATGGTATCACACAATTTATAAAGTTTATTTTCCATGTACCTCTCGTACCAGCCGGAAGTTTACGGTGAAAATCAAAGGGTGTTCTTTTCAAAACAGCTCCCAGCTGGGGTGCCTATTGGATACCTAATCCCATTTTTCGGCCAGACTCATTTCTCCTAAAATTGTGAACATTAATTTTTTCCCCAGTTGGAATGTCACCAATTTTCAGACTTTTCAAGACCCATTTTCTCTTAAAACTAGTCAGCTAAAGATAATTATCTCTAAGCGGCTTCAATTCAAAGTGGTTGCACATTTTCTTTTATGGCTTCCCTGACTGATGGGGTGGTGATCCTTTGTTCTTTTACAGACACACACACATGCATGGATCTAATATATCCTGTTTTCCTTTTACTGTATGTTCACCCAACCATTGACACAGTACCACTACTTTGAGTAGCATTGATTTACATCACAGGAAGATTTTAATTTTCTTTTTCTAAAGGTGGTGGCCATCATCATGTGACCCTGACTTCATTGTGGAATAAGAGAACTTTCAAGGAATTGGATGTGTCTTTCTTATAAACTGGACAATTGACAACGATCTCATCAAATTTAGTACAAGAAAGCTTTCAACTGATCTTTGTCAATAAAACCCTTTATCAATTTGGTATTAAAGTTATTGAATTAAAAAACAACAACTCATTAACTTGGGGCCAACTACAGTTCTACAGTTATTATAAATGTGAAAATCATTCCTTAAGTACAAAAAGAAAAAAGTTACCATCTCACTTGTGATAAAGGGCATCACAAGTGAGATGGTAACCAGTACCTTTATAGCCCTACCCTGTTGCAGTAGAATACACTGACTGCACCTCTACAGAGGAGGTAAAACCCCTTCCCAAATGAGGCCATCTGTTAGGTGTGGATGGTGACCAGTAATGCCTGAGAAGCCCAAGACCCAGGTACTCTATGGGCCCATGGCATGCAACACTCCCCTTTGGCCCTTACTTGGGCTAGATGAACCAAGCCCTAGCACCTACCATGTCCTGACCATATTCTTCTAATTCCTATTATGGCAAACACCCAAACCTTTTTATCACATGATTGCTGGAGGGTGGTGGCTGAGGGTGAACCACCAGTTTATTAATTCTAATTTATTAATGGTTTGATTTAATAACATATCAACTCTTTATAATATAACATAACGAATAATTTAACATAACTATCTAATGTATACACACACACAGCAATTTATTAATACACATGAAGTTAATGAAAATTATTTCTACCAGTTTATAAAACCAAACCAAAAATATTTACCTACAAACTATTCGCTTAAAAATCATTAAAAAAAAAAAAAAAAGAAAAAAAGAGACCTACAAGTGTTGATAAGCCATCAAATAAAATAACCAACTTTATATGACAGGAAGACGCACAAACCAGCAAATTAATAGCCATTATATGAGTGTTATTTAGTTTTCAAGATTAAGGCAGTAAAAGGCAAGAAAACAGATTTCAAATTTATTTCAGTGGTTACATTAAACACCATGCTATATAGGAAAAAGAAGAAAAAAGGAAAGAATTCAGTTGTGCGACTTTCATGGCTAGCATTTCAAATTAACAGTTGATTGAATATTGTGTGTAGCAGATGCCAAGATGGCTGCCTATGCAATAAGTAGTTTTCAGTTCATGTGTGAATACAGAGACATATTCAAAGAAACATTTGTAGAAAAAAAAAAAAAGAAAAGGGTGTCAGAGAATAATAAATATCCTATGTTCATCTATGTTAGTATAAAGAATAACCAATTTAATATCTTCACATCTCTAATAATAAATGTTAATGTCAGTGTCTCACATTTTTTCAACTTTACTCCTAAAAGCCATAGCACAACATATCATACCATTTTGGAATCAGACAGACTCCATGAGCAAATCAAAAACATTCCAAGCCAAATCTAGACCTGCAATCATGAAATTTTGGATTCCCAAGTTTTAGTGATTGTTTTTGGCAATTTTTTTATGTGATTTAAGCATTACATTAATATTTAAGCTTACCTTTTAAAAGTTCAACAATAATTCTTCTGTTTCCACTTAATTTGATATAAGTTCTTACTTTCTGAATAAACAATTTTGCTGGATTTTGCAATTAATTTTGATTATTCCCAAATTTATTTCCATGTTATAAAAATTGTTAGAGTACAAAAAAATTATGTTTAAAACAAAAAAAAACCCAAAAAACAATTGCAGCAATTAAAACTTGAGAATCCAAAATTTCAGGAGTAAGCTTAATTGCTACCCAATAAGGCAGCTTTTAAGGTAGTTTGACTTAAAATCAAATTTAGTTTAGGATGCACAAGAGTTTGCCAGTTGCTTGTGCGCCCATCTCCGCCACCGAGAATGTGCTGAGCTGGCAAGGGATGTCCAGGATTAGATCAGCATCTCAGTGGTCACAGTGACTGGCCAGGAGTATTTTGTATATACATCCGGCCACACAGGTTGTCACATATCTGGTTTTGTCAGGGTTTGTCCTCCTATATAGTAGTGAGCTAGAAAGAAGTACATGCTCTTTCGAAGCTATTAAAAAAAAAAAAAAAAATACCTATCTAAACGAACGCTAACATATTTCGTATTTCAAATATGATGTAATTATGAATAATAAATAAAATATGAATAACATCTATTAAATTACTTACTTAATAAGACTATTCTAATAATAACAGTATTTGTTTTTATTTTGGATTCGAAATGGATAGTGTTAAACTTAAAAAAAAACAAACAGATTTATCATTTGAATTAGGATTAATAATAAATAAAGGACAACACAAGTAAACAATAGATAGATAAATCAATAAAACTATAATTAAGAAATTCATATTGCTAATAATGGTTAGAAATAATTAATCTTATTATTTAGATTTCAATGCTATATATTTATTGGTCCACTTTAAGGATGCATCAGAAAAATATAAATACTGTATCCTATCTGGATACAGTAATTGATGCTGTGGTATCAATAATGGTAACTTTGTTGATGAATGACTATAAAACCCCAATAGTCTGCAGTGTACACTGATATGATGAATGGCACCATCATTGAATGAAGAAGTGATTTGATTCAATCTTCCAAGCAACAACAATCAATTCATTAATAGCATTAAACCCTTGTTTGCATCCAATGTTTGCCACAACTATACTACAGACAAGTGCCGGAGGGCAAAACCAACCACTATACTGGTGTGTCTATATTTTTCCCCAACTTCTGTTCATACTAATGTCTATATTTCTGAGACGAGGTATTGTTACAATTATTTTATACACATTGCAGACTGCTATATTCATCGTGGCCACTGTACTCTCCACCCTTAATTCACCTGAACACATGACTCACAGGGTTAAGATGACAAACTAAATATCCTGGAGGTTGAGAGTTCAATCCCTGGTCTTGGTTCAATAGCTGTGAAAAAGATAAATTGGGGAGATACCTCCAAGGAATGGACATTTTACCCCCCCCCCCGATTCAAATGATGGATTAAATTCAGAATTCTTAAGTTACAGAGCATGTCAAAAGGCACCAGAAGAAAGTTGGAGAGATCAGTGGGCATGTCACAAAGTGTCTGTTGATCTATTCAAACCCCTTCATCCAGTCGTGTGTTCCAGAGCAGCTATGCATAAACTCTCTGAGGGAAAACAAGTATTTCCAGGGAAAAAAATATGGAAGGTTTTCTTTTTTTTAAAAACTTTTTTAAGAAAATGAAAAACTCAGCCAATTGGACAATTTATAAGTGATAAATAATTATTTTATTTAAAAAATAATTATTATTTACTTTTTTTCCACAGAAACAAACATATACAAATACATAAAAAGTTTATAAACAAATAGTTCACATGCACAAATAAATACTTTTTTTTCTTTTAGTTCCGTAAAAAAAATATAAACTCCTTTTTTCTTTTTCGCTTTTAATAATTTATTTCAACAAACTTTCTTCTTTCCTTATCAGTTCCGTTTTTTCTTCAAATAAACTCCTTTTTTTCTTTTTTTCGATAAAACTTTCTTCTTTCTATCCAGTTCCGTTTTTCCAATAATAAACTCTTTCATTTTTTCCTTACTTTCAATAATTTCTTTCTTTGTTCCTTTTTTCTTCGCCAATAAATTTTCTTTTTCAATCCAACCATCCGATTCTTAACTAACTTTTCCTCATCCGACCAGACAACTCTATTTTTTTCTCTCACTGACATTTCGCTCCTTAAACTATCGTCTGCATCTTTCAATTTTTTTCGCCTTGCTCTCTATTTTTAATTTCGAGTCTAAGGCGGCAACTCTTGTTCGCCCTTTGTTCAAATGAACAGCATACCAAATGAGCATTTAAATTACATTACAAACAGTACGTGTATGAATCAACTATTCTTGTTAAATTTATTCATAAATTTAACAAATTATGACAGGGTGAAACATTGTGAGTATAACAACCAAGATGAGTACAGCAGTCTGCAATGTGTAGAGAATAATAATTCTGTTTAAGATCCTCATATAACGCCCTCTTAAAAAAAAATAATATAAAATAAAAAAAACTTACCTTGTGTCAAAATTAGGACTAGTTGATATACAAATACATAACAGTATTTTATTAGATTAGTAAAATGAAGAACAGTGGCTGAATTAGTTGTAAAATTCCCTCTGGCAGTAATAGCTCATATTCAAACTTGGAATCTTTCAAGCAGCCAGCCAGATGGTGATTTTTATTTCAAATGAAAGATCTGTGCAAACACATGCCAAGTGAATCATTGGAAAATTCTGCATCAAGTTGGTAATCAGATCATAATTGAAAACAGAGTTGGACATCATATTGAAACAAAAAATCAGTGTTACAGAGTCAGAATTGTAGGGAGTCAGAGGTTTTGGATGGAGTTGGAGATTATACCTTCCAAATCTGCAACTTTGTTCGAGACTTTTCGCAGAAATGCGTCCCATCCTCCTGATTTATAAAACACAAAGTGGTGACAGCTCAACCCCGTGTTTAAACAGATACAGACAGCTTTGCTAATATTTTGCAACACATTTAACAATTGTTCAATGTAAATTAAAAATTAATTTTTTGTAGCACCTAAATTTTTGTTGTACAATTGCGATACCATAAAATAAAAAGATATTTTTTTTAAATTAAAAATGACGTGACATTTTTATTATCATTTAATGTTTGTTTAATGTCTTGATTGTTTTTGTGCCCTTTTTTTAGTTTAAGATTGTTGGAAATAAATATATTAAAATAAAATAAAAATACCAAAAAAATATTTCGGTATTTTCATTTTATTTTAATATCTTTTTTTTCGAAATCAATTATAAAATAAAAATATTTAGATATTCTTTTTTGTTTAAACTAAAAAAAAAAAAAAATGCCACAAAAACAATCAAGACATTAAACAAGCATAAATAAAAAAAAAAAAAAGTATTTTTTAGTGGTTTGAAGTAAAGTAAGCCATATTTTTATCGACAAGTAAATGTAAATATTTAGCCCCCCCCCCCATATTTTAAAGAGGGGGAGGATTAAAATATTTACATTTACTAGTCGAAAAGACTGGAGTGGTGGGGTATGTAAAATATCGCATTAACTTTTTGAAATACCTTAAATGCTGCTTGTTTTTTCAGCAGGCACCACTTCAGATAGGGACTTTTTTTGAGCTGGCACCGCTTAGCGTTTTTTAAAGGCAGGAGGCCAGGATGCATTTCTACAAAGAGCACTTTGTTCTTTACTATAATTTTATGGTAATCTCCCCTTGTTTGTTTCACTTTGAGGAAGCCTTGTTTTGGTTGGCCATTTTCATTTCACTGAAAATCTACACTGAAAATATGAATTTGTTTGAATCAATACGACTGCATGTTTTAACACGAAAATATCATAAAATGTGTTCTTAATTGTGGTTGCGCATTATTTGAAATGAACTTAATTGTTATTAAGAACACATTTTATGATATTTTCGTGTTAAAACATGCAGTTGTATTGATTTGAACAAATTCATATTTTCAGTGTAGATTTATGGTGAAATGAAAATGGCCGACCAAAACATAAGGTTTCCTCAAAGTGAAACAAACAAGGGGAGGTTACTCTCATTTATGTAACTAATATTCAGATTACCAATTTTATTGTGAACTAAAATTTTATTAATATCTTTTTCTTACATTTGCACTAAAGATCTAATATTTATTTATTTGTTTGTTTTTCTTACAGATTCATCAAAAATACATAATTTTACAAATTTATCTTATAAAACATGATGCATCCTCAACATTGTAAGAAATAGAGCCAGCTCATGTCAGTTTGAAACATGTGTCAAATGAAATTTTTTTTGTAAACTCATTTTAGTAAACTACTTTGCCTTTGCTGACAGTCTAACTTAATTCTTATTATGTTAAGGAGTCATATTTGGGAGTTGGAATTATAAAATCCTTGGAGTCAGACCAACTTCCGGCTTTGCAACGCAGCTCAAAATTTGTTGAGAAAAATATCTAAGGGTTATATAGAATTGTTTGTTTTTTTTTAAGATAAATTGGGTAAAGAGACAATCTCTTGAGTTCTGCATGCTTCAAAATGGCTCACTATGAATGAAATTTAATATAGGGTTAACAATATTGTGAAATGGCAGATTTATTATATTTTGTTATTAAATTGAATAACTTGAGAAAATACTTCAAAATATAAAAAGGAAGCACACCAAAATAAACTTGAATGTGAATCTGCTTAGAATCTTTTTTTTAGAGAAATATATGGTTTGATAGGATTCCATTTTTAAGTTTGGAGTTATGTTAAATATACACTGTGATTTTATTTCATTAATTTTTTTCTGAAAATCTTAACACTGTTACAAAAATAACAATTCTATTATTTAAAAAACATATTCCAACATAAATAGCTCTCATAACAAAAACCATATTCAAATTTATTATGGTCAAGTCACACTGGAAAGCACCAGTTAAGCATTGATGAGCCTGTTCAATATTTAATTGAGTGACCATTTAAGCAAAAGAAGGTACTGTAAACAAACCAGGTCCTTTGTTGGACCATATGACCTTAAGGCACCCCTTTTGATTTCGATTAAAAAGGACATGTTTTTCATTTACACCGTCAATATCCGTTTATTTGTTAACAGACGATTTTTAGAGTTTTTGTTTTAAATGATAAAACTAACCCCTAACAAACAACTGGATATTGACGGTGTAAATGAAAAAACATGTCTTCTGAATTGAGATCAAAAGGGGTGCCTAAAGGTCATATGGTCCCCTTTGTTTATCAAAATGACATAATTTGGCATTAAATGACACAAAAGAGGGTTGATATGATATAATATAATCAACTAACCTAATCAAATTTATTTTCTTGCTAATCAGAACTTCACTCTTCAATTTGCTTGAATTTTCGTTTTTGCCTTATCTAAAATAATCTTTCCTTAAAATTTTGAAAAAAATATATCAAATTTTAAATAATCATAATGTTTTAATAAGATATCCCAATAATTGTGGAATTTTAACACCTTATGAAAAATGATTTTTTTTTGTTGCTATTTCCCCCTCCATGCAATTTGGGGCAACACAATTTCTTACCTTGTCTTAAGTTGTCAAATTGAAGAAAAAAATAGAAGCTTTTCAAATAAGAATAAGATTATTGTAAATAAACAGAAAAATTTATTAGCAATGAATAATTCAAATGATGATGTACATTAGAGGAATAATTAGATAATGAAATCAACAGCAGAGAAAAAGTAGCAATTTGATAGAGACTGTCATTTCATAGCAGCATATTGAAACAGATACACACGAGCACATACAAACTTGTAAAGACATATTGGGATTAATGAATATATATATATATGTATTTGATTATATTTGTGTGTGGTGTGTGGATTTATATATATGTAATGGAGACATGTCTTTTCTGTACATACATCAATGATAAAACCTGTCAATTGGAACTGAATTCTTCTTTCACAGCCTTTGTCAAAGTGAAGTTTAGAAAAGTAACAATGGATATTTACAAGGGAATTCAATTGTTTTGTTCAAATATAGATTTTAGAGATTTTAGATGATGAATGAATTTTTATGTCAGCAAAACCTTCAAATCATTCCAGTAAATCGAGAGACAACAGAAACAATGGGTGAAATCCTTTTGGCAATGTGTTGGAAATTATATATATATACTGATATATATTTTACTGTACCTCATATTTTGGAGAGGAAATTTAACAATATAAATTTTATGAGGGTAATACAATAAATAAGAGTTAAAAAAAGGAAAATGATTTTCTCCAATTACAGAAGATTTGGTCAAATATCAACAAGGACTAAAAGAAAAAGAAAAACATCTCAGAGTATGAGCGTCTAATCTATATTCACTTTGCTGTGAACAAAAAAGCAAGGGAGATATTGAGATTTTTAAAAATCATTTTCAAAATTTTTGATTAAGAAATCTTGTAATGCTGTTTCAAAATGTCATTTTAAAAGTATGGGTATATATATATATATATACAATCAGTTTTCTAAACACCATTTTAAATGTGAGCATTAAGCCACTCAAAGTGATAATACTGTCAAATATGAAGAGAGGAAATTAATATAAGATATCTCAATAATTATAATCAAGTTTGTTTTTCCAGCTTGAAGAAAATTTTGGTAAATCTAAAACGTGGCTAGGATGAATTAATTACCAAAAATTGCAAATGAAAAAGATTGCTTTTGTCTAGGCAATCCTGAGATTACATTAAAAAATCTCAACAAACAATCAAAAAGTTCCCCCTCTCATTTTTCTGACAGTGAAACATACCTTCAAACCTATTCCCAAAAATGGAAGAGGGGAAACACTTCAATTTCAACTCCACCAAAATGATTTGCTATTTCAAAATATATAAGAAGGATAGAGATTTTTGTAAGTTGTAAATTTTCAGCTGTTTCTAAATATATGAAGTGGAGGAACATTTTTGAAGCCATGAATCCAATGATCCAGAAATGTTTCACTTTTTAAAACAAGAAAGAAAGAAAAAAGGGGGAGGGGGGAGAGTATTTACACAACAGGTGCAGTCTTGTTCAGTCAATTTTTTTTTTAAATTGCAACATCCCAGTTTAGTTATTGAGAAAAAATATATATATAACAGTTAATAAAACAAAAAAAGCTTTTTGACTTGAACTAAATTACTTAACTAATATTAAATATTTGAAATATTATTAAACAAAAATTAACAAAAACAAAAAAAAAGCATTTGGTATCATAATCAGTAAAGTAACAGCTTTAAAAAAATGATTTTAGCTATGTTATTCATAACTTTTTTTTTTTAAAATATATCAACTGCATTTTTTGTATGTTTAAGCCTCATCTATTTTTTGTTCTTTCCTTTCTTCTTCAAAATTAAATTACACTTAATAAATTTTAACTACATGAGCAACTTACGAATATTGGAATTTCATTTAATAACTAAGGAATATACTTAAGATAAAACAAAAATAACAACCATTCAATAATTCTTTGAATGGGAAATCTAGAGAACAACATTCCCCAAATGAAGAGTAATAGAAATAATGGATCGAAAAAGTAAATTAAAAAAACAAAAAAGAAATCTGAGAATCTTTTTCTTTAGAAAGTAGATAAAATGCTGAATGCATATCAATAAATATTTGTTGATTAAGAGAAATAAAAACTTAATTTACAATGAAACTTAATCTTCTTGGTGAAAATTTTTATGGTTGAAAATCACTTTTAAAATGGTGTAAAGCCAATATTAAGGCAAACCATGTTAAAACACACACACACACACACACACACACACAAAACAAACCATAAATTATAAATTTTTTTAGCTGGTAGAAAATAAGTTCCCATTGCTCTTGTAACCCAAAGCCAAAAAGTTGCTTTTAATGTTGGAATTTTAGAGAACAAAATGAAAAATACTGACATGTTTTTTCCCTCTTTAAAGGGAATAGCATTCCTTAGATAAAAGCACATTTTGAACTTATCAGATAGAAATTCTTATGCTGAACAGAAGAAGTTGATTTGAAAATAAAATTACAGAAAATTAAGAAAGCCGAAAGGTCAGCCATTTTGTTTTGATATTCACCCTGAGATAAAACTTACTTCCATTACCAAAAATATTACTTTACATAGTTTTACCCATTATCTTATTTCATTTTGTTTTGAGACAGGTTTTTGACTGGCAATGAATACACATGGTTCATACTTCTCTTAAAAGTTAAGCAACATTTGGAAGGTCAAAATAAAATCAGATGTCATAAGATGATGATGAGTAAGTAGCACAGAAAATGATGTCGGGGTGAGGTGGGGGTGTTGAGAGGAGCTTGATAAAATTTGGGATAAAATAAAAACCAAATCTGAAAAGATGAGAGGGTTTAGGGTCAGGTTCGATGAAAAGTGTGACCAGTAGTGGATATATTTTTTAGGAGAACATTACACCTGAATTTGGAAAAATGGGGGAGAGCTATGAAAACAAGTGGTGTGAGGATGTAAAGGCAGAAAATGGTAGTTACCCTGTTATTTAGAAGGGTGAAGGTTTTGTTTTTTTAAGGAAAATTATGAGATGACAATTTCATACAAGACTTTCTGTATTAGGAGTGTTGCACTGTCGAAATGGCTGACGTCTGGAGTAAGGAATAGTCTGAAAATAAATAAATAAATAAATTATTCTAACAAATAACAAATCATTAAACGACAGAAAAATCAATTACCTTTTCAAATCTTCAAAGCTACATGCCAAATTTGCTGTTTATTTACAAATTCAAGTTTGATTTTAAAATTGAACATGACTAATACGAGGGTCATTCAATAAATGAGAGAAAAAAAAAAAAAAAAAATTTTCTTCAGATATAAACTCTGCATTATTTAAAATTGGTTAATATTTGGTTATTATTGAAATTGGTTAATTATTTTAAATTACACAAAAATATTTCTTTTGAGGCTTTTCAAAATGACAGTAAATCAAATAGAATGTTCCAGGCTTGAATGGATGTGTCATTAAATTTTTTGTCGCTGAGAAGTGAAAACCATGTGAAATTTACAGAAGAATGTGTGATAAATATAGAAAATGTTTTAGTAAAAAATATTTACAAATGGTCTAAACATGAATTTGCTACAATAAGGTAGAATCAAAAAGACAGTCCATGGAATAGAAATACATAGATTCTCCGGTAAATAAACAGTTATGGATGCAGCCATCAGTTAAAAGATTATGCTGACTGTATCACTATTGATTTCCTTGAAAAAAGTGCAACTGTAAAAAGTGCTTCCCATTGCCAACTTCTAAGCAAAATTCACCTCAGTTATTGAATGACCCTTGTATTTCAATTAAGAAAAAACAACAAAGAAACAAAACATAGTATAAGTGATTAGTCATTTGCATTATAATTGAAATAGATTTATTGTTTTCAGCAATTGTAAAGAATAGTAATATGCTACAAATTCAGCATGCAGAAAATAAATTAAAAAAAATCATTATTTAATTACTTTTTGTTTGATGTGACTTTTAAAAATTTAGTAAACAAATGAAGACATATAGATTGTTTAGCTTGAGTGATAGTGGTAGGGAATTCCTAATCAAAAGTGAAAGTACCTCTCCTCCTTTCTCTCTCTTATATATATATAAAGGATTTGCTTTCGATACGTAATTACCTCTCTAAAGAAATTGTATGCAAGACAGGAGTTGGTATACTTGTAGACAAAGACAAAAATACAGTATCACAAAAGCATTCAACTACTTCGACCCTTCCCACTTTGGTGCAATGGAAAGTTGCGAAAAAACCCAGAACCAGGCACATTTTGCATTTTGTGGACCTGCAAAGATACGACCAAGATGAAGGTACAGACACAGACATCATACTCTAATCTCAACCCCAAAACCTAGGGAGTGATTGTCTCCCTCTATTTAACCACATCCACTTGATTGTGACATGGGCTCAATTTAAATGAAAGGTCACGTGATGAAATCTGTTTCTGCACAATATGGAAAATTGTGTTATCAAAATAAGTCATAACCAATTTGCATATTTTGCTTTAAAAATTAAATGACAAACAAATTGTGTTTTGATATTAATTTCCAATCTGCTATTTTATGATCTTTATAAACAATTGTTTTGTTGACAGCTTTTATAATGATTTAGTTTTAAAAATAAAAAACATTTTTTGTCTTGAATGTAATCGCCTTCATATTTAAAACAAACAAAAAAAGAGTCATCAACTTTGGAGATTTTTTATTACTATATTTTCAAAATCTAATGAATATAAAATGTTGAATTATGTAAGTATTATTCATAAAAATACTAATCTGAGTTACTCGATTTCCTTTTTTTAAAGTTTTTTTTTGTTTAATAATAGATTTGTCTTTACTGAATTCAAGGGGAAAAAAAAATATTATTAAAAACAAATAAAATACTTTTTGTATATAACAAAAATGATTTAAATAAGAAAAATTGAATAATGTTTTTTTAATTTTTTTTACTATGGGGTAAGTGGTCAAACTTCGGGTTGAAACTGGTTATAAATGATAGAAAACAATTCCTTTCTACTGATAGTGAACTGATAAGTTTTATTTCCATCAGACTCAAGTTATGTAAAACTGCTGATTATATATATATATATATATATATATATATATATATATATATATATATATATATATTACACACACAGAGGGTGTGTCAGAAATATCTCCCACATCTTAGACTGTCACCTGTGTGATGCAAGTGAACTTAAGCCAGTGGTAACGGTGGCTCAATCTAGCTAAGGCCTTACTATTTTCTTTTCAGTTACAATCATAGCTTGGAGCTGTGCACACCATGCATTTACTATTGAAACTTCTTTTTAAAGATTAGTGAATCTGTAATTGCTACATAGAGGGCTTTTCATGCTCATTTCATGTTACATTGAAAATGATGTTGTTCCAGATCGATGCTGCTATGGGTTGAAAATTCTAACCAGAACAGCATTATTCCAATGAAATGAGCACAAAAAAGCTCTCCATATAGTAATTACAGATTCAACAGTATAAAAAAACATTTTAACAGCAAATGCATGGTATTCACTGGTCCAAACCATGATCATATCTGGTAAAAAAAAAGAAGGAAAATCGTAGTTCACTTGCCTTACACAAGTGACAGTTTAAAATGTGGGAGGTATTTCTGCTACACCCTGTATATATGTTACATAATGAATAAACATACACTACATTACAAAAGTGATAGGCTAAGATTTAAATTTAACATTTATTAATGAAAAAACACATAAGTTTAATAGACAGGCTTTGACCCTATGTTGACCAGAAACGGTATTAGCTGATTGGTTGATTGAATCACATGACCAGGCAATGCATGGGAAAGAATGAGAATTGCCAGTGTTCAAATGCGTATTTGTTTTTGTTTTGCGATCTCCACTACGCGCGCAAGTTATGTAGGTATTGGGAAATAAAGATATGTAAACTAAAACAATTTAAGTCACCGTATTCATTATTAAGAACTAAGATGGATGCGGAGAGAGGCAAGAGTCCGTATGACCCGATGAAAGAGAAACAGACAACACGGCCCAGCAGAGAAGAGAAGGTTAGCAGACATTAGAAGACTAAGCAGATAATATAAGAAAGTGATAAAAAGTATTCAACATATATAGTCATCTAGGAAAAAAAAAAAGAAAAGAAAAAAAGTCAGTCATTTGTGGAAAAAAATTGTTAGTAGACATACGGATATAGACTTCATCATTTTTTTTTTTAGGAATGTTTCAGTATTCATTCAAAACCAAGATGCAACAAACATTTTTTTAATAACTTTTAGAACTGTAGTTATGAAATATTTCTGATACAACAATAAAAAAAATAATTAAAAAGTAAGTTACATTATATGTTAAGAACAGTACATATTCATTAGCTGTGAAGCAGTCACAAAACCTTTCTACTTATTTCAATTTTCTAAATGTCTGAACTTTGTCGTTACTTAAGAATTTACATAAACAGTTACAAATGGTAAAGTTAAATCCACACAACAGAAAATAAATTCATTTATCATATTTTTAATACTATATTTTATGAAAAATTTCAAAATTTTGTAGAGAAACATTTTTTCAAATTAAATGAGCTATGCTTAAGAGATTTATCAATTCAAACATACTTATTTTTTGTTTGTCTGGATTGTTAGTCCTAAGCGATAATGCCATGTAATTATTTTGCATGAACAGTTAGAAAAATTACTTATAAACTTAATTTGTAAAGTATAATTTGGCCAATTATTTAGAAAGACATTTTCTTTCTTCTTCTTGGTCTTTAGAAAATGTAAGTTCTCTGAATTGTTTACTTGCTGTAATATGGTTTTCCACTGATTATGTTAGATTCTCAATGAGGAATTTTTTTTGTTGTTAAAACTTTCTCTTAGGTTCAATAAATACACACACCAAATTTGGTAGCTCTATGTCAAATTGGCTATAGAGAACAGAAACTTTTCTCGATTATTAATACTAGCAAAAATATGTACTTCCACCGGGTGCAAATATCTAAGTTTTACAGTAATAAAACATCATATTAAATTATAAAGACTAATGAAACTAAATAAGCATGCATATAAAAAGATTACACTTATTATAATTGATTTATATATAAAATTATACACAAGATTGTTTTTGAGAATAAAACAATATTAGAAATTAATAACACTAAGTAATTAGCTATTAAACCTGTTTTTGTTAAAACCAGTATGCAAATTATCCATACCATATTCTATGTCAACCATTATTTCTTAGTGATATACAACACATATTGAAACGCATTACTAACATGGGCTGTTTTTAAGTAAATCTAACTCGGCTAGGTTTTAATAGAGACAACAGTAATAAATAAAATGCTAATTAAGATTAAACAAGGATTATTTAATCATAATTGAGAATATAATGTAAATAACTAAGAGAATTATGAGGTAGGTCTTCACATGAGCCAAGGACCCTCACAAAGGAAAGGACAAAGGGGCTTCAAATAAAGAAGGACTGAATGCTGCTGTAAGATGTTCCAAACAACTACAGCAGCAGAATACCATAAATGATGATGATGTTGACAGAGTTTCGGTTACTAATAGACTAATTCTCCATTATAATAAGATAAATCTGGGTTTAATAAATAAAAATAAAACAAAAATATAAATATCATATTGAATCTTTCTTTAGCTATTGGTGTGATTTATTTAAAAAAATTTTTGGTAACGGATTATGAAATAAATGAAAATGAATAAAACAAAATTTTGACCAAAGAGACATTCACAAAACTATTTGTAGGTTTTGTTTTAAGGCTAAAATTACAGATAAACTTTATGAAAAACTTCAGAAATTTTTACTTTGCTTCACAATTCATTGAGGAAAAAAGGTTAATATTGCTAATCTAATCATTAAAAGGATTGAAAAAAAAAATGTTTACCTTTTAGAGTAGCATTAGAATATTTGCAGTGTGAACCCTAGAAGTTTCCTATTTGATAAACGTTTGATTTTTTTGCTAAACGTGTTTGCATCTGTAATAAGAAATAATTTTAAATAAGAAAAAAAAATTCCATTTGCTCAATTTATTCATTTAACTAGCTGTATGTTCCCAGCTTTGCCTAGGTTATATAATATCCAACTAAATTCAAGTATACACTTTCTAAATCTCATATTGCTTATCATTGAATAGCACTACCTATCACTTGATGAAAATGTTATATGAAAATTCATTAAATTAGCAAATCTATCGGAGTTATTCCCCTTAGCCTATATATTTATTTTCCTATTTTCTTATATCACAGCGGGTAATTTGGTCCCTAGTGACCCGAAATGAATTCAGTAGTAAATATAAGTACCACAACTGGAATACTTGTAAAATTCTACCCTTGAAAAGTTTTTATTTTTGTAGAGAGTTTTGTTTTCAATTCCATCCCTGGACAGACATGACAAATATAGAATAATATTTTTATCTGCTCTAACTATTGTCATTGTTTTGTTACTGTCACAAAATAATTCAGAGAAGTCCTACCCTTTTATAAGGGTGGAGAGAGAGAGAGAGAGAAGTTAAGACTACATAAAATATCATCACCATTGATTGTTGATTCTGTCATTGGATATGTGGAAAACCTGTTTTGTTTGTCTGACATTGATCTTAATGGCATGTCAACCTATCTAGGGTTATTTTTATACCTGAGGAGTCAGTTTAGCTCAGTTGGTAGAGCATCCACTTCGGAACCATTAGGTTCCTGGTTCAATACTGCCACTTGCCAACTCAGCACACAAGTAGCATGACTTGGATTTGTGTGGTAAAGTAGGGAGTTGATGGTAGGTGTGGCATCCACCTCAAATGCAAAAACAATCTCTCTGGTCTAATGCTAGTGAAAATGAGATAGACTCCCTCACTAATCAGCTGATATCAACAATAGGCAACTCTGCCAACTTTACTTACTATTTACATTTTTTGTGTAGTTGTTTCTTAAAGAGTCTCCCACCCTGTTCTATTGGATATGGATCTCAATTTTTACACAGATCTATTTAACCCAGAGATGAGACCCCAAAATGACCTGAAGTAGTAACACTTCAGGTCAGTGTAGACCTGGGAATTTTGTTTATGGGCTGCAATTAATGTTAACTCACAGATCTTTTGTCCCAAACATTGCTGGGAACTTGTGCTAGTTTTTAGAAAACAAAATAAAATGTGACATTTTTATATCTAATCATAGAAAAAAAACATGGCAGGTGGAAAGAAAAGGGAATGTGAAGTGCTGTTTATATTTGTTGTGGGGGTGGGTGCCAGAGCTTACCAACAATCTCTAATTAAAAAGAGAATCAGCTTGAAGATTTTTAAGATGAATCCAATAACAAACAGGATCTTTTGAAACAGCTGTAAGAACGGAGTCGGCTTCGAGGATTATCCTGCCAAGGAGATAGCAACAGACAGCAAGTAATAAGAGAAATGCAGATGGATGGGAAGTATAGGAAAAATTGGTGCTGCATTGAATGGTGCCAGAGATTGAGAGTGTTGGATTATCTTTGGTATAAACCATAAACAACTTCCTGTCTGAAATAACAATCAATATTGCATTCTGGGGAAAAAAATGAATCTTCTAATTACTAGACACAATAAAAAAACAAAAAACCTAACCAATGTAAGCCATTTAATATGACATTTCATCCAAGGAAAAAGGTACCTTCCGATGTTGGATATACCTATTTGGAATTTTTCCCTTTCTAGATTTAATGCTGAATTGGATTGTGTAATCTATTGACTTGAGATATGAGACTTAATACCAATCATATGAGAGTTAGTTGGAACTAAACCCTTTTCATAAGTTTATTCTCTGTATTACTATTTATTATGCTTCAAACATAGCAAGTGTGTACATGGGTGGGTGGGGACTAGTCCAGTAATTATTTGTTTCAGAGATGGTATTCCAAGCTTCAAATTAAAAAAAAAATGCTATGCATAAAGAGTAAGCCTTGCTATTGCTGTCCTTTGTATCAGAGTTAACTTTTTGTTATGGAACTTTGATATTTCTTTTCCCTGATGGAAAAATATATATAGAGCTGCAGATATACCTCCCACATTTTAAACTGTCACCTATGTGATGCAAGTGAACTTAGGAGGTAAGTGGCAATGGTAAGTCCATCTAGATAATGTCTTACCATTTTGTTTTTCAGTTACAATTATGTCTTGGACTGGTGCACATCATGCGTTTGCTTTTGAAAGTTTTTTTTTTTTTGAAGACTGGTGAATCTGTAATTGTTATACAGAGAACATTTTGCGCTCATTTCATGTTATGTTGTAATGATGCTGTTCCAGATTGAATTTTCAACCCCCATACCAGTATCGATTTTCTATCCGAAACAGCATCATACATACATAACATGAAATAAGTATGAAAATCTGTGTAGCAATTAGAGATTCACCAGTCTTATAAAATGTTTCAACAGCAAATGTATGGTCTGCACCTGTCCAAGCCATGATCGTAACTGATCGCATCTGGAAAAAAAAGAAAAGAAAAAAAAAGGTAAAACATTAGATGGAGTTACAATTGTCACTTGCCTATGTTCATTTACACCAAACAGGTGACAGTTTAAAATATGAGAGATATTTCTGCCGCACCCTGTACATATATGAGTAGGGCAATCCATTTGTAATGTCTTTTAATGAATAAATTTGATTATGCATACTTGACCACATTAGTTCATTGAATATAGAATTTTAACTGGAAAAAACAAAAACAAATAAACATTTGCAAGGATTAACTTAATAAACAAAATATCAACACTTGATTGACTCATAATAAATTAGAGGAGGCCCAAAAGAATCTGAGAAGAGAGAGAGAGAGAGAGAGAGAGAAGAGAGAGAGAGAAAAAAAGAGAGAGAGAGAAAGGATCAAATATTTTTTGATTAGAACTGTTTTTATTTTTGGAATATATTTTCATTAAAAATTGTTTTTTTTGCTTTTCTTTTGGTAGGCATAATATATTCATTTTCATTTGTTGATCAGTGTCCCGAGCACAATTCACCTGAAATAAAACTGGATTTTACTAGTATATAATACAGAGTGGGGTCGAAATACCTACCACATAACTCATACCAAAAAGAATATAACCATGAGAGAGAGAGAAGCAATTGGTAAAGGAAATAGAATTAAAAATTAAAAAAAAATTAACACTGACCCGATACTGAGTTTTTCTGAATGATGTGACTGGTGTAAAGAAGGGAAGCTCGTCTGGGTGAGTAACTGGTGTGACAGGGATGACCTTTATCTTTTTGTTCGTTAGATTAGGTAAGTAGTTAATCTCATTCTCAATGGATGGAGGGTGAAAGACGGGGGTTTTATCGTCATCTTTGCTTGTAATTATGGCCTCAGCAGTTTCTGAACTCCGTCTTTTTCTGGTCCTTCTTCGAACTGATTTTGGAGAATGGTTAAGTTCAATCACATGGACCAAAGGACTCAACAGTTTTTCAGGGGTAGGTTGTATTATGGTGACAGGTGGTTTTGTAGTAGCAAGCGGTTTTGTAGTAGCAAGCGGTTTTATGTTGACTGGGGTTTTCTACACAAACAGAAAAAAAAAAAAAAAAAAAAAAAAATTCTCATATGAAGAACTAATTTAGAAATCTGCAGATTTGAAGAAAATGTTACCATAAAAAAAAAAAAAAAAAAAAAAGTTATGCTAGAAGCAAAAAGAAATTGTTGATTTCTTTTGATGTCATTCAAGAAAGAAAAAAAAAAAAAAAAAAAAAATGAAACCAAATTTATTCAGCTATTTATTGTGGTCAAGCAACTTCTGTCATTGGTGTTGCTATAAGGTCTGAAGATCCATTGTAGTAAAAAAAGTTTAAATAATAAAAAAAAAAAAACAGATATAGGCATTCAAGTTGTCCAAAACATAAAAAACATTTGCTAACATAAGGCTGGATTTAAGATCACTGGTTCCCCCACTAGATTCACAAGGTTAAGCAGCATTGAACCTGTTCAATACTTAGATGGGTGATCATTTAAGCAACAGCAAGTCATTTTGTTATCAGGTTACTTATGGTACCCATAAGTAACCTGATAACAAAATGACTTGATTCGGCATTAAATGACCTGAAAACGGTTGATATGCTGTATAAACAAAACAACCAACTAACCAATCATTTTATCACAATTAGAAGATCCTAAACAAAACCTGGTTGAAATAAAGCATAGTTGCTGGTTTTGTAGATGAACTTGAACCTACAAGAGATGGCTGAAAAGTTTATAGGCTGACCAAGATACTCTCATGAAATCTGACAAAATTAAGTTTATTTTTCAAAACAATTTCAACAATTGTCTCCCTTTAGTAAATAAAGTCATCAACAGCAGATATATCATCATATGAACTTTTCAACCCAACTTCATAATTACACACACACACACATACCATGATCTTTCTTCGGTTAAGGACTGCCCTTTGATATGATTAGTGGGGGTCAATTTTTGTATGCCTCATAATTTCTTGTATTCAACATTGTTGTAAAGTATCCACTTTTTAGTGTCCACCACAATTTCTTTCAAAAACAGAATAATTTTAGTAAACTTCACACAGAAATATGATCAGTAGATTTTCATTTATGTGGAAGTTAAACATCAAAGCAGTTAACATAATCAAGCTAAGATTTTCAACATTTAATTTGTATATTTTCAATACATTGACTATTGTCTGCATTGTATAACATTATTTTCAAATCATTTTATTATTTGGTTGTCATGAGGAATTTTCCAGCATGGAATCTCTAGTTGAAATTTGGTCAGTCACAGCCGCTTTCTACATAACTTTATAAATCTTGTGTGCATTTTGACTAAAAAAAACAAAATGCTAAAACAAAAATAAGCCAATTTTGACAAAACTTTTTTTCAAAATGTATGCTGCTATGACAGCTGATGTGACTGAAATATAAGTGACAATCTCTTTGAATAAAGATAGTTAAAACTAAACACTCCTAATGCTACCTAAGAAGAAAAGAAAATGAACCTTTTGGCCAATCTAATAAAACCTAGTGATATTTTTAACTCCTATATTTAACACTTTTTTTTATCCTTTAAAAAATCTTTTAGAAATTTAAAAAAACAAAACAAACTTACTTCATTTTCTGAATTCATTTCAAAATCCAGCTTTTTATGCAGCACTGATTTTGGTGTGTCAGCTGCAAAACTTTCGTCAATTGTTTGCACAGAGGATTCTACAGTTTTCCTAATTGTGCTTGTCAGTCGAGTCTGAGAAAGAAGAAAAAATATTTGACAAAATATTCCCATTATAATGTGAAATTCAATTTGCAACAATCATTTCTAAAGTACTTTTGTTAGTCCAGTCATTGGCAAAAAAATATTGGAAATTTTTTTATAGAAAAGACCTGAAGAGGAAAAAGAAAAGAAAAAAATTAAACTATTTCCTATTTCTAAGACAAATCTTTAAGCGTATGGTCTTCTGTAGTAAAAATGCTTGTAGTACCTACAATGTAAAAATCACCATGAATTTTTTTTAGTAGTATGGCCGTTTAATGATGAGCCGTGTCATATGTGACCTGTTTCTTGAAAAAGATTTTCCATGCAGGTCTGTCTTTATTTACAATTTATTTACTGGTTATAATTTTTATCAGAAAAATCTTTTTTTTTGTTCCAACAGAAATTAAATAAATTAGCACTTAAAATTATTTAGTTAAACTTACTTTAAAAGATTTGGAATTAAAGTAAAATCCAATTTTAGAAGGAATTAGTTAAAAATGTATGAACTCCATTTTAAAAATAGAAGCAATCTATGATTTTATACTCGGATGAGACTAAAGTTTTGCAATACTTTCGTAACTACCTACACTAGACTATGAAATGCTGAGCTCACCTGACACTCTCTGAATGCTCCTCACCAGATTCGCCTCTATGGCTTGGAGCATGGCCTCAGAATCCACAGTTTTAGGCCTATCTAACCAGAAGTGATCACCGAGGTTCTTGCAACTTGAGAAAAATTTCTTGAACTATCTGGTTACTGTACTATGATCAACTGCATCATCACCTGTTGCACAGCAAATGTTTTTGGTTGCTTCGATGGTGTTATGGCTCAGTTTGAACTCATGTCAGTGCACCAACTACCATGATACTACTAACCACAGCAGGTACCTTCCATGAGATGAAACGCTTCGGTCACATGATATACATGTCACAAATTAGTATGTATTAAAATATTGCAAAACTTTTGACTCACTCTAGTAGTAGAAATTCTTTCAGACATTTAAAAAAAAATCTAACAAATGAAATAGAAAAATATACCTGTCTGGTTGCAGAGGGCAGACCATAAGAGAGTTGATCAATTTCTTCTTTGTGGTTTTGCCTTAATAAGGGAAAATGTCTCTGTAAAAGAAAATAACCAAAATGACTCATCATTGTAAAATGACTGAAATAATTCAAAAAGCAATAATCTATTGAAACAATCATTCATATAAGAGTCATTCAATAATTAAGGGAAATTATAAAAAAGAAAGTTTATTTTCAGAATTTTTTCCCTCATAAATGTAAACACTGCATTATTTAAAATTGGTTTATAACAAAAATTATTTTGATCTCACAAAATATTTGTTTTGAGGCTATTGAAAATGGCGGCAAATTAAACAGCGGGCTCCAGACTTGAACAGAGGTTTGGCATCAAAATTACAGTGGATGAGACGTGCAAACCATGTGAAATTTACAGAAGAGTATGTGATGTGTATGGAAAAGCATATTCTAGGGAAAAAATTATAAATGGGTAAACATAGGTTTGCCTCTATGAGCCAGTTGAAAAGACACACTGACCCTCTGGTAAAGAAAAAGTTCTGGGAGCAGCTGTCAGTAAAGAAGGTTATGCTGACATTATGGGACATAATAGGACCCATCACTATTCCTTGAAAAAGGTGCAACTGTAAACAAAATGCACCTTATCTATTGAATGACCCTTGTATTTGAAAAACTAAAACCTATCAAAAATATTAAAATACAAAGAAGATTTTAAAAGATTTTTTCAAATAAAAGAATGAAATTGGTTATCCGTGTTATCTTTACACACAGTATACAAAGCAATTCTTTAAGAAATTGTTTTAAATTTATCAAGAAATTTTATAATTTTCAAGTTATATGGTTGGAAATTGGATCTCCATTTTCTGTCAATTGCAAAATTCAATCAAAATTATAGCTATCCAACAGGAAAATTTGTTATTACTTATTATTTACAGTTTGTTGGATTCAGATAAGCTAGGTCTGGCACAAGGTCAATTGTTTTGCTGCTTGCATTGTAGAAATGACTAACTGGAGAATTCACATAATTAAGAAAAAAAGTTACCCCCCCCCCCTTAGTAAAATTGAAATGATAACTTGCATTTTGACAAATACTTATGGGCACTGGCCAATCTTTATTTAAAAACTATAAAGAAAGTAAATAGTGGTTAAAATATCTAAGTTGTGTCAGGGGGGTATATAAAACAAAGCATATATCAATCCAGGATTTATCTGTTTGTTTGTTTGTTATGCTTCCTTGGGCATTACCCTTTTTACTATCTTCTCACATAATACTTAAAAAAAAAAAAAAAAAAAAAATCTTTGCACAGAAAAACCAAAAAAAAATCATATATACTCCTTCAACATTAAATTTGAAAAGGTTTGTATATTTAACTATATCCTGTCTAGGTTTCTGCACATGCCCAACAATTCTAACATTTGTTTATAATATTTTTTTAAATGGTTAGGTAATTTCGGATGACGATAAAATCCAGATAAAATTTAACAGAAGTATATTTTTTTTATACACTAAAATTAAAATATTCATTTAATTTTAATAAATTTTTTTTTAGAATTATGTAAAAATGGGTGTATTAAAAAAACAAAAATAAACATTGTCGTTTGACAGACGTATAGGTATCTCCAATTTGATGTGTAAAATTACCCCCCCCCCCATATTAACACCATGAAACTTTGAATAAATGTTAATAATATCAAAGATGTTGGACCATTCTAAAGAAGAAACATTAAAAAACTTCTGATGATTTAAAAAATTTTTTTCAGCTTACAGAAATAATGAAAATTATGAACAAAAATAATGAAAATTATGAACAAACAAAGATTACAAATTCGCACCATTAAATCACTTGAATTTTAATGTAGCCAAATACAAGTTAAACCCACAGGCTTTTCTTAAAAATTCCATGAAAAATGAATTAACAGTCAAATTTTCACAGAAATTGTTACTTATCCACCTTTAGATTAATTTATGTTTAAAATAGTTTTTTCCTAAAATATATAAGGGAAAATATTTTTTTACTAGGATAACCCCCCTCCCATATTTTATGAAATCTGAACAAAATATATTTTACTCATATGATTTCAAAATTTTTCTATGAAGATAAGAATCTGAATAATTGAATCAGAACTTTTAAGAAACGCTTTGGAGATCCCTACTTTTGTAAAACAAACCAAATATCTCAGTAGAGTGAAGTGAATATGATGCTTTTTAAATAAGTAATCAATTTTTAAACATTTTATTTATCTAATTTTCCCACTGCCTCAGCCAATATTTTTCAAAAATTTATATTTAGACAGCCTAGAGGGCGTTTTTTTTTTTTTTTTGCTAGTCCTTATAACTTATTTATATATTATCAAGTTTGAGTTTCAGGTCACTGATCAACAAATAAATATATTACTCCCATATATTATATATATAAAAAAAAAAAAAGAAGAAGAAAAAAGAAAAAAAAGAGAGAGAGAGAGAAGAGAGAGAAGAGAGAGAGAGAGGAGAGAGAGAGAGAGAGAGAGAGAGAGAGAGAGAGAGAGAGAGAAAAAATTTATTCTCCCCTTGTAAATTTTTTACATTTTACATAAAAAAGGTCCAACAAGCGAATAGAGATTGTTGTGAGGAGAATGTCTTACCTTGATTGAGTCACTGAAAAGACCTAAGTTATTTCTACGTGTATGCCGTCCAGTGAACTTGATGAACTGGCTGAAGCGTTGGTAGAAACTGTTCTCCTTACTTGATCGAGAGCAGGAGTCTGTGTTCATATGATTTGTTTTGGCAAACTGAAGAAGCAAAGAAAACCAGGTGAGCATGGATTTCATATAGCAGTATCTCCCTATTCCACCAAGG
Source organism: Doryteuthis pealeii (assembly GCA_023376005.1). Classification (NCBI taxonomy): domain Eukaryota; kingdom Metazoa; phylum Mollusca; class Cephalopoda; order Myopsida; family Loliginidae; genus Doryteuthis; species Doryteuthis pealeii. The sequence continues at coordinate 54,421,511 of CM042144.1, read as the reverse complement.
TGGGAGAAAAGAAAAATACAAAAAAAGATAATATAGGATAGAAAAGAAAGAATAAAGATAGAAAAGATTTTGCAGCATTGGTGTAGAAAGAAAACAAAGGCAATTTACTTTGCAATAGCAAGAGAAAGGAAAAAAAATCAATTGCAAAGAAAGAAAAACCTTCATAGCAGCAGCAGGAGGAAATAGAACCCACCTTTATCAAAACTTTAGCTATTTCACAAGGCTTAGCACTTAGTTGAATACAGAGGGGTGGAGAGAGAGAGAGAGAAAGAGAAAGAGGAATAGTTGTTAGGAAGATTGTGATACACCAATCTTCCAAGTGGGGAAGATCTATCTGTTTTCAAAAGCAACATTTGAAATTCTGGCTTCTAACTGGGATTGAACATTGACAACTGTTAGGAAATATTCAACTATTTTGGTAAAACCTTTTTGTCAAAAATCTATAACAGTATTTAACGCAGCAATGATTACTTTTATTCTGATTCTTTGTTACTTGCACTTCAAGATTTAAACTTTTACTTTAATACAATGAAGAATGAATTAGCAGAAATACCCCGTATTCTTGAAGGTGTGCATGTATGCATGTATATAAATTAGGGTAGCGAAGACAAAATCAATGGCGCTTGGTAACTGTCAGTTTCTCACCTATGCTATTTTCAAACCAAGGCAAGAAACTGTGACAGTTACCAAGCGCCATTGACTTTATGTCTTCACTAACTTAGATATACATGCACTATCAATGATATTGATTGGTTTGGTTTGTTTTGTTTTACGGCATATCAACCTCAGTGGGTCATTTAATGCCGATAAAGTTTTGAAATAATTCTTAATGGATAATACAATTTTTTTTATAAATACATTTTTCTATTTAACCATAGATGGGACCCTAACAGGTACTACCACACTGGGTCAGAGTGAACCAGGAGCAATGGTGATGAAGGGGTGCTCCACATTCCCCAAACCTCCAAAACTGGAACCTCACCATTAGATAGAGTTTAACGTCATTCCCAGGACATGTAGACCCGCAGCCACCGCCTTCTAGCACCCATATGATAAAAAGGGGTTGGGGCTTGCCATAAGGGCAACAGAGTTGGGAAAATCATATAGGTGCTAGGGCTTGATGTGACCAGCCGATTGATTGGAGGGGGCCTCTCCGACCGCCCGTCTAGCCCAAGATAGGGCCAAAGTGGAGTATTGCAAGTTATGAACTGCTCATCCACCTGGGCCAATAATATTGAGCAAACTATATTATCAATATTAATTTATATATAAGAGACATGTTTTCATGAAATAATCATAATATATATTTTTACACCATTCAATGGATACAGAAACATGAATAGGACATAATTACACAACAAAAAGAGTTATAAACATAGAAACTTTCTGATTTGTTTCTGAAAGCCTCTGTTAATACAATAAATCCTGTTCTTTAATCTTTTGAAAATATGTAGACTTTTTCACTACTTATTCCTAAACATCCAACAGAGTTGGCCATGTGAAAAACATGGGGATCTGACCTCACAGATTCTACTACTTATGAGGCAAAAAAACATTTTTGTACTTAATGATGTTGAAGGTCAAGTCAACATCCACACAAAACCTAAAGTCTCTGGGATTTTCTTTTCAGCCATGATCCTTGTTGGACAGACAAACATCAAAATAGTAATATAGATAAGTATACATACATATATACATCTACCATAGTTTGGGCTTTGTAATAAGATCCAGGTTACTGAATCATGTCCCCAACTATAGATATGTCATTTTACTGCATTGCTACTGTGGAGTCTTCTCTTCCATAGAGAAAATGGTTCCACTACCAGGTGCTGGATCATTAATGTATACAGCCCAACCACTGAGAGAGACCATAAAAATACATCCATCAACAAGTCCCTTTATGATGAACTAAGTTCAGCAATAAACATCCCAGCTAAGTGGTTATTGTTTGTATGTGGTAACTTCAATGCCAAACTTGGTAAACTCAGCAATTCAGACAAGGATATAGGACTTGACATATACAGAGATGCTGATAGGGATGCAGGACGCGTCCCTAGTAAAATCATATCCATGCATCCCAGTGTTTTTCTTTTTTCTTCCCTCACCATTTCAAGCTAACTGTAAATACATTTCAATAGTTTCTTAGAAATGAATTACACAGGATAGGTTACAAGGTAGGAGTTAGATGGCTTTAGTTAGGACAAATTTTTCCCGGACTCATTCAAAGCAAATATGCGCGTTCCAGGACACACTAAATTAAAAACCTATCAGCATCACTGCATGTATGTGGGTTTCTATGGAATGGGCAAATGTAATAACAATAGAGAAGTTCTAAGAACATGGGGGCTATTTGTCACATTGCCTTCAAACATCCTTGCACCAATGAATATCGCAGACAGGGCACATTGTTGATCCCCAAAAGCAAAGGCACAATTCCTATTTTCAACTAAATTGTTCAATGTAAATTAATTGTTGAAATTTTTCTGGATATAAGGTGTGTGCCAGATGGCTACTTGTACTTATAGACTCGCTGATAAACATGTGACCAACCACTGGCAGTATTCTGCTGCTGATATTATTATTTATACTGGCTGTTCTGGTCATACCTACACACATTGCTTCGAGCCTTTGTGGACGACGGAACATAGGATTATATCATAGGACTTATTCACTTACCAAAGGATTCTATAACTCAGGACTTATTTACTTTAAGTTCTTTACAACTGGCCAAGGATGGCGGCCAGATACTTAACATTAATAAACAAACCACTGCACTGAGACTCAAATCCTATGGTGGTACAGACCTCAACTCTGACCATAAGCTAGTAGTGACACAATTATGCTTGAACTGCACTTATTTGATGTAAAAACAATGTACCATACAAAAAGGTCAGATACCTACTCATGAGCAATTGCTCTACACAAGTGTCATACAAGAAAAGCTTAAAAGATCAAATGGCAAAGATGGACCACCCTAGCAGCCATATTGAAATATATAAAAACATCCCCTGCCAGCGCAATAGGAGGGCTAAAGCATAACATCAACCACAGGCACCATGCTGAAGATGCTGAGCTAAAAAGAATGTCTGCACAGCAGAAAGCATTAAGGATGTGTATATATCAAAACAGCCAAAGTGAAGATCGCACAAAAATGTGAAAAGAATGCAAAAAAAAGTTGCATAAGATCAGTAAGTGTTTGAGAGACCGACACTCCTTATTTGAAACATTGAAGTGTGAAATACATAAACATATAATATTGCTCCTTTTTGTATTATCAATTTAATTTATATCAAGAATGTATAAAAAAATATGAAATGTTTATTCATTTACTTTGATACATCAAATAGTCTTGTAAAAAAAAAAAAAAAAAAAAAAAAACTCAAAGAAACTGTCAATGTAAAACAAAAAGAATTCTCTTACAAGTTGGAAAGCAGAAATTCTAGACTGGGTGAAAAAAGTTTCTCTTCAATCTGCTTTTCTTTTTAGTTTCATTATTTTGAGAGCAATGAAAAATATGCAGCAATTTGTGGCTTAGAGGCTCTTAATCTTTTACTCACAATAATATGAGCAGACTGCAGTAAGCAGAAAATAGCAACTTTTGCAACAATTGAAGACAAAAATTCAACAAAAGAAGCAAGTGAACAATCCATGTTCATTAAAGCTGGAGACTAATTTCCTCAAACCAATGAATGAAGCTTCCTTTCTTTGCCAGTGGAAAAACAACACTTATACCATTATATGTCAAGATGACATAGGGACCTAAAAGCAAAAATTCCCTGAAGCTTATATATATATATATATATATATATATATATATATATATATATATATATATATATACACAAACACACAAGGTGTGTCAAAAAAGTATCAAGATTTTTTGAACTTTTTGACACACCTTGTATTCTGAAAAAAATTATTGAATGGAACGTTATTTTTTCAGAATACAAGGTGTGTCAAAAAGTACAAAAAATCTTAGAGAACTGAATAAAAGTTTACTATCCAATTTTCACTGAAAAGGGATCATGAGGAAAACTTAGAAAACAAATATTTATCAACAAACATATTAGAAATGAGAATATGAAGTGGGTAGGGAACAAAACCTAAATAGACCGTCAACATTTTAGTAGCCATTTTCCTTAGTGATATATATATATATATATATATGTGTGTGTGTGTTGCTTGAGGTTTTTAAACAGACTGATTTTTATCATAGATACCCCCCCCTAAAAAAAAAAAACCTTGTGGAACCTTTGAAAGTTTTCATGTCTCAGGAAACCCTTGCATTATCATATACCATTATTAATATCTTTTTTTTTTTTTTTAAATGCCTTATCCTATGTATTACTGTTTCTCATGGAACCACTAGAATCCTAGGAAATATTAGTGGAGAAACACAGGTCTATTCTTTGGTTCATATCATACACGCACAAATATGGGGGTGGGGTGTTGTGGTGTAATGATTGTTGCTGTAAGAAATGGACATGGCAACCAGAGTTAAAATATTGGATAAGGCTGTTAAACATTTCACATAGCACTAATACCCTCGGGAAAGGTATAAATCCAACTATTCTCTCTCAAGCTATGGGTAAATAGTAGGGCAGATTGTTACGGCAATCAGTCTAAGAGAAGAAAAGCTCTGAATTTAAACCAGCTGTACTCCACTTAAAAATTGGCTAAATGTCTCATTTTGCCTGTAGTAGAAGGGTTGGGCAAATACCATACAAACACAATGAGAATTTTAGTGATATGTAGATATAAAATAAGAAAAAGTTGCAAAGTGGGAGAAGAATTGCTTCTTATTCTAATGAAAGGAAAGGGGAAAAAGAAAATCTAATAACTTTAAAAATCAGAGAGTGTTCATGCCTAAGGGGAAAGTTACCCAGTACCTGCTTTAATAGTTTCCTTTTTCTAGCAGTGTCCGGCATTGCTTGGATGTGCTCGTAGAGTTTAGCGATCTCTGCCTGAGTCAGGTCTTCAGCTCCTTGACTCCGATCAGTAAAATTCACACAAGTGTTCACAGCTTCATCACTTTTTGATCTCTGAATCAAATAATGTGATATGAGACCAATTTTTTTTTATAAAACAATATTCAGGTAAAAAAAAAAAAAAAAAAAAAAAAAAAAAAAACGGTTAATAGAAATTAGAAAGAAAGAAAAAAAAAAGTAAAAAAAAGAAAAGAAAGAAAGAAAAGAAAGAAAAAGTGAAATAAGTAATAGTGATCTAATGGCAAATGTGGAAATAAGAAAAACAGGTGAATTTTCTGATTGTAAGTAAAAACTGTCGACTTAGAAAGAATCTATTAGTGATGTTAAACATTAAAAGAAAAAATAAGAAGAGCAGATTGATTAAAGCTCGTTTTTGTAAAAATAAGATTCCAAAAATCTTTGGAAAAAAAAAAAAAAAAAATTCAAATGCAGATTTAGCTATGCAAGCTGAAGCAACAAAATAATAATGATAAAAATAAAAAGCTTAGCTGTAAGAATCTACCATCAATTAGGAATAATAGTTGCACTTACCTTAATTGTCAAATTGTAATAAAACTGAACAAAAACATTATACATGATCCCCACCCCACAAAGTGCTACCAAAAAGTTTGGGGAATTCGACCAGGGAAATAGAAAAATTTATTTAAGAAAAAAGTGAGAAAAAGTCTAGTTTCCAACGTCTCCATCAAATGATCCTCTTGGGTATGTATACAGTATAGCTCATCATTTTTTCCAAGGTTTTATGCCAAGTCACTTCCTATATTTAATCCCTATACAGTGTTTGAATTCCATAAACTTTTAGTAGTACCATCTGTCTATGTATGTCAAAATGTTTTTTAAAACCCTTTAATTCAAAATCATTAAATCAGTGAAAATAAAAATACCAATGGTAAACTAGAAAGGGTTAATAAAGATTTCCCCTTTATATTACTTCAATTATCATTAAAAAAAAAAAAAAAGAAAAGAAAAGATTTCAGAAGTAAATATTGATTAGATTTCAAACTCATAACAGCCCCTCCCTAATCCCAAGAAGACAAATTCTATTATACAAACCCTGGCACTTAATCCATTTTTAGTTCGTGAAATATCCAAGAAATTACAGGGAGTTTTGTTGGGATTTTCCATGTCTTTCCAGAATTGATCAATATCTCTTACTAATTCCTTTGGGATCTGAAAGAAACAAAGAAATAGCAAACATTCTAAAATTATTCTAAAGAATTATTTAGATTTTTCAGACAGTTTAATTCGCACAGATAACAATTTAGAAGGTAAACAGAAGAACACATATAACCAACTCATCCACCATGTGTATGTGTCTGTCTGTTATATTCAACTTTGCTCCAAACTTATATAATTTGTTTATAGATATGTTATGGTGTCTGAGTAGGTACAGGTTCCTTAGTTTGGTCTTCCTATAACATGTAAGAACCTTCTGATTGAAAAAAAAAAAAAAAAATTTAATCTCTAGTAATAGATGTGAGTGTCTGCATGTTACATTTTTCAACTTTTACTCCTAGAAGCAGTAACTTTACATATACCATATTGGCCAAACCCATGAGCAAATTAAAAACATTCTGCACTGAATCTGGACCCACAAACTGGATTTCCAAGTTTTAATTAGTGATTGTGACAAATCTTTTGATAAAAAATGAAAGTGGACCTATTATCATATATAAAAAAAATGCATCCTCTGAATATTTTGTTTTAACAAATTAACACCCACACAATATATTAAAAAATAGAAAATAAATCTGACAGTATGTAAGTTTAAAAATATGAAAAAACAAATATTCAGATGATGTATTTATTCATGAATATTTATGTATGCCAAGATTTTTGAAAATAACTTTTTGGATGAAGCTTCTTAACATGTTATCAAACTATCATTTATAAGTAATCATATCCTCTGAATATATATATATATATATATATATATATACACACACACACACACAGAGTTATTTTTTCATTATACACACATTTTCAAAAGTAATTTAGCAAACATCCAAATGAAAATACCAAATTATGTTCTATTTTGAAACAGGAAATTATATCATAGTGATAACTGGCCAATTAGTATAGTGCAAGTTAAACAGAATATTTATAATCTAACTCCCACTAACTTTATCAAAAAATTATTGCAGTCAACTAACTACCTTCAAGGGTTTTAATTAACATCTTTTGTATTAAATAAAATGTCCACTTTTCATATTGACCTGCACAGCATTTAAGTATTCTGGAGGAAGTTATTTGTTCAGGAGATAACAGAAATTTAAACTTTATCTTTTGAAGATCTAAACAAAAGGTGAAATATGTACCTGTAGAATAATCTTCATTCTTTATTAATTATCATTATTATGTAAGTTTATAAGATTAAAGAGAAGGCAAGTGAAGAATTTTGATCTCTGAGAAATGTTTTCAAAAATACTGAATCAATTGTTGTTCCATTTAAAATATAAAAGATTTTACATTACAAAATCCCAGGTTGATTCTGAGTAGAGACAAATTACTTTAATGACTAATCTTTAAACATATTTACTGCTACAACAACAATGCAGAACTGATTTGAAAACCCTTCAGTGGGAAATCCACTGTTCGGAAATGGTGAATATATTTGGGTAATGATTAGTTGAACTTTGAATGTTGCAAAGGGAGGCAACACACATACAAAAACCTTAAGAAAACTATTTTTATTAAGAGAGAAATTTTGAAATATACATATATATTTATATAAAATATGAAAAAAATTCAAAGAATGTATTTTTTATATTTGATAATGTGTCAACGTCACATAAAAAACGAAAAAAACTTTTAAAAAAGTATTTTGAAAAAAAATTCTCAAAAATAAAAATAGGTTTAAATTTTTTTTATATTAAATAAAATGAAGTCTGTTTGTGGTTTGCAATTTAAAATCTAGTTTAAAAAATATTTTGTTTAGAAATTCAAACAAAATAATGACTAAGTATAATTTAGTATTAATTAATAAAAAAAAAAAAAAAAAAAGACTAATTTAAATAAATACAGATTTTGAGATATATATATATATATATATATATATATATATATATATATATATATATATATATATACACACATAGGAAATTAAAAAATATGACAAGAGTTTAGATCAATGGTAACATTAGTGAAATCAGTCACAGAGAGGAAAAAAGTGATTGAATATATTGAAATATATGAAACTTGGTGTGGAGAATCTTCAACCTTCTAAACAATCAAATTTAGTCTCTTACAGTCATTTCCAATTAAAATTGCACATCCCCACAATGTAATTATGATAGCCCAATGTATCCTCAGGAAAAGTAATCTAAAAATATCATTAGAAGGTTAGAAGTTTTTAAAAAATTCTTTGAAGAAGAACATTATAATTAAATTTGGACAAAATTATTAACTAAATATTTAAGCTTTAGATTTCCTTGCAAACACACTAAAAATTTATAGAAGGCAGTCTTATAAGTAGACAAAATTTAATGTGGCCTTTAAACAAAAAAAAAAAAAAGAAGATTCCTTACCTCTGTAAACAACTGAATATCATTTTTCAGATATCCTTTTTTAAAATTTTTTTTATTAGACAATCTAATAATTGTTTTGAATGAAGTGGTTAAAAAATTGAAAGAAAGAAGTACATGAAGGGAGGTTGATACCTGAAAAACTTGATCAGCATTATCTATGATAAAGGCAGCCAATTCAGCAAAGTTTTCAGAAACAATATGAAACTCCGCAGCTGATAGCTGAAATGAGAAAAATTCATTTAAATCAGATCATTTAAAGGGAACAGGGTGGAGGGAGGTGTTTAGAAAATTTAAGACTTTGCAATGAAGAATCATAAAATGTTAACCTCTTGGATGTTTTAATAAATTTAAAAAAAAACAATTTTTAAATTTAACACAAAAATTCTATTCACATTAAAAGATAATTAGTGAATAATCTGTTTTGTGAACTTGCACAGCTGATAGCAGCAAGTGTGTCTCGTGTTTTAGCAAAAAAAGAATTTCAGTTTGTAGTGGGGAAAATCATAAGTTTCTTTTAAAAATTCCCAAATGGAAATGAACTTCCATGAAGTTTGAAAGGAAACTAACTGCAGCTAATATGTTTTATTGTCAGTTAAAAAAGAAAAGAAAGAAAAATTGAAATTAAAGCAATATTTCTATAGCTAATATGTATCCAGTAATATTTGGAGTTGACTTAGGATCAATTAAACTAGCAAAAACATGTACCCTTTGGACAAATATTTAAGCTTTAATGAAATAAAATATTTTATTAAATTAGAAAGACTAACAAAACTAAATAAGAATACATATAAAATGATTACACTTATTTTAATTGATTCATATACAGAATTATATATAGAATTGCTTTATGTGTGTAAATATCTAAAAATGATCAATATTGGGCTAAACAAAAAAAAAAAAAAAAAAAAAAAAAAAAAAAAAAAAAAAGCATTTAATATTATTACAAATTAAATTGTTAAATTTATTTGAAACAGAATGGGTATAATTGAAGAATGGAACAGCTTGAATGGTAGCTCTTCTCATCACTCCTTGCTTTCAATGCTAAATTTTCCTAATTTAACTAAATTAGACAGTAAAGAATAAAATTACAGTTATTTCTTTTTGTTAATGGATTTCTTTTAAGATTCATTGATGGGGTTTTTGTTCATATTTATCAAAATAAAACCAAATAATAAGAAATCAATATTACCAAACAAATATTTATTAAAATCAAAATGCAAATTAGCTTTCTCATTCACAGTGTAAACTGCTATTTAGTTGTATATATAAATACAATTGCAAAGTTTTAGTTTTATAAAGTATTATGGCCCCATTCAAACTTGTAAAGCATAAGTTTTCAAATTAACTACATTGCATGTCCATTGCTATGGCTTTCAAATCACACATGGAGTGAAGCAATGTACAATGTGTTGGTGTAACAACTACTACCATGATACTAACCACAGCTTGAACTGCTCTAGTCAAATGAGATATATATGCTGCAAAATAGCACATAGTAAAATATTGCAAAACCTTTCATTCACCTTTATATATATATTATATATATATATATATATATATATATATATATAATATAAAATTCTACCTAAAAGATTAAATATTAGTGAAAAAAGAAATTGTATAAGAGAGAAAAAAAAAAGGTTTTCTTACTTTCTTAGGACAGAGAAGGTGAGGTGCAAATATGGTTCCTAATGATTTGGATGTCATCCGATTCTTCTTTTCTGATACAACTTTGGAGAGCAATTCCAACAAACATTCCAACAACAATGTATTTTCTTCAGGAAGCAAAAGCATTAGAAGTTGAATTGCTTTTAACACTTTTGCTTTTAATTTTTCATTTGTTTCCATGTTGGATTGTTTTGACATATCTGAAAGAAGAAAGAAAAAAACAAAAAAAAAAAACATACATTATAGGCATTATTCATAGGTTGATATTATCCAATCTACAATTTTGATGCTTAATTGAGATAAAAAAAAAAAAAAAAAAAAAAAAAAAAGTTTGGGTATGTGTTTCAAGGTGTAACATGCGTCAAATAGGCAAATCCAACATCAGCAAGATGTTCCTTTCTTGCAGGGAACTTCACATTAAATAATCCACATTTAATAGTAATAGGAACATTCATTTTCCCCAGAATACAATGTTAATGGCTATTCCAAACAGGAAGTTGTTTATAGCTTATACCAAGAAAATAATACTATACGCTTATAAAGAATATTAGACAAACATTTTTAGGTGATAGACATTCAAACTTGTGTTCAGTTTTACATACTGATTTTCTGAAATAAAGAATTTATAGAGAAATAGGAAAGACTAAAACAAAGACAGTACCAGAAAGCATATTTGGCTTAAGACAAATACCCCCCCCCAAAAAACAAACAAAAACAAAACACAAAGTAATTTCTAGTGCCTTCAATTTATGCAATATATTAAATTCTAATGATTCATGAAATATGAATTAAATAACAAAACAAAAAAACTTCCTCAGGTAATGTTTAATCCTGCTATCCATTATGAGAATATGTTGTATCTCCTTGCATAGGAGTAAGACCACCCCTTAAAGTGGTGTCCTGGATATGACACTAAACTGCATCTGATGGTGAGGCTATAGTTCTGTAGCTATGGGGAGTGTGGAGTACCACTTCATTGCCATTACTCCCAGGTACACTGTTAGGGTCCCATCTATGGGTCAAAAAGATCTATTCAAAAATGATTTGTATTCAATCAGACTGTATGGCAGCAATAAAAAATTCCTTTTAAGAAACAACTACACAAAAAAATGTAAATATGAATAATGAATGTAATTCCCTAACCTCTAGGCATAAAATAATCCCCAAACATGCTGTTAAAATCAATCAACATAATTGGAAAGCCCGTTTTGATTTTTATCTTTAAAATATGAATTCTCTCCCTTTGTAAATGATTATGAGAACTTAATAGGAAGCGAGAAATCTTTTTAAATTGTTTTTTTTTTAGTTGAAGAAAGAATTTCTATATATCTTACCACAAAGTTGGCAATGAGCCTTGGCAAATTTGTCGACCATTAAACATTCTGGGAGTTCTTTGAGAAAACTCTTCAAAACAGAAGCACAATCGTGAGGAGAGAACTGGCCTTCATCAAGGTTCAAATCACTTGTTTTATTGAGCATTTCCTTGAGTAATGTTTGCCGTGTATTACTCCCAGTCTTACGAAATAAACCTTCTACTTCAATGTCTGAAATAAACAGAAAAATACAAATGAGAAACAAATTCTTGTTAGTTTGGTTTCATAATCTACAATTGTTCATTACTTATGAATTATGTCCAACAAAAAGAAACAAAATTTAAAACAACACATCAATGAGACATTTTAGCATGTTTGCAACAGAAATATTGTGGAGCAGTGACATTGAAATTTTGTCAAGTGAAAAACAAAAACAATCACCCATACTGCAAGAATAAATGTGTGCATAGTGCAGGGCTTGAGATTAATGGTATCCTGGGAACACTAAAATATTCGTTGGGGACACCAAGCCTCCTCATCCTGGACTCCCCACAAGACAGTAAATTACAAAAAAAATAAAAATAAAAATACAATTCTGAATAAGTATAACTATTATACAGTGGATTAAAATAAAAATTTGTACAAATCTGTGAAAAAGTTTTTTTTTCCTAATGAGTTAAGGAATAGAGGCAGCATTGTTTTTTTGTATTTTTATTTGGATTGTTGTTAAGCTTTGACATAAATTAGTATAAAACCATATTAGTTTTCATTTCATTCCTTATGCTCTGTACTTTTTGTATCATCAATTAGAAATATTTTGGACTTTCTTCCACGATTTGAAAATTTGCCTTTATTTCACACAAACAAAAAATGGCTTTTCTTTAAAAAAAAACAAACCTTCCTTGTTTAATTGATGCTTTATTGTTTCTTAAACAAAAAAACAGACCACAATTTCAAGTTAAAATAGACCAAAATAAAAATTTATTTCCTAAACACTTTAATAGTGTTTTATTATGCTACTAACAACTATAAATGATAAAGAAGTTAAGAAAGAAAAAAAAAAGAAAGAAACAACAACAACAACAACAAAAAGTTTTGATTTTGGGATAGTCAAAATTGTTTTTTGGGACAGTGAAAAAAGTTAGTCTGGAGCACTGGTATAGTGCATTTCTTTTTTCTTGAAGATCAATGTATTTGTGTGAAATTCTATTATTTAAGAAAAAAAATTTTTTATGGAGACTTTTCTAATATTGCAGCAACAGGCTTATATCATGAGATTTTGTCATTTCAGATTAAGAGGAACATTCATTAAAGATGAATCCCAAATCTGGACAAACTTCCACATCAACAGAAAACAATCATATTGAGAAAGAGTGTGTTATGATCCATAGAAATTGTTGCCTATTTGTGAAGTTTCTGAACGAGTAGAAATCAGTAAAAGTTCATTCAACATGATTTTTTAAAAGAAAATCTGAAGATACACTTCTTGCAAATATACTAGCTCAAACCAAATCTGCTGCACAGCCTGGAGCAAGCAGCAAGAGACATAAACTTGGAAGAAACAGAGTGCCATCGCCTCATTAAATGGCAAGCCTCTGAAATCAGTAGACCAGTTCATATACCTCAGTAGCAATATCTCATCTACTGAAAGTGATGTCAACACACACATAAGCAATGCATGGAATACTATTAATAGGTAATCAACCATATGGAAATCACTAACACATAATTACTTAAATGACAAAACTTCAAAATCTATGAAGGATGGACTTACTTTCAGGTCGTTTCAAATATTCAATTAATCGGAATATGGAGGCAATGCTCTCACTTGTTAATTGACTTCCAAAGAAAACACTTTTGGTATCTGGGGAAAAAAAGAAAGGAAAATACAAACATTATTTTAGATACAATAAACCCAGAATGGAAATGTACATTTCATCACCATCATGTTAGTAAACCAATTTTATGCTAGTAAAATCAAAATTCAATTTAATGTTTGCAAAATCAAAATTCAGTTTTAATGCTAGTAAAAATACAATAAACTTTTTTAGATTTCAAACTGAAGCCCATCTTCAAATGGGAGTATAAAATACAATGAAAGATGATTTTCTGGTTTTCTTTTGTAAAAATTCTGACTGACCTTTCTTTCTCCACAAAGGTGTCATGGTTTTTCGTGGTTTAGTATCAGTGAGAATCTCTTCTAGACCATTGTCATTCAAATCCAAAACAATTGACAAATGCATGAGACAAAAAGAGAAAAACTTTTCTGGCATACAGTTTCGCAATCTGATGACACTTTTGGCATCGTCCCTTTGTTGGGACAAGGGAGTATATGATGACATCTTTGAGACCTATTAGAAAAAAAGAAAAGGATAAAATAAATATTGGAAAACATTCTCTGCAATGATTAGAGTATATAATTAGCATTCCCAGTTGATTTTTTAAATTTTTATTTAATCATTTTAGTTATATAGAGCTTTGTAAATGGAGTTCAAAACTGTTTGAATTTTACAAATATCCCCAGTGGTTCAAAAGTTATGAGAATTTAAAGCCCCGAAATTGGGGTAAAAAAGTAGACATGATTTTGATTAAAAAAATCTATCAACTCATTGACCGATTCAGAACAAGAAATTCAGTAATTTCTTCACCATTTCTTTATTTTTGAAGCAATTTTGATAAAACTTTGCATTCTTATGTAAAATTCTATGTTCTTTCTGATTCTGGTCTTAGATTTTATGTATCTCCATGCTAGAACCCATTATTTGGGGAATAAAAAGTAGGAATGTCAAGATTTTTTTTTTAAAGGTTTACCACAAGATTATTCAACATTTTCATTCTGCATGTATACACATATATAATATTAATTTAAATATATAACATCACTTTGAATTTAAAAATACATTTCTAAATGCTTATGTTGAATTACATAAAAGAAATAAATTACCTATTTACATATGTTTTCACACCAACCCAGTCAGTGTGGGCCGTGTTTTGTTTACATCTCTCTTAATTTCAAGTTTTTTTTCCCCAAAATTGAAACGAACGTAAAAAATAATTCAATTGTTAAAAACACATAAAAGTTCAATATTTAGAAAGATTATGTTATTTTATTTTCAACGATATATATATCTTTAAAATTGGACGAGAAATAAGCGATGAATTTAAACTTTATTGTGTGCATAAACAATGCCTAGCTGAGGAGACAGGTGTACGCCTGTCGGACAAATAAATTTGAGTTTTTTTTTTGCAAAATACAAACTTTCAAAGTAAATCCCGAATGGTACAGCAATCTTTACATTTTACAAATTATATATCAAAATAATTCTGAAACTTTCTAATATCACGGACATAGTGCTTCTTTTTTGCTTCTAATACACATTTTGAACAAATAGCCTTGAAGTTTGCACTATTGTATTTTTACTTCCACGGGTCCTAGAAAAAAAAAGGCCCCGTTTGTACTTCCAGGTGTCTTCTAATTGAGTGCAAAATTTCAAGAATATTGATAAAGATTAGCGACTTTGATTTTGAAAAACAAAACAGCATGTAAAATTCCCCCCCCCCCAAAAAAAAAAAGCGGTCATATTTTTGTTTTCAGCTGTTCGACTGAAAATATGGTTTTAACTAGCTGTAAAAAATAATTCAATTGATGAAAACCGATAAAAATACATATTTAGAAAGATTATTTTATTCTCTTTCCAACTATATAAATATTTTTAAGATTGGTAAGATTGGTGTATTTCTTAATACACGAGAAATTGCAAATTTAACTGATTACGGTCGCAAATTTGAAAATGTCAGCATTTTTCAGCTAAATGCTTGTAATGCTAATATAGCGAATTAACACGAATGAAAATTATTTACTTCAATTTTTTATACAGTAGAATTTAATGATTTCATCACTGAATATTTAAAATGTTGACACATTGTTATGCTTTGAAAATCAAGGGCTTGAGATTAATTATGTCCTACTGTTCTAGGAACACTAAAATATTCATTAGGGACATCGATCCCACTTGTTGAGGACATGCCACAAGACAGTCATTTTATTCTTAAAAAAATTAAAATAAGAATAACCAACTAGGATAAAAATGTTTGAGGACTTTAATATCACTTTCAATCAAACATCAATTAAACAAGGAAGGTTTTGTTTTTATCAAAAGTCCTGTAATATCTTTAAGATTAGTCCACTAATCAACTAATACAAAGGGACACAGAGAGAAAGTAAGTCTATTCTCTGACAACAACTTAATACTATTTAAGAAAAAAAATTATTATGTGTGTGTGTGGGTAATATTACAGTACAAAGCATTCTATATATATTTTTATGGCAGGTGTGTATATAATTGACCCAACTTTCATTCTCCCCTTCCCTGATCTTTTTGATTTCTCACTTCCATACCTTCTTTTACTCCCCTGCCTACAATATATAAATTTGTCACCCTTGATAAAAGTTTGGATATACTCATACTGTATCAGCTAAGTAACTATTTAACAATATAACTAGCTAGTTTAAGCCTAGAGGATCAGTGGTAACATTGTCCCCACTCCACCCCAAATTATACCAAGTTTGTTTTCCTCATCAATTCCTCTAGACTGTTAATCTATCTTAAATCAGCCTATATAGTCAGGTAATCAAAATGGCATCTTTAAGAATAATTAAATTTAAGGTTTTTAGTTTGAAACAAGGCAATTATACTCCAGATATACAGAAGATAAAAGGTTGCTGTTAATTTGGTTTATCTTTATTTGCAGAAATTAATTGGCAAATGAGAATGTTCTTCCATTCTTCTTTGAAATATTGTCACATGATTTTTTGTTATATAATCATTATATAATTTAACATTGAAATTTAATGAGTGTTCCAGTTTTCTTTTAAATTGTTTTCCATTTTGACTGAATCTTTTGATAATGTCTGAAACCATCTTAATGAATGACTAAAATGAATTAAAGGAAAGTTGAAAGAAATTATTTCTTTGGAAAAGTTAGGTTTCAGCCTCAGTCACAAGGGACTGAACATGTTCACAGTCAGTTTCAGTGTAAGGTTTGATATCAATAAACTGAACAGTTGAGAAAAAAAATTATCACAAAATTTATAAAATTCTTAAAAAAAAAAAAAAATAAAATAAAAATAAATAAAATAAAATAAACAACAAACACAACAAAACTTTCAAGGAATACATTTGCATCATGCTTTTCTTAAACTTGAACCCCCCCGAAAAATAGATAAAATTTTGCAAAATCATGAGAATTTAGTATTATTTTGTGGTCAAGTCTAACATGTTTTGGTTTTCCTTTTCTCTACTCTAATTTATTGGCCTTGAACCATTTTGTTTTGTGAAACATTTTGATTAATGTTTTAAATATAGGAAGAATTATAAACCTTTCTTTTTCTCACCAAAAATCTGTTTTAAATTCAGACAAACTATTATTTTTATATCTTTCAACAAAGTTTTTTTATCATCAAAACTTCTAACTCCTCTTGAATATCATTACAAGTAAAGAACTTATGAGGGTGGGCTGAAAAGTTTAATTGAAGTTACATCTGCTGTTGATGACCTTTTTGACCATTGGGATCTAAGTACTGCAACACTGATGGAAGAAATGTGTGGATAGCAAGGAAGACAATGTTGAAAAATAAACATCATTCAGTCACCTTCAATGAGAGTATCTTGGTGGTCTATAAGCTTTTCAGTCAACCCTTGTAAGTTTAGGTTCATCTACAA
Source organism: Doryteuthis pealeii (assembly GCA_023376005.1). NCBI lineage: Eukaryota > Metazoa > Mollusca > Cephalopoda > Myopsida > Loliginidae > Doryteuthis > Doryteuthis pealeii. Next base: position 54,404,292 of record CM042144.1, on the reverse strand, counting down.
AACCTGCAAACACAACTTCTTTTTCAACAAGGTTTTGTTTATAATCTTCAAAATGGGATAAATTGAGCCTGCTGTGAGCAGATGTTTTAACCTGTTCTTTGAATTTTGGACAGATGGAATGTCTATATCTTTTCTTTTTAATTATTTAAACAGTGTTTTATACAAAAGATCTTCAGTGTGATATACATACATATAAACACATTCAAAGGCATACATATATTTACATATAAGCACATTCAAAGGCATACATATATTTACATATAAGCACATTCAAAGGCATACATATATTTACATATAAACACATTCAAAGGCATACATATATTTACATATAAACAGATATATACACACACACACGCAGGCATACATATATTTACATATAAACAGATATATACACACACACGTAGGCATACATATATTTACATATAAACAGATATATATGAATTATGTAACCCTACTCAGGGTAACTTAAAGTGAAAAAGTATTTTTTTTATTTTTTATTTTTTTTATAGCTCAAAACACACTAGGAAATGGATTTTTTGCCCAAATATCCAGAATTATCACTGCTTCAGCTTTTCTTAATTTTTATTACATGTTATTATGCTACTGATGACTGACAAGTATAGATGATGCTAATGAATTAAACAAAAATATTTTGATTTTCGGACGCTCCAAACCCCATTTGAGACGGTTGATAATTTTTGTTCGGGACGGTCATGAAAAAAGTTAGTGTCGGGGCCTGATATAAACAAATACACACACACACACACAGAGGCATGCATACGTATAATTATATATAAACCTATATATACACACACACACACACACAGAGGCATACATAAATTATATATAAACACACACACACACACACACACACACAGAGGCATACATATAATTATATATAAACCTATATACACAGAGAGAGAGAGGCATACATATAATTATATATAAACCTATACACACAGAGAGAGAGAGAGGCATACATATAATTATATATAAACCTATACACACACACACACAGAGGCATACATATAATTATATATAAACCTATACACACACACACACACACACACACACACACACACAGGCATACATATAATTATATAGCAATAGCATAATCTTTACAGTTCACTGCCTTCCCTCACAATCCTATAACCCTACCACCAGAAGCTTTCCTCTCAAGAGCTCCCAGATGACCCACCAAACTTGCCGCAGATCCACAAAGTTTGATGCACACCCAGAGGCATACATATAATTATATGTTTAGAGTAGGTTAATATTCCTCTTCAGTGACTTTTATTACACGACGATATGATAAGTTGTAAACACGGTATGTTTGGAATGGCTTTTTTGCCGACAATTTTTGGGAGAATATGTGCTTAATTGGAGTCGAACCTAATTTTGAAAATTAATTAATTAGTAATGAATTAGGCGGGAATGCCTATTTAAATGTATGGCTAAACAAATCGAGAAAAATCAATCTCTGTATGTACATTTCGGCCTATTAGGCCTCATCAGCAGAGCTATAGATAGGAAGGCCGCCCTGTGCGTGATTTGAAACCGGACTGCCAAACTGACAGGCCGATATCACAACCCCTACACCAAACGCACTTCCTAGATTTTACGATTTGTTTAGAGTAGGTTAATATTCCTCTTCAGTGACTTTTATTACATGACGATATGATAAGTTGTAAAACAGGTATGTTTGGAATGGCTTTTTTGCCGACAATTTTTGGGAGAATATGTGCTTAATTGGAGTTGTACCTAATTTTGAAAATTAATTAATTAATAATGAATTAGGCGGGAATGCCTATTTAGCCTTCCTATCTATATAATTATATATAAACATATTCCCACATACAAAAACATATATGTATATATATATATATATATACACACACACACACAAGTATGCATTAACATATACTGAGAAATACACCTATATATAAAAGAAAAAAAAGAAGAGTTTATGAAAAACCATTTAAATATATTTAAATTAGATTTTTTCAACATACAAATATCTGTATGGGTCATGTAGCTTTGGTATATAACCGGTTATTCTTTATGAATTTATTAACTAATCTGAGGGATCTACAGGTACCAAGTTTTGAATAGAGATTTTCTAAAACAGATATGCTCTTCTCATATTCCACATTTGCCTTGCCTCATCAACTTGCTCACCAACAAAATAAAGTCTATTGTTTTTATATACATTCCACTCTAATAGTTATAATGTGCTAAGCTTTTTTTTGAAAAGATAACTTTTCTAATACTTGATAGACTTTTAGCTAATTAACCATCTTATTAACATAGAAAAATAGTCATTTCTTTGATAAGCCAAACGCTAATAACTTAATGATTTCATTCCTGTTCATAATTAACTAAACTTTGATAAGAGTTTTTGGAATCAATTGGGTCAGAAATTATTTATATAGAAAGCTATGAAATCTTTATATTGGCCGTTTCAGAAAAGAATGCATACAAATTGAATAATTAGTTACATGATACTATTAGAATAAGAAAATAATTCTCATCTAATTTTCCTTAAAAGCCAAACATCTAGCCAGAATGTTAAATAATAGATTGTCTGAATCTTTTATTAGGCATGTAATGTAGTGAGTTTAAATTTTTTTTAAATGGTTGCAGAAACTTTTGGGCCAAATAAGTGTAATAGATAGTTTAATGTCAGTTGAAAGCTTGGCTTTCATTAGATGAGTTAAAGTCAGGTGACTAAAATTCTAGAAGTTAGTTTGTAACTTGAATTAGTCATGAAACCACCGAGTTCAGTTCTCATTTCCACTTATGGTCTAACAACTAGCTCCCTGGATTTGTGAACCGGGTAATGTAATATGCGTAAAGATTATCAAAGTAATAAAGTGCACAGAAAAATGTTGTTATTAATCCTACCAGTAAGAACTAGAATCAGTGTGGAATCTCAAGAACAAGATGGTAATGAGAGAGACGACAGTCAGTGAGAGAAGAGCATACAGAGAGAGAGAGGAGATGGGTATCATGTAAAGATATAAATTTATTAAAAAAATACATGAAAAATTAATAAAAACCTGTTTTACCAATTTGTGATTGAGAGGAATTTTTATGGAAAATTACTATGCCAGAGTAGATGAAGTTTAGGAATGGTTCATGACAAAAGTAACAGTCCAATCTAAACTGCAAATGTTAAATGCATTCCTTATTCTATTGTTCTGACAAATTTGGCCAGATTCACATTACTGTGAGTTTTTGTAAATAAGCAAAATATACTAATATCCTCTTGTGTGAGTGAATTATGTGAGAAAAAAAAAAAAGAAAAACGAGTTTTTTGAATATGTCATTTTTTTCTTGTGTCTTGTTTTATAAAAAAACAAAACAATACACATTTTTCGTTTGATGTAATGTTTGACAGAATTTTAATGGTTTAACATGATTTTCTAAGCATTTTTCGGATGGGACACAATGAAAATGCATTATTGAAATCAATTTATTTCAAGAGATTAATCTTAAAAGATTTTCCTCCTGAACTCATTTTGTTTATTTTAAACTTGAAAAATTCCAGGAAGGCAAGAACATAGGGTGATTAAAATGAGATTACTTTTTGAAAAGAAGAAGTGGCCAACTGCAGTTTATTATTTGATATATCCACTTCTTTGCCCAAAGAGAAGTAAGTGTGTGTATGTGTGTGTGCGCATGAGTGAGAAAAATAAAATTTTCAGTTAATACTTGTGACTTGAAATGTCAGACCTAAAAAGTAAATAATATTTTTTGTTACTTTTAAGAGCTAGTTTCTGATAATCATTCATTAATCATCTTGCCTTATTTCTTGCCTAAAATATTGTCGGTATGAGCGAGGGAGTCTATCTGCTTACTAGACCAGAGAGATTGTTTTGCTGAGGTGGAGCACCACACCTACCATCAGCTCCCAGATGCTTTAGCACACAGATCAAATTACCCAAGCTGTGCTACGCATGTACTGAATTGGCTAGGACAGGTATCATATTAAAATACTTAATTGTAGATATTTTGGTCATTTCAAAGAATTGATTCTGTCATTGTTGAGAAAGATGATGCCAATAAAAACAGAATCCTATATACACTTTCATGATTTAACTTTCATTGCAATTTCACTTAAAGATGAAAAATTAAATGCTGTTAGACAAAAGAAAAAAAGAACCTTGATATGAAACAATGGTTAGCAAGGTAGTCACACAAAGCATTACTAAAGTCAGGAATTTGATCTTTACAAGATAACTTGTATTATGGCCTTGTGCCAAGCTTAGCCCCCCCCCCCAACAAAAATAAGGGTCATTAGAAACATTTAAATTCCCATCTAATAAGAACTAAATGCTATTTTTTTAAGGAAAAGAGAAAGAAAGAAAGAAAGAAAAAAAGAGGATAACATAACATTGGAATTTTTAAAAGTAAGCTATTTTGAAAATTGTCTGTTAGGCTTAATTGTTAAACAATAGCCCCCCTCTGCATCAATCTAGCCGCCTCTTGTCATTTCCGGAATGAAAACTGGGAGTAAGGAGGGAATAGTTTTAGAGTCATACATATAAATAGGCTTTCCTTTCTGTGACAATGAATGTATGTTTAAAACAGTTTTTATGTTTAGATGAAGGGAATGATAACATTTTTGCAATTCAAGGCTAAACACGTTTGGCAGTAACCGCTAAATTTAAACAAGATTTAGTAAAATGTGATTTTTCTCTCAAGTGAGTAGTCAGTTGTTCTCTAAGCTTTGCTTATGTGTGGCACAAGGCCAGATGTATGGGGCACTCAGAGGCCCGAACTCATGAGTAGTAATGTTTTGCTAGTCTAGTTTGCTAACCATTACGTTTGAAGAAAAAAAAAGAGGTATACACTTAGTTAAATTCCCATCTAATAAGAACTAAATGTTATTTTTTTAAGGAAAACATTCAATAACAAAGTTATAGTTATCTTCTTTTTGGTTGTTTTTTTAAATTTTTATTTTACCTTAAAATTAGCAGCTGGATCCAAACTTGGACTGATAAAAACAATTTAAAATACTTTATAAAAATTGCTAATAAATATGTCAACAATTTTAATTAAAGTTTATAAGAAGAAAAAAAAAAGAAAAAAAAAAGAGAAAGAAAGCAAAGTTTGACAAAACTAGATTGGGTCTCAGCGGTAAAGTGGGGAGCTGGTGGTAAGTGTGACCCTCCACCTTCAATAACAAAGTTATAGTTATCTTCAAGCTAAACTCTCGATTTTTTTGTTGTTTTTTTTTATTTTTATTTTTATTTTACCTTAAAATTAGCAGCTGGATCCAAACTTGGACGCTTTGATCTGCTTTTTTCAGGAAAATAAACTTGTTTTTCATTTGAATTCTTAAACAATTTTGTTTAAATGTAAAAGTTTAAAATTAATGTCGAGTGTATTTAAAAAAAATGTTTTGTCAAGAATCGAGATTTTCTGGATCTACTAATGTTTTTCTTTATTAAAAACAAAAACAAATAAAAAAAAACCCTATCCAATCTTTTCTATGAAAAGAATAGTAAGAAAATAAAAACCTTAAATTATTTTGGGATTTTTCAATAGCTATTTGTATTTATCAACAAACTTTTTAAACAATGAATTAATTTAAAAAAAAAAAAAAAATAATAAAAAAACTCTTAACAATGAATAAACAAAATTAAAAGAAAATCATTTAAGAAATCAAATGAAAAACAAGTTTATTTTTCCGAAAAAAGCAGACCAAAACAGCGTACGATGCTGGATGATAATTTGAAGGGAGCATTCCTTAACAAACAACAAAAAAACCCTGAAAAATTCGAGAGTGCGTAAATTGAAGATAACCACGTTAAATTTTATGTGATCAATATCATAGATAGTGTTGTTGGACAATCCTTTGATCTCAACAGAAAAATCAAACGTGTACGAGTACGTACATAAAAGCTTTGAAGAAATAACACTATAAAGAGTTTAAAAAATTGTAAGTAATGTAAAGTAGAGCAAGAGCAAATGTAATGGCTTTAAAAAATACAGGGTGCGGCAGAAATACCTAAAATATTTGTAAACTGTCAACTATGTGGTGCAAGTGAACATAGGCAAGTGGTAAAGGTAGCTCAATCTAGTTAATGTCTTACCATTTTTTTTTTCAGATAAAATCAGTTACGATCATGTCTTGGACCAGTGCACATCATGATTTTGCTGTTGAAACATTTTTTAAAAAAGTCTGGTGAATCTGTAATTGTTACACAGAGCTTTTTGTCTCATTTCATGTTATGTCGGAATGATGCTGTTCCAGATAGAAAATCGATATTGCTATTGGTTGAAAATTCAATGATCGTATCTGAAAGAAAATGGTATGACATTAGTTAGATGGACCAATGCCACTTCTTACCAAAGTTAACTTGCATCACATAGGTGATAGTTTAAAATGTGGGATGTCTCAGTCGGTAGAGCGCTCGTCTAGAAACCACAAGGTTCCTAGTTCGATACCGCCCCTCGCCAACTCAGCGTATGAGTAGCACAGGGATCTGTGCGGTAAAGTAAAGAGCTGATGGCAGGTGTGGCGCTACACCTCAGATGCAAAAACGATCTCCTTGGTCTAGCGCTAGTGAAAAGGGGGAAGACTCCTTCGCCGATTGACTGATACCGACTTTAGGCCACCCCGACGACTTTACTTACTTTATATATTTAAAAGAAATTGTAAACTAATAACTTTCTTGTAACACTTAAAATGTTGAGGATTGTTACAAGTATTTTAAGGAGTGTAAAATTACTCAATTAAAGTAGCTGCAAAGCTAAAAGCCCCGAAACTAAAACTGGGAAAAATAAGAAACAACTGATATTAACAATTAATAGTTGGGTTTTTGTGTTCCTTAAATGGAAAGTAATTTTATTTTTCGTGCTTTTAAAAAAGGAGGTCAGATCATTTAACCATGTCAGAATTGTTCTTGTTTTTCTTCTTTTCTTTAAATAAGACATTTTTGTTTCAATTTTTTTTAAAAAGGAAAACGGTTTTCTTGTTCTTTAGTTTTATACGAAAAAATAATTTTGTGCTTTTATTTAACAGAAACAAAATCGTTATTTCTGATACCGATAAACAAAGAAATACTTTTTAGTTTTTAAGTGTGCAGCACATGTGATAAAGAAAAAATGTTTAAGTTTTGTTCTCTAGTTCTATTTTCTATAATCAAAAGAAGAAAAATACCAATGACTAAGTTAAGTTAAATTAAATTTTAACATATATATTTATGTGTGTGTGTAGAGAGAGAGAGACTTTTTGCCAATTGCTAAGGAAATGAAGTCCCGGATTAAAGTATAAACAACTTATATTAAATTCAGAGAAAATAAAAGCAAAATAAACGATCTAGATTCCCCCCTAAAAACAAACATTAATTTATAACGAATGCTTAAAAAAAAAAAAAAAAAACATTAAAAAAAAAGAAAGGACAAATGTCTTAAAAGAGAAAACACAAAAAAACTGAACTAAATTTTTCCCATCAACCGTAAAATTATAATATTCAGTTTGAAGATGTCAAACTACAAATAATTAGAAATCTGATTTAGATTTTATTTTAAAATGTAAATTTATTTAAAAAGAAAGTCTTTTCTTCCCATAGTAAGAAAGAAAAAACAAAACAAAATATAAACTTTATTCTCCATTGTTGCAGCCCCCCCCCCAACCCCGATTCTAAAACGTTTGAGACTCTAAAAAATATAGATGGATTAATATGAAACTTATTCATCGTAAAAAGTAAATGAACTTCAACAATTTGAATATTAATCTTAATAATCCTAAACATCTGAAAAATGGAGAAAAAAAACTAAAAACAAGAAATTATACTTTTTACTTTAAAAAGATATTTTAAAAAAGCAATGTTAATGACTTTAAATAAAATAATTTTATGCTTACCAATAAACTGTATGTAGCCACAGTATTGATCCTAATTAAATGTTTTGTTTATTTTTAAAAACTCAAACTTTTCTATAAAATCATGGGGAAATAATATGAAGCTGTCGTAAAACAAACTTAAAATGGCCGCCTTTTGGGTTGAAATTGCTAGCGATTATTTGATTGGTCAATTTTTTCTGATTTTTAGTGGCGATTAGCCAAATGTTTTAGCCTCGTTTTCGTCTCCTATTTACCGGAAGCAGCATGGTCCCACTTAGCGCTATCTTAGCTATTACGAGACAGGGAACCTCTCGGTATGAAAATGTCAGGCGGGACTTGAAGTCGTTTTGTTATTTTTGTGAGGATAAAATATACAAAAATAAAGTACGTATTGACACAAGGACATATTTTGTCGCTTGGGAGAAAGAAATTATTGTTTAAAGTCAACTAAACTTGCAATTTAAACAAGGTAGGCTTATTTATAAATCATAACAATATTTGTGACAACGTTTCTTGAATCGAGCGATTTAAGACACTAAATGAATTGTTTGAATGTCGAAATATAAAAATAAAAACAAAACTTTATTTATTTATTAAAATTAAATAATTGGAGGATGTAATTAATTAAGAAAGTCTTTTTCATAAATTCATAATGGAATCATTCATCAATTTTAAATTCTTATTAAATTTTACAGACCTGATATAAAATCCATTTAATTTTTTTTTGTTGAGAAAAAAATTGTTAAAATTAAAATAAACCTCGACTTTTAATAATTATTTAATTTTAATATAATTTTGACCGGTTTATTGGTTGAAAAACAAAAACAAAAAAATTGAATTACGGCAAATTAAATTATCAGTTGTCACGAAGATGAAGAAGAGTAGACTCACTCCGTTTACATAAATGTTTAATTTTTATTTCATAAAGTTGTTAAATTAAAACGATATGTGAAACTGGCTCATGAATTATTAAATAAATAACATTTTAGATTAGTTTTATTAATGTTCTTTTGTAATTTATCTAAGACATTTCTCTACTTAAAAAAGTCCCAGGAATTATTTTCAGCTATCACCGTTATCGATGAATATGGTCGGTATTATTAAAAATATCGAAAAGCAATCAATATAATACAAAAATAAATAGAATAAACACTTTTTTTTGTTGTAATAACTAAACAGCTGAATCAGTTCACATTTTGGAACGACTTTAAACTTTAAGTATTTAAATTTACTTTGGAACGGTGTTACAAGAATGGGGGTACCCAGTGAGAATCGAACTCGTTACGCAACATACAGGTGTACAAAATAAACATTGTCAACTATTGCATCACTGCAAGCTGCCCGTGTTGATATTTATTAAATGGGTTCAATCTTGACACACACAAAAGCATAAACATCACCCTTGTAGTTACATCTATTTATTTATTTATTTATGATGACTGCCACCACTTGACGGATGATAGTCGTCTTTACATCCTGACTGATAACTAATTCAACTTGTGAAGAAATATATAAGATGATAAGGTAGTATGTTGTTGTATTATAGTGACATACGCTTGTACGACACGTCATTCTCTGGGTCTACCTAACTACATCCCAGTGACAAGCATAGCAAGATAACTGATACCTATGCAAACTGCAGGTTTATTTCAGAGTACTTTCTCTTCGATCTTTCCCTGTTAAAGGATACCTGTCAAAGTCAGCAGATGCTGAAACTTCCTTATCCAGTTTTCATTTTAGAGTTAACTACTTCACTGCTTTGTCATTAGACTGGAGTCTCTTCTACCCAACATGTACATATGCATGTATAATTAATTGCCTGAAGATCACTTTGTGGTAGGAAACTTTGAGTAGTGATTTTCCTCACTTGTGTTAGTAGAAATTAGATTGTTCTCAGAGATGCTGCGTCCCCGAGGCACAAAAATCTAAAACGACGCAGTAAAATCATATCCATGCATCCCAGTGTCTTTCTTTTTTCTTCCCTCACCATTTCAAGCTAACTGTAAATACATTTGAATAGTTTCTTAGAATTGTATTATACATGATAGGTTACAAGGTAGGAGTTAGGCGGCTTTAGTTGTTTTCCCAGATCATGAATAAAAACCCTACAATCTATTAAGAAACTTTAGTTAGAACCCATAAATTTTCCTGGGGACTCATTCAAAGCAAATATGTGCGTCCCAGGATGTACTAAATCAAAAAGCTATCAGCATCACTTGCTCTATTGTCTGATATTTTAACGTTTGGTCCTCAGCAAATACCACAAACCCTGTCAGCAGGGGCTTTAGAATATACTGACTGCACCTCTGCAGAGGGGTAAGACTCCTCCAATGGGGCCACCCGTTGGTCGTGGGTGGCGACCTGTGATGCTTAAAGATGGAACCCAGGTGGCTGAGCAGTGAATGAGATGCAACATTCCACTATAGCCCTTACTTGGGCTAGATGGGCGGTTGAGAGGTCTCTTCTGATCAATTGGCTGATCATATCAAGCCCTAGCACCTATATGATTGTCCCAACCCTATTGCTCTTATGGCAACCCCTAACCCTTTTTATCATATGTGCTAAATGGCAGTGGCTGAGGATCTTCCTGTCCTGAGTATGACGTTAAACTTTATCTGATGGTGACATTCCAATTCTGGAGGTCTAAGGAATGTGAAGCACCCCTTCATCACCATTACCCCCCCGGTCCACTCTGTCCTGGAGTGGTAGTACCGGTGAGGGTCCCATCTATGGGTTAAATAGAAAAAATGTGTTTAATACAAATTGAGTAACCATTAAGAATGAATAAAACAAGAATGTCTTTGGCATAAAATGACCCAATGGGTTGAGGTGCCATAAAACCCAACCAACTTAAATACCACAGATATCTTTCATTTTGTTATTAAAAAGGATGCAACAAATTCAAGAGCTTTGGAAAATTATTTGGTGCCATTATATTATGTGGCCTACCTTTTTGATTCTGTTATAGTATGTGGCCTACCCGGTTTTAATGTGTCCTACTTCAGTAAGAGTATATTTATAGATATAAGTAGTAGGCAATTTATTGAAACTAATTATTTTTCACATATATTCAATTTCAAGAAATGCAAATCAGTCATAAGCTATGTATAGTAATTAAGAATAATTAAAAAAAAGAATTTATCTATAATTTACATGAATCAGAGATCTATTTAATTCTAAAATATTCTAAAATAGGGTTAGGGTTAGCAGTTATTATTATAACATTATAATATGCTTTTTATGGTATGCCACATGCAAAAGGTGTGCCACATACTACAATGGTACCAATTATTTATCTGTAACTAAAGTTTCTAATTATTTGTAAGATTTACAAAAGAAAAAAAAAATGTGTATTGTTTGTAAGAGTTAAAGAAATATTGTAATCAGTTTTTATTTATTGTGTAATTGAGTCTTTGGAATGAGTTTCTTATATTAAGAAATTGTTTCTAGAACCCTATTTTACTTAAATGGGTGAGTCATTACTACTGACATCAACTTGAATATTTTGTTTGTTTATGGTCAGTGTTAGGAATTTGACTTCATTGAAAAAGTTGGTATAAAGAAGGGGTAGCAAAACTTGCTTAATATAACAGCTTAGATATGAACAAAATTTCACATTTTTTTACCTCCCATGAATTGAAATTCAACAAAACTCCAGTGATGCTGATAACTTTCTGATTTAGTGCATCCTGGGGCGCACATATTTGCTTTGAATGAGTACCCAGGAAAATTTATGGGTTCCAACTAAAGCCGTCTAACTTCTACCTTATAACCTGTCCTGTATAATTCATTTCTATGAAACTATTGAAATGTATTTAAAGTTAGCTTGAAATGGTGAGGGAAAAACAAAGAAAAACACTGGGACGCATGGATGGGATTTTACTGCGTCATTTTAGATTTTTGTGCGTCTGGGATGCAGGATGCATACCTGTCAGCACTCTGCTACTAACACTGGATGTCTCTATATAAATAATTGTATAAATGTTTAAAATAGTTGTATAAACTTGAGGAGGGAAGTTGTAAGATATTAACATGTGGCGAGACTTATTATGTGACAACTTAGCACAACATTAAGGTAAGGTCAAATAATAAAGACTAATAGTAAAAGACATTTGGTTTCCATTAGTTTTCATTACAACAAGCTGTATGTTTCTTGCTCTGGATTTGTGTCAAAATTTTCAGAATATTTGAATTCTTTAGAATTTTCTATGAGCTGCATATTGACCACCTGGGGTATAAAGTATTTATTTGCAACATTCAAAAATTGATTTTATTAGTATTATTTGGATTATTCAGACTATTGTCCTCATCTTTATTGTTATCTGTACAACGTTTCGGCTGATGAGCCCTCCGGCCTTTTTGAGGTATTTCTTGTCGGACTTGAGAACCTTCTCAAATTTGGGAACCTTCTTTTTGAACTCCGGAACCTTCTTGTCATATTATCAGGAACGATCACGGAACTTTGAATCCAAACCTTTATTCAATCCACAGGGGTATCCTGTTCTCATTCTGCTAACCATAGCTGGGGTACAGGTGTTAAGCTGTGTTAATTATTATTCTATGTAACTGTCGCCCCTGATTAGGATTGAACCTGCAGCGAATAATCCAAATAATACTAATTATCAAGCCTCATCTAAAAAATTCAGAGAAATTGAATTTATTATTTTGATTTTTGATGTATACAATGAATTGTGTGTTAAAAAAGATTCTTGAAGCAATATATGATTACCAGGTGATGTGTATGGACACTTGGTAGGTGTCATTTATTACCCACATATATATATATATATATATTTAGCAACCCTCCACATGATTAGGATGTGACACAGTCAATTTTTTAAGAAGAGTCTAACAGGTTTTAATTCAGAGTTTTCCTTCTCCTAGACTGTTGCCTAACAAAGGTTAAAGAGCCTAGTCTGCTCTACTATTTATCTATAACTGGTGGGAGAATAGTTGGATGCATACCTTTCTATTAGTCTATGTGAAATGCAAACAGCTTTGTCCAGGATTTGAATTCGGGTTGCTGAGTCCATTTCCTACAACAATAACTGTTACACATGAGCGCCTCCAGGTGATGTGTATAGACAATTAGTTGGTGTTATTTATCACCCATATACATGAACTCTGTAGTCATGTATGAATGTATGTACATATTTACTTAGTGTTTGTTTATTGCTGTTACTATATTAGTTAATTAATGTATTGTCTTTGGTTTTCCAAAATAAGATACCACTATTATCATTTCTTTTGTACAGGTTTACAGACGTGATGGAACAGTCTACGTTTCGACAGACAGAAGATCGCCATGTCTCTGTGGAAGTCAGTTTCATGGTTTGGTCTCCAAAAATGGACTTGATGGCGTTAGCAAATGTGCAAGGGGAGGTAAGTCATTCAATTTTTCTCTTTGTTAAAATCAATTTTTGTTATTGCTGTTCCTAGTAAACATCTGATTTATATTCATCAGTGTGCGGTTTCCCTGATGTAACGATATTCAAATAAATGAAGGGATTCTACTTAGTGAATATGTAGGTTTGGAAATCTCTATAAAAGCCGTTGTTACTAAATTTGTCTATTTATCCAACTGTATCATCCTGAAATAAATCAAATTATATAAGATTATAAACTTAGAACTGATAGGGCAGAATTCCAGCACCATAACCAATAGGCTACAATAAAAGTTACAAATATTGGATAAGATTAATTCTAATTTCTATGATGAGTTCCTTTTGAAAAACTATAATTAACTCCTTTTGCAGGTAGAGTAATATTTTTGTCACCAGCGGTAAATAAGCAGACTCCCACTTTTTTTTACCAATGGTAAATTCAAGAACTGGCTTTTTAGAAAATCGGGGGAGGGGGGAAAAAATGAATAGTATTTCGTATACAGATATTAAAAATGCTTAGTTTATACTAGCTACTGGCAAAAAATATTAAAAAGAGTCCCAGATGTAAAAAAAAAAAATGGATAGTATTTCGTAAACAGATATTAAAAATGCTCATTTTTATACTAGCTACTGGCAAAATGAGCCTAAAATGCGTTTGTGACAAAATGACTTGAGCCCCCCTACAGAAAATAATTTAACAAAAATCAGGGAATTATCGATTTTAATGAAACTTTCAGTGTTTATTTATCAATGAACGATCTTTATAATGCATTATTTATTTTATTTCAAAACTTTCTCATTTTTTTCAGGTCACTTAATTTTGACCCCTTATGTTGGGGGTGTAAACTGTTTTGTGAGTTGGTCATTTTCGATACTAATTACAGTATAAATAAAGAGATAAAAGACCGAAGTTATGAATAGAAACAACAAAAATTTACGCGACGAAGCACTAGATTGTTTAAAGTTTAAATAATAAATATTGTCACATGTATGCGAAATACTATTATTTTTTTATTTTTTCTAAAAAGCAAATTCGCTTATTACTCGTTATAATAACGATAATATAATAATATATAATAATAAGCGAATTTGCTTTTTAGAAAAATAAAATTTGCTTTTTAAAAAAATAAAATAATGACGTTATTTTATTTACGTGACTTGTTGTCACATGATGCGAAATACTATTATTTTTTATTTTTTATTTTTTCTGATGCTTGTGTACCGTCCAAATTTTATTTACGTGACTTAATGTTTGTGTACCGTCCAAATTCTTCCATTTATGGACATATTCTAAAAAGCGAGTCCACGTTTTCTTAGAAAATGATACAATTTTATGCTTTTTGGAAGGTAAAATGCACATAAAACATTTTTTGTCGCTAACAACTGTTGCCTCTTCTTCACTGGAGGTGGCCATTTTATTTACTTATTTATATTTCGAATACATGATTCTCATTCGCTAATTCTATTTTTGGAGCTACTCCATTTTTCTTTGTATTTTTTTACAAAGTAGCCCGTTTAAATGGTCCTTTTCGCATAATATCAAGAAAGGCCACTGATTGCGAAAACTTTTTATTAGCCTTTTTTGATTTTTAATTAATAATTACGCTAAAATTATTACAGCTAATTGTTTCGCTACGTAATTCGAAAACTAAGCCTCTTTTGACGTCTGGGACTGTAGCCTATATGAATGAATCACATTAATTTTTTTTTTAATCCAAAATATTATGAAAGAAATGTTATAATAGGAAATTTTCAAGATTTAAAAAAAAAAAAAAAAATTTAATTAATTTTCAGTTTAGTTATTTTTTCCTTTTCTTTGAAAGAAAAAATAAATTTCCTCTTTCAATTGAAGTTTTCAGAATAGACATTTTAAAATTATTTTATGATTAAAATTTTGAACTGAATGTTACTTTTGAAAAATAAGTTTGCCTTATTTAAGTCTTTTTGAATTCTCAATAATTCAATTTTTTAAACAAAGTTTCTTAGAAAATAGCAGAATAATTAGCTGTATACATGAATAAATAATACCGTTATTTCTGACTGATACCATGTTAAGTATATATATATATCTTATTATAATGGAGATTGTGTGTTTTTCTGTCTGTAACCGAAACTATATTCCTACTCAAGTCACAATTCTCTTAGTTATTGACATCACATTCTCCATGATTTTATTTTTATCTAAACCTCAATTAAAATTGTCTTACATTAATAATACTGTTAACTATGTCTACATACTAACAACATGCAATTATATTTATATATACAACAAAATAGCGTTTTACAATGTGAACGAGAAGGCTAATTTGCATATTAATATTAAAAAATCGAATTTAATAAATATGTGCTTAGTATTATTGATTTCTAATTGTTTGGTTTTATTTTAATGAATATAAGCAAAAATCTCTTCAATGAATCTTAAATGAAATCCATTAACAAGATAAAATAAGTGTCATTTTATTCTTTACTTCCTCTTATAACTAAATACTTAAATTAGAAAAGATAACAATGAAAGACGAGAGTGATGGAAGAGTAAGTTTCAGTTGTTCCATTTTTTATTATACTCCCTCTGTTTCAAATCTTTTATTATACTCCCTCTGTTTCAAATCTTTTTATCTGTATTCTTATTTAGTTTCATTAGCCTTTCTAATTTAATACAATATTTTATTACATTAAAACTTAAATACTTGCATCCGGAGGGTGCATATATTTGCTAGTATATATAATATCTTTATTCTGTCAGACATTTACTTTAATTCCTGATCACTGACAACCCCTTCCTTTTAATAAGAAAGAGATCTTCAGTGGTCAGGAATTAGTATAAGTATCTATATATAAAAGAAAGATTCAGTACAATGACCAAGCACACGTCCTTTTCACTGAAAATTTTTGCTTTGTATCTTAAATTCTTTCTACAAAACTATTTGTTTACAGATCCTGAAGCAAAACAAGATTTTGCCTTAAATAACCTGGGGGTTGATATAATGCCATTAAACAAAACTTAACCTAACCTTAAATTCTCTAATTCAAAATAGCAGAAGTAGAATATTGATTCTAGCTTTAAAAGAAAGACAAGGAAAAAATCTTTTAAAATTCTGTTTTATGGTGATTGCATTTAAAAAAAAATCTTTTTTGTTTATTAGGTTGTGCTGCATCGTCTTTCTTGGCAAAAGGTTTGGACCATTCCTGCACCAGCAGATAATGTGACTGTTGGAACATTAGCTTGGCGCCCAGATGGCCGAGGTTGGTATTACATCAAATTCTTTAATTTGGCAGAACTTAGATGTTGCCATTTATCATCTTCAATAACAAAAAATATCTTTGTTTTGGTATTTTTAGATTTGCAGACATTCTGTGAATATCAAATTTGAGGACATTATTATCATTTGTTTGTTATGCCTCTTTGGGCAGCCCTGTCTGCTGGGGCTTTAGAATACATCAACTGTACCTCTGTATAGGGGTAAGACCCCCCTCCAATGGGGCTACCTGTTAGCCATGGGTGGTGACCCATAATGGTTAAGGACAGAATCCTGGTGGCTGAGCAGCCCATGACTTGCAACACTCCACTTTAGTCCTTACTTAAACTTTCAGAGCTTGTAAAGACACATAATACAAGAGATAAGAATGATTTTTGAAAATCTTCATGTTACCTATGTTTCTAGGAAGAAATATCTCCTATAATATTTAGAAATATCTCTTATAATTGTCTAATTAAACATTCTCTTCTAGGAGCTATATTGTTTTTTTTTTTGTTTTAGACAAAATCTTCCTAAATTTGACAAAAACTTTTTACAACTTTGACAGCCTCCATTAAGAGTTGATAATATGAAAACTAAAAAATATTTTTTTTTTTTTTTTTTTTTTTTAGATAAAAAATTAATTTTTATTTTTGCCTCTGAAAGCTTTTGTTTTTAAAAACAGAAGAAAAATTAATTTCTATTTTTCTGAAACTTACAAATAAAAATTTCTTTTTTTTTTTTTTTAATTAAAACTTTTTTTTTTTTTTTCGTCTGAAAACTTTTGTTTTTAATAATAGAAGAAAAATTGATATCTATTTATTCTGAAATTTGCAAATTTTTAACTTGAAAATGTAAATTCAGAAATTATTCAATGGGGAAATGTTTTGTTAATTATTTTTGGTTGATTCTTAAGCTAAAATTTCAATATTTTCTTTTCTTCAGTGTTGGCTGTGGGTTACAGCAATGGAACTGTTTGTCTTCGGCATATTGAGAATGCTGATGTTCTGCATGAAGTTGATATTCAAGAAAAAGTAACCAGCATGAATTGGGTGTCACAGGAATTTCCTGAGGGAGAGATCTGGTCCCCAGGAGTTTACCCCGAAGACAACTCTGCTCATTATCTTCCAAAATTGGAACCACTTAATAAAAGGTAAGTAATGTGAGAAAGAGATATGTTTGTTTTAAAGGAAACTCTGTGTTTTTAAACAATTTTCAACAATCTCAATTTCTCCATTTAACAAAAAAAAAAAGAAGATATTTCTGGGCTCCCTGGGTAGCTGTGGTGTGACATAAAATAAAAATAGTGATTTGATTTTAATAATGAAATTTATTGTCTACAGTGCTTAGGTGCACCACAACTCATCAAAGTCTCATGTCTAGTACATAGTATAATGTACTAGTGTCAGGAACCTGAATAGCATACAGTAACAATATACATGTATGTATGTATGTGCGTGCGTGCGTGCGTGTGGAGGGGGGTATCAGGTATAGTGTTGGTAGATTACAGGAAGCATGGAGGCTTTGAAAGATGCAGTGTTTCAGCAGCCTACAGCGGATGCAGGCAGTTTATTCCATCTAGGAGAAAGTGGAACAAATTATCCAACAATCTCAAGCAGGTGACAAAAAAGGCTGTACTTGTCAGCCTACAACAGCTGCAGGTTTCTGTCTCTTTCAAAGACCATTTGTTTTTCCAACACAAAAACAGATCACCAAATAAACGTCACAACTGCATAGAATATGCTGACTGTATCCTCTGCAGAGGGGTAAGACACCCACCAAAAGGTGGGTATAGTGGGTATGATACTAAACTGCATCAGATAGTGAGGTCCTCATTTTGGAGCTCTAAGAAGTATGGAGTACCCCTTTATCATTACTCCCAGGTCCAAATGGTAGTGCCTGTTAGGGTCATATCTATGGGTCAAATAGATTTGTTTGAAGATTATTAGTGTTGGATAGGAATATGTGAAACCATATAATTGTGTGCAGACATGATTATTATTAAATAGAAATACTTGAAACCACACAACTGTGTGCAAATTATTTGTAATTAATAGGAATACTTGATATCATATAACTGTGAAACAAAAACTCTTAAGAAACAACTACACAAAAAATGTAAATATAAATATACAATAAATGTGATTCCCTGACCTCTAGGCTTAAAATAGCCCCAGATGAGTTGACATGCCATTGTTAAATAGCCCTTTTTAATTATTATCTTCTTGGATCTATCTCTATTATCTGGGGGTGAGCATTCTGGTCTTCTGTGTTCTTGGGTTGTTGAATCTCTGCATCTACTTCATGTTCTTATTAATGAACACAAAGACTCGTTTTAACTTTGACTTCTTTTACGATCCTCAAGATCCAACATTCCAGTGTGCAGAAAGGAACTCTATTCGCATCCAACTCCTGCAATTGCCTAAGCTCAATTCTCTAATTCTAAGCCACATTATCCTCACCTATATATGAACCCTTTAGATTTTTATCATACCAACCCAACCAGAGACAGATGCTTCATACAATTCTCAGTATATTTATAAATTTCAGTAATAAACTTAAATTATTGATGTTAGATTTGCATACCATGTAACATATACATAGTATGAGTATATATAAAAAGATATGAAAACACCACAAAATACTGTTAAAGTGAAAACATTTTATAACTTAGCTGATATTGAACAATATTTCGATTTTATGAAAATCGTCATCAGAGCTTGTTTATATTCCGTGTTGTTAAGAGCGGAGAACAAAAGTCATATGACTTTTGTTCTCCGCTCTTAACAACAAGGAATATAAACAAGCTCTGATGACGATTTTCATAAAATCGAAATATTGTTCAATATCAGCTAAGTTATAAAATGTTTTCACTTTAACAGTATTTTGTGGTGTTTTCATATCTTTTTATATATACTCATACTGTCGGATTCACTTCCTTTCTTTTAACTTATATACATAGTATATAAATATAATAACCAATCAGCTTTAAGATAGCTTGGCACCTGTTTGTTAGGAGAGAGTTCTACCTTGGAGCTCTATTAAAGCAGTGTATATTTCTTTTTGGTTAGTTTAGCATCAGTTGCCTGGAGATGTTATGCAATTATAAGCCATGAATTCTTAGACCCTTTCAACTTTGCTGTTAATATTGTTGCTGCTGTGCTTGCCTATATATTCCAACCAACAATTTATATTGTCATCATTTCCATTGTGCTGATATAAGCATAATTAGTTATAAATCGGTATTGAAGATGGGTAATCTCCCTTAGATCAGTAATTTTCTCTGTAAGCATTATAATGGCTTCATGGTATTTGAAGCTATTTTTTTATATTCCTCATTTGTTTGCTTCATGGTGTTTGAAGATATTTCTTTGTTCTTAATTTGTTTGCGAATTTTTTTTTTGTGAATTGATTAACAAAAGACAATCGTAGATGATTTTGTTAATGTTTCAAAGCTTATTCATTTTATCTTCAGAACAATTAACAATAAATATGAAAATCAGAAATTAATTGCATACTCCATTAGAGCATGTTTTTTGATGTTATCTTCATCTTTTTTAAAAAGCATTTGATCAAGTTATATTTGAATTTTGCTTTCTACTAAAATTATTTTGTAATCTTAGCTTTCCGTTCTATTATCAAAAAAAAAATTTTTTTTGGTAGAATGGTAACATTCCTAACATAATTATTCAATTCCTTTTTAATTCCTAAATTATTAATTTTCATATCCTTTAGCCAATTGTCAGGGTGTAATTCTCCTTTGTCATAGCATCTCTCAAGGCAATGGGGTGGGTATTACTTGGCGGTGCCCATCTCCTCTCCAAGTAACATGTAATAGGTTGTACTAGGTTACATGGTTCTAGTAGTAAGCAGCGACCCCTTATCTGACTTTTACAGCTGGTTTTGAATTTTTCTTTCTCCTAGGCTGGTTGCCCTCCCAATAATAAAGAGCTCAGTCTGCCTCATTGATTTTATCTATAGTTTGAGAGGAAGATGGGATGGGATGGGATGGATTCATACCTTTCCCAAGAGCATCAGCATGAAATGTAAAAACCTCATCTTTGCATGTCAAGTTCATTTTCTATAATGGTAACTGTTATATCATGCATATTTCCTTATTACAAAAGACTCAACTTAAAAACAAAACAAAAATGGCAACAAGATTGGAGTAACATAACAAACTCAGTAATCTGAACATTAGCTACATAAATGAGAGTAACCTCCCCTTGTTTATTTCACTTTGAGGAAGCCATATGTTTTGATCGGCCATTTTCATTTCACCGTAAATCTACACTGAAAATATGAAAATTGTTTGAATCAATACAACTGCATGTTTTAACACACAAAAATATCATAAAATGTGTTCTTGATAACAATTAAGTTCATTTCAAATAATGCGCAAGCACAATTAAGAACACTTTATGATATTTTCATGTTAAAACATGCAGTTGTATTGATTCAAATGAATTTATATTTTCAGTGTAGATTTACGGTGAAATGAAAATGGCTCTCCAAAAAAAAAACCGGTTCCTCAAAGTGAAATAAATAAGGGGAGGTTACTCTCATTTATGTAGCTAATGTCCAAACTCTTCTCAATAAAACCCATCATAGGAGAATGGAAACCAGGCTTCAGAATTTTCAGAAAGGAACAAGTCATTATATCCCAACTACGTATAGGTCATATAAGACTAACACACTCCTTTTTACTTAAACAAGAAAACCAGCCAAAATGCATAGCATGCCAAACACCCTATACTGTCTAACATATTCTAATAGAATGTGGTGATTTTGCTGTTACAAGACAACATTTTTACAACATAACATGAGAGATATATTTAAAAATGTCAGTATAAATGACATTTTATCCTGAAAGAAATTTTACCAAGAAATATAACAATGAACATTACACTATAAATTTATCCCTCAAAGCGATTCCTAATCCAACAGACTACTGCAGACATTTTACTGTCAAAATTAAGGAAAATCCTTAGAAAAAATGTAACAATAAATCAGATCATCTCTCACAATTTGGCATAAAATAACCCTCAACAGGTTGATGTGCCATTGAAATCGATCAATCAATCATCTTGAAAAATATACCATAAAATGCAACATGATTTGTTAAGGGAATATTATCTAGCAATCAAATATTTATGGAAAGTTAAATGTTAAATGAATCTTTTTCCATTTAAAGAAGATGGTTAATGACTGTTATGACATGAGACTATTGCCATTGATCCTTATTGGATCCTCAGATCAGGTCTCCAATAAGCACCCTAGCTTCTCAAGCTATTGAAAGGTTCACATTTTGACTCGTTACTGGTAAGCTTCGCTTCAAACATAATTATAAACAAAACAAACTGACGATTTTTTGCATTTATATTGTATCTGACAAAAAAAAATTTTACAAATTGTGAAAATCTAGTTTATGAATATTTTTCAACACTTACAATAAATTAAAAAAAAACCCCAAAAAAACCCAAACAAATGAAAGACACGTTTTTATACTAAAATAGTTTTTATTTAATAAGAAGTGAAATGCAGACAGTTTTTATTTACAAAATATTTTTTATGTTTATTTTGTTGTTCAGAAATAGTATAAAAACGTCTTTCGTTTGTTGTTTTTTTAAAAAAAATTATTGTAAGTGTTGAAAAATATTCATAAACTAGATTTTTACAATTTGTAAAATTTGTTTTTGTCAGATACAATATAAATGCAAAAAGTCGTCAGTTTGTTTTGTTTATAATTATGTTTGAAGTAAAACTTAACGGTGATGAATTAAAACATTCCTAACATAATTATTCAATTCCTTTTTAATTCCTAAATTATTAATTTTCATATCCTTTAGCCAATTGTCAGGGTGTCAAACATCTCTCAGGCAATATTACTTGGCGGTGCCCATCTCCTCTCCAAGTAACTAGGTTACATGTTCTAGTAGTAAGCAGCGACCCCTTATCTGACTTTTACAGCTGGTTTTGAATTTTTCTTTAATAAAGAGCTCAGTCTGCCTCATTGATTTTATCTATAGTTTGAGAGGAAGATGATACCTTTCCCAAGAGCATCAGCATGAAATGTAAAAACCTCATCTTAACCTTTCAATAACTTGAGAAGCTAGGGTGCTTATTGGAGACATGGTCTCCAATAAAAATAGCCTTTTATAGTTCCACAGAGTCAAAGTAAAATTATCTGTTTTTATTTTAGAGAAACAAGCTTAATAGTAATGATAATTATTATTTTTTGCTCCTCCTTGAAAACTGCAAGATTTCTGTTTTTTTTAAATTTTTTTACTGTCTGTGCTGATATAACAGGTAGAATTGACTATAAATTTGTATTGAAGGTGGGTTGTCTCCCTTATGGAAACCTGTGGTAAATATACTCGATGAACCAGGTTCAAATCCTGAACGAAGCTTTTTGCATTTTATATAGCGCTTATACTCTTGGGAAAATTATGAAACCAACTTTTCTCCCTCCTGCTATGGGTAAATAATAGGGCAGATTGGCTTCTTTAACCTTGGTTAAGCAACCAGTCTAGGAGAAAGAAAACTCTGAATTCAAACCTGTTAAATTCCGCTTTATAAATTGACCTTGTTTCACATCCTACTCGTGTGGAGGGGTTTATAAATATATATATATATATATATCCTTGCAGAGATGCTGATAGGTATGCATCCTGCATTCCAGACACACAAAAATTTTAAAGGACGCAGTAAAATTGTATCCATACGTCCCAGTGTTTTTTTTTTTTCTTTCCCAACCATTTCAATCTAAATGTAAATACATTTCAATAGTTTCTTAGAAACGAATTACACATGATAGGTTACAAGGTAGGATTTAGATGGATTTAGTTGTTTCCTCAGGTCAGAAATTAAAAAAACCCTACAATTTATTAAGAAACTTTAGTTGGGACCCATAGATTTTCTCGGGGACTCCTTCAAAGCAAATATATGTATCCCAGGACGCACTAAATTAAAAAGCTATCAGCATCACTATCCTTGTGCCAGACTATCTTTATCTTAGTAAATAGGTCTATGCAGAGATTCCAAGAAACACACTAAAGGGTAACCACTAAGGGGGATTTAAAATGCCTGATTAGGTACAATGGGTTTTTAAGCAAAAATATTTGTTCAGTAAGTTGTGGATGTTTGACTGAAAATAATAATTTCTTTAATTCATTTACATTTCAGTTACAACTCTCTTCCCAAAGGACATCAGTAAGTTTTTGTGCAATTTCTTTCTCACCATAATATTCACAAAGTTTTTATCAGACAATTTTTAACCATATGACAACCAAGTTTCAAATGATTCAGATCTCTGTATAGTCATGAAATTGGTCATATTCATAAATGTATTGTTACTTTTATCTTTTTTTTTCTTCTATAAAAGTGTTTGGAGGTGTGGAGGTGCATAGTGTAATGGTTATTGTTGAAGGAAATGGATTTGGTGACATGAGTTCAAATCTTGGACTTTTTAAGTTTATCTAAAGCTTGCTCATACCTCAAATTTTAGCTTTTCGCAACACAAAGCAAAAAAATAGACTGTGACAGGCCGTAACTTGGAGAACTTGTAAGTTAGTGTACTTGTAAGTCAAGGTGCCACTCTATATGCAAATATAACAACTATTTTTGGGACTGAGGTACTAGGGTGAGTCAAAAGTTTTGCAATATTTTGGTAATGTGTGGCACAATTCAATAGTTGCAAATGCGATGAGCCACACTGGACTGTGAGATGCTGAACTCACCTAATACTCTCAGAGTGCTACTAATTAGATTTGCTTCTATGGGAGGGGTTCCCGAACAGGGGTGCGAGCATCATTCCACAGTGTGTGAGAAGCGTCTGTTCAAATTTAGATTAAATTTTTTTCTTTTGCAATTAATATTATTTATAGTTTCGTTTCTTTATTTCAGATTATTATTATTATTTAGAGAGTGAAATATATATGATCTTTTGATAAAACTGTAGTATTGATTCACATTCTATATTTTTGAACAAAAGTATAAATCGTAGGGGTGTGAGTTCAGAGCAAAACTCTTTAAGGGTGCAGGAATAGAAAAAATTTGGGGACCTCTATGGCTTGGAGCACAGCCTCAGAATCCATGGTTTTAGGCCTACCTGACTTTACCTGATTGTCCAGGTTCTTACAACCCATGCAAAATTTCTTCAACAATTTGTTTACTGTCAACTATGCCTTCACCTTTTGCACAACAAATGTTTTTGGTTGCTTCTGTGATGCTATGGCCCAGTTCGAACTCATAAAACATAAGTTCTTGAAATAGAATGTATATCTGTGCGGTTTTCAAATCACACAGAGAGTGAAGCAATACACAACATGTCAGCATACCAACTACCACAGGTTCCTATCATGGTTTGAAATGCTTTGGTCATGTTACTAACTTATATGTACCAAAATATTGCAAAACTTTTGTTAATTTTAAGGAGGTTAGACAATAGAACTTGTATTAATTACTACAATTAAGATATTTACACAAATTTTTTTAAAAAGTGAATTGAATTGAGTTTATTCTCTAACTTAAAAATCTGGAATAATTTTCTGAAGTATTAATCTAAAAAGATTTGGAATTTGTTATTTCAGAAAGTTTGAAATTAAACTGAAGTGGAAATTTTTAAATTATCAATGTTTGATTAACATTAATTGTGGTTGATTTTCTTGTATTTTGAATTTATATTGTAGTGGATTGCTTAATGGTTACTGAATTCTAGTAATTCCTTTTGTGTTCACTAACATGTGGATGGTCATTTTGTGTTCACTAACATGTGAATGTGTTCATTTTGTGTTCACTAACATGTGAATGTTCATTTTGTGTTCACTAACATGTGCATTTTGTGTTCACTAACATGTGGATGTCATTTTGTCATGTGATGTTCATTTTGTGTTCACTAACATGTGAATGTTCATTTTGTGTTCACTAACATGTGAATGTTCATTTTGTGTTCACTAACATGTGAATGTTCATTTTGTGTTCACTAACATGTGAATGTTCATTTTGTGTTCACTAACATGGCTGATGGTCTTAGTGTCCTCTGTATGACGTCAAACTACATCTAGTGGTGAAGTTTCAATTTTGGACCTCTGTGGAGTACCCGTTTATCGCCATTACTCTAAGGTCCAATCTGGTAGATTAATTAGCAGATAAAATTAATTCAGAGTGGTTCCCCTTTTTAAGTTGGAGTTATAGGAAATAACCATCTTTCTAATGTAACATGAAATAAGCACAAGAAGCTCTCTGTGTAGCAATTACATATTCACCAGTCTTAAAAAAAAGTTTAAACAGCAAATGCACGGTGTGCACCATTCCAAGCGATTATTGTAACTTATTGTATCTGGGAAATAAAAGGGGTAAGACATTAACTAGATGGAGCTACCATTACCACTTGCTAAGTTCACTTGCACTACACAGGTGACAATTCAAAATGTGGGATGTATTTCTGTTACACCTTGTACAATTGGCAAAGTTTCTATCTTCACGATGCTAATATAAGTCTTTTGGAAGGAACACTGTTTTTAAGCTCCATGTTGGTAGTTGTAATATTACCATGATTCTATTTTTATTAGATGTGAAGCATTGTCAATTATTATTGATTTTTGACTGGTTTATTCTTTTAATTTTAGTTGCTTTTCATCATCTTTCTAAAACTGTTAATAAAGTATCTGCGCAGAGCTCGTCAATGTATGTCTTTGCTGGACAGCCCACGCTGACGTGCATATGTGATGGGTTCCACAGAAGAACATCACTTATGAGTTCATCCTTGCTTCTCCAACAGTGTCCGGCGTGTCTTGTTCGCCTTACACGGATGGTTTGTGTGATATGGGGCAGGTGCCTGTACAGCTGCTTTCTCGTGGGGTGTTGTTTCCAAGTCTTGTTTAAGATTGCACACAGGTGGATCAAAATAGAGTGTGGAATTGGTACAAATTGATATTTTTGGAAAATGATTTTTGAATATTCGGTACCAAATTCTTGTTAGCTTGTATGGTGATGTTTCCAAGATCCAGTTAGTTAATCAAAACTAATCTTACTCTTCCAAATGTGATTATTGTAATGTACACATCATCATGACAGCATTGTTGATTAAACAATTTCTATTCATCACATCATTGTAGCCTTTGTTCTATTCTATTTATTTTGCATCTATGTTCTTGTTGTAACTCCAATATCAGAGTTTATAGAGAAATAATAGGATGAAACACAACGAGTATTAAGGATAGGGAAAAAAGGGTTTACTAAGCAAAGATACAAGGTGAACAGAGTAATTAGTAATTGCTAGGTTGAATTAACAAGTCCTGTGTGATCTTGTTGTTTCTCTCTTCCGAGGTTTCGTCAGACATTATTTATAGGAAAAATAGATGATTCCATTCTCATTATTTAAGTACTATATGGCAGTTCTATAAGTAGGTAATAAAAGTAACTTGCATTCATAATGTTATGAGAAAGATGTAAATATACATGGAAATGTTTAAAAATATCAACCCCAATTGTTAATCATCTGTTTATGACTTTTTTTTTTTTCACAATTACTATATTATTATTTTATAAATTGTTTTCTAGACAAATTTTCTTGTTTCAGAAAAAAAAAAAAAAAAGAAAAAAAGAAACAGTTTACATTCTATCAAGATTGTAGATTTGAAAAAAAAAATTTTTTTTTAATGGCTATCATTTTTTTTTGTATTAAGAATATATCGGTGCTCTTCTAATATGTGATCTATCGAATGGTTTCTAATCCAATATGTGATCTACTGAATGGTTTCTAATCCAATATGTGATCTACCAAGTTGTTTACATTCCAATATGTGATCTACCCATTAACTACCATTATTTTCCCATTAAACTAACCCTAAACCCTAACTTCTTTTTTCCTAGTAGATCACAAACCTTCGATAGATCACATATTGGAAGAGCACCATATATCTTTGTTTGAAGAGAGTAAAGCACATAAATTTATACTGATTGGCAAATAAAAAGGCTTTAATTGTTTTATTTTCTCTGTTTTTCTTTTTCCAGAGAAGAAAATGTTGAAGATGCCAAAAAAGTGAAAAATCAGAAAGAGTAAGAATTTTTTCTTATTTTTATTCTTTAGTTAAAAATGGCACAAGACTTTTTTCACCCTGTTGTTTTGAAAATATATAATGCTCTTATGAGATCTTGTATACAATATTATATTCCTGCTAGGGTTCCAATGTTTAAACATGGAAATTGGAATGTGATATATTGGAGGGCATACAAAGAAGAGTGACAAAACCAATAAAAAGAGTAAAAGATTACAGTTACAGGAAGAGATTGGAAAAATTAGGATTAACTACTTTGCTAGAAAGAAGAATGTGAAGTGATCTGATTGAAACTTTCAAAATAATGGAATTTCTAATTATGGTAGACATTTTAAAAATATTTCTACTTGAACTGGAAATTTATTTTCAAGGCAGATTTCACAAACTAAGTCTATTAACCAATTGGATTTTTTTGTTAATAGAGTAATATATTTTTGGAACAAATTGCCTAATCAGATCAAAAACAGGAAGAGAGATTTTAAGAATGAATTTGATGATTTCAGAAATAATAGTAAGAAAAAGAATTTAAGATGGAATTTTTTGAAATTATTGGATGAATTACCTAACTGACTTTGATCTGTATATAGATATTGTATTAATATTTTATGTTCAAAGATTCTTTTTAAAAACCTTTTTTAAGGATGATATGAGTAGATAGAAAAAAAAAAAGGAACCTTTGCACAGAATATATACAATATAAATCCAGTTGAAGAAGAAAGATTTTTTTTAAAATTATGTAATTTTCATTTAGAAAAATAAAACTATAAGATCAATTATCATAAAATTTTAAACTCTGTTTATTACGTTTGGGATGACCTGGATTCAATTTTTAAAATATGTTATTTCATCATAATGAAAAATCTGTCCAGGGATGGGGGGGGGATATGAATGAATTGATCTATATGTGTAGTTATTTACCCCAACCTGTTCACTACGAGTAGGATGTAACTCAAGGCTGGAAGTATGGGTCATCCAGTGAGGATTGAACTCGTTACTCACTAGTAATAGATCTGAGAGATTAGCTTGCTAACCATTTCGCCACAATAGGATGACTTACCTCTGGGAAAAAGTATGAATCAAATTTTTCTCCCTCCAGCTATGGGTAAATAGTAGGGCAGACTTAGCTCTTTAACCTTATAGTAACCAGTCTAGAAGAAGGAAAACTGAATTCAAACCTGGAGTAGGGGGTGGGGGCTCCACCAGACTATTTCTTCCCAAGGCATAATATATGAGTTACATCTTTATGACCAAATCAGAATACAAGATAAGTGTTAGACAAGTCAGTGCTAAATTGAAAACTCACTATTCAGTAGTAATGGAGCTGTAAGACTAGCTTGCTAACCATTACACCACGATGGGATTTCAAAGTTGATCTATATGTGTATAACATCATTGATTGGTTGACAAAATCTTCATTTTGCATTTTAGGCATTTTAAAAAATTTATTTGTAGAATGATGTGAATTTTTTCTTTTTTCTTCAGATTAAATCTGCTGGTTGTTGGTTCTGGCTGTGGAAATGTCTATCTTTTTGCATATGGAATCTTCCCTGCTGGTTCCGTGATTCTTACGCACCCAGACATTGAAAATAAGGTCAGTCTATTATATATATATATATATATATATACACACACACACATACAGTGATACTGATAGCTTTTTGATTTAGTGCATCCTGGGATGATATTTGCTTTGAATGAGTCCCTGGGAAATTTTATGGGTCCCAACTAAAGCTGTTTAACTCGTACCTTATAACCTACCCTGTGTAATTCGTTTCTAAGAAGCTATTGAAATGATGCATCCTCCCATTCCCCAAAAAGGGAGACCTAGGAATACCTAAAAACTACAGAGGCATAACTCTTGCTGCTATTGCAGCCAAGATATATAATCTTCTTCTTAATCGCGTCCGACCCGAAATAGAGAAAATTCTTAGGAAAAACCAAAACGGATTCCGTAGAAACCGAAACCACAACCTCTCAGATCCTGACTATACGACAGATCCTAGAAGGGATTTGAGCAAAGAATCTAGAGGCAACGCTACTATTTGTAGATTTTTCCAAGGCATTTGACTCCATACACAGAGGGAAAATGGAACAAATACTACTAGCATATGGGCTCCCAAAAGAAACGGTTGCCGCTATAATGATGCTCTACAAAGACACTAAAGTAATGGTATGCTCACCCGATGGTGACACAGATTTCTTTGACATCGGCGCTGGAGTCCTACAAGAAGATACATTAGTATTTGTAAACAAGTATTTGTTTATTCTATGAATAGTTTATTTTTTGTACTTATGTAGAACTGTGAATGAAGGGTTCCACAAATTGATTGATTTTTTTAATTATTGAAGTATATCATTTAATTAGTAAAAATCAAAAACTAATTTTTGTACTTTTCCTTAGCATTTTCCAAGCATGTTAATGTATATGTGTGATTTTAATGCTCTTTTCTGACACCTACATACCAAAACAAACGGGAGTTCTTTATAAATTTCAACATTTTAAAGAAATTTGTCATGTACAGAACTGGCTCGGATACTATCAATTGAACATTTTCTATGAATTTAAAAATATTTTGAGTTTTTCTTATGTATCTCTTTTAATCCCATTTCAGAAACGTCAGGTTAAATCAGCCATGATATCTCAAGACCTTTATACACTTTGGCTAGTTTTGGAAGTTAGTGAAGATGAATCAGAAACATTCCATTACTATCTGGTATCGGTAAGTAAAACAATGTATATTCTCTCTATTGTTAGAATTTTCTATCTTACTTTATTATAATTATTAGAGTGAATGAATGTTTTGGGTTGATTGTTTAATAAATCCTACTGTAATGACAAACGGTAACGCCTATAGACTTTGGAAAGCTTTATTCTACTTAGAATAATTGGTACACTTATTAAGAGTTTAAATAGTCTAGTATTCCCTAGAGAGTTCTCCAAAGGGGAGGTAATCATAAAGTAGAGGAGGTAACTCTCAATTACTTATTACACCTACCCATGATATCACAAGTTACATGTCAATTTTTACATATTTTGCATATCGATTTGAAATGATGTGAAAAGATATTTGGATTGTACATATTTTTGATTCTTAGTATTTTTCTTGTTATTCATTGAGGCTGAGTATTTCCGTCCAGCTGCAGCATAATAGTAATCAGAAAATGAAAGCAGAGTTCAAATCTCTGTTGAGGATTCTTATATTCAATTTGTGCAAATATTTTTAGGGAAAAGTATGAATCTACTTATGTCTGCATTCTGTTCCATTGCCAGATATCTTGACAAAAAAAAAGTCTTGTTACTAGTATGTCATAATAGTTGATGGAGAATAATGGGTGATTAAGCTCTTTGGCCAAATTACTCATCTATAATTACTCTACCCATAGTGTTGGTATTTTACAGCTAGTAGGAAGTAAATCATGTCTGAATGGGTAATTCTTGCCAACCCATATATATATATATATATGTTAGAATGGAAAGGGAATTGAATCCGACAATATGAGGAAAAAATGAGTAAAGAAAAGAAATGTAGATGGATAAAAATGAATTTAATCGATATCACTTTTAATCAATATCACTTACACATGTGTTTCGGTCCGTTTATCAAAATGTATACGAATTACGCTATTATTATTATGAAATTGAAATAATAATAATAGGAAAAATGTAAAAATATTCTGTACAGAGAGAGATTTTTTTACGACCTTCATCAGAGTGAATTTTTTATTTTATTTTATTTATTTATTTATTTTTCTTTAATTTTATTAATTTATTTTTAAATAAAAGATTCACTCTGATGAAGGTTGTAAAAAGATCTCTCTGTGTACAGAATATTTTTACATTTTTCCTATTATTATTATCATTATTTCAATTTCATCTGATTATTTTAATAATAATAATAGCGTAATCCATATACATTTTGATAAACGGACCGAAACACGTGTAAGTGATATCGATTAAAAGTGATATTGATTAAATTCATTTTTATCCATCTACATTTCTTTTCTTTACTCATTTTTTCCTCATATATATATATATATATATATATATATATATATATGCACATGAAGATATCCAGTATTACCTGGGGAAAATAACTGCAAATACAACAACAGTAGAAATACATTATTTCTGTAGAACACACACCCCAACTTTGAACTACGAATTTAAAAAAAAATTGTGTATAATATGCACTGTTTAGAATTAGTAGCAGCTAAATTTAACATTGATCAACTTTTTATTGGTTTGTACTAAGAATAATAATTCATATAGTTTACATTAGGTTTTAAAACAAAATTTACATAGTATTTAGAATAAACACATGGACATGTTTACACAAAAATGCAACAATGTGAAAATAAGCTCACACTAGAAGAAACAAAATCATAAACAAACATACATTTCAACGGATATTTCTCTATAATGATGTGAATCATTAATTTGGCTATAGATATAACTTAGTTTTGGTTATTTCATCTCAAATATGACTAAAAAAAAGTTAATTATATAGTTCTTGTGTATAATATGCACACCTATCTTTGTGTCAGTACTGTTATATACCCTAGCTATGGACATTAATGGGTATGTCCCAATCCTCATAAATATGGGAGTATTACACCACTAGCAGTGGTTCACCCTCTTAATGTTGCTGGTGAGTTTTGTATTTTGTTAATGTTATAAAGATTCAATTTCATTTCCAACCTTTGTTTGGTTATTTCTCATTTAGTAACATTTGTTAGGTTACAACAGGTACATAGTTTAACATACAAAATGAACAAAAAAATGTCTTTTCACTTGCATGTTCCGCCCTGTCGACTGGGGCGTTAGAATGCACCGACTGCACCTCTGCAGAGGGGTAAGACTCCCCCAATGGGGCCATCTGTTGGCTGTGGGTGGCGACCCGTGATGCTTAAGGATAAAGCCCAGGTGGATGAGCAGTTCATGACTTGCAATACTCCACTTTGGCCCTATCTTGGGCTAGACGGGCGGTCGGAGAGGCCCCCTCTGATCAATCGGCTGGTCACGTCAAGCCCTAGCACCTATATGATTTTCCCAACCCTATTGCCCTTATGGCAAGCCCCAACCCCTTTTTATCATATGGGTGCTGGAAGGCGGTGGCTGCGGGTCTACATGTCCTGGGAATGATGTTAAACTCTATCTGATGGTGAGGTTCCAGTTTTGGAGGTTTGGGGAATGTGGAGCACCCCTTCATCACCATTGCTCCCTGGTCCACTCTGACCCGGAGTGGTAGTACCTGTTAGGGTCCCATCTATGGGTTAAATAGAAAAACATGAGTTTATAAACAAAATTGTATTATCCATTAAGAATTGATTTATTTAAAAACTTTATCGGCATTAAATGACCCACTGAGGTTGATATGCCGTAAAACAAAACAAACCAAAACCAAACTTGCATGTCATAATAGTTGATGGAGAAGAATGGGTTAATAGGCAAATTATTCATTTATAATTACCCTACCCATCCAAGCAGTAGGAGAAAAAAGCTGTAACCTTCATTGTCAACCTTGTCAACCTTCAATCCCTGCAACCAAATCACCAGAATCTTTTAATATCTTTGGGAAAGAATTCTACTTATTCATTTATTTGATCTGAATTTATAATTTTATGATTATATCTCTTTTTTTTTTTCTTTTCAGATTGACACAACGCTGTTGGCTTCCAGACACAAAGAACTTAGACTTCTTGCTCTCAAATACGCTGAACTTTCTTCTCTTTTGGAAGTGAGTAAAGAAAAGAAAAAGAAACCTTTTTTTTTCATCCTTTAATGATCATCACAAAAACAATAATAGTTGTAGTCTTCTCTGAATCTACTAATTTTGTCTATGGTTATAATTTAGTATGATTGCAAGTAATAAGTATATTTAAAAGAGCTTGAAGTCGGACAATGTGTATCTTCCTAGAAAGGTTTATTTTCTAAAAATCAAGTTTTATATCTATGAGGGTGAGTTAAAAAGTAATGCCATTTTGTTTAGGACAGGTATAATTACCAACACGGGAACATGTATCATACATCAAAATGAAGCTGGTCCTCTGTGGATCACATCCCTACTTCTCCACATAGTCACTGTTTCTCTTAATAGCAATGTTCCACCTTCAAATGAGAGTATGTATCCCTGCCCCATAAAATTCTGTTGACTGTTCTTTGAGACACTTTTTCACTACAGATTTCATTTCTCATCACTGGAATAATGTTTTGCTTCTCTTCAGCCCCATAAAAGAGGGTTTGAGAGGCAAACGTTATTTTGAGGTTGCATTCTTGATGCTGGTCCGGTGAATTTTGTTACTATGTTTTTCCTTTTTATATTTCAGTATCTCAACTCAACCATCCAGCAAATGACTGAAGCATGGGAAGACATCCTCATGGAAATGGATGACAAGCTTTTAAAGTTTGCTGAAGAGAAGAAAAAGGTTTGTGACTATTTTATCTGTGATTAAAAAATGTCTTTATTCCAATGTATTTCTATTGCAAAATCATTAACAATTTAGTTTATCTTCAAGATATACACTCACAAATTTTTCAGCTTTCAAAATGTTCCTTTCAAATTAGCAGCAGGAGCCAGCCTTGTACGCTTTTTTGATCTGCTTTTTTCAGGAAAATAAACTTATTGTTTTTCATCTGAATTCTTAAATAATTTTTTTTATTTGTTTTCAATTTATTAAGAAAAATGTTTTCAAATTTTATTATTGAAAAAAAAAATTAATTCATTGTAAAAAAAAAATGTTCATTGAGACATTTATTGAAACATGCCCAAAATGAATCATTGTAAAACAAAATTATTTAAGAATTCAGATGAAAAACAAGAGTAATTATAGATGAGTTTAAAAAAAATCAAAAGAGTGTATGAGTCTGGTTGGTTTATTAATTTTAACAGCATATCAACCCATCCATGGTTATATCATGCCTAGCAGTTGGGGTGTTATACATATTGTGTATTCATATATATACTTTTAGTAATTGGTTTTAACAATGTGTTAGCATTATTGGGAATTATATTGTATGGCATTGATTTGTTTCATGTCTATATTCTATGGTATAATTTTATTTCCCTCAAAAAGGAGAAAATATCCCCAATGTTAACATTTTCAAATAGATCCTTCATATTGTTTGCTTTAAAATAATGGTTTCTGATGGGAGCAAAAAATCTGCATTCCATCAATAAGTGTTTAACTGTCAGGGTGTTTGACATGTTTCACATTGTGGTTGTTGTTCTTGTTTGAGTATATAAGAGTGTGTTAGTTTTGTATGACCAATGCATAATCGGGACATAATGACTTGTTCCTTTCTAGACTTCCTTAAAGTTGGTCTGCAGCCTCCCAAAGTCGGTTTGATTAGGAAGAGTTTATTGTGGATACAGTTATTCCAGTGTTGCTGCCATTTTGTATGAAGGAATCTATTAATTTTAGGTTTCAAGTCAGTATATGGTATCTGGAACTTGTCAGGGATTAAATCTAGAGCCGATTTAGCTGCAGAGTCAGCTCTTTCATTCCCCCCTCACTCCTATGAGTCTGGCTCCTGCTGCTAATTTGAAGAGAACATTCTTTAAAAAAAAAACCTAAAA
This sequence comes from Doryteuthis pealeii, assembly GCA_023376005.1. Lineage (NCBI taxonomy): Eukaryota > Metazoa > Mollusca > Cephalopoda > Myopsida > Loliginidae > Doryteuthis > Doryteuthis pealeii. The sequence goes on along the minus strand of CM042144.1, from coordinate 54,369,180 downwards.
ATTTTGAGAGTGTATATTTTGAAGATAATGAGAATTTATATTTTTTGTCTTTTTCTTAAATTCCTTTTTATTTTAATTTGTTTCCTGGATTAATTTACATATTTATACCTAAAGATACCAATGTTATTTGCTTTTTGTAAAGAATAACCTTTTTGATTAATTTTATTAAAAATAGTACTGAGACATGTGGATGCTAATTTTATTTACTTCTGGTCAAATTAGATTTTCCTACTCAATTTTTTGGCTAAAATGTTTCAGGTGCTTCTTCACAAAAAGTTCTGTAGGACTGTCAGGAAAGAGGGACACTCCTGTGGATACCAATTTTCTTTTCTTTCTAGACAATTTAGACCTACCTAATCAGTTTTAAACCAAAATGTTCCAAGTGTCCCAGAAGGCAGGGATTATCTGCAACCCTCCTTGCTGCCTTTAAAACACTGTGAAGTCAAGGGAGTTCACATACCAATTTTACTCAAGATTAAACCGTTAATTGATGAGTCTGTAGGTAAAGATAAGAGTTATCCCTCCTTGAATAACTGCATGTTTCGGGAAGTGGTGACGCTAATGTATGATTTGCATAGGATAGGGTAATCTGAACATTAGCTACATAAATGAGAATACCCCCCCCTCTCTGTTTATTTCACTTTAAGGAAGCCGTCTGTCTTGGTCGGCCATTTCACCATAATCAATACAACTGCCTGTTTTAACATGAAAATATCATAAAATGTGTTCTTAATAACAATTTTCAAATAATGCACAAGCACAATTTTATGATATTTTCATGTTAAAACATTCAGTTGTATTGATTCGAACAAATTTGTATTTTCAGTGTAGATTTATGGTGAAATGAAAATGGCTGACCAAAACATATGACTTCCTCAAAATGAATGTAACAAGGGGAGGTTACTCTTATTTATGCAGCTAATGTTCAGATTACCTAGGATAGTATACCATCTGCATAGTAGGGTTATTAGTCAATCAGAATCCAGCTTGTGGTAACAGGATGTCAGTAAGGGAGGTGCCCATGTTACGGACTGCTCAGCCACCAGGTTCCCATTCTTAAGCATCAGGGATTGCCTCCCACGGCCAGTGAGCCCAATGGGCGGGGGGGGGGGGGTTATTACTCCTCTGTAAACATACAGTTGGCATATTTTACAGTCTCGGTCAACTGTGCAGATAAAAATAGGGAGTAAGATAAACAAGATTTTAAAATTAACAACAACAAAACATTAAGTTGCTATATGTATGAGGCTAAAAGTGATGATAATGTGCTAGAAAATTGAGTTTTTTTTTTTGTTGAGAATAAAGTTCTTGGCATTCAGATTAGGAAGTATAGGATATAGAATGATGTGGTAGTGATGTGATGAATATAAAAGGTATTTTGATAGATGTACAATGCTATTGATGTGTATGTGTAGCTCAAGTAGAGATGAATATATTTTAGACTATTCTGAAGGAGCACTCAAAATTGTTAGTGAGTAGCTCTGAAGAACATGTTTATGGTTACCTCTGGCAATTTGATGTGTACGTTAGGAGGGGAAGTGTAAAATGCCACACACCTGGCAATAACAAAAAAACACTTGATACAAATTCTTATAATCTGTTTCTACTGTCAAAATACAGAAAAGAGTCAGTATTTATCTCCCCACCCACGGTGTTGGAATGTGACACATGGTTGGTTTAATATGGGGTCCAGTCAAGGAGCAAGGTTCCCCTGGGGTGGTACCAAAAATGGCTTGGTTTCTGTTGGCATTCTCTTTTTTGGGACGCTTCTGGTGCTGGGCAATAAACTCAACCCTTGCCTTTTTTAAATGAGGGGGTGGGTGCAGGTGTTGCCTGAAGTGGACCTCCCTCTGGAACCAACTCTTAAGTAAAGCAACAAAGAGTCAATGAGCCCCTCAAGCAGCACTCCAACCATGTGTCTTGGCCAACTGGCCTATTGGATTATAGCATCATTAATTAAGATGGTAGTGTCAAAAACTGGATTCAGAAATGTTGATTGATTAATGTGCATTTCATATTTTGCTAACAAATTCATATTGTCATTTGGTTGATTGGTTACTTTGTTTAATTGCATATCAACCCTTGTGGGCTATTTAATGCCAAATCTTTTTTTTTAATATGATTTTTAAGCAAATAGTTTGTAGGTAAATATTTTTGTTTGGTTTTATAAACTGGTACAAATAATTTTCATCAACTCCTGTGTATTAATAAATTGGTTGAAATCATTTTCATTAACTACACGTGTATTAATAAATACTGGTGGTTGACTCTCAGCAACCACCTTCTAACATTCATATTATAAAAAGGGTTGGGTGTGTGTCATAAGAGCAATTTGAAGAATACAATTGTGACAATCATATTGGTGCTAGGGCTTGACATGACTAACCAATTGATCAGATGGGGTCTTTTTGACCCAAGTAAGGGAGTGTTGCATGTCAAAGGACCATTCAGTACTTGAGTCACAGACAGACTGCTCAGCCACCACATTCCTGTCCTGTGAGGTGCTGTTGGTGTATTCTACAGCCCCAGCTGAGAGGGTGGTGTCATTTTTTGATATCTCCAAGATTCCAAACATTTGAAAAAATTTGAATTTACCATTTTATATATATATTGTTGCTCAGGAGAGAATATCACCTCTAAAATTTAGTTCTTATCAATATTATATATATATATATATATATATATATAGTCATCCACAGACATGTGTTTCGACTTATCAAGTCTCTTCAGTGTGGCTAGACATTTTGTAAGCTACCTACAGCCGGAATTGAACTCTGGTCAGTTGGGTGTCAGTTCGGCACCTTAACCATTAGGCTGTCTTCATTTACAGAATGGGAAGGGGATTTTAACTGTTTTAATACACACATCGCTTTGTGTGTAAAGGCCGTCACATAGTGCTGCATTCCTGAGAGAAGAGCATTGCGTTTACGCTTGAGTTGGCGGCCGTCAGCGAGATCCCCCCCCCAGAGTGCTCAACCCTAGGGGATGGGGTTTACCAACCCCTCTGCACAAACATGATGTGACACAAAATCAATTTCTTTAGCAGAGTTTAACATGTTTGAATTCAGTTTTCCTTCTCCTTGCCATATCAAGGTTAAAGAGCCCAATCTGCCCTACTATTTATACATAGCTGAAGGGAGAATAGTTTGATTCATACTTTTGCCAAGGATATTAGCACTGTATGAAATACAAACAGCCTCATACAGGATTTGAACTCATGCCCCCATGTTCATTTGATGATAACCATTACACCACTGGCACCCTCACACCAAAGTTCTACATTCAAAGATAATCTGCATAAAATACAAAGAAGAGATTATTTTTCTAATACTTGTGTTGAGTTTTCTTCTGTAACCAAACTGAGGCAAATCATTAACTCTTAACGTCCTATACCACCTCATTCCACCGACCGGAAGTCTCATTCATTTTCCTAATCCACCCCGAATGATAGCCTTTGTTTAAATGTAATATTAAACATATATTTAGAAGTCTTTGATTTAAGGAAAATAACAGGTAACTTCAGATGTAAGGTCATTTTTAGCCATTTTTTTATATATCTTATAGGAATGCTCTGGACTTAGAAAATTCTCAACAGGATGTTAAGAGAATCAACAAGTATACAACACATGTTCTATCTGCCATCAAACAGTAATTTCTTTTTTATTTTATTTTCTGTTTTTAAACTTCCTGTAGCAGTGTGGAAATGCTCGACCAGCTGTATCTGTGTCTACAGATTTTCTGGAAATGTTGCTGATGGGAAAAGCTAGGTAAGGGCATTTTATTTCCTCATTTTATTTCCTATCAGCTTTCTCTTCAGATTTCTTCACATGTCCACAAAAAGAATGGACTTATTTGCTAGCAGTTTCTAATGACTTTGTAGATTAACCCTTTATCTGCCATCTGCAATAACATGGTGAAATGGTTGACAAGTTAGTATCGTATCATATCGTTAATCCTTTACTATTGAATAGGAATGTATTCATTTAATTCATCTCTTTTTTTTTTAACTTGAAACCATTTTCTAAGAGCTGATGATCTCTGGCATTTTCGGGGTTCCGACATTTTGATTATCAGGTGGTTTGTGGCGCTCTGGTAAATAAAAGGGTTAAAAACCATCTGTTGATCTACAAAAAAAACAAAAAAAAAGAAAGAAAAATGATACAATTATTATTAGTTTTTCACCAGTTTATATGGAAAGGCTGTATCCATTTAATATATTTTTAACTCAAAAGTACTAAGGTGAGTCAAAAGTTTTGCAATATTTTGGTATGTGCTATTTTGCAGCACGTATATCATGTGACTGAAATGGATCAAGCTGTGAGGATAACTGAGTAATCCCCCTTTAATAAATTGCCAGTTTGGAGAAGATCGACTTTGGTACTAGTTGATAATTTGTATCGGAGGTGGGCATGGCGACTTTTCAATGAAAGTCAGAACATCTTTTTCAGTGGAGAGATTCAGCTGTCTGACCCGACGAATTTCTGTTATAACCTATTTCGGCATTGGATAATGACAAACAAGTCTAAGTCTGTGTTAGACTTTTGTGAACAGAAAGGGGCAAGAAATCGGTGCCAGTATCTCCCAGTCAATTTGAAAGCAGAACTGGTTCAACATAGCATCGTACACAGAATGTTGGCCATTTTGACTCACCATAACAATAATAATAATATTTAATCTATTAATAATGGAGATTCAGTCTCTTTGTAACAAAAACTATGTCACTGCTTACGTCCAATTATCAAAAACGTCAATACATAGAATAAAGAACCATTAATATCAATAAATAAATAAACACTGTAACTTATAATTCAATGTTTGAATCCTTTGCATTGTAATAAATAAACTATATTTTATTCAAATAAATAAAATATATAAACTATGAAATTAATTAATAAATTGTATTACTTTAAATGGAAAAAAATATTCGCGAAATTTGTAATCAATTTTTAAAAATTTTTTTTACTCTCATCCTTTTTTCAGTAACAAGAAGTTAACTAAAAAATAAATAAATACTTATGATTTTGTGTAAAATTTATGGTAAAATATTCAAAATAATTATTTAATTAATAATTAATCGATGCACACAACATTTTATTTGAGGGGATATAACTAAGTTTAATTTTAAATTAACTTTTTTTTTTTTTTTTTACACCTTTAACCTTTAATAAATTTGATGATTTTGCTTATTTATGATAAAAACCCTCTGACATTGAATTTTGAATTCCCACTCCCCCACACTTTACACTGCCTGGAGGGTGTTTTTTTTTTTTTTTTTTTTTTTCTTTCTTTCTTTTGCTAGTTAATAATAATTGAAACTCGTTTTTCAGTTCTGAACTTCGTCTGTTCCTCCTTCATGAACTGACAGAGAAGGTAAGTATGTAAATATGTTTATACATTATCTTGAATAAGAGAACACATTAAAAGATGAGGAGTCTCTGTGGCATAGTGGTTAATATGCTGGACTGCAACAGTGTAGTAATGGGAGATAAATTCCAATCACTCTGTTATGTTCACTTTTGGACTAATACTCTTAGGAAAGGTATGAACCTCCCTCATCACTCCAACTATGGGTTAAATAGTACCACTACTGTTCTTCTACAAGGATGGCTTTGGCATTAGATAACCCATAAGGTTGATATACCATTAAACAAAGAAACCAAACCGAAACATTAAAAGATGAATCGCTCTGAGAGAGGAAGCACTTGAACTTGTATTCGAATAATTCCATGTCAAATAATCCAGGCCATGTCACCCACCCCCTTCAAATTTTGTTTAGGTGTGGACTATGTTAAAGTAAGACAATCCCCAAAATTTGAGCTTCCAATTCCAAAAATTGGCCGAGTTATGTTGGTTTTTAACTCTATTTTTTTTTTTTTTCAGATGGAGGGCAAAAAAACTGGCAACTTTTTGCAATCTATTTTTGTCTGTAAAATAAGTTCTAGAGCTTTTTTACTCCTAAAAATTGGTTTATAAAAGCGTTCTGGCCCAAGGAATCCAAAAAAGTCTTAAAGTTAACCAATTCTAAGTTATTTATGATTTCTGATTTTTTCATAGCAAGATCAATTGGTGGGAAAATCCCGATGTGGCACTGCATCAATGATAAAAAAAATTCCTATTATTATTTTACATATATTGAAAATTATTTGTACCAAAAAGATAGTTTAGTTTTTGCTCAGGACCGAAGCTACAACATCAGTTAAAATTTTGCACTTTTATGTTTCAAGTGTTTCCATTTAGCTATTGAATAAGGTCTATATGGAGCAAAAAAATTGGCAAATTCTAATACTAACCAGCTGGTGAGCGCCAACTTGGATTTCACTGCCCTCTACTGGTATGAGGAGTGCACTGAGATTCTGCTGGTGAGAAAATAAATATTTTGAGTTAATGTAGGTATTTATCCAACCCATTCACCATGGGTAGGATGTGACACAAGGTCACAAGTATATTGCATCCAGTGAGGATCAAACTCACTATTCAGTAATGGTTTTGCAAGATGATCTTGCTGACCATTACACCATGATTGAATGCCCAATATTTTGAGTTAATGTCCCTGTCACTATATTTAAATAATAATGAAATTTATTGTGTACAGTGTTCAGGTGCACCACAACTCATCAAAGTCTCATGTCTAGAACATAGAATAATGTATTAGTGTCAGGAACATGAATAGCGTACAGTAATAATATACATGTATGTGTGCACGTGCGGGTATCAGGTATAGTGTTGGCGGATTACAGGAAGCATGGATGCTTTGAAAGATGCAGTGTTTCGGCAGCCTACAACGGATCCAGGCAGTTTATTTCATGCCTCAGCAACTCTGAGCGTGAAAAAATGTTTCCGAAAGTCATGTGAGCTATGCTGTTTTCTGAATTTGTAGGCATGCCCACGTGTTTTAGAAACATGGAGACCAAAAAGGTGCTCAAGGTTGCTGTTGTTAAGATGATTAATGACCTTATGAGCATTTACCAGGTCAGTTGCCAGACGCCAGAGTTTCAACGAATCCATTCCCAGGGCAGCAAGATATTCAGAATATGACAGATGCCTGATGGAGTGTATTCGTTTGGTTGCACGTCTCTGTACAGTTTCTAGGAGGTTAATGTTCTGAGCGAGATAGGGGTTCCAGACTAGTGATGCAAATTCCAAGTGTGGCCGCACCATAGCTTTGTATATTTATGAATATATTTCATATAAGTTTTGATGTTATGACTACTTGAAATCAAGCAGTGGTTTTGTGCCCATCCTGTATATTGTTGGTATTCATAAAATTTATATTTAGCCACATAGCTTCACCAAAAAGGTTGATAGGTGACTTGATGAAACAATATATTTCTTATATTCAGTAAAATGATATGTTTAAAGGAAGATATATGGCCAAGCAGGTGTGTGTATTGTATATCACATGACCAAACAGGTGTATGTATTGTGTAGTGATGCTGATAGCTTTTTGATTTAGTGCATCCTGGGACACACTTATTTGCTTTGAATGAGTCCCCAGGAAAAATTATGGGTCCCAACTAAAGCCAGCTAACTCCTATCTTGTAACTTATCCTGTGTAATTCATTTCTAAGAAACTATTGAAATGTATTTACAGTTAGCTTGAAATGGTGAGAGAAGAAAATGAAAAATACTGGGATGCATGGATATGATTTTACTGTGTCCTTTTAGATTTTTGTGTGTCAGGGACACAGGGTGTGTACCTATCAGATCTCTGATTGTGTATCACATGACTAAACAGTTATGAGTATCACATGATCAAATTAGTATACATCATGTGTTGATATGGATTTGGCCAGAGATATATATATATATATATATATATATATATATATATATATAAAGTAACCAGGTTGCATTTACTATTGCATTTATATTTGGGTCCGTCTTTCCTGCCTTTTTCATGTAATTGAAGATTTGTCAGATGATTTGAAATAAGGAAGCCTTTATTCTGTTTATTCAACATTCCAAATAAAATGAGTTTTCTCAAATACAGAAAGAAGAGTGTGAGGTGATTTAATTGAAACATGGATTATGTTCTGTGCAAAGATTTAAACATTCTTTTAAAAGATTGATATGAGAAGATAGAAAAAAGGGAGAAGCCAAAGGAGGAATAATAAACACATCTTATTATAATGGATATTATATGTCTGTCTGTAACTCAAACTATGTCACCACCAACATCACATTTCCCTTAGTTGTTTATATTAAATTATCAATGGTTATTAAATAATCATTATTTAATCTTAATTAGAATCCTATTTATTAACAATGTCTCTATAAAGGTCTAGCTGAGATAGATTTGCCTCAAACAGCTCATATCATTAATATGTTTAAAATCCTGCAAAGTGTGTTATATATCATTAGATAATAAATGTTTACATAGTATATGGTGCGAATAATTTGCCTACCAGTTTTAATAAAACCGTGTTTAATAAATAATTATTTGGTGTTATTGATTTCTAATATTATTGTTTTATTCTTAAACGTATTAAAAGCAATGCTATGTATGATTTTATATTGAAAACAATTAGAATAAAGTAATAATGAGTAATCTTTTTTGAGTTCTTATTTAATTTCATTAGTCTTTCTAATTTAATATGATATTTAATTATATTAAAACTTAATAACTTGTGCCCAGAGAGCACATATTTTTGCTAGTAATAATAATTGTGTAAAGCATTTCTCTTGGCAGCATTTTGATAAAACTTCATCTATTTCAGGGATTGAAAAAACTTGGTCTTTCCATAGAATCATCTTATCTTAGTATACAGAAATTGGTGGCTCGTCTTCAGAAGTATGTATCAGCTTTTATCAAATTTTTGTCATTTATTTTATAGATTATTACAAGGGAAAGTCAAAAATTATCAAGTACAGATACTTTTTGAATCACCCTTATGAATTTAAATGAATTTGGTATATTCAGCACTTTTGGAATTTATTTGAGTCTAAAGTATTGAACACCAAATAAAAGTGTATCCTACCATTATCAAAGCATTTATTAGTTTGCTGCTGCAGTAGCCTCCTCCTCCACATACGTGTGGGCAACAGTTAGCATTGGTATAATTGACATCAAACTGCACATGCAAATGTGTTGACATGTGCTGCTTACTGTATAAGCAACTGTCACTTTTAAGCAGAGTTTTGAAGACTGATTCTGAACCTTTTGGGTGATTTGGTCATTCCATTCCTTGAATCTGATTGGCTGCTTGACTGCTTGATTTAATTACATGTTGTGATCATATATATCCTGTCATTCTGCAGAGACTTTTGACATTCGGGTTTGTATTTCAGTTACAATTGTTTGTTGCCTTGTCTTCCCAGTTCGACGGTAATTGGAACTTCAATTATTCTTCAGAACCCAAGGAAGATTACCAACATAATTTTCTGGAAATTCCATAACAAAATGTTAACTATTTACTAGAGTGAATCAAAAAAATTTGACATTGCATGTTCATCTGGGCAGCTTTCAAACACAGAGAAGCAATGCACAACATTCAGTGCACCAACTACCATGATACTACCAACCACAGTGGGTACCTTTCATGACTTGACTGCTTCGGACATGTGATAATATACGCCTCAAACTACTACTACCAAAATAGTTAATCTGAACACTTAGCACATAAATGAGAGTAACCTCCCCTTGTTTATTTCACTTTGAGGAAGCCATATGTTTTGGTCAGCCATTTTTCATTTCATGTAAATCTACACAACTGCAATTATAATACAAAATATCATAAAATGTGTTCTCAATAACAATGAAGTTCATTTCAAATAATGCGCAAACACAATTAAGAACACATTTCAATGATATTTCGTGTTAAAACAATCAGTTGTATTGATTCGAACAAATTTGTATTTTCAGTGATATTTATGTGGAAAGAAAATGGCCAACCAAAACATATGGCTTCCTCAAAGTGAAATAAACAAGGGGAGGTTACTCTCATTATATGTAGCTATATGTTCAGATTATCACAAAATATTGGTTGACTCATCCTAGTATTGAATAAAAAACTACTTCTCTTCAAATTATTTCAGTGTACTGTTTTTTTAAATTTATCATCTGTTTTTTATAAACATGTATTCTGATATTGTTATTTCATGTTGGGTATCAATTGTGAGCCATCTGAGTTGACCTGCATGAATGTCCATTGGTATGATCGATTTGGTGTGGTTGGGTTAACCAGTAATAGTTACATGAAGCTGTCATGGCTCCTGAACATTTATGCTGAAAGCCAGTGAATTGCATCAGTAAGTCTTTTTCTTTTGAACAAATTAGGGTAATCTTAAATTATTAAGGGTGGATAACTCAATTGTCCTAACAATTAATTCACTGGTCATTTTCACTTCTCACAGTTCTTCACTATTCCTTTAATATCACTTCACATATAATCCTTGCTCACAGATACATCTAGCTCCCCCACACACACAATCAACATAGAAATACTTACACTGACACATATACACCTAGTGTTCAATGCTCAGCCCATATTATCATCATCAGATCATGCTCACAGCATGGATTCTTATGACTCCTCTCAACACTCATCCCTATTGGTCATCACTCCTGGCAGTTTTCCACACAGAGCTGATTATGTAGGTTTTTTGCTGGTCAGCCTACACTGGTGTGTAGGTGTCCACTGGAAAAGATCACATGAGTTTGTCCTTGCTTCTCCAGCAGTGTCCAGCATGTCTTGTTCGTTTACTGGATGGTATGTATGATAGGAAGAAGGGCAGTATAGCTGCTTTTAGGATTTGTTTAGGACAGCATGCAATTCTGGCCATACCTGTAGCTATAGGTATTTGCCTCATACCCCACTGTATGGGGAACAATCCTCGTTTATACGTGGCCCACCACAACTTAAGCTCATGGGTGGGAAAGAACAAAAATTGCGTTGATCCCTTCGGCATTCCCTCAAGAGGGGTGCCTCAGGCGCTTGGCAATAAACCCAGCCCTGCCCCTTTAAGTCAAGGGGGCAGGTATTGCCTGGGGGAAAGCCCCCTGGGATCGATGCTATTAACATGTAAAGATCCAGGGCTGAAGCCACTGGACCCCCACCTCGTTGGGCGGGTTTACATACTTGCTATACCTGCAGCTATATGCATATGCACCATTACACTTTATGTGCACCCAAGTAGAGGGATCATAGTGTTACACTGTCTGATTTAGTTAAATAGTTAAATTATGAAAATTTAGCAATGAAACCTGAGAGTGATGGGAAGAACTAGTATCCAAGCTGTTATATTCTTTGATTATATACCCTCTGTTCTAAGTCCTTTTATGTGTTTTTATCTAGTTTTGTTAGCCTTTCTAATATATTTGATTACATTAAAACTTGCATTCGGCATATTTTTGCTAGTTGGTATATATATTTACCAACTCCTCCGCACGAGCAGGATATGACACAAGGTCAATTTCTTAAGCGGAGTTTAACAGGTTTGAATTCAGAGTTTTCCATCTCCTAGACTGGTTACCTAGCCATGGTTAAAGAGCCCAGTCTGCCCTGCTATTTATCCATAGCTGGAGGGAGAGTAGGATTCATACCTTTCCCAAGGGTATTAGCGCTAAGTGAAATGCAATTACCACGTCCAGTATTTGAACTCGGGGCGACGAGTCCATTTCCCATGACTTTAACCATTACACCACGCGCTTCCTATTTTGCTAGTTGGTATAATTGAATGAAATTTGCCGCATAAAAATCTTGTTAAAATATTTTTCATTTGTCTTTTTTTTTTCAGGGTCATTGACAGAAGCATAAAAAGTTTGAAAGCATTTTTCAGGTGGCTTTATGTTGGTAAGTGATTTTTTGGTATTTTTTTTTAGAAAATGAACCACACTACATTTGAGTTTTATATAAAGTTACAGATACAGACTACACATGATATAGAGCTTCTTGCAAATACACCTGTCCAAGCCAAATCTGTGCTGCATAGCCTGAGCTGACAGCAAGAGACAAGTCCACATTAAATGGCAAGCCTCTGAAATTGTTAGACCAGGTCACATACCTAGGTAGTAATATCTTGTCTATAGAAAGTGATGTCAATACATGCATAGGAAAGGCATAGACTGCTATTGACTGATTATTGAACATATGGAAATCTGATCTCTTTGATAATTCTTTCAATCTATAGCTGTATCAGTACTATTGTATGGTTGTACCCAATTGAACTTTAACAGTCAGCATGCTTTAATGATGATGAAAATTATCTTGGGCTAGACGGGCGGTCGGAGAGGCCCCCTCTGATCAATCGGCTGGTCACGTCAAGCCCTAGCACCTATATGATTTTCCCAACCCTATTGCCCTTATGGCAAGCCCCAAACCCTTTTTATCATATGGGTGCTAGAAGGCGGTGGCTGTGGGTCTACATGTCCTGGGAATGACGTTAAACTCTATCTGATGGTGAGGTTCCAGTTTTGGAAGTTTGGGGAATGTGGAGCACCCCTTCATCAACATTGCTCCCTGGTCCACTCTGACTCGGAGTGGTAGTACCTGTTAGGGTCCCATCTACGGGTTAAATAGAAAAACAGGAGTTGATAAACAAAATTGTATTATCCATTAAGAATTGATTTATTTCAAAACTTTATCGGCATTACATGACCCACTGAGGTTGATATGCCATAAAACAAAACAAACCAAACCAAAAACAAAAAATGTTTGATTTGGCTTGGTTTCTTAGTTTAATGGCATTAAATAACCTACAAAAGTTGATATGTCATTAAACAAAGAAACCAAACCAAATATAAACCTTCCTAGGTTATTTAATGACTATCCATCCTTGTGGAACAGTAATGTTACTATTTAATCTATAGCTAGGGATATGAGGGGACTCATACCTTTCCTAAGGGTATTAATCTGAAAGTGAACATAATAGCACAGCTGGAGATCGAACTCGCTTTCTACAATGTTGCAGTCCAGCATATTTCATGCTCGACATGGATCTATGGTTTCTTGTACATTCCCTCCCCCTTTCTATGGTGTTGTTATCTGTATTCCTTTCAAATTCAACAAAGTTCCAACAGGTGACACCATTTTGTTATTATACTCAACTTCAGTAGTAGTGGTTCTACCTCAAGCTACAAGTCAACTGTTTTAGATTGTTGCAGAGAGGTTCACTTATATGCCACATCTCTGATTATGCTGATTTTCCAATTCCACTACATTGTGTTGGAAGTGACTGCAGAGAATTTAGTTAATCTACTATGCCATTTTCAAAAAGATTCCCCTCATTTATTGAATGACCTTCTTACATACAATGACTCTATTTTAATGCTTGCAATTGATTCCTGACAACAGACAATGTTTTTCTTCCTGATTTCTATAGTAAAGTCATTATCAATGGATCTAATAGCTTTAATCTATCAATAATATTTACATTAGTTCCTCACCACTGACAATCACTTTTTCTTATTTTCAATGTATTTCTATAGTAAAATCATTAGCAATGCTTTTACATCATACATAAAACGGCCCTATTCTATCAGTAATACTTGCATTAATTCCTGACCACTGACAATCCCTTTCTTTCTGATTTTCAATGCATTTATATGATATGCTGCTTACTTATTTGATCATAGAAAAAATATAAAAATGATCCGAGAATACAATAAAAAGCAACAGAAAGATTAGTTAAAATTGATGTAAACTAACATCATCCCAATAAATGTCGAAGGTTTAGTTATTATTATGAGTTCGATCCTCACTGTGTGGCCCACATTTTTACTTTGTTCTTCACTTTGTTAACTTAAGTAAATTCCTATTACACAAAAACAGATTTTAGATCCACTCTATTGATCTCACTAATGTTGATTTTAGGAAGAAAAATATAGAAGGATTATCTCCCTTAGATTGTTTTTTTTTTCTTGGTTTTTCTCTTAAATTTTTTTTAAAGAAATGTAATCAAGCATTTAATGTCCATGTTTAAAGTGAACTGTAATATTTTATTTTATTCATTTTTGTGAAATTTCAAAATCCTAATGAATATATTTGCTGTAAATCATGAAAATTTAGCCATGTTAATATTGTTCAAATATATATTCAAGCATCAATAGCAAGTTAAAAATTTTCTATGAGAAAATGCTTCCATGAATATAAGATTATTCAAAATTATAAATATTGATATTAATTTTTGTTGTATATTTCTAAATTTGTAATTATTTATTTATCTATTTTTAAAAAATTTTTATTTTTTATTTCTATCTATTTATTTTTTTTCAGTTATTTTGCGACTTGGAGGTGACCAACCCCCACCCCAGGAAACTAGCAAGGTAAAAATGGAATTTTTATATAAGTTAATCCCATAAAACAAAACAGGAAAATGTTCATTATTATTGATAGATAGAAAGAGATCCAAAAGCAATTTTCTTATTTTAAAACTTAATATCCAGACTTAATTATAAAAAGATAAAAGGTGGGGTCTGTGTGGCCTCGAGGCTAATGTCTGGATTGCAACATTATAGTGAGTGAGTGAGTTTGAACTCCAGTTACATTATTAATGTTTACTTTAAGACTCATACCCTTAAGAAAGGTATGAACCCTCAACTATGGGTTAAATAGTACCACTACTGTTCTTCTACGAGGATGGCTTTAACATTAGATAACCCACAAAGATTGATATGCCATCAAAGAAACCAAACCAAAAAGATAAAATTACATATTGCTATTTTTAAAAAGATCTATTTAAAAAAGACTTTCATTTATTTAAAAAGGGAACCTTCAGACACACACACAGCTGTGGTGTGTGTTTTTTTTTTTTTAATTTAAGAAAAAAATTACCTTTAAAAGATATATGTATTTATATTTAACCCCTCTACATGAGCAGAAGGTGACACAAAGTCAGTTTTTTATTTTATTTAGCAGTGTTTAACAGGTTTGAATTCAGAGTTTTCCTTCACTTAGACCTGTTGCCATACCAAAGTTAAAGAGCTTAGTCTGCCCTACTATTTTACCCATAGATAGAGGGAGAATAGTTGGATTCATACCTTTCCAAATGGTATTAGCACCATGTGAAATAATATATATATATATATATATATATATATATATATATAATATATATATATAAAGCCTTGTCACGGACTTGAATTCAGGTCGATGTGTCCATTTCCTATGATAATTACCATTATAAAAAATAAAAAAATATATATATATTCAACATTTCAAATTTTTTGTTTAATTTTTTTTTCTTTCATTAAAACATTTGAAAACTTCAAAAGATAAAGCAAAGCATTTCATGGAGTATAACAGGCATCGTATTTCTTAGGTAAAAATCAAAACAATGTACAAAATGGTCCGAAAGTCTTGTCATTCCCTAAATTCTTCTTTTTTTTTTTTATTCCAGGTAAAACATTTACAATACAACCCAAAATTCTAGAAAATAATTCAATTTTGAAAGATTTTTTTTAGTGGTAAAATAATTACATAACTTATATATTATACCATAGTGTCAGTTTAGCTCAGTCGATAGAGCATCCGCCTAGAAACCATAAGGTTCCTGGTTCAATAGTAGCCCTCGCCAACTCAGTGTATCTGTGCAGTAAAGTAAGGAGCTGATGGTAGGTTTGGCGCTCCACCTCAGACGTAAAAACAATCTCCTTGGTCTAGCGCTGAAAAGAGGATAGAATCCCTCACTGTCTGGCTGATACCGACTAGGGCCACCCGACGACGACTTTATATATTATATTATTAAAACAAAAATAATGAAATTAAAAGCAATATGTAGGGGATGCAAGACTTTCAGATTTTAGCTGAGAAGTTAGGATGCTTGTTCTACTCCATAAAATGGTTTGCTTTATTTTTTTGATGTTTTGACTGTTTATTTACAATCATCTTCAGAATGATCAAATTATGCTCATTAGCTTCAAAGAAACAATTTCAATTCATTACACAAGCATCTTGCATCATTAGGGTAGGTCGATTTTGGAACTGTAATGTCTCCCATGTGGCGAAAGTTGCAAATTAACATAAATAAATAACACAAAATATTTTTCTTCAAAACTTTGCTTTCGTTTGAAGAAATAGATTTCAATCTTTTAAAATGTTATCACTGTTACAGCTTATATATTAGGTAAAAAGCAGCATATTGGAGGTCTAGGTGGTGATGGGGCGCATATTTTAAATTTGAATTCTAGTTATATTTTATTAATTTCATTCAAAATGACAATCTTCTGTTTTAGATATTGAAATTGCTAAATTTTCTAACCAATTTCTAGGCTAGATGTTGGAAAACTAGCAATTTTGCTTTATTTTAGTAGATGATCTTTGATGCTATTTCCTCAAACTATGGTGCGACTAAGAGATCTAGTTTTTGGTATCAGTATTCATTATACCAACACACAACTCTCATTGTTTGAGAGAATTTGATATTTTTTAAAAAGTGAAAAATCATTTCCACAAGAACTATAGGTTTTTTTTTTTTTTTTGTGGTGGAGGGTTTGTTAGATTTAACTCTTAAAGTCCTATACCACCTCATTCCACCCGGCTGGAAGTCACATTCATTTTAACTAATCAGCCCCAAACAATAGTCTTTGTTTAAATTTAATATTAAATGTATGTAGAAATCTTTGATTTAAGGGAAATAATAGGTAACTTTAGATGCAAAGGTCATTTTTAGCCATTTTCTTATATATCCTTATAGGAATGCTCTGGACTTAGAAAAATCTCAACAGGATGTTAAGAGTTAAAGGTATTAGTTGAAAGTCTTTGAGTGACCTTCCAACGTGGGTATATATTAGTACAAGAAATATTCTGACGAAGAAGTTATAAGATATAATAAACATAGAGTTTATTTTGTGAACATGTGGATAAAATGCATGCATGACAAGGTACAATATAAACATAGAAATACATAAATATACACAAAGTCTGTGGGATTATGTCCTAAAGAAGTAATACAGAGTACATGAAGGAATGTTACTTAGGCTGGGGGGCTTTGCCCCTCACACACATAAAAGGTATAGACGCAAATGTCTAACCCATGTGTCCTGTTTGCTGTCCCGAAGAAAAGAGAGCTCAAACTTCCCGCTTTCCTGACTAAATACTTCGGACTCCTAGTGGTAGAAAACCCGTAGCAAGGGAAGATAACTCTTCCAGACCAAACGGGCAGACAATTGCTACAGGTTCATCTCTTGAAATTTTTCTGATTTAAATTCTTTGCAATATTAACTCATGCAGCTTTCTTGTAATTTATTGAATTTGTTCCTCCCTTTCCTATTATTATTTTCTTTGTTTTTCATTTCAGATGACACAACATGATTTCAATTTTGTTGCTGAGTTCATCAGAGATAATTTTGATCAGTTAACACTTGTAAGTTTCTCTCTTTTTTTTTTATTGTGTAAATTAAATTTTCTATTATTTATTTTCATTGTAATACAACATTGGGAAAATAGGGCCCGTTTAGCTCAGTTGGTAGAGCGTCCGACTAGGAACCACAAGGTTCCTGGTTCAATACTGGCCCATGCCAACTTAGCGTTTGAGTGGTAAAGTGAGGAGCTGATGGTAGGTGTGGCACTCTGCCCAGACACCAAAACAATCTCCTTGGTCTAGCACTAGTGAAACGGGATAGACTCCCTCACTGTCTGGCTGATACTGACTTTAGGCTACCCCGACGACTTTACTTTACTTTTTAGTTATTAGTAATTGTTTCCTTTACATTCTAATCTTATTATAATGGACTTTTGGTGTTTGTCCGTCTATAACCAAAACTATGTCACTGCTTACGTCACAATACTCTAAGGAAATATGTAAGTTTATTAATGAGTATCTAATTTATAGTCAAAATCATTAATACATAGAATAAATCTTATTTATCAAGGATGTCTCTGAAAATCTGAGTTAGATTTGTCTCAAAACAGCCCATGTTATTAGTGTGTTTAAAATCCTGCAATATATCTTATATATCATTAAGAAATAAAGGTTTATATAATATATGTTGTGGTTAATTTCAATACTGGTTTTTACAAAACAGTTTAATAAATAATTACTTGGTGTTATTGATCTTTAATATTATTGTTTTATTCTACAGCTTATTAAAATCAATCCTATTAATGATTTTATATAGAAACCAATTAAAATAAGATTAAAATAAGTGTAATATTTTTATGTGTTCTTATTCAATTCTGTTAGTCTAATTTATTATATTTCATTACATTAAAATTTAAATACTTATGCCCGGAAGGTGCATATTCTTGCTAGTTGTACTAATAAAAATATTATAGTTTGACTTTCAATCTACTGAATGGCTGGTAATTGTAAACAAAACCAAGCAAAACATTCTTGCCACCTTGTATTATCTGATCTTTGAAAGTGATAGTTTTTTTTTGGGGGGAGGGTTTTATTTTTTTGCACTAAATATTTTAAAAAAATTTGCAAACCTCTTTTAATCATTAAGCCCCTGGATTGATTAGACTCCATGTCCAACTGAAAAGAGATTCTTGTACACTGGATCCCAAGCCACATTGGAATAAAGGGAAACAAAAGGGCCTACTCAACAGCCAAGTCAGCTTTAAATATGACACCCAACAAAGTCAAAATTCCATACACTGACTTGAAACCCAAAATCAACAAATTCTTCTATATTTTGTGTAGAATAATTTGTTGATTTTGGGTTCCAAGTCATTATATAGAATAATGTTGGAATAACAATATACACAAATTCTTCCTGATAAAACCCATGCTAGGAGACTGAAAACTAGCTTTCAGAAAATCCAGAAAGAAATGGGTCATTATATGGCAATTACACATTGGTAACAGAACACTTAAACACTCACTTATACTCAAACAAGAGGAACAATCACACTGTATACAAGGTGTATCAAAGACATATTGAGATTTTTTGTACTTTTTGACACACCATGTATTGTGAAAAAATTAACATTCCATTCATTGTTCATTTCTATCTTGGTAAATACAGCTTCAATCTCGATACTTTTATGACACACCTTGTAGTATGTCAAACATCCTATATGGTTAAACATTTTCTCATGAAATGCAGAGATTTAGTTCTTATTTGATAATGTTTTTTCAATGCAAACAATATAAAGGACCTATTTAAAAATGTTGACAAGGATGACATTTTGTCTTTGATAGAAACAAAATTATTCTAAAAATTATGAATGATCCAGAATCCTACAAAAGTTATAACATGATCCAGAATCCTACAAAAGTTATAATATGATCAAGTACCATACAAAACAATGATTAAAAACCTATACCAGAGGATTTCAAAATATCCTTAAAATGAAACATTTAAAATGAATAAATAAACTCTTAAACAATGCATGCAATTCCCTTACCTCCAGCCATAAAATAACCCCGGACAGATTTTACCAGCTGTTAAAATCAATCAATCAATCAATGAATCTTTTTCCTCATCTCAGCATTTCTTTCCTTCCATTCAATTTCTGAGGAATAGGAAGAGGAATTCTGAAAATGAAATAATTTGCTCATTTTAAATTCCTTTTTCATTTCTCCCCAAATATTAAACTAAATTTTTTAAAAGTATTTTTAATTTGTTTAATTTTACAATCAGCTTAGTCTGGTAATCACTATCTTTGATTAACTTATAGCTGTTGGATTGGTATCCACAATGTAATTGAAAAATATTGCTCCATTAATAAATTATAAATATTTTTTAAAATTTTATTGTATTTTTATTTTGAGTGAATTATAATTTTTTTTCTTTGTTTTTATCCAGGATGAAGATGATGCTAAAAAACAGGGTTTTAAACTTGAAAAAGTTGGCCAAGTAAGTAGATCAACTGCTGGGGCAGATGTAATAGGGCATTGGCTTGCATTATGTAATATTATCTTTGCCCCCACCCTGTATATATATATATATATATATATATATGCGTGTATATAGATTTCTCAAAATTGCTATGATGTACAAGACTCTATGTAATTTAAAATCTCCCCCAAATTCTGTTTCTATTCCAATCTCTGCTCTCCCAACTAAAAAAAAAAAAAAAAAGTGGTAGTAAAGTAGCAATGGTTCTCCAGGCAATAGAAAAAGTAAGTTTTCTTTCTAGAGAGAAAATGCCTTGGCTTTTATCTCTCTTCACTGGCTGAACCATTCCAACCAACTGGAATGACAGGATGCTTATAAAGAGACATTACTCATAATCTAGAGGTTGAGAGTTCAATCTCTTTGCTGGGCAGTACAATGCATTCCACCTTTTTTTTCAGCCACTTATAAGAGATAAGTGGACATCTTGCAAGCAAGATACGTGCACACCCACTTAGCCTCACATGTAATTCATTTCTCCTTTTGCTACAAGCAACGTGAGTTGCGACTAGGCTTACTCGCGTAGGCTTGCTGGTCCAGTGTGCTTCGGCCAGTGGACCGGTTGTGTTTAGTTAATAGCGTCGATCCTAGGTGCCCCCCTTGAGGGGGAATGCCAATGTGATCGATGCAATTTTTCTACCTACCACCCATGAGTCTCGGCTTGTGGGTGGTGCCCACATAAAACGGCCTTGTGCCATATCATGTAAAAGTGGGAAACATGTAAATTGGAACTCTTATCTTTTTAGAGTATTCAACTTGTGATATACACCGATTTTGTTACTTACCATTTGTAGCTCTTTATGCATATTTCTTGGTAGTGATGATTTGTTTCAGAAGGATAATGCAATTCTTTCAGCCTCATGCACATGTAACACTAAACTGGTTCCAGGAACTCTTGACTGTCTGACAGATATTCCACTCGGTTATTTCCTATAACTCCAACATAAACAAAGGGGAACCACTCTTGACTGATTATTTATTTATTTTCCCATTGAACTAACCCTAAACCTGTCTTCTTTTTTCCTAGTAGATCAATAAATAAATAAATAATTTATCAGTCAAGAGTTGTTCCCCTTTGTTTATGTTGGAGTTATAGGAAATAACCTAACACTAAACCCGTCTTCTTTTTTCCTAGTAGATCAATAAATAAATAAATAAATAAATAATTTATCAGTCAAGAGTTGTTCCCCTTTGTTTATGTTGGAGTTATAGGAAATAACCTAACACTAAACCCGTCTTCTTTTTCCCTAGTAGATCAATCAATAAATAAATAATTTATCAGTCAAGAGTTGTTCCCCTTTGTTTATGTGTGAGTTATAGGAAATAACCTACCACTCTATTCACCAGATTTAAATTCCACCACTTCACTGAATTCTCTGCAGTCACTTCCAACAAACACAATGTAGTGGAATTGGAAAATCAGCATAATCAGAGATGTGGCATATAAGTGAACCTCTCTGCAACAATCTAAAACAGTTGACTTGTAGCTTGAGGTAGAACCACTACTACTGAAGTTGAGTATAATAACAAAATGGTGTCACCTGTTGGAACTTTGTTGAATATGAAAGGAATACAGATAACAACACCATAGAAAGAGGGAGGGAATGTACAAGAAACCATAGATCCATGTCGAGCATAGAAACTGTACAGAGACATGTAACCAAACGAATACCCTCCATCAGGCATCTGCCATACTCTGAACGTCTTGCTGCCCTGGGAATGGATTCATTGAAACTTCGGCGTCTGGCAACTGACCTGGTAAACGCTCATAAGGTCATTAATCATCTTAACAGCAACCTTGAGCACCTTTTTGATCTCCATCTTTTTAACACACGTGGGCATGCCTACAAAGTCAGAAAATAGCACTGCTCACGTGACTTTTGGAAACATTTTTTCATGCTCAGAGTTGCGGAGACATGGAATAAACTGCCCGCATCTGTTGTAGGCTGCCGAAGCACTGAGTCTTTCAAAGCCTCCATGCTTCCTGTAGTCCGCCGACACTATACCTGATGCTACTCTCCACATACATATGCACACACGCATGCATATTACTACTGTAAACTGTTCATGTTCCTGACACTAATACATTATTCTGTGTACTTGACATGAGACTTTGATGAGTTGTGGTGCACCTGAGCACTGTACACAATAAATTTCATTATTATTATGAAACCCATAAGATTCCAGGAGATATAATGTGATTAGTCTTGCTAATAAGAATTTAGCATAACCAGACATAGTTTATTATTTATCTGGTCTAAAACATGTTTGATAAGATTTAATTCCTTATTTGGTTCGTAATACACTTCCATACAAAAAAGAGTGAAGACTTTATTTATCAATCAAAATTCCTAATAAACATTCATAATTAGTTTTATTATTCTATCTAGTCTAAACATGTTTGATAAGATTTAATTCCTTATTTGGCAATCAAACCTTCGTAATACACTTCCATACAAAGTGTAGGAGTGAAGACTTTATTTATCAATCAAAATTCCTAATACACATTCATAATTAGTTTTATTATTCTATCTAGTCTAAAACATGTTTGATAAGATTTAATTCCTTATTTGGCAATCAAACCTTCGTAATACACTTCCATACAAAGTGTATAGGAGTGAAGACTTTATTTATCAATCAAAATTCCTAATAAACATTCATAATTAGTTTTATTATTCTATCTAGTCTAAAACATGTTTGATAAGATTTAATTCCTTATTTGGCAATCAAACCTTCGTAATACACTTCCATACAAAGTGTATAGGAGTGAAGACTTTATTTATCAATCAAAATTCCTAATACACATTCATAATTAGTTTTATTATTCTATCTAGTCTAAAACATGTTTGATAAGATTTAATTCCTTATTTGGCAATCAAACCTTCGTAATACACTTCCATACAAAGTGTATAGGAGTGAAGACTTTATTTATCAATCAAAATTCCTAATACACATTCATAATTAGTTTTATTATTCTATCTAGTCTAAAACATGTTTGATAAGATTTAATTCCTTATTTGGCAATCAAACCTTCGTAATACACTTCCATACAAAGTGTATAGGAGTGAAGACTTTATTTATCAATCAAAATTCCTAATACACATTCATAATTAGTTTTATTATTCTATCTAGTCTAAAACATGTTTGATAGGATTTCAGTCCTTATTTGGTAATCAAACCCTCGTAATGAATCTCTTTGCAACAATCGAGAGACAGTTGACCAGTAGCCTGAGGTAGAACCACTACTACTGAAGTTGAAGATCATAACATACAACTTGATTATAGACAGCCTTGGAATGCACCCTATTGGAGTTTGCTGACTGCATATTCTGGAGACAGATAAGACACCCACAAAAAAAGGGGTGTATTTGAGTATAACACTTAACTGCATCTAGTGACGAGGCTCCAGTTTTGGATGTTTGGGGAGTGTGAAGTCATCTCTTTGTTCCATTACTCCCAGAGTGGTAGTACTTGTTAGGGTCCCATCTCTGGATCAAAAAGATCTGTTTGAGATAATATTAGAAATGATTGTGAGCACTATTAATAAATTGTCTCTTAAAACATTGATACTTCAACTAAGTATGTTGTGTTTAATTGTTTGAAATGATTGTGAAAGTACATTTTTGTATTGTATATAATTGGAGATCTTAATTAAGTAAGTAAAGTCGACGGGGCGGCCTAAAGTCGGTATCAGCCAGTCAGCGAGGGAGTCTATCCCCTTTTCAATAGCGCTAGACCAAGGAGATTGTTTTTAGCATCTGAGGTGGAGCGCCACACCTACCATCAGCTCCTTACTTTACCGCACAGATCCCTGTGCTACTCATACGCTGAGTTGGCGGGGACCGGTATCGAACTAGGAACCTTATGGTTTCTAGCCGAACGCTCTACCGACTGAGCTTAATCCAGCATGAGTTGACATAACCATCAAACCAACAGCTCAGGAATGTGTCTGAATAGATATACTGACGCAATGACTCTAGTCATGTGTGATGGTCATTATTCATTATTTTCTTTTGGGGGGGGGTGCCTCATTTTCTATCCATCCATCTATCTCTACTCTTCTTTTAGCTCTTAAATTACCAGTAATGCATATAAGTTGTTTAAATCATTGACATCTCAAACACTGTGCTGCAGCTAAATTTACTATCTTATCTCCAATGCATATTTGTAAGCAAAAACAATCTAGATTCTCCAAAGAAAAAGACAAGAAAATACTTTAATGTTCATGAATAATTCAGATATGGAATAAAATAAGCAATTTTTTATTTACTAATAATTCCAGTAAAACAAATGTTCTAACTCAAGTATCAGAGTTAACAGAGAAATAATAAGAAACACAAGGATAGGTAAAAAGGTTTACTAAGCAAAAATATAAGGTGAACAGATTAATTAGCAATTACTAGGTTGAATCAACAAGTCCTGTTAGATCTTGTTGTTTCTCTCTTTCGAGTTTTAGTCAGACATTATTTTATAGGAAAAACAGATGATTCCATTCTCATTATTTATGTACTATATGACAACAAATATAATATTCATTGATTTTATTTGATTATTTTTGCTGCAATTTTTTTCTATTTTTTTTTTTTTTTTAGTATTTGAGAAAAGAAGACTTGCAATTTCCTGCTGATAATACTAAAAATCCATGGATCAAATTTTGTGATCGGGAACCTGTCATGGCTGGTAAGTTGGAAAAACTTGTTTTTATATTTGCAGAATTGTAAGATGTGACAAAAGGACAGCCTTTCTAGAATTATACTAGATGAGCCATGAACCTGTTGGGTTTCTACTGGAACAATAGTTTTGATGTTTCAATTTCAGGAATGAAGGATTTTAATTTTTAAAGTTATTTTTGTTATATTTTAAAGATAAAAAAATTATATTCAGCATAGACACATACTCCATGAAATTATTACTCAGTTTCAAATTGAACTGGAAACTGATTTATTCTCTTAGAGTATTTTAAATGTATTGCTTTGATAAAAATCTTGCTATGATGTGCTGTTTTTGCTGGAGTGCTGTTGTATTCTTCAATACAAGAACTCAGCATAATGAGAATTTTGATAATATATAGATAGATGTATCTGGTTTGTTGAAACAAAAAGAGAAAATTTCTCTCGCACACAGACACAGATATATATATATATGGGAGTAAAATGAGGAAATCAATCTGACAGTATGTGGAGAAATGTAGACAAACATGGGATGTTACACTAGATGGAAATTTATTTCTGGTGATAATGTTGAAGTTCTAATGTTTCAGTCTTTCAGACTTTCTTCAGGACACGAGCTGAGTTCTTGTATTGAAGAATTCAATTCTCTTCTTTTTATCATGAGAGGGAGGAGGGTGGAGGTCAACTGCTGTTGGTGTGGGGTGAATGTTTGGGGAGTAAGAGAATTGAATTCTTTTCAGCTTGTATCCTGAAGAAAGTCTGAAAGACTAAAACGTTATAGCATCGACATTATCACCAGATATAAACTTCCATACAATGTAACATCCCGTGTTTGTACATGAAACCATAAAATTACTGAGTGGTAGTACCCTTTTAGGGTTCCTTCTATGTGTCAAATAGATCAGTTTGCAAGTTAATGAACATTATTTCTACCAGTTTATTAATACTCATGAAGTTAAACAAATCACATACAAAAAAAAAGAAGCAAGATTTGGCATTAAATAACTCACAAGGGTTGATATACTTTTAAACACCAACCAACCAACCCATAAAATAACTTGCAAAAAAAAAATACAAAAAAAAGACTGACTACTTCAGCATTAAATAACCCAACAAGTACCTCTTCCTTAAACCATTATTCCCAGGTCCACCCTGATTCGAAGTGGTAGTTCCTGTTAGGGTTCTATTTGTGGGTCAAATAGATCTGTTTGAAAATTATTTATATTAGAAAACTTGATATTGTTAAGTTTCTGACCGCCATCCTTGGCCAGTTGAAAAGGACTTAAAGTAAGTAAGTCCTGAACTATAGAATCCTTTGGTAAGTGAATAAGTCCTGAGTTGTGGAATCCTACGTAGTGTCAAAGGTCCAGTGATATAATCCTATGTTCCATCGTCCACGAAGGTTCAAAGTAGTTGTGAGTAGCTAAGATCAGAACAGCCGATATAAATAACAATATCAGCAGCAGAGCACTGCCAGTGATTGGCCAATAGATTGGTCACATGATTATTGCCGAGTCTGTAAGTAGAAGTGGGCATTTGACACATGCCTTATAACACAAAAACTCCAACAGATGTCATGTAACCTATTTATATAACTTATTTGAATTATTAGTATTAAGTTACTTGAAGCTAAAATTGATTACTAAGCATTATGTTACTTGAAACCATATAACTGTGTGTAAACAAATATTACATTTGAAATAGTTACTGTAAATGATATAATTGTTTATAAATTATTAGTATTCAATATGAGTACGCAATATCTTATATCAAGTTGGCGTAAACAAATGATTATAGACAAAGTGCAATTAAAAAAATGGATGTACATTGCATTTTATTTATATATATATATATATATATATATATATATATATATATATATATAGTTTTAAAGTCGTTGGTGTAGCCTAAAGTCGGTATCAGCCAATCGGCGAGGGAGTCTATCCTCTTTTCACTAGCGCTAGACCAAGATGATTGTTTTTGTGTCTGAGGTGGAACACCACACCTACCATCAGCTCCTTACTTTACTCGACAGATCCCTGTGCTACTTATATGCTGAGTTGGCGAGGGCTGGTATCGAACTAGGAATCTTGTGGTTTCTAGCCGAACACTCTACCAACTGAGCAAACTCGTCCATATATATATATATTAAAAAAAAAAAAATGGACTCTCTTGTCGATTTTCACGCATGAGTGTTCATCCAGTGAACAACCAACACAGTGATTTGTTTATAGTGGTGAAGGCTTGTGTAGGACCATTCCACACTTTTTGGCACAGTCGATAGGAAAGAATTGGTGCATCAAGGAATGCCACGAACCCAATCAACGACTGACCTCAGGAATTTTGAATTCAGAGTTATCCCTCTCCTAGACTGGTTACCTACCCAAGGTTAAAGAGCCCAGTCTGCCATACTTTTTAACCCATAGCTGGAAGGAGAATATATGGATTCATACCTTTCCCAAGGGTATTAGCGCTATGTGAAATGCCAACAGCTTCGTCTAGGAATTGAACTTGAATCGACGAGTCCATTTTCCACGACTCTAACCACTAGCCCACGCGCCAACTTATATCATCAGCAGGAAATTGCAAGTCTTCTTTTCTGAAATACTAAAAAAAAAAGAGAAAAAAAATTGCAGCAAAAATAATCAAATAAAATCAATGAATATTATATTTGTTGTCATATATATATATATATATATATATACACTAAAGCATGAAACCAGGGTCATAGAAATTCCCATGTAGTGCATTAGTGCATTCATCAGCCAGATTGATTAATGTGTATATAATATATATATATATATATATATATATAGTCTGGCAATCAGTAAAAAATTGTAAAACTACCAGTAATGGTAAAAAGCTTGTCCTGACTGCCCAATTTTAAAGAAAATTATTATATTAAAAAATTTTTACTGCTAGTTTAAACCTATTATGTCATTGAATACAGCTTGTTGAAATTTTTCTTTTGTACATAGAATATATTTTTCTCTTTCTCCACTTGTCAAAGCTATATCTATCATCCAATAACATTAAAACATCATGTTGAAAAACCCAGCCTCTATGGTGTCATGGACTGTAAGAATGATTCTAACTATGATCTGGATAGGACTGCTGTGGTTCTATCTTAGATATTGAATAATGGAGCAAAAATACTGTAAACCTGTTTATTTTTAAAATTTATTTTACATTGCAAATATTACATACACACATGCACGCAAGAGAAAAATGGAAATTAATCTGACCATATGTAAATATGAAAACGAAATATTCAGAGGATATATTTTCTATATATGATAATGTGCCAATATCTCAACTTAAAAATCTTTTTTTTTTATAAATCATCTTCAGGTTTAGTTTCTTTGTTTAATGGCATATCAAGCTTTATGGATTATTTAAATTGAATGTCATTCTTGTACATGAACAGACAGAAGTGGTACTATTCAACCCATTGCTGGGAGTATGAGGTGGTTCATGCCTTTCCCAAGACTATTAGTCCAAAAGTGAACATAATAGCACAGCTGAAGTTTGAATTTGTTAACTATGGTGTTGCAGTCCAACATGTTAGCCAATGTGTATGAGATCCCCCCCCCCCTCATTTTCAGGGCAGATATAATAGTTGTTAAATGTTTCATGTGAAAAATATTTTCAAATGAAAAGTTCTGATTTGAAAATATTTTTCGGATGAAACATTTAATATTTATTATATCTGCTCTGAAGATGATTTATCAACAAAGAAAAACAAAAAACAAATGAATAATGACAAAATACCCCCCCCCCGCCCCCCAAAAATGTTGGTACATTATCATACAGAGATGCTGATAGGTACTCGTCCTGCGTCCCTGATGCATTCAAGCTAACTGTAAATACATTTCAATAGTTTTTTTGAAACAAATTATACATGATAGGTTTCAAGGTAGGAGTTAGACGGCTTTAGTTGTTTCACCAGATCATAAATAAAAACCCTATAATCTATTAAGAAACTTTAGTTGGGACCCATTAATTTTCCAGGGGACTCATTCAAAGCAAATATGAGCGTCCCAGGATGCACTAAATCAAAAAGCTATCAGCATCACTGATCATATATAAAAAAATACATTGTCTGAACATTTTGTATTTTTTTCATATTATATTTTTACGTGTGTGTGTGTAATAATAAAAAAGATTTATGGAATACTTTTTAATCTCCTTGATGTTTGGTTAGCTGATTGAATCTTTGTCTGATCAAACCAAAATTAACATTTAGAGTTGAAAAGTAATTTTTTTCTTTTTTTTTTTTAAAATTTAGATTGATGTTTTGTTTTATTCTAATTTTCAGCAAGCACTTTGTTGTACCCTGTGAAACCCAATAAATCACTGGTTCAGGTGCAACAAATTTTAGAAGATAAAGTAGAATCTGCTCTTACAAAACCTACAGTAAGTGTTACACAGTCTTCCATGTATTCAAATAACTTCTCTCTCTCCTCCTTTCTCCTCCCTCTCTCTCCCCCTCTCTCTCGAACTTCCTTTCATCCTCTTTGTTGTTTTGGGACATTGGCAAAAAACCCTCTTTTCCTTTTGTTTTGAGACTTATACTTTCTATTATCTCTCTCTCTCTCTCTCTCTCTCTATTGAACTTAATTTGTTTAAAAAACAAAAAACAGCATTTTTATTACATTTAAGTAATGAATCACAGGTGATCCACAAATCAAAGCCACTGACATAACCAGGCTAGATCAAATAATTTTCAATGCTTAATTTGAATATTTGACTCTCCCTTATGTTTTATAGCATTGATTATTATCAAATAATGTCCTGACTTGTTTGCAATCAGTCTCAACTAGTATACCAACCATGGAGAATCATTCAATGAGAAATGTTCGACCAGAAATTGCAAACTACTCTTGACACATGTTTTGCACTTCTCAGCCACCAAAAATTTGATGACAGTCCTCTGTTCAAGCCTGGAGCACTCTGTTTGATTTGTTGCCCCTTTTGAATAACTTTAAAAGAAATACAAGGTGTGTCAAAAAAGTATCGAGATTTTTTTGCACTTTTATGATACACCTTGTATTCTGAAAAAAATTAACATTCCATTCATTGTTCATTTCTATTTTGGTAAATACAGGTTCAATCTTGATACTTTTATGATACACCTTGTATTTTTATGAGATTAAAATGCTTTTTGCTATAAACCAATTCCAAACAATGCAGAGTTTACATTTATGGAAAAAAAAAATTATTTTTATTTTTTTCAGAAAAGTTTCCCTTATAAATGACCCTCGCATTTCTGCTCCTGTTAAAATGTTCATTAGTTTTGTTCTATGATATTTTTTTTCTATTTTCCAAACTTTTCATTGTTGAGTGGCCAAAACTTGTGTCCCTAATTTAAGTTTTATCTCTCAATAACAATCGTAAAATGATGGGAAACAGTGTGTTCAAACACAACCTGGTGGATTTTACCTCTTTATGGAACTGATAAGATATGAATGTTGTTTACTTTAGCAGGCCAGAAAGTTTATAAGTGTGATTACGATTGAGAACAAACTGATTGCAAGCAACATTTTTTTTTTTTTTTCAATATTTCTGTATCTTGCTATGCTTGTTTTCTTGTTTTGTATTTATTTTTATTTATTCATTTTCTTTTAGGAAGTATTACATTTTTATTGTCTTCAGAATAATAACTGTTTTTATCTGGATATTTCATATCTTATAGTTTTTTTTTGTTTTGTTTTTTTAAACAAGAAGTGTGATAAACAGCACTATGGACTGTGAGATATACTCCTCTTTTGAAGAAGTATATATCAATCACAGAATTACCTATATAAAGTTTTGAAATAATAACTGTTTTCATCTGCATATTTCATATCTTATAGTTTTTTAAATAATAGATGGAAAAACAGCACTATGAACTGTTAGGCATATTCCTCTTCTGAAGGAGTATCTGCTGGTCATAGTCATCTCAATAAAGATTCAAAATAATAACTGTTTTAATCTTGCTATGAGCTGTGAGGCATACTTCTCTTTTGGAGGAATATCTTCTGATCATAGAATCATCTCAATAAAGATTCAAAATAATAACTGTTTTAATCTTGCTATGAGCTGTGAGGCATACTTCTCTTTTGGAGGAATATCTTCTGATCATAGAATCATCCCAGTAAAGATTCAAATTAATAATTTGATAATAGTTCTAACAAGAAGTTTAACATCATCAGCAAATAATTCTATTTCTATTTTTATATCATTAGGTAAATCATTTATGAATATTAAAAACAACAAAAAGGTCCGAGTACTGATCCCTATTATTTATTGAATTTTTTTTTTCAGACTGTGATTGGAAGGGAATGTCATTGCACGAGTTTGATAAAATTATTCTCTTCACAGCATCAACACAAGTAAGTCATCATCATCATCATCATTCTTTTTTCAAGTATAAAACAGGAAAGAATTTCAACTGGATTTGTACTACATAGAAAGTGCTTGAAAACACATTAAAAAATATTCCAAATGAATTTCAATTATAAAAGTGCGCACGCACACACACACACACACACACACACACACACACACACACACACACACACACACACACATATATATATATATATATATATATAATATGTGTGTGTGTGTGTATTCACATATGGTAAACTGCTGTGTATACTGCACACTTTTAAAATTCAAAAGTACCTTGATTTTTCTCATTTTTTTGTCATGTCTGGTGACCTCATCGCAGATGGAAAGTATTGTGTACTCTATGAGTGAACTGGGTTATTTCTTGAAATTTTGATCTGAAATTGGTGTATTCATTATTTATGGTGTGTGTGTATATTATATATATATATATATATATATATATATATATATATATATATATATATATAGCATTACCCTTAATCAGTGGCGCAGCAAATAAACACTTTTCACATATATAATATAGTAAACTCCTTCGGTGATTTTTCTTTTGGCCATACATATGATACTGATGATTAATTTCAGAAAGTACGGGTGTGTTGGTATTTTCTTTTTTCAAAATTTTTTTTAACCCAGATGTCAGTTTGAGAAAATTTTTTAATTTTAAAACTGAGTTATCGGTTTTTTTTTCACACCGGTTGAGTCTATAAATAATATATATATATATATATTATATATATATATATATATATATATATATATGAGATTGGCTGAAAATTTCATATGATGTGATCATATCTGCTGTTGATGACTTTTTTGACCAATGGGATCCAAGCACTGCAACACTGATGGAAGAAATGTATGGACTGCAAGATGGACTATGTTGAAAAATAAACCTCATTTTGTCACATTCCATGAGAGTATCTTGGTCAGTCTATGAACTTTGCATTTGACCCTCATATGTGTGTGAGAGAATCATATTCAATTGTCATGTGGGATGCCATTATATATAAACAGGTTTTTTCAGTCCCCTGGAATAATTGACAGAATATTATGAAGTTTATTGATCTGTCATATAATAATAATTAGAGTCAGAGTAAGTACTTCCCCTTACCCCCAAGTCTGTCTTGTTATTTATGCTTTTTCAGTGGCATAAATGCTAACATTATTTTGATAATATAACTTATCTATTCATACAGTGAAATTCCTATACAATATAGTAGATTATAGGTACCCTGAAATAGTATTGGTGTTTATGGCTGTAGTTTTAACTTTTAACTTAGAAAAACTGAATAGTAAATGGAATTGAACCTGAAAGACTTAGCTCAGTCATGGGCAAACTCTGGCCTGTGGGCTACATGCGTCCTGTGATGCTTTATGAATGGCCTGCTTAATTTCACAAGGAAAGTAAAAAAAACATTTTTTTCATTGTTGAAGGAACATATTAGAAACCAATCTTACTACTTTTATGAACATCTCTATTATGTATTATTATATTGATATTTCATTGGTCACTTTTAAATTGAAAGGTAACATTAAAATAAGGATGTATAATAGAAATGTACATAAAAGTTGTAAGATTAGTTTTTCATTTTATTCATTTGACAATGCGAAGTTTTTTATTTTCCTCATGAAATTAGGCACGCCATTCAGAAACATTGTAGGCTGCATGGAGTCCATGAGCCATAAAAACTGACAAATAAAATCATTTAATTGTCAGATGGTTAAATATGCCACCTGAAATTTAAAGAAAATAGTTTTAATAAAATTTTGATTCACAGATTATGAAGATTAATATGAAGATATTAAAAAAAAAAAATGATGAAATCGTTAATAAAAATAAAAATGAAATATGTGACATTGTGGGTGTTGGAATATCTTTGGTATATAAGGTGTGCTGAGGATCACAACTTGTACTTATAAACTCTTCTAAACAGCATGGTGAATCGGCCCATTAAAATGTTCAAATATGTAGTTGGTTAACTATTTGTGCAGATGAACGGACAAGGATTATACAATTATTTAACACGGACCAACTGACAAGGATTATACAATTCTTTAACATGGATCAAACTTTATGCCATAATGGATGTAAAACTACTCTCATCTAAAGCCCCATAATGGCCACACAAATCAAAACAGTGGGGAATGAGCAGTGTTATTCTTGTGGAAGAATTATTGGAGCGGGGGCTAATGGAAGAAGAAAGATAATTTGAAAAAGAATTTAGCATTTGTTATAACCCAAAATGTTACGAACAAAAATGATAATAATACAAAACAATATTTGTTTTTATTTCTCACTGACCATAATACAGGAGGATTAATATGGACAAGGCATTTACTATCCACACATGCATGTCATGCAGCCATCTTGTTTTCTTGCTTGATCATCCTGCCTTTTCTGATGTTGCCTTCTACTACCCTTTTACTAAAGAGTGATATTGCTTATTAGGGAAGTGTTACCTCCCTTAACAACATTAATACTGTTTGAATCTGAAGGTTTATATTCCTGTATTAATTTTTAACTCCTTTTTTTATTTTCTAGGAAAGATATTGAGTTGCTTCCACGGATTGCACAGTAAGTAATTTTCAGGATTTTTCCTAATTTTGGTGTTTGTATTTATCCAACCCCTCCACACTAGCAGAATGCGACACAAGATCATTTTTAAATGAAGTTTAACTGGTTTGAATTCAGAGTTTTTCCTTCTCCTAGATCGCTTGCCATACCAGAGTTAAAAGAGCCCAGTCCTCCTACTATTTTACTCATAGCTGGAGAGAATAATTGGATTCATACCTTTCCCAAGACAGTGTTGTCCAGGATTTGAACTTGCTTTGCCATGTCCATTTCCTACAATGATAACCATTATACATTGAGCCACGGCCTACTAATATTATACGGCCGGTCATGTTACATGGAGAACTCCGAAATTATCAGGCCGACTTATATTTTAACCCATTCTGGTCCGCTTATAAACTTGATGCAGAAAGGGAGATAACTTTAAAAAATTTACAGAAAATAATAAAATAATACCGTTAAAATTTATTAGTCATTATTTTAATTTAATTTTAATTCTTTTCAAAATTAAAATACGTTATTTATACTTTGTCTTTCACTAATCTATGAATTATAAACGGCTGTGATTTACCTTGTTTTTATGCTTTTCAATCACGTATACGGTCTGTTTTGCCTTATAGACGCTATTTTGGTAAACTTACTAACGCATGTTTTTGCATTTAAATATTAATTTTTTTAAAGTTTTTTTGCGATAATTTGTTTACAAAAATGGTTAACAAATGTGTTGCATTTGGCTGCAACAGTGGATATCATACTGATAGTGAAAAATTATCAACGTTTTCTTTTCCTCTTGGAAAACCCGAAATTCTCGAGAAATGGATCAAATTTGTTAACCGTCATGACTGGATACCTACGAAGAATTCAGTTTCTTTGTATAAAACATTTTGAAGAAAAATTTATTTTGAAAGGAAAACGAAACACACTTAAGTGGGATTTACATCCAATTCCTACAATCCATTCAGAAAAAATAAGAAAACCGTCTCTTTTGCCGACAACAACAGAATTGAGGAAGCCACCAAAAAATTCGACGGACCTACAAACCAGATGAATTACAAGATTTTCTTTCAACTGATACAATAAAGGATTTTAGTCAATTGGAAGAAGAAAAGTTTTGTCTTAAAGGGTTTGAATTTAAAAAACGGAAGATTATATTCTAATTTATAGAATAGTTTTTGACAACGAAACATATTTTCCATCTATAAAAGAATGCATTCGCATTGATAAAAATCTTCACGTGAAACTCCAATATGATGGAAACCCTATACCGTTACCCCAGTGGTTTATTCATGGACACAATGCTAAACTTACCAGATTTAGCATGTTAGAAAATTTTCCAAATTATATTAAAAAATGTGGTGGAAGAACATCCATACACAATATTAAAAGAATTGCAAAAAGACAACATTTCAAACGAAGAGGTCGTCCCTCATTTTCTCCGGAGATAATTCGTTTTGCCTTGCTACTTCGTTATACCTCTAAACAAGCTTACAAATTACTTTTGGAGAAGTTTCCATTACCTTCTTTTTCTTTATTAAAGAAAATTCAAAGTGGTGGTGTTGAATCCATTTCAGCTGCAAAATCACTCCGTGAAAAAGGTCATCTTTCTCAAGACTGTATTTTAATGGTTGATGAAATGTACATTCAAAAAGGAACTCAATTTCATAGTGGGGAGTACATTGGTGCAAATGAGAATGATGAATTTTATAAAGGTATAATTGTTTTCATGATTACCGGACTTAAAAAACAATACCATTTGTCGTCAAAGCTTGCCCTGAAGTAAAAGTAAATGGTGAGTGGCTTTCTCATGAAATATTGAAATGTATTTCTCAAGTTTTAAATGCTGGATTTTTTATTAGGGCAGTTGTTGCTGATAATCATTCATCCAATGTGAACGCATTTAATATTTTGCTCGATAAGTTTGAGGGGGACAAAAAGTACTACATAACTATTCCTAATTCTCCTAAAAATATATTTCTGTTTTTTGACTCTGTACATTTATTAAAAAATATTCGGAATAGTTTACTGAACAGAAAGAAGTTTGTATTTCCTTGTTTTAGATTTGAAATATCAAATATTCATATTTCTTCTGAGAATGGGTATATAGCTTGGTCTGATATACACAAAATATATGACAAGGATATTATTCTAGATGCTAAGTTACGTAAGGCCTCAAAGCTAACGTTTAAAGCACTGTACCCTAGTGATAATAAACAAAATGTGAATTTAGCTATTGCTATTTTTCATGAGACCACTATTGCAGCTTGTGAAAGTTACTTTCCCGATCGAACTGACATGTCAAACTTTCTGAAATTAATATCATGCTGGTGGACGATAGCAAATTCAAACCAAAAATACACACCTAATTTTTTGAATATGCAGTAAATGGACACGATGGGAAAATTGATTTCTTCAAAAAATTATCTGATTGGGTTGAGTCTTGGGCACAGATTTCAGATTTTTGTTTAACAAAGCAAACTTCTAAAGCTTTTATTGTAACTTTGAGAGGTCAGGCTATGCTTATGCAAGAACTTTTAGGGGAAGGATATGAATATATTTTCACCCGCAGATTTCAAAGTGATCCACTTGAAAATAGATTTTCCCAATATCGACAGATGAGTGGTGGTAGGTTTTTGGTGAGTCTGCGGGAAGTATTGAACTCTGAAAGAATATTGACCTGTCGATCTCTTTTAAAAGAAAACATTAACTTTTGGAGGAAGGCCTGAAGCCAGTTCTAAAAAACGATCACTCAGACTTCTTGATATTTTGGCCCAGCACGAATCAGAAATACAAGAACTCTCTTTGTCACCAGACAGTAAAGAAGTGGCTTACACAATTTCAGGTTATATCTCCAAAAAATTGATTAAACGTTTTCAATGTGAAATGTGTTCCCTGGTCATGGTAGGCAGTGATAGGGATAACGCTATAGAGAAGCAATATTTGATTTACTTTCTCGAGGAGGACTTACGATACCATCTAACCAAATGGCAGAATTTGTTAGTACTTGTTTGCTATACTTGATTATGCAGATAAATTTATTGCAAAACATAAGGAATCTACAATAAGAGAGTCTGCTGAAATAATTTTGGAAACTTATTCTCCAAAATATATTTTTACGTGTGAACAACACAGTGAAAAAGGAATTAAATTTGCTTCAAAAATTGTTGTAAATATATTTTACAACAACAAACAAAGGCTTGCATCTGACGAAATTCGAAAACAAGCAGTAAATCACTTTTAAAAAAAGACAAAGGTCAAAAGAAAATTGATTTATGAAGAGATTGTTGGTAAGTTTCTTTTTACGATTATTTGTTTTGTATTACTGCATAATTTTTTAATAACGATTTTTATTATCTTTATGTACAATCTTTTCATATTACATTTCTGAAGAAAAAAAAAATTGGGTATTTTTGTATACTTTTAACATTTTCCAGCCTAAACCTACAGATTGACTATCAGGCCAATAGGCCTGTTAATTTTTGCCTCTTAATGTAACATGTCGGGCCGTATAATTAGTAGCCGTGATTGAGCACATCTACAATTCATTGATTCTGGTGTTGTTCATTTATCTAAGATTTACTTTGCTTTTTTTTTCTGTTGTACTCAGAATTTTTGGTTGTTTCCTATAACTCCAACATAAACAAAGGGGAACCACTCTTGACTGATAAATTATTTATTATTTTCCCATTTAAACTAACCCTAACCTCTTTTTTCCTTGTTGATCAATAAATAAATAAATAATTTATCAATCAAGAGTGGTTCCCCTTTGTTTATGTTGGAGTTATAGGAAATAACCAAATTTTTTTTTCCCAAACTGCTGCCCTTTTATTGATGTTCATTTTTATCGATTACTTCCTATGTTCTATCTTATCACTTGATATTTTGAAAGAAAGTCTTGTCACTAGTATGCCACGATGTTTGACAGAAGAGAGTGGAGTGAGCCCTGAGCAAAACACACTTAACTTTTTTTGCTCAGACAGGGTACCAATGAAAGGCCATTGTCAATCTTGACAACCCTGGCAGATTTATTGATTGTTTTAATGGCATGTCAATGGTCCTATCATAATAGATAAGGCCCTAACATACTATTACTCTGGGTCAAAGTGGACAGGGGAGTAATGGCAATGAAGGAGTACTCCACAAATCATATTCTGATTTTTTTATTTTTATCATGCAATTGATTTTAAGTTGACTTTTAATATGAAAAGGTAACAGAAAGTCCCTTTGCAATGGTGAAGGATCTATATGCAAAAGAACCCAACAAAGATGAAGAATAATGGGGAAAAAAATACTTAAACACTCATAAAGATGATCTCCGTTATCACCTGTTATAATTACAAGAAAGTTTTAAATATACATTAGTACCTTGACTTTAGGGCCAGTTCGGCTCTGTCAGTAGAGCGTTTGGCTAGGAATCACAAGGTTCCTGGTTCGATACCGGCCCTCGCCAACTCAGTGTAGGAGTAGCACAGGGATCTGCATGGTAAAGTGAGGAGCTGATGGTTGGTGTGGCCGCCGCCTCAGACACTAAAATAATCTTCTTGGCCTAGCGCTAGGAAAAGGGGATAGACTCCTCGCTGTCTGGCTGATACCGCATTAGGCTGCTCCGACAACTTTTTACCTTGACTTACGAATTTAATTCTTTGCACTTGTAACTGAATTTCTTCATATATAAAAATCAATTTTCCCCTTTGAAATGAACTGAAATGCCATTAATCCACTCTACCCCCCTCCCCAATCACCCTAATTTGTTTTTGTTACGTTTTCTAAATAAGAAAAATAGCACTGTATTGTATAAAAGCATAATAAAATAAAATATAATGAATTATGTGTTGCTGTATGTTTAAATGTTTTTGTTTTTTTATAAATAGTATTTTTATTTAGTGTAATGAATTTGGAAACTTAAATGTCTTTTTAGTGAACTTATTAACATAAGCGTATATGAAGTTTGCTCATACCTCAATATTTTAACTCACAACACATAGCAAAAAATCAGCTGACTGACAGCTTGGAAAATTCATAAGTTGGGCACTCATTAGTCAAGGTATCACTGTATTGGTATTCTGAACATTAGCTACATAAATGAGAGTAACCTCCCCTTTGTTTCTTTCACTTTGAGGAAGCCTTATCTACACTGAAAATA
The DNA here is from genome assembly GCA_023376005.1 of Doryteuthis pealeii. Classification (NCBI taxonomy): domain Eukaryota; kingdom Metazoa; phylum Mollusca; class Cephalopoda; order Myopsida; family Loliginidae; genus Doryteuthis; species Doryteuthis pealeii. The sequence goes on along the minus strand of CM042144.1, from coordinate 54,330,622 downwards.
TTAATTTGTTTGAATCAATACAACTGTATGTTTTAACACGAAAATATCATAAAATGTGTTCTTAATTGTGTTTGTGCATTATTTGAAATGAACTTAATTGTTATTAAGAACACATTTTATGATATTTTCGTGTTAAAATATGCAGTTGCATTGATTCAAACAAATTTGTATTTTCAGTGTAGATTTATGGTGAAATGAAAATGGCTGACCAAAACATAAGGCTTCCTCAAAGTGAAAAACAAGGGAGGTTACTCCCATTTATGTAGCTAATGTTCAGATTACCACTGTATTTACATGTGTAATTGTATCTTTTTTTTTTTTTTTTCAATATCTAAAATGGATGATCAGATTGTTTCAATGTAATTCTTTTGCAGATTTTCTGTAACCTATGGAACCCAATTGTATACTGTATTCACCACTACAACATTGCCCTGTGATAATCTCTATATTATCCGAACTCCAGATACCTCGGAGAGGTAAATAGATGCCTTTTTTCTTTATTTTTTATTTTTTCAAAAGAATGTTTTCTTCTTATAGGAGTTGTGTCACAATGTTACATTCAATATTTCTAAAAATATTGAATTGGTATTTTGTCATTTTTGCCCTGCAAAACTTTATGGATATTAATCAAATAATATATATATATATATATATATATATATTGATATTAAAACCATAAACTGTACAAACAAATGATTGTTATTAATGAAGGTGTGATTTTCAAAAAAAGATTGCAATGGAACATTGAAAAAAAAAAGTTATGTTTGCAATCGAACATTTACAAATAAATCAAATTTTAGCATTAAATAGCCCAGAAAGGTTTGATAGGCCATTAAATAAATCAAACCAAAATTTGTGTGTTTCTGTGTGTGTGTGTGTGTGTGTGTGTGTGTGTACATATATATATATTATATATATAATATATTATATATAAGTTTGGGTAGTGTGAACATGAAGTCAATGGTGCTTGGTTACTGACATTTTCTTGCTTATGCAAGCTTCAGACCAAATTTGGTCTGAAGATCACATAAGTGAGAAACTGTCAGTAACCAGGCGCCATTAACTTCGTTTCCACGCTACCTTAATTTTTTATATATATTCTTTCTTTCTTTCTTTTTTGAAGTTCGTCGCAGACGACGATGACATCACTCCATATCTTCAGTTGTGAACCCTCTATTGGGTGATATATATATATATATATATATATATATATATATATATTATATGTGTGTGAGGATTGGAGTAAATCCGACAATGTAGTGAAGATTAGAGGGAGAAATGTGGACAAAGGAACAAAACTCAGACAAGTATATGTAGGAGATATATTTCGCAGTGCATTGAGCTCAGCTTCATCAGTTGTTTATTTGATCATTAACGTATCATACATGTGTTTTATAGAAGAGAAAGTGGATGGGAGATGGGTGAATTTGGGTATATATATATATATATATATATATATATATATATATATATATAAAATGTATACTAACCCTGAAGATTCGCACTACAGCGAGAAACTGCAGTCAGAAATTTGAAGCCATTTGTTTTTAAACCTGTATTTAGCTCTTTATATTGAGCACTTTTAAATCGTTTTTTTAAAGAATCCAGAATTAAATATATTTGTTTGCCTGGTGGATTTAAAGATAACTCTAATATATATATATATATATATATATATATATGATTTCATGTGTGTATATAAATTTGAGTTTAAAAAGAAATTGTGTGGTGTAAAATCTTTGTTCAGTCAGTGAAAATAAGAGAAATGTTTTGTTATTGTCATTAACTTTATCAAAACATCATATTTACCATTTTGTTCTTTTATCTTTTACCATCTTTCAGGCAAGCTGGAAGAATTTTTAGTCATCAAAGCCAAGTATTATCTTGATGAAATACTACAAAGTTTCTTCTAATTAATTGTAGATAATTCATCACTTTCTTCCTTTAATTGGTGTAATTTGCAGCAGTACTTGTTTGAATCAATTGTTTGGGTTCTTCAAGAGTTCATAATAGAGTATAGGTGCTAGGGCTTGACATGACTAGCTGATTGATCAGATAGTGACGCTCCAACCACCTGTCTAGCCCAATTAATGTAAGAGTTTGAGTGTTGCATATCACAGGACCACTTAATATCTGGATCACAGACTGCTTATCCACCATGATCCTGTACTCATTTTCACGGTCATTACCCACAGCCAACAAGTAGACCCATTGGTTGAGTGTGGGTGGGGGGTCTTATCCTCTGCAGAGGTACAATTGCATATTCTACAGACCTAGCCAACAGGGTGGCACATTCTTTGAACAAAGAATGGTCTTTGGTAGAATTATTAATTAAAGTGTGATAAAAAAGTGTTGGAAAGAAAATCATTTAAATGGCTAATTCTTTTTATTATTATTATTTTTTTTAGGCCAAAAGATTCTTTTCAAGTTGCATCAATTTGTATCAAGTCACTCGGTCCACCAGATGAAGAAGAAAATGATGAAGATCCTGATGCACACAAGGACAACAGCTCTTTAAATACATCCATGTAAGTTATTGTTCCAATTTTTTCTCTTTGTTTTTCAGATTCTAAAATCTCTGCACAAAATTAAGTTTCTTATTGTCTCAAAAAAAAAAAAAAAAAATCAGAAATTGCTGTATTTTTCATAAAATTTCAAAATATTGGAAAAAAAGTGAAAAAGATCTTTTCTTATATTGACCTTTTTTAAAACTTTTTTCCAAATTAAAAAAAAAAACATTTCACTGGAAGAATTTTGTTTAAATTAGGATATGAAGGTCGGTTGAAAAGTTCATAGGCTTACCAAGATAGTCCTGTGTAATGTAACCAAATAAGATTTATTTTCCAACATAGTCCCTCTTAAGCCATATTCTCAAAAGAATATTTACATTAATTCTTTGCTACAGAAAAAGCATAAAATAACAAGACAGACTTGGGGGCGAAGGGAAGTACTTACTGTGACTCTAATTATTATTATATGACAGATCAATAAAACTTCATAATATTCTGTCAATTATTCCAGGGGACTGAAAAAAAACTTTGTATATAATGGCATCCCACATGACAGTGTATGATTCTCTCTCTCTCTCTCTCTCTCTGATATGAGGGTCAACTGCAAAGTTCATAGGCTGACCAAGTTACTCTTATGGAATGTGACCAAATGAGGTTTATTTTTCAACAGTAGTCCACCTTGCAATCCACTCACTTTTTCCATCAGTGTTATAGTGCTTGGATCCCATTAGTCAGAAAAAGTTACCAACAGCAGATATGACCTCAACAGATGAACTTTTTAGACTCCTCCGCCTCCCCACCTGTAAGCATCATCTCTTTTCTTAATCAGAAATTTTTCAGATTTTTTTCAAATTAGTGTTGAAAGTTGCTCTGTTATATTTCACTGAAAATATATCGCCTTGTTGAAACTTTGCTTAGAATATGACAGTTAGGGCCAAAATTTTGGTACAACAGCACCTCCCCTTTCTTTAAAATTTTATAAAAAAAATTAAAAATTGTAAATTGTCACTTATTTTAATTTTTTTCCTCAAGAACAAAGCCTAAACTACATGTAAAAAAAAAATTGTATGAATTTCTTAATTATAACAATGAAATAAATCATGTTAAACAGAGTACATCTTCAAGAAAGAAAAAAAACTTCAAAAATGCGCTAATTTGACTGATACAGATTTTAATTTATAAAATTTTCCGATTTTAAAACTGTAAAACAAATGAGTTTTACATGTGATTTTTTTTATCCTTCCACTTCATAATACAGCAAAAATTATATACAGTTTCATTCATTTTTTCTGAGTTATGTTGAATAAGTGCTAGGGATTGACATAACTAGCCAATTGATCAGACGGTGCCTCTCCAACCACCTGTCTAGCCCAAGTAAGGGAAGAAGTAGTGTGTTGCATGTCACAGGACCAGTTAGTACCCATATCAAGGACTGCTCAGCCACCATCATCCTGTCCTCAGGCTTCATGGGTTGCCACCTACAGCCAGCAGCCAGGTAGGGGGAGGGGGTGTTTAAAAAAACATGAAACTTCCCCCATACATACATTTAGTGATTAGGTTTTGTCTTCTCTTAGACATTTGTTTGCGATTTTATCTTCATTTTTCATATTAATGTAACACAGTATAAAATAATTACGGTTAAAATAAAAATATTTCCAAGAAAAGAAAAAAAAAACAATAACCCTATTCTCTAAGTAAATCTTCACATAATTCCTGACCACAGACAATCCCTTTCATCCTAATTTTCAATGCTCCAATATATGATTAAAAGATTTTTTTACTTATCAGATTCTTTTATCACTATTAGCAGGAAATCTTTAGTTATTGAGTGTAGAAAATGACTAAAGCTAAGTAAAAAAGTGGTGGAGTACTGGTACTGTTAGTGGGCAGAAAAAGTAATGCTGAAACATTGCTTATAATTTACTGGGTTCAAATATTATTGGTACTACAATAAACTGATTTTTTTTTCTTCTATATCTCCCGCAACACCCACTCACCAAATTGGTTGTATCGTTACATATGCAATCATTAGAGAGAAACTATTTGATTTTTGTTTAATAAATTTCTACCCTTGATAGCTTGAGTTATTTAAACAGCTAGTTATATAGATAGGAGGATATTTATTAAATGCTTGGTCTAAATAGTTAGGGACTCAAGATGAGGTATAGTAAGCAGTCATCAGGAAATGTCCTTCTAAAAAAAACCTGCCTTTTATTGGTTGGTTGATATAAATATTGATTGATTCATTGATTTTAATGGCATGTCAACCTATCTAGGAATATTTTATTCTTAAAGGTTAGGGAATCATTGTACCTTCATATTTACATTAGTTGTTAGTTTTTTTTTTTTTTTTTTTTTTGCACATGGTCCTCTGATATGAATAATTTTCAAACCCATAGATGGGACCTTAATAGGTACTACCACTCCAAGTCAGAGTTGACCTGGTAGTAAATGGCAATTTTTTTGAGTAATTGTTTCTTGAGAGATTTTTGTTTTGCGAATTGTTCTTGTGAATATGAATAATTTTTAAAACAAATCTATTTGACCCCTAGATTGGACTTTAACAGGTACTATCACTCTGGTTTAGAGTGACTTGGTTGTGGCGGCCGGAAGTTATTGCTTCAACAGACAGAAGTCGAATGGCAAAAATAAGTTGGGGTTTTTGCACATATGGATCGCGCAACCTAGGGAAAAATAAAATTCAAAAATAAATTCGTAAAAAATTCAACCAATCAGAGCGTTCCCGCTTAAAAAGAAAAATTATCAAAAGGAGCCTCGCTGATCCTTACCTGATTACCTTATAAAGTCTCAAGACTTTTTTCATTTTCAAAAGCAGAAAGATCTTCATTTGCCTAAAGGGGAATTCACATAGTCACCCCTTTTAAGAACATTTCGCTTACATGCTGAAGGTATCTATCTATCTCCTCTCTCTTGAATAAACCTAGCTTTCGGAGATAAAACCTTAGATTTCATTCAACTTATGCCTGACTGCTTTTGAGTTGACTTTAAAACTTTCACCTTTTTTTCTCACTTTTGAACTGTGAAATACCAGCTTACATTTTACATTTGAACTTAAAAAAAGAACTTTTGGTGGAACCTTGCCCAGTATTCAATGCTATCTTTTTGTATACAATTCTTGTTAATACAATTTTGTTTGTTTAATCAAGAAGTTTTTTCTTCTATGCCATTGTGCTTGATTTATTTATGGTCTTTAAAATGTTTGAACACTTTTATTGAATATTGACATCAAACAGCCCTACAAGTCACAATAGTAGTAATTGTAATGAAGGGTACTCCACACACCTCAGATCTCCACAACAGGAGTCTTACCCTAAGGTGCAGTTTACTGTAATAACCAGGAACAACCTTTTTTTCTTTTGGTGTGTGTGTGTGTGGGGGGGGAGGTCTTATCCCTCTGCAGTGGATATGGTCAGCATATTCTAAGCCCCAACCAACAGGATGTTATAATAATTTGAAACTCATTTTAAAATATGAAGTTGATTAAACTGTGTATTTACTGCAGAAAGTTTGGAAGTATACTTTGAATTGAATGTATATTGTTTTGATAAGGTTTACTTAGTCTGGTATGGAAAGACAGTGAGGATGATATGATTAGGGGAAACAATTTTATGTGTCAATACTTAAGCATTTCGGTATATTGTACCATCTTTAGGACACTGTAAGTAATGTTATGTGAGGGACAAAATGAAAGATGTTAAGTGTATAGTAAATGTGTGAATATGATGTTATTAACCGTTAATTTTTATATGCACGTTTGTTTACGAAAGCCAATGACGTGATCAATGCATGTGCAAAAATGGAAGGTGAAGATCACATGATGACGCATGCATTAACGTGAATAGGCGGAGAACAAAAAGTTAACAAAGATATGACGTATTTCATATGGAATATTAATGTTCGAAAAATAAGATTAAAACAATTAGTCTGGTATATAGGTCTCAGGTTTCTTACATTACCTGCTATTACTAAGATGTCACCCATCTAAGCACTGATTAGGATCATTAGTGCTTAACTTTAGCAATCTGGCTGCATTATATTGTTGTTATTTACTAAACTTTACTTGCTTGCATTACCTGCTATTTCTAAGTGGTCACCCATCTCAACACTGATCAGGCTCATTACTGCTTAAATTTGGTGATCTATGAGGGTGAGTCAAAAAGTAATGTCACCAAATGTCTCTCAATAGCAATGTCCACCTTCAAACGAGAGTATGTATCCCTGTCCCAAATAAAATTCTATTGACTAATTCTTTGAGACTATGTGGAGAAGTAGGCATGTGATCCACAGAGGAGCAGCTTCATTTTGATGTATGATACACGTTTCTATGTTTGGTAATTATACCTTTCCTAAACTATGGCATTACTATTTTGACTTCCCAACTTTAGTGATCTAGTGCTTTTTCATGATTTGGACCAAAGTTCCATTGGTATGCTTGTTGTCTGTTTGAGATTTGTTAAATCCTTGGATATTGGTATTAGATGGAAAAATATCTTTGCAGTTTGCTGGTATGCTGTTGTCTGTTGAAAGTTTTGTTATCTTGGATATTGTATTAGATGGAAAAATATCTTGCAGTTTTTTTAAATTTTTTTATAAATTTTTTTTATTTAACGTACAAAAATACCCCTTTTAAAAAAATAAATTAATTTCATAAAAATTGTCTGATTCGTTTTTTTTTTTTATTTAGATGTTTCTGATAATATATCTGAATGCTAATGTAAAGTTTTAAATTATATTCACACAATTCCTAAATTAATTAGTGGTTTGTTTCCACTTCTCCAGAAATAGGATCATGTGTGTGGGGGGGGGGCGTTATTAGGTGTTGCTATGTCAGAGTGGAAGAAACATGATTAAAAATTCGCTCCGCAAGTTAGTAGGTCAACCTTCTATTAAACTTGGATCATCTAGTTTAATTTTGTTCTTTCTGAGATTCAGAAAAGTTCATTAGTGTAACCTTATTAAGGCCATTGTTTCTCTTCCCACCAACCTCTAATGCCATGAAAAAGAAAAAGAAAAAAAAACATTTATTTCAATTAATTTTACAAGAATGCTGCCTAAAAGAGGCAACTATTCAGTTATGACTATTTTTTCCTTCTACTTTCATCCTGGAATGCATCAGTTTTTCAGCAGTGTTTTTGAATTTTCTGAGTTGAACCAATTTTGACAAACTCCTTGATATTCTAAGTTGATGAATTATGTATTCATAAATCTCTTGAAATAAAGAAACAGTTTGTGTGTGCCAGATCATTGGGAGACTTAACTGAAAAATTTTTTTCACAGATGTGGTTAACGTACCACCATAGTGAGAGAGAGAACAGACACGCAACAGCGTGCAATGTATATTTATAAATAGCTTAAAAGCCATCCTATGGGCACAATTAAAGCCTAGCTCCTGCAAGCTCTGGCTCAACATGATACTTCATGTATTGTGTTCATATTAAATTTTTCATACAAAAAATTAATCACAGCAAAATCAATGTAAAAAAAATCATCAAAAACAATCACAATAACCAAAAACTGGGAATCGCAATTCAGGATTGTGGTTTGGAATCGACGCTGAAATGTTTTTGATTTGCTCATGGGGTCGGCCGAAAATTCCAAACTAATATGATATGTTGGGTCTATTGTGATTGTTTTTGATGATTTTTTTTACATGATTGTGTGGTGATTATTTTTGTATGATAAATTTAATATGACACAATAATGAAGTATCATGTTGAGCAGAGCCCTATGCAGAGCTAGCTTAATTGCGCCCAATCGGAATGGCTTTTTTAAGCTACTTATAATATACATGCACGTGTTTGCGTGTCTGTCTCTCTCTCACTTTGTGTACTGTTAACAACATCGTGAAACAATTTCATTAAGTGCCTCCAATGATCTGCAACACACAAACTGTTTTCTTTATTCAGAGATTTTATGAATAACATAATTCATCACTAAATATCAAGATTGTCAAAATTGTCAAACTCAGAAAATTCAAAAACATCTGTGAACACTTGATGCCATTCCAGATGGAATAGAAGGAAAAAAATAGTCATAACTGAATAGTTGCCTTGCTTTTAAGGCAGCAATTCTTGTAAAATTAATTGAAAATAAATGTTTTTTTTTTCCTTTTTTTCTTTTCATGCATTCAGAGTTGGGGAAGAGAACAATGCTTAAAATAAGAGTTTTACACTAATTGAATTTTTCTGACATCTCAGAAAGACAAATTAAACTTAGTGATCCAAGTTTAATAGAAGGTGACCTACTACTTGGGAGGAATTTTTAATCATGTTCTTCCACTCTGACATAGCCAACACCTAATAACGCCCCCCCCCACACACATGATCCTAATTCTGGAGAAAGTGAAACAATACAAACAAATAACTTAGGAATGGTGAATATAATTTAAAACTTTACATTAGGGCATCAGTAATATATCAAACATCTAAATACAATAAAAAACGAATCAGAACAATTTTATGAAATAATTTATTTTTTTTAAAAGGGTATTTTTCAACAGTTTAAATAAAAAAAATTATAAAAAATTTAAAAACCTGCAAAGATATTTTTCGCATCTATACAATATCCAAGGATAACAACTTTCAACAGACAACAAGAATACCAGCAAACTGCAAGATATTTTTTCCATCTAATACAGATATCCAAGGATAAACAAACTTCAAACAGACAACAAGCATACCAATGAATCTTGGTCAAATCATGAAAAAAACGCATAGATCACTAAAAGTGGGCAAGTCAAAAAAGTAATGCCCATTGTTTAGAAAAAGGTATAATTACCAACATAGGAACGTGTATCATCATCAAATGAAGCTGCTCCCTCTTGTGGATCACATGCCACTTCTCCACATAGTCCTCAAAAAGAATAGTCAATAGAATTTATGGACAGGGATTACATACTCTCGTTTGAAGGTGGAACATTGCTATTGAGGAGACATGGTGACATTCTTTTTGACTCCACCCTCAGATCACCAAAATTTAAGCAGTAATGAGCCCTGATCAGTGTTGAGATGGGTGACCACTTAGAAATAGCAGTATGCAGCAGAAAGTTTAGTAAATAACAACATATAAGCAGCAGATGCTAAGTTAAGGCACTATGATCCTAATCAGTTGCTTAGATGGGTGACATCTTAGGTATAGCAGGTAATGTAAGACAACCTGAGACCCTATATACCAGACAATTGTTTAATCTTTTTTTCGAACATTAAATATTCATATGAAATACGTCAATATCCTTGTTAACTTTTTGTTCTCCGCCCTATTCACGTTAATGCATGCGTCATATGTGATCTTCACCTTCCATTTTTGCTACATTGCATTGATCACGTCAATTGGCTTTCCGTAAACAAAACGTGCATAATAAAAATTAACCGGTTAATAACATCAATATTCACACATTTACTATACACTTAACATCTTCATTTTGTCGCCTCAATAAACATTAACTTAACAGTGTCCTAAGATGGTAGCAATATACCGAAATGCTTAGTATTGACACATAAAATTGTTTTCCCCAATCATATCAATCCTCAACTGTCCTTTCCATACCAGACTAAGTAAACCTTATCAACAATATACTTCAAATTCAAAGTTACTTCCAAACTTTCTGCAGTAAATACACAGTTTAAATCAACTGCATATTTAAATGAGTTCAAATATTTATAACAATCCTGTTGGGTTGGGGCTTAGAATTGCTGACCATAATCCACTGCAGAGGTGATAAAGACCTCTCCCCCACACACACACACACCAAAAGAAAACAAAGTTGTCCTGGTTATTACAGTAAACTGCACCTTAGGTAAGACTCTGTTTGGATGATCTTGAGGTGTTGGAGTACCCCTTCATTACAATTACTACTATGGTGACTTGTAGGGCTGTTTCGACTGTCACGTATTTCAATAAAAGTGTTTCAAACCATATTAAAGACCATAAAATAATCAAGCCAAATGCATAGAAGAAAAACTCTTGATTAAAAACAAATGATTAACAAGAATGTATACAAAAGATAAGCATTGAATACTGGGCAAGGTTCCAACCAACAAGTTCTTTTTTTAAGTTCAAATGTAAAATGTCAGCTGGTCATTCCAACAGTTCAAAAGTGAGAAAGAAAAGGTGGAAAGGTTTTAAAAAGTCAACTCAAAAGCAGTCAGGCATAAGTTGAATGAATCTAAGGTTTATCTCCGAAAGCATAGGTTATTTCCAAAGAGAGAGAGATAGATAGAATACGCTTCCAGCATGTAAGCGAAATGTTCTTAAAAGGTGACGTGAATTCCTTAGGCATGAGAATCTTTCTGCTTGAAAATGAAAAAATCTGACGACTTTATAGTAATCAGGTAGGATCAGCGAGGCTCCTTTTGATAATTTTTCTTTTAAGCGGGAACGCTCTGATTGGTTGAATTTTACGAATTTATTTTGAATTATTTTTCCTAGGTGCGCGATCCATCTATGTGCAAACGCACTTTTTTTGCCAATTCGACTTCTGTCTGTTGAAGCAATCAACTTCCGGCCGCCACCCAAGTCCACTCTAAACCAGAGTGTAGTACTGTTAAAGTCCAATCTAGGGGTCAAATAGATCTGTTTTGAAAAATTATTCATTATTCCAAGAGCAAATTCGCAAACAAAAATCTCTCAAGAAACAATTACTCAAAAAATTGCCATTACTACCAGGTCAACTCTGACTTGGAGTGGTAGTACCTATTAAGGTCCATCTATGGTTAAATATATTTTTGAAAATTATTCATATCAGAGGACCAATTGTGCAAAAAAAAAAAGAAACAACTACACAAAAAAATGTAAATATGAAGGTACAATGATTCCCTAACCTTTAAGATAAAATATTCCTAGATAGGTTGACATGCCATTAAAATCAATGAATCAATCAATATTTTATATCAACAACAATAAAGAAGCAGGTTTTTTTAGAAGGACATTTCCTGATGACTGCTTACTATACTCATCTTGAGTCCCTAACTATTTAGACCAAGCATTTAATAAACATCCTCCTATCTATATAACTAGCTGTTTAAATACTCAAGCTATAAGGGTAGGATTTATTAAACAAAAATCAAATAGTTTCTCTCTAATGATTGCATATATAGCAATACAACCAATTTGGTGAGTGTGTGTTGCGGGTGATATAGAAAAAAAAAGATCAGTTTATTGTAGTACCAATAATATTTGAACCCAGTAAATTATAAGCAATGTTTCAGCATTATTTTTCTGCCCACTAACAGTAGGTACTCCACCACTTTTTTACTTAGCTTTAGTCATTTTCTACACTTCAATAACTAAAGATTTCTGCTAAAAATAGTAATAAAAAATCTGATAAGTAAAAAAATCTTTTAATCATATTGGAGCATTGAAATTAGGATGAAAGGGATTGTCTGTGGTCAGGAATTATGTGAAGATTTACTTAGAGAATAGGGTTATTGTTTTTTTTTTCTTTTCTTGGAAATATTTTTTTTAACCGTAATTATTTTATACTGTGTTACATTAATATGAAAAATGAATAAAATCGCAAACAAATGTCTAAGAGAAGACAAAACCTAATCACTAAATGTATGTATGGGGGAAGTTTCATGTTTTTTAAAACACCACTCCTCCTACCTGGCTGCTGGCTGTGGGTGGCACCCGTGAAAGCCTGAGGACAGGAATGATGGTGGCTGAGCAGTCCTTGATATGGGTACTAACTGGTCCTGTGACATGCAACACACTACTTTTCCTTACTTGGGCTAGACAGGTGGTTGGAGAGGCACCGTCTGATCAATTGGCTAGTCATATCAATCCCTAGCACTTATTCAACATAACTCAGAAAAAGAATGAAACTGTATATAATTTTTGCTGTATTATGAAGTGGAGATAAAAAATCACATGTAAAACTCATTTGTTTTACAGTTTTAAAATTGGAAAATTTTATAAATTAAAATCTGTATCAGTCAAATTAGCGCATTTTTGAAGATTTTTTTCTTTCTTGAAGATGTACTCTGTTTACATGATTTAATTTCATTGTTAATTAGAAATTCATACAATTTTTTTTTTTACATGTAGTTTAGGTTTTGTTCTTGAGGAAAAAAATTAAAATAAGTGACAATTACAATTTTTAATTTTTTTTATAAATTTTAAAGAAAGGGGAGGTGCTGTTGTACCAAAATTTTGTCCCTAACTGTCATATTCTAAGCAAAGTTTCAAACAAAGGCGATATATTTTCAGTGAAATATAACAGAGCAACTTTCAACAACTAATTTGAAAAAAATCTGAAAAATTTCTGATTAAGAAAAGAGATGATGCTTACAGGTGGGGGAGGCGGAGGAGTCTAAAAAGTTCATCTGTTGAGGTCATATCTGCTTGGTGACTTTTTCTGACTAATGGGATCCAAGCACTAAAATAACACTGATGGAAAAAGTGAGTGGATTGCAAGGTGGACTACTGTTTAAAAATAAACTTCATTTGGTCACATTCCATAAGAGTAACTTGGTCAGCCTATGACTTTGCAGTTGACCCCATATCAGAGAGAGAGAGAGAGAGAGAGAATCATACACTGTCATGTGGGCTGCCATTATATACAAAGTTTTTTTTTCAGTCCCCTAGAAATAAATTGACAGAATATTATGAAGTTTATTGATCTGTCATATAATAATAATTAGAGTCACAGTAAGTACTTCCCTTTGCCCCCAAAGTCTGTCTGTTATTTTATGCTTTTTCTGTAGCAAGAATTAATGTAAATATTCTTTTGAGAATATGGCTTAAGAGGGACTATGTTGGAAAATAAATCTTATTGGTTACATTAACACAGGACTATCTTGGTAAAGCCTATGAACTTTTCAACCGACCTTCATATCCCTAATTTAAAACAAAATTCTTCCAGTGAAATGTTTTTTTTTTTAATTTGGAAAAAGTTTTAAAAAGGTCAATATAAGAAAATCTTTCACTTTTTTTTCCAATATTTTTGAAATTTATGAAAAATACAGCAATTTCTGATTTTTTTTTTTTTTTGAGAACAATAAGAAAACTTAATTTTGTGCAGAGATTTTAGAAATCTGAACAAAGAGAAAAATTGGAACAATTAACTTACATGGATGTATTTAAAGAGCTGTTGTCCTTGTGTGCATCAGGATCTTCATCATTTTCTTCTTCATCTGGTGGGACCGAGTGAACTTGATACAAATTGATGCAACTTGAAAAAGAATCTTTTGGCCTAAAAAAAAATATAATAATAAAAAAGAATTAGCCCATTTAAATGATTTTCTTTCCAACACTTTTTATCACACTTTGAATTAATAATTCTACAAAGACCATTCTTTGTTCAAAGAATGTGCACCCTGTTGGCTAGGTCTGTAGAATATGCAATTGTACTCTGCAAGAGATAAAGACGCCCCCACCCCACTCAACCAATGGGTCTACTTGTTGGCTGTGGGTAATGACCCGTGAAATTGAGTACAGGATCATGGTGGATAAGCAGTCTGTGATCCAGATATTAAGTGTCCTGTGATATGAAACACTCAAGCTCTTAACATTAATTGGGCTAGACAGGTGGTTGGAGCGTCACTAACCTGATCAATCAGCTAGTCATGTCAAGCCCTAGCACCTATCATCTATTATGAACTCTTGAAGAACCCAAACAATTGATTCAAACAAGTACTGCTGGCAAATTACACCAATTAAAGGAAGAAAGTGATGAATTTTCTACAATTAATTAAAGAAACTTTGAAGTATTTCATCAAGATAATACTTGGCTTTGATGACTAAAATTATTCCAGCTGGTTCCAGAAATTTTTCACTCTAATTCACTATAGTATTGCACCTTGACCCTGGATTCCCCGGAAGACTGATTTTTTTTAATTCTTGCTGAAAGATGATAAAAGAACAAAAATGGTAAATATGATGTTTTGATAAAGTTAATGTCAATAACAAAACATTTCTCTTATTTTCACAGACTGAACAAAGATTTTACACCACACAATTTCTTTTTAACTCAAATGTAATAACACAAATGAAATCATATATATATATCACAGTTATCTTTAAATCCACCAAGCAAAACAAATATATTTAATTCTGGATTCTTTAAAAAAACGATTTAAAAGTGCTCAATATAAAGACTAAATACAGGTTTAAAAACAAATGGCTTAAAATTTCTGACTGCAGTTTCTCGCTGTAGTGCGAATCTTCAGGTTAGTATACATTTATATATATATATATATATTATATATATATATATATATATATATAAATTACGTCTCCCAATCCACTTTCTCTTCTATAAAACACATGTATGATACGTTAATGATTCAAATAAACAACTGAGAAGCTGAGCTCAATGCACTGCGAAATATATCTCCTACATATACTTTGTCTGAGTTTGTTCCTTTGTTCACATTTCTCCCTCTAATCTTCACTACATTGTCGGATTTACTCCAATCCTCAACACACATATATATATATATATATATATATATATATATATATATATATCATAAATAGAGGGTTGCACAACTGAAGATATGGAGTGATGTCATCGTCGTCTGCGACGACTTCAAAAAAAGAAAGAAGAATATATATAACAAATTAAGGTAGCGTGGAAACGAAGTAAGGCACCTGGTTACTGACAGTTTCTCACTTATGTGATCTTCAGACCAAAATCTTGGTCTGAAGCTTGCATAAGCAAGAAACTGTCAGTAACCAAGCACCGTTGACTTCAATGTTCACACTACCCAAACTATATATATATATATATATATATATATATATATATATATGTATATATACACAACACACACACACACAGAAACACATAAATTTTGGTTTGATTTATTTAATGGTATCAAACCTTTCTGGGCTATTTAATGCTAAATTTGATTTATTTGTAAATGTTCGATTGCAACATAAATTTTTTTTTTTCAATGTTCCATTGCAATCAATTTTTTTGAAAATCACACCTTTTTATTCATTAATAAACAATCATTTTGTTTGTATAGCAGTTATATGGTTTTAATATCATATATATATATATATATATATATATTATATATTATTTGATTAATATCCATAAGTTTTGCAGGGCAAAAAATGACAAATACCAATTCCAATATTTTTAGAAATATTGAATGTAACATTGTGACCACAACTCGCTAAGAAAAACATTCTTTCTGAAAAAATAAAAATAAAGAAAAAAGGCATTATTTACCTCTCGAGGTATCTGAGTTCGGATAATATAGAGATTATCACAGGGCAATGTGTAGTGGTGAATACAGTATACAATTGGGTCCATAGGTTACAGAAAATCTGCAAAAGAATTACATTGAAACAATCTGATCATCCATTTAGATATTGAAAAAAAAAAAAAAGATTGCCATTACACATGTAAATACAGTGGTAATCTGAAACATTAGCTACATAAATGGGAGTAACCCTCCTTGTTTCTTTCACTTTGAGGAAGCCTTATGTTTTGGTCAGCCATTTTCTTTCACCATAAATCTACACTGAAATACAAATTTGTTTGAATGAAAAAACATGCACTGCATTTTAACAACGAAAATATCATAAAATGTTCTTAATAACAATTAAGTTCATTTCAAATAATGCAGCAAACACAATTAAGAACACATTTTATGATATTTTCGTGTTAACATACAGTTGTATTGATTCAAACAAATTAATATTTTCAGTGTAGATAAGGCTTCCTCAAAGTGAAAGAAACAAAGAGAGGTTACTCTCATTTATGTAGCTAAAGTTCAGAATACCAATACAGTGATACCTTGACTAATGAGTGCCCCAACTTATGAATTTTCCAAGCTGTCAGTCAGCTGATTTTTTGCTATGTGTTGTGAGTTAAAATATGAGGTACGAGCAAACTTCATATACGCTTATGTTAATAAGTTCCACTAAAAAGACATTTAAGTTCCAAATTTATTACACTAAGAAATACTATTTATAAAAACAAACATTTAACATACAG
>CM042144.1:54304409-54314040 GCA_023376005.1 Doryteuthis pealeii | reverse complement strand
TCTCTTCTTTTTTTTATTGTGTAAATTAAAATTTTCTATTATTTATTTTCATTGTAATACAACCTTGGGAAAATAGGGCCAGTTTAGTTCAGTTGGTAGAGCGTCCGACTAGGAACCACAAGGTTCCTGGTTCAATACTGGCCCTTGCCAACTTAGCGTTTGAGTGGTAAAGTGAGGAGCTGATGGTAGGTGTGGCACTCTGCCCCAGACACCAAAACAATCTCCTTGGTCTAGCACTAGTGAAAATGGGATAGACTCCCTCACTGTCTGGCTGATACTGACTTTAGGCTACCCCGACGACTACTTTACTTTTTAGTTATTAGTAATTGTTTCTTTTACATTCTAATCTTATTATAATGGACTTTTGGTGTTTGTCTGTCTATAACCAAAACTATGTCACTGCTTACGTCACAATGCTCTTAGGAAATATGTAAGTTTATCAATGAGTATCTAATTTATAGTCAAAATCATTAATACATAGAATAGATCTTATTTATCAAGGATGTCTCTGAAAATCTGAGTTAGATTTGCCTCAAAACAGCCCATGTTATTAGTGTGTTTAAAATCCTGCAATATATCTTATATATCATTAAGAAATAAAGGTTTATATAATATATGTTGTGGTTAATTTCTATACTGGTTTTTACAGAACAGAGTTTAATAAATAATTACTTGGTCTTTAATTGATCTTTAATATTATTGTTTTAGTCTACAGCTTATTAAAATCAATCCTATTAATGATTTTATATAGAAACCAATTGAAATAAAATTAAAATAAGTGTAATATTTTTATATGTTCTTATTTAATTCTGTTTAATTTATTATATTTCATTACATTAAAATTTAAATACTTATGCTCGGAAGGTGCGTATTCTTGCTAGTTGTACTAATAAAAATATTATAGTTTGACTTTCAATCTACTGAATGGCTGGTAATTGTAAACAAAACCAAGCAAAACATTCTTGCCACCTTGTATTATCTGTTCTTTGAAAGTGATAGTTTTTTTTTTTTTTTGTTGGGGGGGGGGGTTCTTTTTTTTTTTCTTTTTTTTTTTTTTTCACTAAATAATTAAAAAATTGCAAACCTCTTTTAATCATTGAGTCCCTGGGTTGATTAGACTCCATGTCCAACTGAAAAGAGATTCTTGTACGCTGGATCCTAAGCCACATTGGAATAAAGGGAAACAAAAGGGCCTACTCAACAGCCAAGTCAGCTTAAAATATGACACCCAACAAAGTAAAAATTCCATACACTGACTTGAAACCCAAAATCAACAAATTCTTCTATATTTTGTGTAGAATAATTTGTTGATTTTGGGTTCCAAGTCATTATATAGAATAATGTTGGAATAACAATATACACAAACTCTTTTTGATAAAACCCATGCTAGGAGGCTGAAAACTAGCTTTCAGAAAATCCAAAAAGAAACGGGTCATTATATGGCAATTACACATTGGTAACAGAACACTTAAACACTCACTTATATTCAAACAATAGGAACAATCACACTATAAGGTGTATCAAAAACATAGAGATTTTTTGTACTTTTTTGACACACCATGTATTGTGAAAAAATTAGCATTCCATTCATTGTTCATTTCTATCTTGGTAAATACAGCTTCAATCTCGATACTTTTATGACACACCTTGTAGTATGTCAAACATCCTATATGGTTAAACATTTTCTCATGAAATGCAGAGATTTAGTTCTTATTTGATAATGTTTTTTCAATGCAAACAATATAAAGGATCTATTTAAAAATGTTGACAAGGATGACATTTTGTCTTTGAAAATTATGCTAAAAATTATAACATGATCCAGAATCCTACAAAGTTATAACATGATCCAGAATCCTACAAAAGTTATAATATGATCAAGTACCATACAAAACAATTATTAAAAACCTATACCAGAGGATTTCGAAATATCCTTAAAATGAAACATTTAAAATGAATAAATAAACTCTTAAACAATTACACAAAAATATAAATATAAACAATGCATGCAATTCCCTTACCTCCAGCCATAAAATAACCCCAGAGGAAAAAGATTTATTGATTGATTGATTTTACCAGCTGTTAAAATCAATCAATCAATCAATCTTTTTCCTCATCTCAGCATTTCTTTCCTTCCATTCAATTTCTGAAGAGGAATTCTGAAAATGAAATAATTTGCTCATTTTAAATTCCTTTTTCATTTCTCCCTAAATATTAAACAAAATTAAAAAAAAAATTTTTTTAATTTGTTTTATTTTACAATCAGCTTAGTCTGGTAATCACTATCTTTGATTAACTTATAGCTGTTGGATTGGTATCCACAATGTAATTGAAAAATATTGCTCCATTATATCAATTATAAATATTTTTAAAAATTTTATTGTATTTTTATTTTGAGTGAATCATAATTTTTTTTTCTTTGTTTTTATCCAGGATGAAGATGATGCTAAAAAACAGGGTTTTAAACTTGAAAAAGTTGGCCAAGTAAGTAGATCAACTGCTGGGGCAGATGTAATAGGGCATTGGCTTGCATTATGTAATATTATCTTTGCCCCCAACCTGTATATATATATATATATATATATATATATGCGCGTGTATAGATTTCTCAAAATTGCTATGATGTACAAAACTCTATGTAATTCAAAATCTCCCCCAAATTCTGTTTCTATTCCAATCTCTGCTCTCCCAACTAAAAAAAAAAAAAGTGGTAGTAAAGTAGCAATGGTTCTCCAGGCAATAGAAAAAGTAAGTTTTCTAGAGAGAAAATGCCTTGGCTTTTATCTCTCTTCACTGGCCGAACCATTCCAACCAACTGGAATGACAGGATGCTTATAAAGAGACATTACTCATAATCTAGAGGTTGAGAGTTCAATCTCTTTGCTGGGCAGTACAATGCATTCTACCTTTTTTTTCAGCCACTTATAAGAGATAAGTGGACATCTTGCAAGCAAGATACGTGCACACCCACTTAGCCTCACATGTAATTCATTTCTCCTTTTGCTACAAAAACTCAATTGGAACTCTTATTTTGTTAGAGTATTCAACTTGTTATTGTCAGTAAGTCTACTGAATTTTGAATTAAGTACAACTTAAGCAGTGTCCAAGACAGTTGGTATATATAGAAATCAAGAATGACCCATTCATGAATTTGGGTGATTTGGGTCATTCCATTCCTTGAGTTCTGATTGGCTGCTTGACTGCTTGATTTGAATGACATTGTGGAGTCTTATATATATCATGTCATTCTGCAGTAGACTTTGTGACATTCGGGTTTGTATTTCAGTTACAACCGTTTGTTGCCTTGTCTTCCCAGTTCGACGGTAATTGGAACTTTAATTATTCTTCACTTGTGATATACACAGATCTTTTTACTGACCATTTGTAGCTCTTTATGCATATTTCTTGGTAGTGATGATTTGTTTTAGAAGGATAATGCAATTCTTTCAGCCTCATGCACATGTAACACTAAACTGGTTCCAGGAACTCTTGACTGTCTGACAGATATTCCACTCGGTTATTTCCTATAACTCCAACATAAACAAAGGGGAACCACTCTTGACTGATTATTTATTTATTTTCCCATTGAACTAACCCTAAACCCGTCTTCTTTTTTCCTAGTAGATCAATAAATAAATAATTTATCAGTCAAGAGTGGTTCCCCTTTGTTTAAGTTGGAGTTATAGGAAATAACCTAACCCTAAACCCGTCTTCTTTTTTCCTAGTAGATCAATAAATAAATAATTTATCAGTCAAGAGTTGTTCCCCTTTGTTTATGTGTGAGTTATAGGAAATAACCTTCCACTCTATTCACCAGATTTAAATTCCACCACTTCACTGAATTCTCTGCAGTCACTTCCAACAAACACAATGTAGTGGAATTGGAAAATCAGCATAATCAGAGATGTGGCATATAAGTGAACCTCTCTGCAACAATCTAAAACAGTAGACTTGTAGCTTGAGGTAGAACCACTACTACTGAAGTTGAGTATAATAACAAAATGGTGTCACCTGTTGGAACTTTGTTGAATATGAAAGGAATACAGATAACAACACCATAGAAAGAGGGAGGGAATGTACAAGAAACCATAGATCCATGTCGAGCATAGAAACTGTACAGAGACGTGTAACCAAACGAATACCCTCCATCAGGCATCTGCCATACTCTGAACGTCTTGCTGCCCTGGGAATGGATTCATTGAAACTTCGGCGTCTGGCAACTGACCTGGTAAACGCTCATAAGGTCATTAATCATCTTAACAGCAACCTTGAGCACCTTTTTGATCTCCATCTTTTTAACACACGTGGGCATGCCTACAAAGTCAGAAAATAGCACTGCTCACGTGACTTTTGGAAACATTTTTTCATGCTCAGAGTTGTGGAGACATGGAATAAACTGCCCGCATCTGTTGTAGGCTGCCAAAGCACTGAGTCTTTCAAAGCCTCCATGCTTCCTGTAGTCCGCCGACACTATACCTGATGCTACTCTCCACATACATATGCACACACGCGCACACATACATGCATATTACTACTGTAAACTGTTCATGTTCCTGACACTAATACATTATTGTGTGTACTTGACATGAGACTTTGATGAGTTGTGGTGCACCTGAGCACTGTACACAATAAATTTCATTATTATTATTATGAAACCCATAAGATTCCAGGAGATATAATGTGATTAGTCTTGCTAATAAGAATTTAGCATAACCAGACATAGTTTTATTATTCTATCTGGTCTAAAACATGTTTGATAGGATTTCTGTCCTTATTTGGCAATCAAACCCTCGTAATACACTTCCATACAAAGTGTATAGCAGTGGAGACTTTATTTATCAATCAAACTTCCTAATACACATTCATAATAGTTTTATTATTCTATCTGGTCTAAAACATGTTTGATAAGATTTAATTCCTTATTTGGCAATCAAACCTTTGTAATACACTTCCATACAAAGTGCATAGGAGTGAAGACTTTATTTATCAATCAAAATTCCTAATACACATTCATAATTAGTTTTATTATTCTATCTAGTCTAAAACATGGTTGATAGGATTTCAGTCCTTATTTGGTAATCAAACCCTCGTAATGAATCTCTTTGCAACAATCAAGAGACAGTTGACCAGTAGCCTGAGGTAGAACCACTACTAATGAAGTTGAAGATCATAACATACAACTTGATTATAGACAGCCTTGGAATGCACCCTATTGGAGTTTGCTGACTGCATATTCTGGAGACAGATAAGACACCCACAAAAAAGGGGTGTATTTGAGTATAACACTTAACTGCATCTAGTGACGAGGCTCCAGTTTTGGATGTTTGGGGAGTGTGAAGTCATCTCTTTGTTCCATTACTCCCAGAGTGGTAGTACTTGTTAGGGTCCCATCTCTGGATCAAAAAGATCTGTTTGAGATAATATTAGAAATGATTGTGAGCACTATTAATAAATTGTCTCTTAAAACATTGATACTTCAACTAAGTATGTTGTGTTTAATTGTTTGAAATGATTGTGAAAGTACATTTTTGTATTGTATATAATTGGAGATCTTAATTATTAAACTGAAATAATCCAGCATGAGTTGACATAACCATAAAACCAACAGCTCAGGAATGTGTCTGAATAGATTTACTGACGCAATGACTCTAGTCATGTGTGATGGTCATTATTCATTATTTTCTTTTTTTTGGGGGGGTGCCTCATTTTCTATCCATCCATCTATCTCTACTCTTCTTTTAGCTCTTAAATTACCAGTAATGCATATAAGTTGTTTAAATCATTGACATCTCAAACACTGTGCTGCAGCTAAATTTACTATCTTATCTCCAATGCATATTTGTAAGCAAAAACAATCTAGATTCTCCAAAGAAAAAAGACAAGAAAATACTTTAATGTTCATGAATAATTCAGATATGGAATAAAATAAGCAATTTTTTATTTACTAATAATTCCAGTAAAACAAATGTTCTAACTCAAGTAACAGAGTTAACAGAGAAATAATAAGAAACACAAGGATAGGTAAAAAGGTTTACTAAGCAAAAATATAAGGTGAACAGATTAATTAGCAATTACTAGGTTGAATCAACAAGTCCTGTTAGATCTTGTTGTTTCTCTCTTTCGAGTTTTAGTCAGACATTATTTATAGGAAAAACAGATGATTCCATTCTCATTATTTATGTACTATATGACAACAAATATAATATTCATTGATTTTATTTGATTATTTTTGCTGCAATTTCTTTCTATTTTTTTTTTTTTTAGTATTTGAGAAAAGAAGACTTGCAATTTCCTGCTGATAATACTAAAAATCCATGGATCAAATTTTGTGATCGGGAACCTGTCATGGCTGGTAAGTTGGAAAAACTTGTTTTTATATTTGCAGAATTGTAAGATGTGACAAAAGGACATCCTTTCTAGAATTATACTAGATGAGCCATGAACCTGTTGGGTTTCTACTGGAACAATAGTTTTGATGTTTCAATTTCAGGAATGAAGGATTTTAATTTTTAAAGTTATTTTTGTTATATTTTAAAGATAAGAAAATTATATTCAGCATAGACACATACTCCATGAAATTATTACTCAGTTTCAAATTGAACTGGAAACTGATTTATTCTCTTAGAGTATTTTAAATGTATTGCTTTGATAAAAATCTTGCTATGATGTACTGTTTTTGCTGGAGTGCTGTTGTATTCTTCAATACAAGAACTCAGCATAATGAGAATTTTAATAATATATAGATAGATGTATCTGGTTTGTTGAAACAAAAAGAGAAAATTTCTCTCGCACACAGACACAGATATATATATATATGGGAGTAAAATGAGGAAATCAATCTGACAGTATGTGGAGAAATGTAGACAAACATGGGATGTTACACTAGATGGAAATTTATTTCTGGTGATAATGTTGAAGTTCTAATGTTTCAGTCTTTCAGACTTTCTTCAGGACACGAGCTGAGTTCTTGTATTGAAGAATTCAATTCTCTTACTGACGAGTATCTTTTTATCATGAGAGGGAGGAGGGTGGAGGTCAACTGCTGTTGGTGTGGGGTGAATGTTTGGGGAGTAAGAGAATTGAATTCTTTTCAGCTTGTATCCTGAAGAAAGTCTGAAAGACTAAAACGTTATAGCATCGACATTATCACCAGATATAAACTTCCATACAATGTAACATCCCGTGTTTGTACATGAAACCATAAAATTACTGAGTGGTAGTACCCTTTTAGGGTTCCTTCTATGTGTCAAATAGATCAGTTTGCAAGTTAATGAAAATTATTTCTACCAGTTTCTCATGAAGTTAAACAAATCACATACAAAAAAAAAAGCAAGATTTGGCATTAAATAACTCACAAGGGTTGATATACTTTTAAACACCAACCAACCAACCCATAAAATAACTTGCAAAAAAAAAATACAAAAAAAAGACTGACTACTTCAGCATTAAATAACCCAACAAGTACCTCTTCCTTAAACCATTATTCCCAGGTCCACCCTGATTCGAAGTGGTAGTTCCTGTTAGGGTTCTATTTGTGGGTCAAATAGATCTGTTTGAAAATTATTTATATTAGAAAACTTGACATTGTTAAGTTTCTGACCGCCATCCTTGGCCAGTTGAAAAGGACTTAAAGTAAGTAAGTCCTGAACTATAGAATCCTTTGGTAAGTGAATAAGTCCTGAGTTGTGGAATCCTACGTAGTGTCAAAGGTCCAGTGATATAATCCTATGTTCCGTCGTCCACGAAGGTTCAAAGTAGTTGTGAGTAGCTAAGATCAGAACAGCCGATATAAATAACAATATCAGCAGCAGAGCACTGCCAGTGACTGGCCAATAGATTGGTCACATGATTATTGCCGAGTCTGTAAGTAGAAGTGGGCATTTGATACACGCCTTATAACACAAAAACTCCAACAGATGTCATGTAACCTATTTATATAACTTATTTGAATTATTAGTATTAAGTTACTTGAAGCTAAAATTGATTACTAAGCATTATGTTACTTGAAACCATATAACTGTGTGTAAACAAATATTACATTTGAAATAGTTACTGTAAATGATATAATTGTTTATAAATTATTAGTATTCAATATGAGTACGCAATATCTTATATCAAGTTGGCGTAAACAAATGATTATAGACAAAGTGCAATTAAAAAAATGGATGTACATTGCATTTTATTTATATATATATATATATATATATATATATATATAGTTTTAAAGTCGTTGGTGTAGCCTAAAGTCGGTATCAGCCAATCGGCGAGGGAGTCTATCCTCTTTTCACTAGCGCTAGACCAAGATGATTGTTTTTGTGTCTGAGGTGGAACGCCACACCTACCATCAGCTCCTTACTTTACTGGACAGATCCCTGTGCTACTTATATGCTGAGTTGGCGAGGGCTGGTATCGAACTAGGAATCTTGTGGTTTCTAGCCGAACACTCTACCAACTGAGCAAACTCGTCCATATATATATATTAAAAAAAAAAAAATGGACTCTCTTGTCGATTTTCACGCATGAGTGTTCATCCAGTGAACAACCAACACAGTGATTTGTTTATAGTGGTGAAGGCTTGTGTAGGACCATTCCACACTTTTTGGCACAGTCGATAGGAAAGAATTGGTGCATCAAGGAATGCCACGAACCCAATCAACGACTGACCTCAGGAATTTTGAATTCAGAGTTATCCCTCTCCTAGACTGGTTACCTACCCAAGGTTAAAGAGCCCAGTCTGCCATACTTTTTAACCCATAGCTGGAAGGAGAATATATGGATTCATACCTTTCCCAAGGGTATTAGCGCTATGATATATATATATATATATATACTAAAGCATGAAACCAGGGTCATAGAAATTCCCATGTAGTGCATTAGTGCATTCATCAGCCAGATTGATTAATGTGTATATATATATATATATTATATATATATATATATAGTCTGGCAATCAGTAAAAAATTGTAAAACTACCAGTAATGGTAAAAAGCTTGTCCTGACTGCCCAATTTTAAAGAAAATTATTATATTAAAAAATTTTTACTGCTAGTTTTAAACCTATTATGTCATTGAATACAGCTTGTTGAAATTTTTCTTTGTACATAGAATATATTTTTCTCTTTCTCCACTTGTCAAAGCTATATCTATCATCCAATAACATTAAAACATCATGTTGAAAAACCCAGCCTCTATGGTGTCATGGACTGTAAGAATGATTCTAACTATGATCTGGATATGACTGCTGTGGTTCTATCTTAGATATTGAATAATGGAGCAAAAATACTGTAAACCTGTTTATTTTTAAAATTTATTTTACATTGCAAATATTACATACACACATGCACGCAAGAGAAAAATGGAAATTAATCTGACCATATGTAAATATGAAAACAAAATATTCAGAGGATATATTTTCTATATATGATAATGTGCCAATATCTCAACTTAAAAATCTTTTTTTTTTATAAATCATCTTCAGGTTTAGTTTCTTTGTTTAATGGCATATCAAGCTTCATGGGTTATTTAAATTGAATGTCATTCTTGTACATCAACAGACAGAAGTGGTACTATTCAACCCATTGCTGGGAGTATGAGGTGGTTCATGCCTTTCCCAAGACTATTAGTCCAAAAGTGAA
>CM042144.1:54209409-54299409 GCA_023376005.1 Doryteuthis pealeii | reverse complement strand
AATCAGAACAGTGGGGAATGAGCAGTGTTATTCTTGGTGGAAGAATTATTGGAGCGGGGGCTAATGGAAGAAGAAAGATAATTTGAAAAGAAATTTAGCATTTGTTATAACCCAAAATGTTACGAACAAAAAATGATAATAATACAAAACAATATTTGTTTTTATTTCTCACCGACCATAATACAGGAGGATTAATATGGACAAGGCATTTACTATCCACACATGCATGTCATGCAGCCATCTTGTTTTCTTGCTTGATCATCCTGCCTTTTCTGATGTTGCCTTCTACTACCCTTTTACTAAAGAGTGATATTGCTTATTAGGGAAGTGTTACCTCCCTTAACAACATTAATACTGTTTGAATCTGAAGGTTTATATTCCTGTATTAATTTTTAACTCCTTTTTTTATTTTCTAGGAAAGATATTGAGTTGCTTCCACGGATTGCACAGTAAGTAATTTTCAGGATTTTTCCTAATTTTGGTGTTTGTATTTATCCAACCCCTCCACACTAGCAGAATGCGACACAAGATCATTTTTAAGTGAAGTTTAACTGGTTTTGAATTCAGAGTTTTCCTTCTCCTAGATCGCTTGCCATACCAGAGTTAAAGAGCCCAGTCCTCCTACTATTTTACTCATAGCTGGAGAGAATAATTGGATTCATACCTTTCCCAAGACAGTGTTGTCCAGGATTTGAACTTGCTTTGCCATGTCCATTTCCTACAATGATAACCATTATACATTGAGCCACGGCCTACTAATATTATACGGCCGGTCATGTTACATGGAGAACTCCGAAATTATCAGGCCGACTTATATTTTAACCCATTCTGGTCCGCTTATAAACTTGATGCAGAAAGGGAGATAACTTTAAAAAATTTACAGAAAATAATAAAATAATACCGTTAAAATTTATTAGTCATTATTTTAATTTAATTTTAATTCTTTTCAAAATTAAAATACGTTATTTATACTTTGTCTTTCACTAATCTATGAATTATAAACGGCTGTGATTTACCTTGTTTTTATGCTTTTCAATCACGTATACGGTCTGTTTTGCCTTATAGACGCTATTTTGGTAAACTTACTAACGCATGTTTTTGCATTTAAATATTAATTTTTTAAAAGTTTTTTGCGATAATTTGTTTACAAAAATGGTTAACAAATGTGTTGCATTTGGCTGCAACAGTGGATATCATACTGATAGTGAAAAATTATCAACGTTTTCTTTTCCTCTTGGAAAACCCGAAATTCTCGAGAAATGGATCAAATTTGTTAACCGTCATGACTGGATACCTACGAAGAATTCAGTTCTTTGTATAAAACATTTTGAAGAAAAATTTATTTTGAAAGGAAAGCGAAACACACTTAAGTGGGATTTACATCCAATTCCTACAATCCATTCAGAAAAAATAAGAAAACCGTCTCTTTTGCCGACAACAACAGAATTGAGGAAGCCACCAAAAATTCGACGGACCTACAAACCAGATGAATTACAAGATTTTCTTTCAACTGATACAATAAAGGATTTTAGTCAATTGGAAGAAGAAAAGTTTTGTCTTAAAGGGTTTGAATTTAAAAAAACGGAAGATTATATTCTAATTTATAGAATAGTTTTTGACAACGAAACATATTTTCCATCTATAAAAGAATGCATTCGCATTGATAAAAATCTTCACGTGAAACTCCAATATGATGGAAACCCTATACCGTTACCCCAGTGGTTTATTCATGGACACAATGCTAAACTTACCAGATTTAGCATGTTAGAAAATTTTCCAAATTATATTAAAAATGTGGTGGAAGAACATCCATACACAATATTAAAAGAATTGCAAAAAAGACAACATTTCAAACGAAGAGGTCGTCCCTCATTTTCTCCGGAGATAATTCGTTTTGCCTTGCTACTTCGTTATACCTCTAAACAAGCTTACAAATTACTTTTGGAGAAGTTTCCATTACCTTCTTTTTCTTTATTAAAGAAAATTCAAAGTGGTGGTGTTGAATCCATTTCAGCTGCAAAATCACTCCGTGAAAAAGGTCATCTTTCTCAAGACTGTATTTTAATGGTTGATGAAATGTACATTCAAAAAGGAACTCAATTTCATAGTGGGGAGTACATTGGTGCAAATGAGAATGATGAATTTTATAAAGGTATAATTGTTTTCATGATTACCGGACTTAAAAAAACAATACCATTTGTCGTCAAAGCTTGCCCTGAAGTAAAAGTAAATGGTGAGTGGCTTTCTCATGAAATATTGAAATGTATTTCTCAAGTTTTAAATGCTGGATTTTTTATTAGGGCAGTTGTTGCTGATAATCATTCATCCAATGTGAACGCATTTAATATTTTGCTCGATAAGTTTGAGGGGGACAAAAAGTACTACATCACTATTCCTAATTCTCCTAAAAATATATTTCTGTTTTTTGACTCTGTACATTTATTAAAAAATATTCGGAATAGTTTACTGAACAGAAAGAAGTTTGTATTTCCTTGTTTTAGATTTGAAATATCAAATATTCATATTTCTTCTGAGAATGGGTATATAGCTTGGTCTGATATACACAAAATATATGACAAGGATATTATTCTAGATGCTAAGTTACGTAAGGCCTCAAAGCTAACGTTTAAAGCACTGTACCCTAGTGATAATAAACAAAATGTGAATTTAGCTATTGCTATTTTTCATGAGACCACTATTGCAGCTTGTGAAAGTTACTTTCCCGATCGAACTGACATGTCAAACTTTCTGAAATTAATATCATGCTGGTGGACGATAGCAAATTCAAACCAAAAATACACACCTAATTTTTTGAATAATGCAGTAAATGGACACGATGGGAAAATTGATTTCTTCAAAAAATTATCTGATTGGGTTGAGTCTTGGGCACAGATTTCAGATTTTTGTTTAACAAAGCAAACTTCTAAAGCTTTTATTGTAACTTTGAGAGGTCAGGCTATGCTTATGCAAGAACTTTTAGGGGAAGGATATGAATATATTTTCACCCGCAGATTTCAAAGTGATCCACTTGAAAATAGATTTTCCCAATATCGACAGATGAGTGGTGGTAGGTTTTTGGTGAGTCTGCGGGAAGTATTGAACTCTGAAAGAATATTGACCTGTCGATCTCTTTTAAAAGAAAACATTAACTTTTGGGAGGAAGGCCTGAAGCCAGTTCTAAAAAACGATCACTCAGTACTTCTTGATATTTTGGCCCAGCACGAATCAGAAATACAAGAACTCTCTTTGTCACCAGACAGTAAAGAAGTGGCTTACACAATTTCAGGTTATATTCCCAAAAAATTGATTAAACGTTTTCAATGTGAAATGTGTTCCCTGGTCATGGTAGGCAGTGATAGGGATAACGCTATAGAGAAGCAATATTTCGATTTACTTTCTCGAGGAGGACTTACGATACCATCTAACCAAATGGCAGAATTTGTTAGTACTTGTTTTGCTATACTTGATTATGCAGATAAATTTATTGCAAAACATAAGGAATCTACAATAAGAGAGTCTGCTGAAATAATTTTGGAAACTTATTCTCCAAAATATATTTTTACGTGTGAACAACACAGTGAAAAAGGAATTAAATTTGCTTCAAAAATTGTTGTAAATATATTTTACAACAACAAACAAAGGCTTGCATCTGACGAAATTCGAAAACAAGCAGTAAATCACTTTAAAAAAAGACAAAGGTCAAAAGAAAATTGATTTATGAAGAGATTGTTGGTAAGTTTCTTTTTACGATTATTTGTTTTGTATTACTGCATAATTTTTTAATAACGATTTTTATTATCTTTATGTACAATCTTTTCATATTACATTTCTGAAGAAAAAAAAAATTGGGTATTTTTGTATACTTTTAACATTTTCCAGCCTAAACCTACAGATTGACTATCAGGCCAATAGGCCTGTTAATTTTTGCCTCTTAATGTAACATGTCGGGCCGTATAATATTAGTAGGCCGTGATTGAGCACATCTACAATTCATTGATTCTGGTGTTGTTCATTTATCTAAGATTTACTTTGCTTTTTTTTTTCTGTTGTACTCAGAATTTTTGGTTGTTTCCTATAACTCCAACATAAACAAAGGGGAACCACTCTTGACTGATAAATTATTTATTTATTTTCCCATTAAACTAACCCTAACCTCTTTTTTCCTTGTTGATCAATAAATAAATAAATAATTTATCAATCAAGAGTGGTTCCCCTTTGTTTATGTTGGAGTTATAGGAAATAACCAAATTTTTTTTCCCAAACTGCTGCCCTTTTATTGATGTTCATTTTTATCGATTACTTCCTATGTTCTATCTTATCACTTGATATTTTGAAAGAAAGTCTTGTCACTAGTATGCCACGATGTTTGACAGAAGAGAGTGGAGTGAGCCCTGAGCAAAACACACTTAACTTTTTTTGCTCAGACAGGGTACCAATGAAAGGCCATTGTCAATCTTGACAACCCTGGCAGATTTATTGATTGTTTTAATGGCATGTCAATGGTCCTATCATAATAGATAAGGCCCTAACATACTATTACTCTGGGTCAAAGTGGACAGGGGAGTAATGGCAATGAAGGAGTACTCCACAAATCATATTCTGATTTTTTTATTTTTATCATGCAATTGATTTTAAGTTGACTTTTAATATGAAAAGGTAACAAAAAGTCCCTTTGCAATGGTGAAGGATCTATATGCAAAAGAACCCAACAAAGATGAAGAATAATGGGAAAAAAATACTTAAACACTCATAAAGATGATCTCCGTTATCACCTGTTATAATTACAAGAAAGTTTTAAATATACATTAGTACCTTGACTTTAGGGCCAGTTCGGCTCTGTCAGTAGAGCGTTTGGCTAGGAATCACAAGGTTCCTGGTTCGATACCGGCCCTCGCCAACTCAGTGTAGGAGTAGCACAGGGATCTGCATGGTAAAGTGAGGAGCTGATGGTTGGTGTGGCCCGCCGCCTCAGACACTAAAATAATCTTCTTGGTCTAGCGCTAGGGAAAAGGGATAGACTCCTCGCTGTCTGGCTGATACCGACATTAGGCTGCTCCGACAACTTTTTACCTTGACTTACGAATTTAATTCTTTGCACTTGTAACTGAATTTCTTCATATATAAAATCAATTTTCCCCTTTGAAATGAACTGAAATGCCATTAATCTGCTCTACCCCTTCCCCCCATCACCATAATTTGTTTTTGTTATGTTTTCTAAATAAGAAAAATAGCACTGTATTGTATAAAATCATAATAAAATAAAATGTAATGAATTATGTGTTGCTGTATGTTTAAATGTTTTTGTTTTTTTTTATAATAGTATTTCTTTAGTGTAATAAATTTGGAAACTTAAATGTCTTTTTAGTGAACTTATTAACATAAGCATATATGAAGTTTGCTCATACCTCATATTTTAACTCACAACACATAGCAAAAAATCAGCTGACTGACAGCTTGGAAAATTCATAAGTTGGGGCACTCATTAGTCAAGGTATCACTGTATTGGTATTCTGAACATTAGCTACATAAATGAGAGTAACCTCCCTTGTTTCTTTCACCTTGAGGAAGCCTTATCTACACTGAAAATATGAATTTGTTTGAATCAATACAACTGTATGCTTTAATACGAAAATATCATAAAATGTGTTCTTAATTGTGTTTGTGCATTATTTGAAATGAACTTAATTGTTATTAAGAACACATTTTATGATATTTTTGTGTTAAAACATGCAGTTGCATTGATTCAAACAAATTTGTATTTTCAGTGTAGATTTATGGTGAAATAAAAATGGCTGACCAAAACATAAGGCTTCCTCAAAGTGAAAGAAACAAGGAGAGGTTACTCCCATTTATGTAGCTAATGTTCAGATTACCACTGTATTTACATGTGTAATGGCATCTATTTTTATTTTCAATATCTAAAATGGATGATCAGATTGTTTCAATGTAATTCTTTTGCAGATTTTCTGTCACCTATGGAACCCAATTGTATACTGTATTCACCACTACAACATTGCCCTGTGATAATCTCTATATTATCCGAACTCCAGATACCTCAGAGAGGTAAATAGATGCCTTTTTTCTTTATTTTTTATTTTTTCAAAAAGAATGTTTTTCTTATAGGAGTTGTGATCACAATGTTACATTCAATATTTCTAAAAATATTGCAATTGGTATTTGTCATTTTTGCCCTGCAAAACTTTATGGATATTAATCAAATAATATATATATATATATATATATATATATATAATGATATTAAAACCATATAACTGTACAAACAAATGATTGTTATTAATGAAGGTGTGATTTTCAAAAAAATGATTGCAATGGAACATTGAAAAAAAAATAGTTATGATTGCAATCGAACATTTACAAATAAATCAAATTTTAGCATTAAATAGCCCAGAAAGGTTTGATAGGCCATTAAATAAATCAAACCAAAATTTGTGTGTTTCTGTGTGTGTGTGTGTGTGTGTGTGTGTGTGTACATATATATATATATATATATATATATATATATATATATAAGTTTGGGTAGTGTGAACATGAAGTCAATGGTGCTTGGTTACTGACATTTTCTTGCTTATGCAAGCTTCAGACCAAGATTTGGTCTGAAGATCACAGAAGTGAGAAACTGTCAGTAACCAGGCGCCATTGACTTCGTTTCCATACTACCTTAATTTTTATATATATTCTTTCTTTCTTTCTTTTGCAAGTTCGTCGCAGACGACGATGACATCGCTCCATATCTTCAGTTGTGAACCCTCTATTGGGTGATATATATATATATATATATATATATATATATATATATATGTGTGTGAGGATTGGAGTAAATCCGACAATGTAGTGAAGATTAGAGGGAGAAATGTGAACAAAGGAACAAAACTCGGACAAGTATATGTAGGAAATATATTTCGCAGTGCATTGAGCTCGGCTTCATCAGTTGTTTATTTGATCATTAACGTATCATACATGTGTTTTATAGAAGAGAAAGTGGATGGGAGATGGGTGAATTTGGGTATATATATATATATATATATATATATATATATATATATATAAAATGTATACTAACCCTGAAGATTCGCACTACAGCGAGAAACTGCAGTCAGAAATTTTAAGCCATTTGTTTTTAAACCTGTATTTAGCTCTTTATATTGAGCACTTTTAAATCGTTTTTTTAAAGAATCCAGAATTAAATATATTTGTTTGCTTGGTGGATTTAAAGATAACTGTGATATATATATATGATTTCATTTGTGTATATACATTTGAGTTTAAAAAGAAATTGTGTGGTGTAAAATCTTTGTTCAGTCTGTGAAAATAAGAGAAATGTTTTGTTATTGACATTAACTTTATCAAAACATCATATTTACCATTTTGTTCTTTTATCATCTTTCAGGCAAGAATTAAAAAAAATCTTTTTCTCTTTCGCAGTCTTCCGGGGAATTAAATTTTTTTTAAAGACCAGAATAAATGGTCGTCTCGAAGGTGCAATACATATAGTGAATTATGAGTGAAAATTTCTGAAACCAGCTGGAATAATTTTTAGTCATCAAAGCCAAGTATTATCTTGATGAAATACTTCAAAGTTTCTTTAATTAATTGTAGAAAATTCATCACTTTCTTCCTTTAATTGGTGTAATTTGCAGCAGTACTTGTTTGAATCAATTGTTTGGGTTCTTCAAGAGTTCATAATAGATGATAGGTGCTAGGGCTTGACATGACTAGCTGATTGATCAGGTAGTGACGCTCCAACCACCTGTCTAGCCCAATTAATGTAAGAGCTTGAGTGTTTCATATCACAGGACCACTTAATATCTGGATCACAGACTGCTTAGCCACCATGATCCTGTACTCAGTTTTCACGGGTCATTACCCACAGCCAACAAGTAGACCCATTGGTTGAGTGGTGTGTGGTGGGGGTCTTATCTCTCTGCAGAGGTACAATTGCATATTCTACAGACCTAGCCAACAGGGTGGCACATTCTTTGAACAAAGAATGGTCTTTGGTAGAATTATTAATTCAAAGTGTGATAAAAAGTGTTGGAAAGAAAATCATTTAAATGGACTAATTCTTTTTTATTATTATTATTTTTTTTTTAGGCCAAAAGATTCTTTTCAAGTTGCATCAATTTGTATCAAGTCACTCGGTCCACCAGATGAAGAAGAAAATGATGAAGATCCTGATGCACACAAGGACAACAGCTCTTTAAATACATCCATGTAAGTTATTGTTCCAATTTTTCTCTTTGTTTTTCAGATTCTAAAATCTCTGCACAAAATTAAGTTTCTTATTGTCTCAAAAAAAAAAAAAATCAGAAATTGCTGTATTTTTCATAAAATTTCAAAATATTGGAAAAAAAGTGAAAAAGATCTTTTCTTATATTGACCTTTTTAAAACTTTTTTCCAAATTAAAAAAAAAAACATTTCACTGGAAGAATTTTGTTTAAATTAGGATATGAAGGTCGGTTGAAAAGTTCATAGGCTTTACCAAGATAGTCCTGTGTAATGTAACCAAATAAGATTTATTTTCCAACATAGTCCCTCTTAAGCCATATTCTCAAAAGAATATTTACATTAATTCTTTGCTACAGAAAAAGCATAAAATAACAAGACAGACTTGGGGGCAAAGGGAAGTACTTACTGTGACTCTAATTATTATTATATGACAGATCAATAAAACTTCATAATATTCTGTCAATTATTCTAGGGGACTGAAAAAAAAACTTTGTATATAATGGCAGCCCACATGACAGTGTATGATTCTCTCTCTCTCTCTCTCTCTCTGATATGAGGGTCAACTGCAAAGTTCATAGGCTGACCAAGTTACTCTTATGGAATGTGACCAAATGAAGTTTATTTTTCAACAGTAGTCCACCTTGCAATCCACTCACTTTTTCCATCAGTGTTATAGTGCTTGGATCCCATTAGTCAGAAAAAGTCACCAACAGCAGATATGACCTCAACAGATGAACTTTTTAGACTCCTCCGCCTCCCCACCTGTAAGCATCATCTCTTTTCTTAATCAGAAATTTTTCAGATTTTTTTCAAATTAGTGTTGAAAGTTGCTCTGTTATATTTCACTGAAAATATATCGCCTTGTTGAAACTTTGCTTAGAATATGACAGTTAGGGACAAAATTTTGGTACAACAGCACCTCCCCTTTCTTTAAAATTTTATAAAAAAAATTAAAAATTGTAAATTGTCACTTATTTTAATTTTTTTCCTCAAGAACAAAACCTAAACTACATGTAAAAAAAAAATTGTATGAATTTCTTAATTATAACAATGAAATAAATCATGTTAAACAGAGTACATCTTCAAGAAAGAAAAAAATCTTCAAAAATGCGCTAATTTGACTGATACAGATTTTAATTTATAAAATTTTCCAATTTTAAAACTGTAAAACAAATGAGTTTTACATGTGATTTTTTTATCCTTCCACTTCATAATACAGCAAAAATTATATACAGTTTCATTCTTTTTTTCTGAGTTATGTTGAATAAGTGCTAGGGATTGATATGACTAGCCAATTGATCAGACGGTGCCTCTCCAACCACCTGTCTAGCCCAAGTAAGGGAAGAAGTAGTGTGTTGCATGTCACAGGACCAGTTAGTACCCATATCAAGGACTGCTCAGCCACCATCATCCTGTCCTCAGGCTTCACGGGTTGCCACCACAGCCAGCAGCCAGGTAGGAGGAGGGGTGTTTAAAAAAACATGAAACTTCCCCCATACATACATTTAGTGATTAGGTTTTGTCTTCTCTTAGACATTTGTTTGCGATTTTATCTTCATTTTTCATATTAATGTAACACAGTATAAAATAATTACGGTTAAAATAAAAATATTTCCAAGAAAAGAAAAAAAAAAACAATAACCTATTCTCTAAGTAAATCTTCACATAATTCCTGACCACAGACAATCCCTTTCATCCTAATTTTCAATGCTCCAATATGTGATTAAAAGATTTTTTTACTTATCAGATTTTTTATTACTATTAGCAAGAAATCTTTAGTTATTAAGTGTAGAAAATGACTAAAGCTAAGTAAAAAAGTGGTGGAGTACCGGTACTGTTAGTGGGCAGAAAAAGTAATGCTGAAACATTGCTTATAATTTACTGGGTTCAAATATTATTGGTACTACAATAAACTGATCTTTTTTTTTTCTATATCACCCGCAACACACACTCACCAAATTGGTTGTATTGCTATATATGCAATCATTAGAGAGAAACTATTTGATTTTTGTTTAATAAATCCTACCCTTGATAGCTTGAGTTATTTAAACAGCTAGTTATATAGATAGGAGGATGTTTATTAAATGCTTGGTCTAAATAGTTAGGGACTCAAGATGAGGTATAGTAAGCAGTCATCAGGAAATGTCCTTCTAAAAAAACCTGCTTCTTATTGGTTGGTTGATATAAATATTGATTGATTCATTGATTTTAATGGCATGTCAACCTGTCTAGGAATATTTTATTCTTAAAGGTTAGGGAATCATTGTACCTTCATATTTACATTTTTTTGTGTAGTTGTTTCTTAAGAGTTTTTTTTTTTGCACATGGTCCTCTGATATGAATAATTTTCAAACTAATATATTTAACCCATAGATGGGACCTTAATAGGTACTACCACTCCAAGTCAGAGTTGACCTGGTAGTAATGGCAATTTTTTTGAGTAATTGTTTCTTGAGAGATTTTTGTTTTGCGAATTGCTCTTGTGAATATGAATAATTTTCAAAACAGATCTATTTGACCCCTAGATTGGACTTTAACAGGTACTATCACTCTGGTTTAGAGTGGACTTGGTGTGGCGGCCGGAAGTTATTGCTTCAACAGACAGAAGTCGAATGGCAAAAATAAGTGGTTTGCACATATGGATCGCGCAACCTAGGAAAAATAAAATTCAAAATAAAATTCGTAAAATTCAACCAATCAGAGGCGTTCCCGCTTAAAAAGAAAAATTATCAAAAGGAGCCTCGCTGATCCTACCTGATTACTATAAAGTCTCAGACTTTTTCATTTTCAAGCAGAAAGATCTCATTTGCCTAAGGGAATTCACGTCACCCTTTTTAAGAACATTTCGCTTACATGCTGAAGGTATCTATCTATCTCTCTCTCTTTGAATAACCTATGCTTTCGGAGATAAACCTTAGATTCATTCAACTTATGCCTGACTGCTTTTGAGTTGACTTTAAACTTTCACCTTTTCTTTCTCACTTTTGAACTGTGAAATACCAGCTTACATTTTACATTTGAACTTTAAAAAAAGAACTTTTGGTGGAACCTTGCCCAGTATTCAATGCTATCTTTTTGTATACATTCTTGTTAATACAATTTTGTTTGTTTAATCAAGAGTTTTTCTTCTATGCCATTGTGCTTGATTTATTTATGGTCTTTAAATGTTTGAACACTTTTATTGAATATTGACATCAAACAGCCCTACAAGTCACCATAGTAGTAATTGTAATGAAGGGGTACT
Organism: Doryteuthis pealeii; assembly: GCA_023376005.1. NCBI lineage: Eukaryota > Metazoa > Mollusca > Cephalopoda > Myopsida > Loliginidae > Doryteuthis > Doryteuthis pealeii. The sequence goes on along the minus strand of CM042144.1, from coordinate 54,287,917 downwards.
CCACACACCTCAGATCTCCACAACAGGAGTCTTACCCTAAGGTGCAGTTTACTGTAATAACCAGGACAACCTTTTTTTTCTTTTTGGTGTGTGTGTGTGTGGGGGGGGAGGTCTTATCCCTCTGCAGTGGATATGGTCAGCATATTCTAAGCCCCAACCAACAGGATGTTATAAATATTTGAACTCATTTAAATATGAGTTGATTAAACTGTGTATTTACTGCAGAAAGTTTGGAAGTATACTTTGAATTGGAATGTATATTGTTTGATAAGGTTTACTTAGTCTGGTATGGAAAGACAGTGAGGATGATATGATTAGGGGAAACAATTTTATGTGTCAATACTTAAGCATTTCGGTATATTGTACCATCTTTAGGACACTGTTAAGTAATGTTTATGTGAGGGACAAAATGAAAGATGTTAAGTGTATAGTAAATGTGTGAATATGATGTTATTAACCGTTAATTTTTATATGCACGTTTGTTTACGAAAGCCAATGACGTGATCAATGCATGTGCAAAAATGGAAGGTGAAGATCACATGATGACGCATGCATTAACGTGAAGGCGGAGAACAAAAAGTGATATGACGTATTTCATATGGAATATTAATGTTCGAAAAAGATTAAGTCTGGTATATTCAGGTTTCTTACATTACCTGCTATTACTAAGATGGCAATCTGGCTGCATTTTACTTGCTTGCATTACCTGCTATTTCTAAGTGGTCACCCATCTCAACACTGATCAGGCTCATTACTGCTTAAATTTGGTGATCTATGAGGGTGAGTCAAAAAGTAATGTCACCATGTCTCTCAATAGCAATGTTCCACCTTCAAACGAGAGTATGTATCCCTGTCCCATAAAATTCTATTGACTATTCTTTGAGACTATGTGGAGAAGTAGGCATGTGATCCACAGAGGAGCAGCTTCATTTTGATGTATGATACACGTTCCTATGTTGGTAATTATACCTTTCCTAAACAAAATGGCATTACTTTTTGACTTGCCCCACTTTAGTGATCTAGTGCTTTTTTCATGATTTGACCAAAGTTCATTGGTATGCTTGTTGTCTGTTGAAAGTTTGTTATCCTTGGATATTGTATTAGATGGAAAAATATCTTGCAGTTTGCTGGTATGCTTGTTGTCTGTTGAAAGTTTGTTATCCTTGGATATTGTATTAGATGGAAAAATATCTTGCAGTTTTTTAAATTTTTTTTATAATTTTTTTTATTTAACTGTTGAAAAATACCCCTTTTAAAAAAAAATTATTTCATAAAATTGTCTGATTCGTTTTTTTTTGTATTTAGATGTTCTGATATATACTGATGCTAATGTAAAGTTTTTAAATTATATTCACCATTCCTAATTAATTTAGTGTATTGTTTCACTTTCTCCAGAATAGGATCATGTGTGTGGGGGGGGCGTTATTAGGTGTTGCTATGTCAGAGTGGAAGAAACATGATTAAAAATTCCTCCCAAGTTAGTAGGTCACCTTCTATTAAACTTGGATCATCTAAGTTTAATTTTGTTCTTTCTGAGATGTCAGAAAAGTTCAATTAGTGTAACTCTTTATTAAGGCCATTGTTTCTCTTCCCCCAACTCTAATGCCATGAAAAGAAAAAAAAAAAAAAAAAACATTTATTTCAATTAATTTACAAGAATTGCTGCCTTAAAAGAGGCAACTATTCAGTTATGACTATTTTTTTCCTTCTATTCCATCTGGAATGCATCAAGTGTTTTCACAGATGTTTTGAATTTTCTGAGTTGAACCAATTTTGACAACTCTTGATATTCTAGTTGATGAATTATGTTATTCATAAATCTCTTGAATAAAGAACAGTTTGTGTGTGCAGATCATTGGAGGAACTTAACTGAAATTTGTTTCACAGATGTTGGTTAACAGTACACCAATAGTGAGAGAGAGACAGACACGCAAACACGTGCATGAATATTTATAAGTAGCTTAAAAGCCATCCTATTGGGCAGCAATTAAGCTAGCTCCTGCATAGGGCTCTGGCTCAACAATGATACTTCATGTATTGTGTTCATATTAAATTTTATCATACAAAAAATTAATCACACAAAATCATGTAAAAAAATCATCAAAAACAATCACAATAACCAAAACTTGGGAATCCAAAATTTCAGGATTGTGGGTTTGGAATCGACCTGGAATGTTTTTGATTTGCTCATGGGGTCGGCCTGATTCCAAACTAATATGATATGTTGGGCTATGGCCTCTAGGATTAAAGTTGAAAAAATGTGACTCACTGACATTCACATTTATTAGAGTAGAATAGAATATACGAGGGTTATTCAGTAAATAAAGGAGAACTTTTTTCTATAAACGTAAACTATGCATTGTTTGGAATTGGTTTATAGCACAAACTATTTTAATCTTGCAAAAATATTTGTTTTGAAGCTATTCAAATTGGTGGCAAATCAAACAGAGTACTCCAGGCTTGAACAGAGGTCTGTCATCAAAGTTTTGGTGGCTGAAAAGTGCAAACCATGTGAAATTTACAGAAGTATGTGTGATGTGTATGAAGAATCATATTTTAGTAAAAAAAAAATCTTTACAAATGTGCTATAAACATGGATTTGCCACTACAATTCTGAGCCCTGGGGGGGGGAGCCCTTGTGGAATAGTGGATAACATGTTGGACTGCAACCTCATAGTAAACAAGTTTGAACTTCAGTTCACTACCCTTTGGAAAGGTATAGAACTCCCTCCTCTCCTCAGCTATGGCTTAAATAGTACCACTACTGTTCTTCTACAAGGATGGCTTTGGCATTAAATAACCCATGAAGATTAATATACCATTAGACAAACAAATCAAACCAAACTGATGACACAAGAGTGATCATTTGCAAAGGCCTCATAATTATCTTAAAGTTTTACTTTAAGATTTTCTGAACATGTAAATTCCTGAATGGATTATTTCTTCTTTTGATGTTGAAGTCGAAAGTGAAAATTTAGACACTTTTCTTAAAGAAAAAAATTATTGAAATGACTTTTGACCTTGAAGCAAAGTCACATTTAAAGGAATTGGATATTATTGGATGCATGAAAAAATGGTAGCAAAATATCCCAAGTTTTGTGCAACTATTGAGCCCATTTTACTAGCTTTTTCAAGTTTGCTTATGTTGGAATTTGAGTTTAACCATAATGTTTACCATTATTTACTAAGTAAATAGAGAAGCACTTTGAATGTAGAGATTTATTGCCCAAATGTACATAACTACAATCTAATATTTAGGATCACCTCTGTGCCCACCAAACCCATCCGTTAAAAAAAAAAAAAAAAAAAAAAAATCAAGAATTAAAGTTGTGTTTGCATTTATAGTTTACTGATTCTTTTCTCATATAAATTGTGTTAAAGATTAGGAAATTAGTTATGTTTTGTAATTTGATATTCAATTCATTAATTTGGGGATGAATGAAAATTAAATTTGGTTACAAGGGGGTGCATCAATTAAAAAGTTTGGGGAATCCTATTCTAGATAAAGGAAATGAATAATGGCACCTGTCTTTCTATCATCATCTGACATCAACTTCCTACTTCTCTCTCTCTTTTTCTCTCTCTCTTTCTCTCTCTCTCTCTCTCTCTCTCTCTCTCTCTCTCTCTCTCTCTCTCTCTCTTCTCTCTCTCTCTCTCTCTCTCTCTTTCTCTCCGTCTGTGAGATATTTGGTATTTATGCATCGTTTCAAAACTTCCCCTAAATAAAACATTCTAATATTTTGATATTTCCTTTCCACCTGGCATTTAGTGCTGTCACACAATTTGAATTTGAATCATACAACTTTTATGTATCTATTTCCCTCTGCACTAGTAGGGTGTGAGTTTAACAGGTTTGAATTCAGAGTTTTCCTTCTTCTAGACTGGTTGCCTAACCAAGGTTAAAGAGCCTATTCCGCCCTACTATTTACCTATAGCTAGATGCATACCTTTTCCAAGGGTAGGGTGTCCCATTGTGGTGTAATGGTTAGCAAGCTAGTCTTGCAGATCTGTTACTACTGAATAGGTGTCCTGGGTATGATGTTAAACTGTATCTAATGGTGAAGTTCCAATTCTGAGCTTTGCATACCACTTCCTCACCATTACTCCCAGTTCCACCCTCACCTAGAGTGGTAGTACCTGTTAGGGCTCCCTCTAGGGATTAAATAGAAAAAATGTGTTAAAAAAAATGAGTTTTAAAAAAAAATTTTGAATACCCATCAAGCATGAATAGACAAATCGTCTCTGGCATAAAATGATCCAACAAGGGTTGACATGCCATAAAATCCAACAAACAAACCAAACAACTGAATAGCAAGTTTGATCCTTGCTTCCACATTTGATCCATTGCAAACAAGTAGGGTAAATACTTAGCTTTCCCAAGGGTATTAGTACTATGCAGAGATGCTGATAGGTATGCGTCCTATGTCCCTGACGCATCAAAATCTAAAAAGATGCTGTAAAATCATATCCATGCATCCCACTGTTTTTCTTATTTCTTCCCCCACCATTTCAAACTAACTGTAAATACATTTCAATATTTTCTTAGAAATGAATTATACAAGGTAGGGTAGAAATTAGGGGTTAGATGACTTTAGTTGTTTCCCCAGATTATAAATAAAAACCCTACAATTTATTAAGAAACTTTGGTTGGGACCCATAAATTTTCCCGGGGACTCATTCAAAGCAAATATGTGCATCCCAGGACACACTAAATTAAAAACTATCAGCATCACTATGTGAAATGCAGACAGCTTCAGGTCAACATGTCCATTTCCTACAACAATAACCATTATACCACATCACTTTTAGGGGAACCATTATTCATTGAAATTTTTAAAGCCCTTATTTTTCTATAACCAATTTTTTTTTTCTTTTTATACTATTGTTTCTCACTGTTTTAAGATTTTGCCTTTAATTAAAAATGATTTGGTGTATTGCCAACATCAGTTTTAATTTGGGTGACATTATTCTTAACTGATATTTTTTGACATTCAACTTATTTTTCCCTATATCAGTATAAATATATTTTTCTCTTTATAAATATTTACCAACCCCTCCGCATGAGTAGGATGTGACACAAGGTCAGAATTTAACAAGTTTGAACTCAGTTTTCCTTCTCCTAGACTGGTTGCCTAACCAAGATTAAAGAACCCTGTCTACCCTACTATTTACCCATTGCTGGAGAGAGAATAATTGGATGCATACCAGTCTATATTACTAATAACTAGCAAATATATGCACCCTCCGGGTGCAAGTATTTAAGTTTTAATATAATAAAATATCATGTTAAATTAGAAAGGCTAATGAAACTGAATAAGAATTCAGATAAAAATATTTGGAACAGAGGGGGTATAATCGGAAAATAGAACAACTTTGAAACTCACTGTTCCACCATTTTCCCTTACTCCCGTCTTTCAGTGGTAAATTTCCCTAATTTAACTATTTAGTTAAAATAGGAAGAAAATAATAAAATTACAGTTATTTCTTTATGTTAATAGATTTCTGTTAAGATTTATCCCCGAGATTTTTGCTCATATTTATTAAGATAAAACCAAACAATTAGAAATCAATAATACTAAGTATATATTTATTAAAATCAATTTTTTTAAGATCAATATGCAAATTAGCCTTCCCATTCACACTGTAAACCGCTATTTCGTTGAATATATAAATATAATTGCATGTTATTAGTATGTAGATATTGTTAACAGTCTTAATGATGTAAAACGATTTTACTAATAATTGAGGTTTAAATAAAAAATAAAATCATGGAGAATGTGATGTAAATAACAAAGGGAATTGTGACTTGTATAGTAATATAGTTTCGGTTACAGACAGACAAACCCACAATCTCCATTATAATAAGATGTCAACCATTATCTTTATAGTGAAAACAGAAAGTTTTGATTTATTTGATGCAAATCTCTAATAATGAATGTAAATGTCAGTGTGTCAACTTTACTCCGTAATGCTGTAGCCCAACATATCATACCATTTCTGAATCAGATAGACTCTATGAATAAATTAAAAACATTCAGGGCCATTCTGAAATTTGGAATTCCCAAGTTTTAATTACTGCAATTGTTTTTGGTGTTTTATTTTTAATTTTTTTTTTTTTTAAATTTTTTTTTCAACAATTTTTATAACTTGGAAATAAATTTAAAATTAATCAAAACTAATAATGCGATATCCAGTGAAAGTGACCCATGAAACAGAAATCATTTTTTTAATGAAATGTAAGGATCTATGTACATCAAATTCTCTTTAGATTTAGTGGCAGCAGAAGAACTATTGTAGAACTTATAAAAGGTTTAGCTTAAATATCAATGTAATATTTTAAATGCAGTGATCAATTTTGAGTTTTTCTCTAGTTTGTTGTTGCCTCTTCCAGGAGTTAGCCTAATTGCTACCAGATCAGACGACTTTTAAGATTGTTCATTAATATTTTTTTGTTAGATTAATTAGTAGTATTTTCTTGTTGTTGATATTCCTAATAATGTCAACTATTATTTTTCCAGTGAAAACAAAAAGTTTTGATTCATTTGATGCAAATAGATAACTAATTAAAAAATATAGAAATAGTTTGTGATTCTTTTTATAAACGAGAATATATTCATTCTAATTTTAATTTGTTTAAATTGTTCTAAACTAATATCAGCTGTGTAACACTGTCTGTAATTTCTTATTTGGTTGTTAAGGCTTTTCAATGTTTAAAATAAGAATAAATCTTTATTTCAGAGTCGGTATTTGTCTCTTCTTTCTGTCTTCAACAAATTGATATTGTTCCCACAAATAGAAAAAAAAAATTATAGTTATTGACCTCTGATGATCCCTGCATTTCTATCATTGTCCATTTTCTAAATAAGTCACTGTCATTTTCATTCCTACCTGGGAAAATGTGTGTCAACAGAAAGAGTGAACTTCTTTTTATTGTGTGAGTAAATCGTTTCTATCTGTCATCATTGGCATTTAAAGCCAGAGTTTTTTTTTAGTTTTTTTTTATTGGCTGTATACATTAATTAAACCAACACTTATTAAAGGAGGTCTTAGTCGGTAGAGTGTTCAGCTGGGAACCTCAAGGTTCCTGGTTCGATACTGGCCCTTGCCAACTCAGTCTATGAGTAGTACAGGGATCTGTACGGTAAAGTGAGAAGCTGATGGTAGGCGCTCCACCTCAGCCTCAGATGCTAAAAACAATCTTCTTGGTCTAGCACTAGTGAAAAGGGGATAGACTCCCTTGCTGTCTGGCTGATATCAACTTTAGACCACCCCGACGACTTTATTTTTATTTATAACGAGATTAGCTGTTTCTTACCTTAAAAATATTTATTTCTATTAACAAGTTTAAGCCAGACTCATAAACTTGTAAACATATATGTGAAGGAGTGATGTAATGGTTATCGTCGTTGGAAATGGACACGGGGACACAAGTTCAAATCCTGGACAAGGCTGTTTGTATTTCACATAGTCCTAATACTCTTGGGAAAGGTATACATCCAATTATTTTCCCTCCAACTCTGAGTAAATAGTAGGGCAGACTGGGCTCTTTAACTTTGATATGGTAACTAGTCTAGGAGAAGGAAAACCCTGAATTCAAACCTGTTAAACTCCACTTAAGAAATTGACATAGTGTCACATCCTACTCATGCGGAGGGGTTGGTAAATATGTATATGTTCATTTTTGTCAAGGTTGACCTTGGATGTAACAGCTTTTTTACTGTTAGTGCTATCTGGGTGCTAAGTTGGTTAAAGGAGAGTTGGGTGCTCTCTAATTCTCTTCTGTATTAATTACTATCAGCGGCTACCCGGCGTCACCTGGGTAGAGGGAATTTTTTTTAAGTTGGTCCAGCAGATCCATTATTACTGAATCGTGAGTTGAATCTTCGTGGGATGCCCCATTTAAATCCCTATGTAAAAAAAATAGACCTTGCATTGATCCATCTACTCTGAAAAGAAATGTTAATGTGTACTATCTAAAATATTAAATGAAAAAAAAATCCATGCTGTTATCATTTAAATTTTATTTTTTTATTATCTTCACGAATATAAATCAAATCTCTATTATTTTTGCTCAAAAACCAAGCTCTGGTGATATTTAATGTGTATATATATTTACTTTGTTGTTAATTATTTTATTTTCGAGGTTTCCTCTGGACATACATATACACACAACTACCCTTTATATATGTATAGATTATGGCATGCCAATTGTAGTATCCTGAAATTATATTCCGGATAGATATTTACCCCAAAGACATTAGTGGAAGTGTGAACACTACCTATTGTATGATTGTTATAATCTATATATTAATGCACGTGTTCCTAAATCTTCCATTCTTTATCTGGTCAAAAATGAGTCCGTCTAAGTTGTCCAAGATGAAATACAAAAATGTAAATCCTTGTGTTGCTTATTCGCGGAACTCTTATTTCTTATGAGTGTCATCACCTAAACTAAATAATCGACTATTCTGTTTTTATTATAAAGAAAGAAAGAAGGAAAAGGGCATACTACACAGAAAAAATATAATAATAATGAAAGAACGAAAGAGAAAGATAGTGAATGGGTGAGCGCACAAAAGTGATAACACTAATCTGTTTCAATCAAACATAATGAAAAGATGAAAAGAAAGAAAAGAAAAAGAGTTAAAGTTAAATCAAGATTATTATACTTTTTACATATTGAAGTATTTTACAATAACTCTTAAGTAAACATATCAAATGTAATAATTAAATTATCATACTGTGGTATATCTACAGGTTCTGTTAGTAAATATTAGTATTAGATCAGCCATCTTTGGGTTTACACGTGTTATTGGGTAAACCTTAAGGGTTAATCTGTATCCATCTTTGAGACGAATAGAAGATATTGCATCAATAATGAGAAACTTTTTTTGTCAAGATATTTGGTGATTATAGAGCACATGGAAAAGTGGGTTTGTTGTTTGTTTTATTTGTTTAATGGCATATCAACCTTCTTGGGTTATTTAATGTCAAAGCTGTATTTGTAGAAGAACAGTAGTGATATCAATATATCTTGAAAATATATAAGTGTATGCAAACAAATGACTATTATTAAATAGAAATAATCACTTGAATCTATATAATTGGATATAATGTGGTATAATGATTAGTCGTATGAAATGGACTCGTCGACCCGGGTTCAATTCTTGAATGAAGCTGTTTGCATTTCACATGGCGCTAATACTCTTGGGAAAAGTATGAATCCAATTCTCCCTCCAGCTATGGGTAAATAGCAGGGAAGACTGGGCTCTTTAACCATGGCTAGGTAACCAGTCTAGGAGAAAGAAAGCTCTGAATACAAACCTGTTAAACTCCACTTAAGAAATTGACCTTGTCACATCCTACTTGTGCAGAGTGGTTGCTATATATATATATATATATATATATATATATATATATATATATATATGTGTAAAAATAAAAGGAAATTAATCCGACAGTGTGAATTTGATATATTGAAAAAACAAATGATGTTTACAAATGCTTGGGATCACATTCTCTCCTGATGATCCCAAGCATTTGTAAACATCATTTGTTTTTTCAATATATCAAATTCATGTATATATATATATATATATATATATATATATAATTGGATATAAATTATTAGTATTCAGTTTGGTTTGGTTTCTTTGTTTAATGGCATATCGATATTCGTGACATTCAACGCCAAAGCCGTTCTTGTAGAAGAACAGTAGTGGTACTATAGCTGGTGGGATTAGGCTGTTCATACCTTTCCCAAGTGTATTAATCTGAAAGTGAATGTAATAGTGTGTCTGGAGTTTGAACTCGCTTACTACAATGTTTCAGTCCAGCATGTCAGCTACTACTACGTCCCCCCACTCCCCCAGTCCATACCTTTTCCATGTTTACTAGTTTGAAGGGATCAAAAGTAGATTCTTTGAACATAGTTTGCTGATTCACTCTTTTGTGTTGGTAATCATAACTTCCACCCCCACCCATCCTTTCTAGTAATAAATGCAAATGTCAGTGTATCAGATTTTTTCAACTTTACTCCTAGAGCCTGTATCCCAACATATCATATCATTTTGGAATGAGATGGATCCTGTAAGAAAATTAAAAACTTGTTGGGCCCAAATCTGTACTGTAATCCTGAAATTTTTCAGTGAATTTTAACATGATTTTTTTGTGATGATTTTTTTGTTCAATAACAATTTTTATAACTTGGAAATAATTTGAGAATAGTAAAAATTAATTGCAAAATTCAGTGAGGTCACCCGTGAAATAGAAATAATTGTTTGTATAGAAAAAAAGTACCTATGTACATGAAATTGTCTTTGAATTAAGTGGCAGCAGAAGAATTATCATTAAACTTTAAAAAGGTAAGCTTATATATTAATACAATACTTAAATACAGCAATCAATTTTTAGTTCTTCTGTAGTTTATTGTTGCCTATTTGTACTGACTCTGAATGGGAAAACCAAAAATGTTTATCATGCAGCTTTGCAATAAGTTCAAAATGGACAAATTATATCATTGTTTTAATGAAAATTTAATTGCTTGAAAAATATTGTTCAAGTTTAATAAAAAACTAATATATACCCAATGCATAAAGTGTTATTGTTGGGCTGCAGGAACTAGCTAAATTGCTACCTGATATGGTGGCTTTTCAGCTAGTTTCATATAAATGTGTATATATTTACCAACCACTCTGCACAAGTAGGATGTGACACAAGGTCAATTTATTAAGCAGAGTTTCATAGGTTTGGAATATCCTAGACTGGTTACCTTGCCAAGATTAAAGAGCCCAGTTTATCCTACTATTTACCCATAGCTGGAGGGAGAGTAGTTAGATGTATACCTTTCCCAAGGGTATTAGCAGAGTTTCACAGTTTTGGAATATCCTAGACTGGTTACCTAGTCAAGATTAAAGAGCCCAGTTTACCCTACTATTTACCCATAGCTGGAGGGAGAGTAGTTAGATGTATACCTTTCCCAAGGGTATTAGTGCTATATAAAATGTAAACAGCCTTGTCAAGGATTTAAATTTGGGGTGACGAGTCCATTTCCTATGACTCTAACCATGACACCATGGAGGCCTCTTATGCACCATATTCATATGAATATGTAAATGAATTTCAATCTCTAAAACAAAACCTTGCATGTGTCCTGGGGTGGTGAGGATCTAGTTCTGGTGCTCTTGTGAGTGCATTGTTATCTCTTTGTTGTCATTATTTTCAGGTTCATTCTGACCTGAAGAATAATTAAAGTTCTAATTACCGTCGAACTGGGAAGACAAGGCAGCAAACGGTTGTAACTGAAATACAAACCCGAAAGCTACAAAGTCCACTACAAAATGACAAAGTATATATAATACTCCACAATGTCATTCAAATCAAACAGTCAAGAAGTAAATCAGAACTCAAGGAATGGAATCACCCAAATCACCCAGATTCATGGATGGATCATTCTTGAGTCCTATTTATACCAACTGTCTTGGACACTGCTTGAGTTCTACTTAGCTGCTGTTATTAAAACCAACAGTAGACTAACTGACTTCAATATGACCTAGAGTGGTAGTACTTGTTAGGGTTACATTTATGGGTCAAGCCTTTGCTCTATGAGGGATCAGATATTATTCATTTGATAAAAACTGTCCATTAGGTTTTCAAGATATTCAACTAAATGACAAAACATTTTCTGTTTGCACAAACAAGAGAATGTTGCATAGGGGCCAAAGTCGAGTTGTAGTGTTAGTCGTTAGTAGTAGTAGCCATAATTAGCCAAGAAACAACATACGAAAGTTGTATAGTCAAAAAGGGGTTGTTTATTTCTTTCTAGTCTCTTGGGTTCTTTTTCAGAGAGAAGGAGAGAGTGAGGGTAAGGTCAAGCTATTCTATCGTAAATCACATTCATGCCTGCTGTTCGTTCCTACCCTAGATATGTCACGACACAGAGCCCCAATAAACACGTCTGACCCTCCTTGGCTCTAGCGAAAGAGAGGCCGAATTTTCTTTACTTCTGTTTGTGGTCTCAGGGTGGGGTGTGATTGGTCACATCCACTTCCACTCCTCCGCCGAAACTGGGACTTCTGTTTTTATTTTTAACTCTAGTTCCGGGGTCATTGGTCAGTCAATGGCTGCCCCCCCCCCATTGAGTGTTTACTCTTCCAAACTTTAACCTCTTTTTGTTCTTATTTCTTTTTCTTCTCTTTCTCCAGAAATCCAATTACCGTTTTCTTTTCAATCCCCAAATTCCCCGTAAACCATAATAATTACGCTACAAGAATTCTGATGTATAAAACTTTTGCTAAACTGTCGATTCATCAAGTAATAGAAAACCTGGATAAATGTGATTATCATTTTCAAGATTAAAACATTTCATAATATAAAATGTTTTTCATATGAAAGTTTTAGGTCAAGGTGTTGGTACTCTCAAAGTGAATCCTTCAGATTATCTTTCTCTCTCTCTGTCTATCTAATAACACACAAAAAAAAAACATACAAGAGGGGAAACCAAGCCAAATAATCAGGACAACAAAAGACACTTTCTCACACACACGCACGCACGCATGCAAACTGTCATATTTAAAAAGAAAAAAAAGGTGTTTGTTATCTGATAATTTTAGAATCCATTTATTTATTTAGATAAGTCATGTTTAATCCTAAAGTTATATTTCACAACAAAATACACACAATGCATCAACCTATATAAAAATATATATATATATATATATAGATTAGGGAAAAGTGAGTTTGCAAAGTGAATTAAATTTAAAAAAAATAAATATGGCTGGACAAAACATTAAAATCATTTTGTAAGATTTCTAAGAAAGGGAAGGTTTAATCTAATTTAAGCTATGGGTTGCTGCTTATGAAATTTAACATACCAATACATTTCAAATTCTCCCATCTCTCTCTCTACTCTCCCAGAGAAACTAACACACACACACACACACACACACATATATATATATACACACACCCACACACAATAAATAAGAGGAATTTTTTTGAAAAAGTTGAATAACTTTTTTTTTTTAAGTAATGTTTTTCTATGAATGTAAACTCTGCATTTAATTTCACAAAGATATTGTTTTGAGACTATTAAAAAATGTCCGAAAATCAAAGTGCTCCAGGCCTGAACAGAAATCTGTCATCAAAGTTTTGGGGGACTTCATTTCTCAAAGGAGTCTTTCTACTCTGTCTATGTGGGCTTAGAAGATGCTAGCTGTACCCCCTGAAGAAAAAGCAAGACTCTCTCAAAAATGAGATGACCCAGGTATGACACTAAACTGCATCTGGTAATGAGGCTCCAGTTCTGAAGCTCTGGGGAGAGTGTAGTGCCCCTATATTGCAATTACTATTACCTGGTGTGGTAGTACCTGTTAGGGTTCCATTATGGATTAAATCGATCTGTTTAAGAATTAGTAAAATTTCATAGGACTGTGAGCAGAAAATAAAAACCTCTTAAGATACAACTCCATACAAATGTAAATATGAATGTACAATGAACATTATTCCCTAACCCCCTAAAAGGCATAAAATAACCCTAGACTGCTTGATGTGCCATTAAAATCAATCAAAATAAAAGAATACAAACTCAATATTTATTTCTGTCTTACATCCACATAAATAAATGGACATGCTGGTGGTGTAATGGTTATTGTCATGAAAGATGAACACGGCAACAGGAGTTCAAATCCTGAATAATGCTGTTTGCATTTTGCATAGTGCTAATACACTTAGGAAAAGTATGAATCCAACTATTCTTCTTCCAGCTATGGGTAAATAGTAAAGTAGAGTGGTCTCTTTAAGTTTGGTATGGCAACCAGTCTAGGAGAAGGAAAACTTTGGAGTCAAACCTGTTAAACTCTGCTTAAAAAATTGACCTTTGTGTCATATCCTACTTGTGTGAAGGTCTTGGTATATACATCCATCCACATAAATGGGGTCTGTTTATTACAACCCTTGGGAAAAGTATGCTTCCAATTTATTCTCCCTCCAGCTATGAGTAAATAGTATGGCAGACTGAACTCTTTAACCTTGATTAGGCAACTGATCTAGGAGAAGGAAAACTGAATTCAAACTTATTAAACTCTGTTTAAAAATTGATCTCATGTCACATCCTGCTCATGCAGAGGGGTTGGTAAATACATATGTTTATTGCACAAATCTAGTGTGAAAATTTCTATTTTAAAATGCAGTTTTTTTTTTTCTTCTTCTAAATTTGATATGTTACATGTCTTTAGGGATGGTTTAGCTCAGTTGGTAGAGCATCTGCCTAGAAACCTCATGGTTCCAGGTTTGATACCGGCCTTTGCCAAGTCAGCACATGAATAGCACAGCCTGGATCTGATGGTAAGTGTAGCTAGCACTCCATCTCAGATGCATAAACAATCTTTCTGGTTTAGCACCAGTGAAAAGGTGATAGACTCCCTCGCTGTCTGGCTGATACTGACAATAGGCCATCCACTGATTTTACTGACTACATATCTATAGCTAAATAAATATGGAGGCATGTCGTGTAATGGTTATAGTCCTAGGAAATGGACGTGTCAACCCAAGTTCAAATCCTGAACAGGGGCGTTTGCATTTCACATAGGGCTAATAGTCTTGGGAAAGGTATGCATCCAATTACTCTCCCTCCAGCTATGGGTAAGTAGTCGGGCATATTGAGTTCTTTAACTTTGATATGGTCTAGGAGAAGGAAAACTCTGAATTCAAACCTGTTAAACACTGCTTAAGAAATTGACCTTGTGTCGCATCTTGCTCATGCGGGGAGGGGTTGGTAAATATATATAACTAAATAAAGTGAAGTAATTTTGGTTCTTCTTTCCAAATTAGATGAAGATAATATTATGTCTTTAAGTCAGATAGTGAGGTACAGTGTTTTTATTTGTTGTTTTTTCTTCCTTTTAAAGAAATGATTCATCCATAGAATCACCTTTTATAGATGAGTAAGATTAGAGGCAGATGGTTGTTTTTAAGGCTTCTATTTTGTTTTATTTTTATTGTTGTTTTTAGACTGAATAGATTTGTCTCATATTTTTTGATTATTATTCTTCCCCTCCCCCCTCGAATTTGAAAGTAGAAACAAAAGTTATATATGTATATAATCCCTAATCTTAATCCTAACCACTTGGATAGGATTAATCAGCCATCTTTCTAGAGAATAAGAAAAGTAACAAAAACTTCCATGATGAAAAAAGAAAAGTACATACGCACAAGAGGTGATTATTTTACTTATAAATCATTATGGCATTGTTGCTTTTAACTTTAAGTAACAATAAAAGCATACATGTACATTTTTTATATATATATATATATATATATATATATATCATGGCTTGGCTTTGTGAACGAAGATTAAGGAGGAGGTGGTTTATGTTGACTGTAGACATGTTCGTGACTGATAAAGCAGGACAGACAGATATGATTGCAGCAGCTGAAGGGCTGGTCAGGGTTTGATGGCATAGTGTTGTTACTTTAGCTAACAATAAAGGCGTACACTAGGGGTGGGCAAATGGAGGTCAAATTTCTGGGACGAGTATTTTCGATGGCCATTTTTGCTGCTGATTACGATTATGGTGATTTTTTTTTTGGATATGACATCATTTTAGGTTGGTTCTGTGACCATTTTCAAAATGGCGGCTGAAAACCGCTATTTTTTCAAAGAAAAGGAAAAATTTAATGATTTACAGTGGTGTAATATGTCTAATTATAGGTTTTCTGGGTCACAGAATATGAAAACATATTCATTTTAGTGATTTAATCAAATTTTCTATTTATTATGTATTCTAAGTGAAAATTATACAATTATGTCCAGCTTTTTTTATGCTATTTTGTACCCGAGGATTGTAAATTGCAAATAGTCATTTTAATATGTCATTTATATCTGCTCAGAGATGAGCTAGAAATAACATTGCCAGAATCATACAATTAGTGTGAAGCAGTTCCTTAAAGTAGTAGCCAAGTCTAAAATGTCAGAAAGAAAATCAATAATGGGTTGGCTTTGTGAAAAAAGATTAAAAAGGAGGTGGTCCACATTGACTGCAGGCATGTTTGTGACTGATAAAGCCAATGTGGGATATGCATTGTACGATTGCAGTGTCTGCATCTGAAGGTCTAGTCAGGTTATGATTGCACAGTGTTGTGCTTTTTCCTCCTGTACCTTTTGTTCTTGAGGGTGGCTCTGCTTATGTTTTTAAAGGAGGAGATAATGTGGTTTGTGTAAAGATGTCAGGCATCACACTTCTTAGCTACGGTGAGCTATATATATATATATATATATATATATATACACACACACACACCAACACCACCACAAAAGCAGGATGTGACACAAGGTCAATTTCTTAAGCAGAGTTTAGCAGGTTTTGATTTAGAGTTTTCCTTCTAGACTGGTTACTAAGCCAAGGTTAAAGAGCCCAGTCTGCCCTACTATTTACCCATAGTTGGAGGGAGAGGTGTTGCATGCATACCTTTCCCAAGGGTATTAGCACTATGTGGAATGTAAACACCCCTGTCCAGGATTTGAACTTGGGTCGAGTTCATTTCCTATGACTCCATGGACTATATATATGTGTGTGTGTGTGTGTGTATGTGTATGTGTATATGTATGTGTGAATATATATATATATATATATATATGTGATGACTGACACATTTGTACATTTCTCACTAGTATTATTTTGGCATTTGTTTGTGGCTAAGTAAAATACTGAATTTTTAATGCTGATTTTCAAAGCTGGCATCTCCCCTTACTTGAATTATTTCAACAAAATAATTAAATATCTATTTATCTATCTATCTGTTCTTCTGTATCTATTTATCTATTATCTATTTATAATTATATTTGCATAAGAATGTAATGTGCATTTTTCCGTGTTTTAAAATAGAAATGTTAACACCAGATTTGAGCTTTGTTGCATTGACCCCATTTCGTGTGCATGCAAGACAGAAAATAAATAAGTTTTTTTGTTTTCTTTTAAAATTATATTTACTGGGAAAGCATTATTTGATGAAAATATGATGTAACTTTATATCTATAGTAATTAATGAAGTAATAGAATATGATGATAATGGTGATGTTTCTGACTACACATTCCATGTTAATTAGTGTTAGAATGAAGGCAGAAAATGAGATGTCAAGTTTATCAATCGTTCTGTAATTTTAAGATTGAAACATTATCATTCCAAGAGTTAGTTAAACTGTTGCTATATCATCTCAAACTTTTGGCCAATCTATTCTCTGACCTTCCTCAAGTATACAAAGGTATTAATGCTATGGGACTATTATCAGGACATTTAAGATTTTTTTATGGTTTCTTTTCAAAACTATGCTATTTGAAGTTCTTTAAAATAGTAGCAATAATTTAAAATAGGCTTCAAGAAAAAAAAACTGAGCACACATTGAATTTTAAAACTCAATAAGGTTGATGTTTTTGTAAAATTGGATTTTTATTTCAATTTTTTTTACTTTCTTTTCATAGATAAAGAATATTTGAGGGTGTTTTGTTCCTTTGTCAAATAAGTGATGTATCATATTTTTTCATTTATTGTAATTAATATCGTTGGTGAAAAAATTGTGATGCATCAGTACATTGTCACACCTCAAGTTGACACCATGAATTTATGATAAAGTATGATCAATTTAGGAGGGAAGCAATCCATTTAGTTGTTTTGGGGTAATTCCATTTCAAATGATTTAGGCCATGTCACCCATATCCTTTAATTTTTCTGAAAATAGTTTATAAAAGCTTTTTGGCCTTTTTTTGATAGCATTTTTGGATTCCTCTAAAAAGCTTTTATAAACCAATTTTTAGGAGTAGGGAAGCTCTAGAACTCATTTTATAGAAGAAAAAAAATCACCAAAGGTTGCAAATTTTTTACCCCAAGAAAGGAACACGATTTCTCTGGTCTTACTCTTCTGCAGAGGATACAGTCAGTGTATCATAAGCCTCACCCACAGGGCAATCTTTTTTTTTTTTTTTTTTTTTTTTTTTTTTTTTTTTCCTTCTCTCTCTGAAAAATGTGTTTTGCTATTGAAACTTTTCCCTATTAAGAATTTATTAGTTACATATCTTATGAAAATTGTGTCCTTCGGTTAAGATGAGTTTTCATTTGATTTCATTATTGATGCCCCTATGTAAATAGTTTACATCTATTCTAATAAAATCCACAGTACATATAAACCTCATTTTTCCTACCGTCCGTTTTAAACTAGACACATTAGGGGGTTACTTCTTAGAAACCAGATTCGTTATAATTAGTATTGTTGACATTAACCATGTAACGATACAGTAAGTATTGCAAAACACTACTCACAATATGATATGTATTGTGATATGCATGATAGAAAAAACACAAAACGATTCTGTTATATTTAGTACTGTTGACACTAACCATGTAGCGATACAGTAAGTATTGCAAAACATTATTCACAATATGATACGTATTGTGATACACATAATAGAAAAAGCACAAAGCGATTCTGTTAATACAATATATCTTTATCATAGTAAAAACATAAATAGAAACCCATAAAAAGAAACATCTTTTTATGCTGACTAGAAAACAAAAGAAATGAAAAGAACTATGCATAAAAGTTTTAGTGATTAGATTTAAAAATTATGTCTCTTTGGATTTCTATATTTACCATTTTCAGTTTAATTTTGAAATTTATATTTATCTCTTATTATAATGGAGATTGTGTGTTTGTCTGTAACCGAAACTATATTACAATACAAATCACAATTCCCTTCGTTATTTACATCACATTCTCCATGATTGTTAGTTTTATTCAAACCTCAATTATTAATAAAATTGTTTTGCATCATTAAGACTGTTGACCATATCTACATACTAATAACATGCAAATGTATTTATATATACAACAAAATAGTGGATTGTAGTATGAATGGGAAGGCTGATTTGCATATTGATCTTAAAAATTTGATTTTAATAAATATATGCTTAGTATTATTGATTTCTAATTGTTTGGTTTTATCTTTTTGAATATGAGCCAAAATCTCGGGGATAAATCTTAAAAGAAATCCATTAACAAGAAGAAATAACTAATATTATTCTTTACTTCCTATTTTAACTAAATAGTTAAATTAGGAAAATTTACCAATGAAAGAGGGGAGTAATGGAAAATGATGGAAGAGTTACTTTCAAAGTTGTTCTATTTTTCAATCATACCCCTCTCTATTTCTAATATTTTTTATCTGCATTCTTATTCAGTTTCATTAGCCTTTCTAATTTAATATGATATTTTATTATATAAAAACTTAAATACTTGCACCCGGAGGGTGCATATATTTACTAGTCAGTATGATTTTTTTTTATCTTAAAAAATCAAACCTTGATATTTATCATAAATTCATGGTGTCAACTTGAAGTGTGACAATGTACTGATGCATCACAATTTTTTCACCAACGATATTAATTACAATAAATGAAAAAATATGATACATCACTTATTTGACAAAGGAACAAAACACCCTCAAATATTCTTTATCTGTGAAAAGAAAGTAAAAGAAATTGAAATAAAAACTCCAATTTTACAAAAACATCAACCTTATTGATTGAGTTTTAAAATGCAATGTGTGCTCAGTATTTTTTTTTTTTTGTTCTTGATAGCCTATTTTAAATTATTGTTACCATTTTAAAGAACTTCAAATAGCATGGTTTTCAAAAGAATCCATAAAAATCTTAAATGTCCTGATAATAGTCCCAAGTCTTTTATATATTTGTGCAAATAAATATAAAAGAAAATAACACATGATTTTTTGCAATGTTTAGATGATACTTTGGGTCCTGGTCTATTTTAATGTATTGATTATATAATCAAATATCTTCTAACTGTAAGAAAATATCTCAAATACTATACATATTTACCAACCCTTCTACACAAGTAGGATGTGACACGAGGCAAATTTCTTAAGCAGGGTTTAACAGGTTTTTAATTCAGAGTTTTCCTTCTCCTGGATTTAGTTGCCTAACCAAGATTAAAGAGCCCAGTCTGCCTTACTATTTACCTATATCTTTCGAAAGGGGGGGCCAAAAAAATTCAAATATTTTTCTTTACTCTAATTCTCTCCCAACTGTCAGGAAAACTTCAAATAATCTCATTCCACAGCTTTCAATCTTCTCTTCTAAAAGAACACCGTCGTCCTCACTCACTTTGGTTATTTTAAGTACACACAAAAACCAAACATCTGGGCACATGTCGAACCTCGCGTCCGTCCAGTACCTAGATTGCATTTGTTTTTGCATGCGGGCGGACGCGGGTTCGATCCCAGCAGGCAAGACAAAGTCTTGCTCTTTTTCGTTCTCCATCACACTATAGCTAGATCTTGGATGCATACCTTTCCCAAAGGCATTAGTGCTATGTCAAATACTATTCTCAGGACATTTCAATTTTCTTTCCAAAACATTATAGGTTCTTCTGAAAATCATGCTATTTGCAGTTCTTTAAAATGGTAGCAATAATTTAAAACAGACCATGAAGGGTGAAAAAAAAAAAAAAAAAAAAAATGAGCACATGTTGCATTTTAAAACTCAATTGATAAGAGCAATGTTTTTGTTGTAAAATCGGCATTTTTACTTTAATTTCTTTTACTTTCTCTTCATGGATAAAGAATATTTGAGTTTTTTTTATTAATTCATTCATCTAATAGGCAATGTATTGTGATATATTTTTTTACGTATCATGATTGATATCATCAGTGAAAAAATTGCGATGCATTGGTGCATTGTTACACCTGAAGTTGACCCCATGAATTTATGATAAAGTAGGATCGATTTAAGAGGGAAGCAATCCTATTTTGTTGTATTAGTTATACTGAGAAGATTTTCAACTTTTTTTTTCTGTCTCTCTTGTATCATCTCATGTTGTAATGGTTAGCAAGCTAGTCTTGTAGATACATTACTATTAAGTAACAAGTTTGACCTTTGCTGGATGCCCCATACTTGCAATCTTGTCATATCCTACCCATGGTGAACGAGTTGACTAAAAAGGGTGTCCCATTTTAATGGTTAGCAAGCTAGTCTCACAGGTCCATTATTACTGGATAACAAGTTTGATCCTGATTGGATGTCCCATAATTGTGACATATCCTAACCATTCCATGCGGGGGTTTTGGGAACCGCTTGTGTACTTCTTATTTTCATGATAGTCCATCTTTGAATGGGTGGAGCTGGCTCAACCCACCCCAGGAGAATGCTGTCTTAACAGCAACATGACAAATGGATAAATAGTTGGTGTCCCATCATCATGTAATGGTTAGCAAGCTAATCTCACAGATCCATTACTATTAAATAGTGTGTTTGATCCTTGCTGGATGCCCCTTACTTGTGACCTTGTGTCATGTCCTACCCTTGGCGAAAGGTTGGATAAATACCTACTGTGTAAGTTTCTCAGTAAATCTTTGTTAGATTGAAATAAAATGACTTTGTACACTGTATAATTATTTATGCAATTAATGTTCCACACCCCCACCCCACCCACAGAATTACAATTAATTCTCCCTCTCCAACTTCCTCCAGCAGGTAGGAGGTAGGGGGATGGGGGATCTGATAAACTTTTTCTGGCCATCTGTTTAGATTAGGATTGTATAGAAATAAAATATGTCTGAATCTTTTTGTAAGAAAAAGCAAAATTGTTCACAAAAAAGTGAAAAGTAGAAATTTCATTAGTTAGCGGATTACTATTTCTCTGAATTTTTGAGATGAGGTTTGATAATTAGTATTATTTGGATTATTTGGACTATTGTCCTTATCTTTATTGTTACCAGTACAATGTTTTGGCTGATGTACCCTCCAACCTTCTTCAGGTATTTTGTGTTGGACTTGGGAACCTTCTTGAACTCGGGAACCTTGTTTTCAAACTTGGGAACCTTGTCGTAATCAGGAACCTGATTACGACGAGAAGGTTCCCGAGTCCAACACAAAATACCTGAAGAAGGCCGGAGGGCAAATCGACCAAAACTTTGTTCAGATAACAATAAAGATGAGGACAATAATCCAAATAATACTAATTTGTGGATTAGTAAAAAAAAAAAAAAAATTAGAGAGTGCAATTGAATCTGATTTAGAAAAAAGTTGCATTGTTAAACTGCCAATAATAAAAACCTTTACAGTCTTTTCTCATCAGATTCAAATAGAATCACTAGGATTAATAAAAAGTTTTGCAATATTTTAGTACATGCTAGTTTGTGGTGCACATATCACGTGGCCGAAGCAGTTCAATACATGAAAGCTACTTGTAGTAGAGATGGTGTAAGTGTATCTTCATAGGAAATGGACATGGCAAACAGTGTGTGTTTACATTTTACATCTTATTATAATGGAGATTGTGAGTCTGTCTATCTGTAACTGAAACTATGTCACCACCGTCACAATTCCCTTAGTTATTTGTTATATTCTCAATGCTTATCAAATAATCATTATTTAATCTTAATTAGCATCTTATTTATATACAATGTCTCGATTAAGGTCTAGCTGAAATAGATTTGCCTCAAAACTGCCCATATTATTTATGTGTTTAAAATCCTGTGATATGTACTATATATATAATTAAGAAATAAATGTTTACATAGTATATGGTGTGAATAATTTGCATACCAGTTTTAACAAAACCATGTTTAATAAATAATTACTTGGTGTTATTGATTTCTAATATTATTGTTTTATTCTCAAACATATTAAAAGCAACCCTATGCATAATTTTATACTGAAATCAATTAGAATAAAGTAAAAATAAGTGAAATCTTTTTGTGTTCTTATCTAATTTAATTAGTCTTCCTAATTCAATATGAAATTTAATTATATTAAAACTTAAGTACTTGTGCTCGGAGGGCAGATTTTTTGCTAGTAGTGCTAATACTCTTGTGAAAGGTAAGAATCCAAAAATCTCCCTCCAGCTATGGGCAGACTGAGATCTCTAACCTTGGTTACATAATCAGTATGTAGGAGAAGGAAAATGTATGTAGGAGAAGGAAAACTCTGAATTCATACCTGGTAGGGGTAGTAGCATAGTAGTTGGTGCACTGATGCGTTATGCATTGGTTCACTCTGTGTGTGATTTGAAAGCCGCACAGATGAACATGCAATATAGTCTAATTCGGAAACTCGTGCTTTACGAGTTCGAACAACGCCACAAAAACAACCAAAAACACTTGGTGTGTGAGAAATGTTTGCTAGAGTTGCAAGAACCTTGATGATCAAGCATGGTCAGCTAGGCATACAACTATGCATTCTGAGGCTGTGCTTAAGCATGTAAAGCATTTGTGTGCAGCTTAATTGTTTTATACATGTGCAGAGATGCTGATAGGTACGCGTCCTGTGTCCCTGACACACAAAAATCTAAAAGGATGCAGTAAAATCATATCCATGCATCCCAGTGTTTTTCTTTTTTCTTCCCTCACCATTTCAAGCTAACTAAATATATTTCAATAGTTTCTTAGAAATGAATTATACAGGATAGGTTACAAGGTAGGAGTTAGACAGCTTTAGTTGGGACCCATAAATTTTCCTGGGTACTTATTCAATGCATATATGCGTATCCCAGGATGCACTAAATCAAAAAGCTATCAGCATCACTGCATATGTAATTTATACTGTGCATGGCTGTTAAATAAAAGGGAGAGAGAAAGAGATTGAAAACCATGGTTTCTGGAACCTTTCTAGTAGTGATATGATGACTAATTGATTTATTTTCAGAAAAGAGTAATTTTTCTAAAGTTTGGATGAAATCTTCAAAGTATTTTTTTCTCCAACATACCCACCTCCCACCAAAAAAACAATCAAACATTAAAAAAAAAACTGTCGAATTGTAGTAAATTTATAAATAATTCATCAAAAGATGGTGATGATACATTTTATATGAAAAACCTGTCATCCGAAATATATATAGTGTCCAAGTGACGCTTTAGTATATCTGTTGTAGTGGTATTAGTAATTTATCTAAGAGTGCTCAATATTTTCATAAAAAATAGAGCTATAATAATTGTGGAAAAAATTCTGGGTCTACCATGGTTTTGATCTTTATGATCTCACCAGGACCCTGTCCAGGAAAGATAAGAACTTTTCCATAAATATATATATATAAAATGTTCTGGTTCCAACGGGAGAAAATTTGATATTTTATAAAAAAAGAAGGTCCGCAAAATGTATTATGTTCTCAGAAAATTTTTAAAATTCTTTTTATCTTACATATGTGACACGTGTTTCTGATCTGTTGTCTTCCGGCATTGAGTTATTATTTTGGGTAGAATATGTCCAATATTTGATAGGTTGTGTGTGTTTCTGCAACTTTTCTATTATAATGGCTGTAATAACGGTTGAACGCTACGTTATTTTTTTCAATCCTTGCGTGTGTATATATATATATATATATATATATATACACACACACACACAGTGATGCTGATAGCTTTTTTATTTTGTGCGTCCTAGGATGCACGGATTTGATTTGAATGAGTCCCAGGGAAATTTGATGGGTACCAACTAAAGTTTCTTAATAGATTATAGTGTTTTTATCTATGAACAACTAAAGCTGTCTAACCCCTACCTTGTACCTCATACCGTGTAATTCATTTCCAAGAAAATATTGAAATGTATTTATTGTTAACTGGAAATGGTGGAAGAAGAAAAAAGAACACTGGGACCATGAATATGATTTTTCTGCATCCTTTTAAATTTTTATGCGTCAGTGACACAGGACGAGTACCTATCAACATCTTTGTGTGTGTGTATATATATATATATGTGTGTGTGTCTGTGTGGAAATAGAACCAATAGTATGTAGAAATAAGGAAAAAAGTATTACAAAATATATCTAAAAATTAATTTATCTTTTGGAATACTTTGTTTTTTCTTATTTACACACACACACACACAGACACACACACACACATATATAAAATTTGATAGAGGAATTATATATATATATTATTTGGCTGTCTATTGACATCCTGGAGGTTTAACAGACAGGATATTATTATTAACATAGAATAAATCAGTAGTCTATATTGAGGGTAAGGAGAAAAATGTTCATGGGAGCAATGGAGCATAAGAGATTTGTTATGCTTAATTTATTAAAGCTTTTCATAGAGCATCTGTCACTAGTCATCTGTTTCTAAAGAAAAAGAAAATGAAAAGATTTGAGAAAGAAAGGATGAAACAGTTAAACAAGAATTTAGTTGAATTTTCTTTTTCTTCTAAATCCAGAAGGTCATTGAGTATAGATATTTATGCTTTGTATTAAAACTAATAATAACAGAAAAAAAAAAGATTGGATTCTATTTTTATCTTTTCTCTCTTTGTGTGGTCTCTCTATATCTGTTTTTTTGTTTTTCCCCCTTTTTTCCCCACTTCCACTAATGCCCTATGTAAAGGCATGAATCTACTTCTCCCTGTGGTCTGTTTCATTTGGCTTATGATCAAGTCATGTTTAAAGCACTGGTTCCCACTAGACCACCGAAGTTAAGCAGTGATGAGCCAATACTTAAATGGGTTGTTGTTAGTGACTGTCCATTTGACTGTCCAACCAAATGGACAGTCGCTAACAACAACTTCAGTTTCGGAGATCTTCTGTAGAAGAGATTTTTATCTCAAAATAGCAAGAATTAATAAAAAAAATTACAGGTTAACAAACAACACCATAGTTACCCTATTTCTTTTACACTTGCCTTGTGATAGCCTTCAAAACCAACCACCAAACCAATATACACATGTACTCTCTTTTATATGCAGTTATATAGGTAAACACATATACACACATAGATATATAGCTTGTTGTACTTTTTTCTTTATTATGATTATTCACTGTACTTGAAATATGGCTCGTAATAATGAGATCAAAATGCAGGTTCTCCTCACCGGAGTAGAGTGTTTTAGAATAGAATTTATGTCCAAACAAGTCAATTAATTATATATACAAAACAAAACATGATCAGCAAGTATGTGTCATAGTACAATAGCTTGAAAACAATGAAGCACTTACTTTTAATTATGATATTTTGCATACCAATCTTTACACAATCTTACACCACAGTCTTTTGTACCTAGCAATGTTTCTATACATTAACATTGAATTGATCAATGAGTATCCAATAGCAAACAAATCATAATTAAACATGTATAAAAAACAAAAAAATGATAATTTGGTCTGCAATTGTGCTTCATAATACAATATGAAAAAAAATTGAAGCACTCACTTTTAATTATGATATTTTGAAAAACAACCATTACACAATTCTACACCAGAGGGTCTCCTAGCGATGTTTCTGTACATTAACATTAAATTGGTCAATGAGTATCCAATAGGAAACTGCTTTACATTGAGCTACCGCTTATAACAAAAATGTTGCTTGCCTGTGTGCCTTTGGTGACAAAAATGGTGTTTTGACTGCCAAAGAGTTGAGAATGGCTGAAAATTTGTTGATTTTCATTGAAGTTTCTTTTTCAAAAGCAATAATTCTGCCTATTTTATTCTTTAATTGTTTTTTTTTGTTTTTAAAGTAACAGCAATAAAAAATAAAATGAGTCAAATTCTTTTCTCTGACCTGTGACGATCCATTCCAGCATGCATGAAATTGTAACTTTTTTTTTTTTTAATCAAGGAAACATAAGATTATTTGGCCAATCCTAGTATATAACGTTTCCGGTATTTTTTTTTTTTTTGCTCCTTACATTACATATATGTTTACTTTTGAATTAGACTACTCTAGGGTGGGGCACTGGGCTAAATTTTTTTGTCTGCTTTGGTATGGGTTATTAAAAAGAAGAAAATCTCATCATCATCTGAATACCAAATAGTTATGTTTATTATTGTTTATAAATATGAAATTTCAAGGGAAATTAAGAAGGGAAGTAACTCTTAAAGTGGGCTGAGTTATCTAAACAAAATAATGAAATGTTCTTTTAAGTTAACATGAGGCATATAAACAATATATTTTGGGAATCCACAGGTGTTTGTTTTGAATATGTTTGCTATTGGTCAACTAACTGGTGATGGATGTAGTCAATATCTACTTATAAAGAATTTTAGCACATATACATAAAAATTAACAACTTTCCGCATGAGCAGGATGTGACACAAGGTCAATTTCTTAAACAGAGTTTAACAGTTTTCTTTCTTCTTGATTGGTTGCCTAACCAAGGTTAAAAAGCCCAGTCTGCTCTACTATTTACCCATAGCTAGAGGGAGAATACTTGGATTCATACCTTTCCCAGGGTATTAGCACTATGTGAAATGTAAACAGCCTTGTCCAGGATTTGAACTTGTCTTGCCATACTCATTTCCTACAGTAATAACCATTACACTATGTGCCTCTATTTTAGAACGTATCAGTCTTTTATGAAGCCAAGAAAATGTAAGAAACTATAATATTAAAACTATTGATTTGGCCAAAAAGTTTACCTGGTTTTTATTGTTAGATGGAATTAGGAGTGTTTAGTTTTAATTAATTTCATTTACAATGAAGATCCGTTTTAATTGTATTGTAAAAACTGTTATTACTAGCATTCCCAGTTGATTTTTTTTATTTGAGGTTATTGTTATTTAATCACGTTAGTTATATAGAGCTCTGTAAATGGAGTTCAGAACTGTTTGAATTAAGCAAATATCCCCAGTGGTTCAAAAGTTATGAGAATTTAAAGCCCCGAAATTGGGTCTACAAAAGTGGACAGGATTTTGTTAAAAAGAATATGTCAAATCATGAACTAATTCAAAACTAGAAATTTAGTAATTTCTTCACCATTTCTTTATTTTTGGAACAATTTTGATAAAACTTTGCATTCTTATGTAAAATTGTATGTTCTTTCTCGTTCTGCACTTAAATTTTATTTATCTTCATGCTAGAACCCAATATTTGGTGAATAAAAAGTAGGGATTTCAAGATATTTTTTTTTTTTTAAGTTTACTACCGTTTAACTCACCATAAAAAATAATACCATTTTAACTCACCGTAAAAAATAATACCGTTTTAACTCACCGTAAAAAATAATTCAATGGTTAAAAACACAAGAAAGTTATATATTTAGAAAGATTATTTTATTCTCTTTCCAACCATATAGATATTTTTAAAATTGGATCAGAAATAAGCGATGAATTACTATATAAACTAGTAAGGTCTGAAAAATTGGTGCCTGTTGTTTATGTAAACAAGTAACGTAGACAAGTAAATTTGAGGGTTTTTTCCCCAAAATTCAAAGTTTCAAAGAAAATCCCTGATAGTATACAATCGTTTTTATTTCACACATTATATATGAAAATAATCCTAAGGATGTTTCCTATTAAAGATATAATGCTTTGTTTTTGCTCATCTTATATTTTTTGAAGAAATTGCTTTTAACTTTGGTCTATTGTAGTTTCACTCCCAAAGGTCGGAAAAGAAAAAAACAAGTTTCTGCTTGTAGTTAAAAGTGTCCCCTATTTAAGTATAAAATTCCAAGAATATTGATAAAGATTAACCACTTTGATTTTACAAAAAAAATAACACAGAAAATCGAGTATAAACCGTCGGTCGCTACTGAGCTAAAGGGCTCACAGAATTTCCGAAATTGGCCGTCAAGATCGGACTTTCCGCATCAACCAAAGATTGCAGGATCTCTATATTTGCCGAAAGTCTAGCTGAATGCCCACGTTGTTTTCAGATCTCAAATGACTAGAAATCTGCTATAGAAACTGATTTCCAAGGTTAACGGCGGCCTAGTGGTCACATAAAAAACGACTCTTTTTCTTCTTCAAACTTAACAACATTTATATTCAAATAACAAAGAATACAAACAATTATTTCTCAAGACTGTGGGAGTGATGGACCTGTAATTAATAACTTCTGGTCTTCTGCAAAGTATTGTGCAAAACAGTTTGTAAAGTTGACTAAATTTTCAAATGGTCTTAGCTGAAGTCAGTTTCTCTCGGCTCTCAGTATTTACGTTAATCTTCTCAGCTAGCCCTGTCAGCTCATGTGATTCTCAAGCAATCACAACTTCATCTATCAAGCCCGGTTTGGCTTCATCTGATTCTCAAGCAAAAACGTCTCAGTTAAATAATATTTCAATCGGAACAATTTTATTTCCAGCCGGCATGAAGATATTATTAACTCTCTCTGGACTTCCCACTTTTATCAAGGGCACCGCCCCCTCCCTAGTTCTAACCAGCCAATTCACTTCCACCAAATCGACAGGGGCTTCAGTTCTTCCGGGGTTCTCAAGTTTTTCCCAACAAAATGTGTGGTCTTAAAATACATTTAGGTTTAATTCGTTTCTATAAGATTTTCAAAAAAAAGTGTTTATCTCTTTTCCTAAGTGGAAAAAGAAAACAATAAAAAGATTCTCTTTAATTCCGGTTTTTCATTTTCCGGTCCTCTATAAAACAGGGTTTATCTTTTTCCGTGCGACTTTTAGTCTGGTTATATCAAAGAACTGTCTCGCATATCAGAGGATAACTACCGCTGACTCGAAAGGTCTTCTGACCTACTTAAGATTCCACCCCCGACATGGACATCTCAATCGCACCATCTGTTTTGATTCTATTCTGACCCAAACGATCTGAAGATTTTAACTTACGATTTTTTTCTTTCTTTCCCTTTCCAATTTCAAACCCTGAATCAGGTCACACGAGTGTGGAAAAAATTTTGTGTAACTCATTTTCACCCCTTTTAAGACAAAATACCATTTTAACTCGCTGTAAAAAATAATTCAATGGATAAAAACATAAAGATTACATATTTAGAAAGATTATTTCATTTTCTTTCCACTCATATAAATATTTTCAAAATTGGACCCAAAATACACTAGTAATTATTTTTTTAAGCCGATAAGGCCAGAATCACAAGAGATTGTTTACATTTGTAAATCTAGTAAATTTGATGGTTTTCTTTTCAAAATTAAAACTTTGAGCAAAATCCCTGACGGTATGCAATTGTTTTTTTAATTCAAGCATTATATATGGAAATAATCCTCAGTCTGTCTTTTATTACTGGTATAGTGCTTTTTTTTTTTTTTTTTTTGCTTCTCTTATATTTTTTGAAGAAATCACCTTCAAATATGCTCTATCGTATTTTTGCTTCCACGGGACCTAGAAACAAAACTAATTGAGTGTTAAATTTCAAGAATATTGATTAAGATTAGTCACTAGGATTTTGAAAATCAAAATAGCGTGTAAAAATTAGTCTTAAAAAAAAAATGTCATATTTTATGTTTTCGTTTTTTTTTAAACAAAATATCATTTTAACTAGCTGTAAAAAATTACACAATGGATAAAAACACACAAAAATTACACATTTAGAAAGATTATTTTCTTTTCTTTCCAACCATATAAATATTTTTAAGATTGGATCAGGAATACCAGAGTAATTGCGATTTGAACCAATTTAGGTGAAAAATTGTTTATGTCTAATGATTTTACGAAACGAGCTGTTATTGCTATTATTACTATTATTTATCAGCTATATCAGCATTCATTTATAGACCTGTCAGCAAGGGCTGTAGAATAAGCTGACTGCACCTCTGTCCAACCCTATTGCCTTATGGCAAACCCCCAAACCTTTTATCATTATCTGAGGGTCTTAGTGTTCTGGGTATGACATTAAACTACATCTAGTGGTGAGGTTCAAGTTCTGGTGCTCATTGAATAGATAAAAAAAAAATGAGTTTAGAAAATATTTTAATTTCCCAACAAGAAAAAATAAAACAAAAATGTCTTTGGCATAAAATAACCCAAGGGCTGACATGTAAAATCCTAGCAACCAGTATTTTTTTTTTTTAATTTTTATTATCAAAATTGATATTTTTATTTATTGATTCTATGATAGTATATGCTTTTTTATTTTAAGAAAGGTAAAAATACAACTCAAATGCAGAAAAAGATTTGCTAATTTTATGAAGAATATGATTGCATGTGTCAAATGTACTTTGTAATGTTTTACATGCTGGCAAATTTCTCACTGAATGATGCACCATAGTTCTTTGATTAGAAAGTTCTTGGATGATGGAATGGTGAATTTATCTAAAAGGCAGAAGAAAATAGTTGAATATAATAATAAGTATGTTGTCCATTTAAAGTTAATGCCAAAAATATTACATTTGAAAACAAAAGAAAACCTGAAGCAACGTTTTTGGCCAACAAATATTTTTGGCTGTCATCCCAGAGAGAATAAGCGTAATTCTTTCTCTCACCAACTAAACTTTCTCTTTTTTTATCTCAATAGTCTTTTGCATGTATAGAATTATCTGTGTTTTGCATATTTTGTTTGGAATGGGCTGATCATTATCTTGGCCACCTTTTCTTTTCTCTTTGCTACCATTGTTTGGGGTAGGGGGTAGAAGAAAGATTCCTCTTTAAAAGAAAAGATTTACAGTGGATCACCTAAAATTTTGTGCTACCAACTAAGACAAAAAAAGACTAATAATCCAAAGAAATCTTTGAATGTCTTATAATTTTTTAAGATTTACTTTAAAATTCTAAGATTTTTGTTACATCGCTGTTATTGTGATGATTGCCCTTCACCCAGCTCCTCACTTCATTCTTCTTTCTAAATCTCAATTTTCTTCTAAAAATTCTCTGTTCCTTCTTTCTTTTAAGAACGTATGTCTAAATCCCAATTTGTTCTTTCTTTCTTTCCCCAGTTATTGGTTAAAAAGTGCCACTACTATTCTTCTACAAGGATGGCTTTGCCATTAAATTACTCATGAAGCTTGATATGCCATTAAATAAAAAACCAAATCTTTCTTTCTTTCTTAAATTACTTTTTCTTTCTTTTTCTTTCTTTGTATTTTTTTCATATATTTTCTTTTCTTTTTTTAAAAATCTATATGTTCTTTCTCTGATTCTATCTTTCTAAAGCTATTTTCCTTTCAAAACATGACTTTTTTTTTCTCTCTTTCTTTCTCTTTCAAAAAACGTCTGGTTCTTTCTTTTTAAATTTTCTTTTTCTTTTTAAAATTTCTTTCTTTCTTTGATCTTCTCTTTTTTCCTTTCTGTAACTACTTGTTCTTTCTTTCTCTTTCAAAAAACATCTGGGTCTTTCTTTCTTTCTAAATCTTATTTTTATTTTAGAGACTTTTATATATGCACATATTTTTTTAACTCTCATTTACAACATTTCATATTAGCAGTTACAATTTTTGGGGAAATCAGTGGTTGCAGAATGAAGAAATTTCACTCAGGTTGTAAGAACCTCAATAATCAGGCAAGGTTAGGTAGACTCGAGACCATGCCCCGATTCAAATCTGTTTGCATTTCACATAGCGCTAATACCCTTATAAAAAAAACATGCATCTAACTATTCTCCCTCCTGCTATGGATAAATAGTAAGGTAGACTGGGCTATCTATTCTTAGTTAGACAACCAGTGTAGGAGAAGGAAAAATCTGAATTTAAAGCTGTTAAACTCCACTTAAGAAATTGACCTTGTGTCACATCCTACTTGTGTGGAGGGATTGGTAAATATATATAATTAAAAGAAAAAAAGTATCATTAGATACTCTTCTCTTACAATTGTCCAGCATGTTACGATTTTTGTCGCCATTCTTAGGCTGCAGGTGAGAGCCCTTTACAGTGGAAATCCCTTGTGTTCCTTAGTGTTGGGTAGAATCCTTGGTTTGAGCAGAGTCCTTGGTTGTAGAACCGTTCGTCGTATTGAATATGTGCAAATGAACAGCTTTCAAGATCTGTGATTAAATAGTTAACTAACCATGTATTCGAGCATGTTGATTGGCTGACTTTAATCCACATGCCCATGAAGAGTCTATAAGTTTAAGTGGTGGACTCCAGTACACCTTAAAATACAACATACTCCAACACAGCATATCACCCAATTGCAATAACTGTTTTGTAGTTCTTTATACATATCTTCTTGTTGCTTCTTTGTTCTTCTGCAGTCTATTATATTGTCATTCTTCACACCATGCTTCTTTCCTGTCCATATTGGTATGTGCTATTTTGCAGCATGTATAGCACATGACTAAAGCAGATCAAGCCATAGAAAGTACTCTCTTTGGTTGGTAGTATCATAGTAGTTTATGTGCTGAGACTTTGTATATTGCTTCATTCCGTATGTGATTTGAAAGTCCCATAGATGAATATTCAACACAGTCTAATTTGAAAACTTTACAAGTTCATATTAGGGCATATCATCACAGAAGCAACCAAAAACATTTGTTGTGCACAAGGTGAAAGCTCTGCCGTTCGCAGTATAGTAACTAAATGGCAGAGATGCTTATAGCTACGTGTCCTGCGTCCCTGATGCACAAAAATCTAAAAAGGATGCAATAAAATCATATCCATGCATCCCTGTGTTTTTCTTTTTTCTTCCCTCACCATTTCAAGCT
Source organism: Doryteuthis pealeii (assembly GCA_023376005.1). Classification (NCBI taxonomy): domain Eukaryota; kingdom Metazoa; phylum Mollusca; class Cephalopoda; order Myopsida; family Loliginidae; genus Doryteuthis; species Doryteuthis pealeii. Next base: position 54,254,588 of record CM042144.1, on the reverse strand, counting down.
AACTGTAAATAAATTTCAATAGTTTCTTAGAAATGAATTATACAGGATAAGTTACAAGGTAGGAGTTAGATGGCTTTAGTTGGGACCCATAAATTTTCCCAGGGACTCATTCAAAGCAAATATGTGTGTCCCGGGATGCACTAAATCAAAGGGCTATCAGCATCACTGCATGTGTAATGTGTATTGGGCAAGTGGAAGGCTGTTAAATATAAGGGAGAGAGAAAGAGATTGAAAACCATGGTTTCTGGAACCTTTCTAGTAGTGATATGATGACTAATTGATTTATTTTCAGAAGAGAGTAATTTTTCTAAAGTTTGGATGAAATCTTCAAAGTATTTTTTTCTCCCAACATACCCACAATCAATCAACCATAAAAAAAACTGTCGAATTGTAGTAAATTTATAAATAATTCAAAGCAAATATGTCTGTTCCAAGTAACTCTAAATCAAAAAGCTATCAGAATCACTGGATGGTTCAAGAAATTTTGCTCAGTTTGCAAGAACCTCAGTAATCAAGCAAGCAAATTTGGTGAGAACATATTACCAACCTCTCTGCACAAGTAGGATGTGACAAAAGGCTAGTTTCTTTAGAAGAATTTAACAGGTTTGTATACAGAGTTTTTCTAGCACATCAGATTAATAACATGAACTCATATTTTATTTTATGTGCAAATTATTATTATATTTCTTCAATGACAATTCTTTTACCCATGGTCAGCACATGCTGGTATCTGTTCTTGTGGATGAATTCTTACTGACTAACATTACCTTCTTTCTAAATTTGACCTTTGGGGGTCATCACCCATCAATCAAACTGAATGTCCTCAACAGGTTTTTCCTTTTTATTGAAGTCAGTTAGCCTACTGTTGGTTTGAATAACAGCAGCTAAGAACAACTGGTATAAATAGGACTCAAGAATGATCCATCCATGAACCTGGGTGATTTGGGTGATTCCATTCCTTGAGTTCTGATTGGCTGCTTGACTGCTTGATTTAAATGACATTGTTGAGTCTTATATATACTCTGTCATTTTGCAGTGGACTTTGTAGCTTTCGGGATTGTATTGAGTTACAACCGTTTGCTGCCTTGTCTTCCCAGTTCGACGGTAATTGGACTTTAATTATTCTTCACTTTTGACCATTTTAAACTACACTATGCTACCTGCCAAATAATTGATTATGCCAAGCTATCATTTAACTATATATTTCTGGTTATACAACTGAAAGAAAATAACTTTTTTAAATATTTCATTATAACTGTAAAATGAATTATTTACAAAAAATGGTATTGTATAAAAATAACAATACAATATGAAGTTCTTATTAACACAACAATTAATGAATACCTTATTCCACTAATAAGGTATTAGAATATTCTGACTGTATTCCCTGCCAAAAAAAGGTGTCCTGGATATGACATTAAACTGCATCTGGTGGTGAGGCTCCAGTTCTGGAGATATGGGGAAGTTATCCCTTCATTGCAATTACTCCTAGCTCCACTTTGACTTGGAGTGATAGGATCTGTTAGGCTCACCTATGGGTTAAATTGTACTACTGTTCTTCTACAAGGAGGTTGGTTGCCATTAAACAAAGAAACCAAACCAAACCTGTTAGGGTCTCCTATATCAAATAGATTTGTTTGCAAGTTATTCATATAAGATAGGAATACTTGATACCATATAAGTAAGTAAAGTCGGCGGGGTGGCCTATTGTCAATAAACAACCAGACAGTGAGGGAGCCTATCCCCTTTTCACTAGCACTAGACCAGGGAGATTGTTTTTGCATCTGAGGTGGAGCACCACACCTACCATCAGCTCCTCTACTGATACTATATAAGCATGTGCAAAAAACTTAAGCTACATAAAAAATATGAAAATAAACATAATGTATTCACTTCCCTAACCTCTAGCATGAAATAACTGATATGGCTTGACATGCCATTAAAATCCTTGTTACGCCATTGTAACAATTAATGAGATACTTGAATTGAAATATCTTTAAATCTATGGTTGGTCACTCTATGTATCTATGTACAATCTCTCACTCTTTGCTTCTCCCCTCTCTCTTTGCTTCCTCCCTCTTTCGACTTTTTTTTTTTGCTCTCTCTCTCTCTTCACTCTTTTCACTCTCTCTTCACTCTTTTTCACTCTCTCTTCACTCTTTTCACTCTCTCTTCACTCACTCTCTTCTTTTCCACTCTCTCTCCTTTTCCACTCTCTCTCCTTTTTTCATTCTCTCTTTTTCTCTACCATTCACTCTATGTATCTGTGTAATCTCTGTCGTGTAGCTGTATATGATATATAAATATAATTACATTGTACCCCCCCCCTTATGAGAATTGTTTCCTTATCCTAAGCAATAAAGAGGAGTGTTCTATCTTATAATCTCTTATAATAATTGTAGTGATTTCAACACAGCCATTGTAAATATTATTTAGTCCAACATTTTTTTTTTTTTTTTTTTTTTTTTTTTTTTGGACATCATTTCTTGTCAGCTTTGATTGTTGGCCCAAAAATCTCTTTCTATGCAGTCGAAACTCTGTATGTGGATCTGCACTATTAAGACAATAAAAAAAAACATCTGTTTAATGTTGATTTTATTGGCCTATATCATCATCATGTCACACCAGCAGCACAGATATCCATGACAATCTCTCGCCAACCCTCTCTATCATTCATTGCCTCCAGGAGATCCCCTGCGCTGCATCCAGTATCCATGCAGAGCTGGTCAATGTATGTCTTTGCTGGACGGCCCACACGGGTTTCCACAGAAGAATGTCACTTATGTAACTATCCTTGCTTCTCCAGCAGTGTCCGGCGTGTCTTGTTCGCCTTACATGGATGGTTTGTGTGATATGGGGCAGGTGGCCATACAGCTGTTTTCTTGTGGTGTGATGTTTCCAAGTCTTGTTTAACATTGCATGTAGCATTCTTGTGCAGCTACCATCTAGTTTATTCTCCAGTCACTTCATTAGGGTCCAGGTGGTGCAGCCGTACAGTAGCACTGACACAACTATGGCTTGGAAGAACTGTCACTTTAACTTGTCAGTGAGATTGGATTTCCATATGGCTGACAATCTGTTTATAGGAGATCATGCCTTTCTATGCGTGCATTAGCATCGCTTTCTGTTGATGAGATATTACTAAAAAAAATTGGCCTATATAAGATAAATGTTGTAAAAGGGCCTTTTTGGTGATTGGCCTCCTATCAATAATACCAACACAAAGGACTTAAATTTTCGATACATGTTTTCTGGAAAATATGAGGGTCATTCAATAAATTAGGGGAATATTTTTGAAATAAAAATTTTTTTTTTCTAGAATTTTTTCTATAAATGTAAACTCTGCATTGTTTGGAATTGGTTTATAGTAAAAATTATTTTAATTCCCCAAAACTGCCCCAACCCTATTGCCCTTATGGCAATCCCCAACCCTTTTTATCATATGGGTGCTAGAAGGCAGTGGCTGCGGATCTACATGTCCTGGGAATGACGTTAAACTCTATCTGATGGTGAGGTTCCAGTTTTGGAGGTTTGGGGAATGTAGAGCACCCCTTCATCACCATTGCTCCCTAGTCCACTCTGACCTGGAGTGGTAGTACCTGTTAGGGTCCCATCTATGGGTTAAATAGAAAACATGAGTTTATAAACAAAATTGTATTATCCATTAAAAATGAAATTATTTAAAAACTTTGTCAGCATTAAACATTTTTTTTTACCAATAGAAGTATTCGGCATAAAATGACCCAAGGGGTTGACATGCTGTAAAACCCAACCAACCAACCAATTCCCCAAAAATATTTATTTTTGAAGCTATTCAAAAAGGTAGCAAATCAAACAGATTGCTCCAGGCGTGAACAAAGCTCTGTCATCAAATTTGTGATGGCTGAGAAGTGCAAACCATTTACAAAAGAATGTGTGATGTGCACAGAGAAGCATGTTTTAGTCAAAAAATGTTTATAAATGGGCTAAGCATGGGTTTGCTACTATGAATCTGAGTTGAAAAAACAGTCCACAGAGTGGAAAACACATTAACTCTCTAGTAAAGAAAAAGTTCTGGACGCAGCTGCCAGTAAAGAAGATCATGCTGACAGTCTTCTGGAACATGAAAGGACCTGTCACTATTGATTTCCTTGAAAAAGGTGCAACTGCAAACATTGTTTTCTATTGCCAACCCATTAGGCAAAATTCATCTTATTTATTGAATGACATTCGTAAATGCTGGTTATTTGTCTGAATTTTTTAGATGAGGCTTGATAATTTGTATTATTTGGAATTTTTTGACTGTTGTAAACATCTTTTTGTTATATACACAATGTTTCGAATGTACCCTCTGGCCTTCTTCAGGTGTTTTTGTCAACTCAATAATTTTCTCTTTGAACTCGGGAACCTTCTTGTTGAACTCTGGAGCCCTCATGCAACTTCAAACCGAACCCTTTATTAAATCCATGACCAGGTACAAGTGTTAAGCTATGTTAAGTAATTGTATATTATTATTGCCTGGGTTAGCTCAGTCGGTAGAGCGTTCGGCTAGAAACCACAATGTTCCTAATTTGATACCGCCCCTCGCCAACTCAGCGTATGAGTAGCACAGGGAGCTGTGTGGTAAAGTAAGGAGCTGACGGTAGGTGTGGCGCTCCACCTCAGATGCAAAAACTATCTCCTTGGTCTAGCGCTAGTGAAAAAGGGATAGACTCCCTTGCTGTCTGGCTGATGCCGACATTAGGCCGCCCTGACGACTTTACTTACTTATCGCCTGTGGTCAGTATTGAACCTGCAACCTACAGGTGATTGTCTCTTAGAACTATATTAATTCAACTCTTATATTCATTGTGCCATGTGTCCAGTTAGGGGGGTGGGAATAGAAACAAACAATATTTGGCATTAAATAGCCGACAAAGGTTGATATACAATTAAACAAAATAACTAATCAGTCAAAATGAAAAACATTAAATTTATAAAATATAACAAAACCAATTTATAAAATATTTACAATTTTATTCAATCTGTTTTCCTGTAAGAATGGTAGAAAAGAGAACCACCAGTTTGAGTGGATCATGTGATTAAAGTTATGTCATGTGATCACTTTTATTCCTTCTCCAATCCCAGTAGTTGTCATGCTTATCTTATACAAACGATGTTCTGTCTGTATCATTAAATAGTTTTTTCTTCTTCTTTTCGAAGAACGTTTTCTGTGTGTCTCTTCCAGTCCCATACAGGTATTTCATTTGGAGCATTGAACAGATTTTTATTTTCTCAGTTGATTTTTGATCAAACTGAAGTCGTTGAATCATTGTGAACCTTGTCTTTATTTGATTTTATGAATTAATATACAAAGTGTTAATTTGTTTTGTTTTTTTATCATAATCCAAGTGTACCTTATTAAAAACTTCCAATGTATTAACACTCTTTTATCAAAATTACAAAAAAAAAATATATATATAGTATTAGTTAAAGGAAAATAAACTGCTCGATTACAGGTGTAAGAGCTATATTTATTTGTTATGAGATACTATACAGTTAAAAAGTGTTTGTTACCATTGGTTTCAAAGCAGTGTATTGCCCACTTATCATCAGGACAAAACACCCTGGAAAAAGACTTTCTAAGGTTCTTAAACCTGATGATAAGTGGCTAATATGATGCTTTGAAACCAATTAATTTTATAGTATCTCATAACAATTATATACATATATAATGTAGTTTGCTCAATATCAGTGATAGAGCATATATATCTAAGTTAGAATAGCATAGATACAGAATCAATGGTGCTTGGTTACTCAGTTTATATACTGTCATACAAGAGTAAGTATTTATCCAACCTGTTCACCAGTGTGAGGATGAAACTCACTATTCAGTAGCTTTCTAACCATTATGCCACAATGTGATGCCTCTTTTATACAAGAGTATATAAAGGGATGCCACTTGATCTGATGATTACATAGATAAGAAACTGACAGTTACTAAGCACCATTTACTCTGTGTCAACACTATCCTAACTTATAGAAATAAAAGTGATAAAACAAACGGATATTTCTTAAGTAATTACAAAGAAATATACATTTTCATCTGATCACTTTTATTCATTATATATATATATAAAATATATAAAATATCTTTGAAAAAAAAAAAAAAATGAACTGTAGAATCTTAATTAATTTTTCCTTCCAATCTGGATTATACTGTATGGTGCCCTGGCCAGATATGCATATTCCTGCCTGAATATCTTCAAGCAAACAATTTTTAAAAAAATCATTAATTTATTTATTAAGATATAAATAGTGTCTGTCTTTTCATATCAATTATTTTTTTTTAATCTAAAAAAAAAACAAAACAAAACAACCCTGAATACTGTCAAAAATTTACCATTTGGAATATACATATATATAAAAATATTTTTTTTTTTAAATGCAGAAATTGTTTAGTGGCAATAGAAAAAAAAACTTAGTTTAATTACAATATCCTGAAGACCCCCCCCTCATTCTTGGAAAATCATTTGTTGATTTTATTTTCTGATTTTTCTTTTTTTTTTATTGCATTGTTTCACACCAGCAAATTTCAAATCTTTCTGAAATGGTTTAAAAACCAGTCTTTATTAAATGCAGTAATCAATTAAAAAAAACAACAAAAAACATTTTTAAATTATTTCTCTCTCTCTCTCATTTGAAGTCAGTTTGTTATAACTTCCAAATTTTGGCAAGAGGTGGGTCAGATTGAATATGTCATGGACACTCGGCTTGGCATGAACAGGTCTCTCCCTGTCAAAAACTAATATGGTATTCATCTGTGTGTTTTATATGTTAGCTGTGAATGTTTGGCTTGGCTTTTCATTTTGACCAACTTGAGGAGATGTTGATATCGTCTACTCTCCTTATGTTTGTTGTGAGCTTTGTGTCGGAAATTCTTGGCCTTTTCTACTCCGATATCCGAGGGATCGTTATTGCTATAATAGGTCTCAAGTTCTGCCTTGTCTATTTCAGGACACTTGGAATCTGCAAAACAGAAAAGAAAGTAAAAAGATTATAAGATTTTTTTTTCAATAACACTGAGTTTTGTTAATTGTCAATAAAACTAAAGTATAAACATTAAAATATTCTCCTTAATTTTGAGGGCTTGCAAAATACACTCAAAGAGATACTATTCCTATTCTCTTGGGGTGAGTCAAAAGTTTTACAATATTTTGGTACGTGTAAGTTTGCAGCACATATCACCTGACTGAAACGGTTCAAGCTGTGGAAGGTAGTATTGTGGTAGTTCATACGCTAACATATCATGCATTGCTTCACTCTGTGTGTGATTTGAATGTTGTACAGATGAATGTGCAACATAGTCTAATTTGTGAGCTTATGCTTTATAAGTTTAAAATTGGGCCATAATAAAGCGGAAAATAACCAAAAGTTTTTGTGTGGAAGGTAGTCAGATAATTGAAGTAATTTTACACAGGTTGCATTTATTCTGTGTTCAAGGAATTTTTTAGATGAATTTAATGTTATGTGCAAAAGCATAGGCCATTGGTACTGGTTTAATCCAGCCCTCCACAACACAGGAGCACCTACGTCCTTTAAAATGACTGAAAACAGTTGAAAGTACCTCTTGTTTGCCTAAAAGAAAAGCTGAAATCTAAATTGTTGTCTATTCTTTTCAATAAAATATGCCAAGAAAATCTGCTGCCTAAATATACATCATATATATATGTAGACCATATTTGGAGAGACTGATGAGGGTCTTTACAAGAGAATGAATACCCCCAATTTTATTGAGTGTATGTCACCTATGTAGGGCACTTGTTTCAGGTGTCGAAAAAAATATTTTGCTATATTTATAAGTAAAGAGTGTCCAATATCATTGATAGAGCAAGAGAGCCAACTTGGTTTGAAAATCACATAGGCAAGAAACTGACAGTTATCAAACATCATTGACTTTGTTTTCGCTACTCTAACTTATATATATATATATATATACACACACACACATCAATTACATTCATATATAGGTTGAGTGGGTGAGTTTTGTTGACTGACTTAAAAGATTGTGGGTGGGTAGCAGAAACCAAATATATAATTACTCTTTCCACCACCATCACTACCATTGAGTATGTGACAGAAGAGAACAGAACATGTTTTCCAGCAATTGTCACGCTGTATTAAAACTGACAGAAAGAATGTATTGTTATCATCCTGTCAAAAAAAGAAAAGAAGAAAAGCCAAACACATTTCTAATTTTCAGTTTTTATTAGTTTGTTTTATATTTATGATGATCTTTCCTTTGTCTTTGTCAGACTGAAAATGATAATCAGACTAATTAACAATGTAAAATGGCTGACTGCTTTTGAAAGAAGAGGATCATGGGAATGATATATTTCTGGTGACACTGGCAGGAAGACTATTTCTTATAGCTGTAGGGCAGAGCAATCCAAGGCAAATTTACAAGTATAGGAATATTTGATTATCAGCAAGAGAACTTCTCTTCTTTCTTTTAGATTTTACAAGTTTGATATTATGGCCAAGTCATACTGAAAGCACAGGTTCCTACTAGATCACTGAAGTTAAGCAGCGATGAGCATTTTCTTTTCATTTTTTTTATTATTTTTTTTTTATTTGAACATTTTTTTTTGATGAAGTATTTTAACATACACAAATAATCGCTATAAAGATGATTTAACAAAAAAAACTTGAAATGTCAGCATATTATTATATAAAAAAAATACCTCCTCTGAATATTTTTGTTTCATATTTAACATATATATATATATATATAGCAATAGTGTATGGTTATCACTATCTCACTTGGTGAGTTAGTGGCGGGCCAAAACTTTGTAGCATTATTGAGGAGTGCTCAATATCACTGATAGAGCTATTATATATATAAGAATAAATAAATATACATTAGTTTGTGTGTGTATATATATATATATATATATATATATATATATGCATGGAAGTAATTCTGTGATCCTAGGTTTCATGCCTTTCAGCATTCTTTCTGCCTGATGAATGCTGAAAGGCATGAAACCAAGGGTCATAGAATCACACCCATGAAATAGATATATATACACAAACTAATATATATTTATTTATTCTTATACATATATATATATATATATATATATACATACATACATACACACACAGTTTACCCAAATTGGTGCCCTATCCTTAAAATGGCCTCAGTATTTGGGCTGGTTACCTGTGTCTTTTTTATGTATATATATTTTTTATTTATCAAGTATAACAGTGCTCCCAGGTAGATTTGTGATAACAAGCCTCATCAAATAAGCACCTGTCAGTTCCGGGGTCTCATTTTAAGTTTAACTTGACAGAAACATTTCAGATGATAGATCAGAGACTGACACAATAATAATATCAAGGAGAGACTGAAAGAGCGTGAGATGGATTCGTGTCAGTTGTTTGATAGATGAGCTGAGAAAACAAAACAACAACAAAAAAACGAACCTGGAATGGTTTATTAAATAGAACAAATACCAGGTGTTGATAAAAGTTGTTAAAAAAAAGACTTTCTGGTTTTAAAGGACAAGAAGACATTCTTTCACTTTATTTCTTTGTGCCAAAGTATGTTAAGAAATGAACTAGGACCCCTACCCCTGACCGGTGAACTTGTTTCATGGCTTTAATGTACATCAGCTTTGCTGCATGTTAGATTTTGCATTAATGCCTGTAGATGTCAATGTGCCAAAGTTACTATTGTTTATATATACTAGATAGTATCCTGCAGAGAGAGAGAGAGAGAGAGAGAGAGTCCCCATGCCATGGCGGGCAATGTGCTGGACTGCGACATCAAAGTAACAAGTTCAAACTTCAGTCATGCTATTATGTTCACTTTCAGACTAATACCCTTGGAAAAGGTATGAAACCCTGTATCTCCTCAGCTATGGGTACCACTACTGTTATTCTGCAAGAATGGCAAGAATGCATAAATGGAACTTACCTGGCGATTCCCAGAATTCCACAGTTACCAGCTCATGGCCTCCTATCCAGTTCTTTGATTGGTGGAAATGAGTGCAATCCCATAATGCAACATGGCCAATTGGTTTATTATCTACTTTAGTGTATGTAATGACTTGTAAGATCCCTTGCTTTCCGAAAAATTTCTTCATTGTGTGAATTGGATCAGTGGCATGCATTTTGGAAACCGTTGGATAGCCATATTTGTCAGCAAAGTAAGGGCCATAAGCAATTGGGTGGTAAATATACTGTATGTGATTTGACCCACTGACACTGTCTTGACCATATTTGGAGAGACTGATGAGGGTCTTTCCAAGAGAATGAACGCCCCCAATTTTATTGAGTGTATGTGACATACGTAGGGCACTTGTGTCATGGAGCAAGTTCTTTTGGCAATTTTTATCACAACCAATCATTTTGATCAGATGACGATTGTTGTATTTTCCACCATGGTGTTTGTAGCCAGGATAAAACTTCTTCATCAAATCAAATTCAGGAATTGGCAATTTCTGAAAGAAGAAAAAGATAAAAACAAACAACATTAGTCTTATGAAAAACTATTAGAAAAATAAAAATAAAGAAAATGCTTGTATGTATTTATCAATCCCTTAACACAAGCAGGATGTGACACAAGGCCAATATCTAAATACAATTTCATTTTTTCTTTAAGTCTGTTGAGAAATGTGAGAAAGAAGAATGTGAGGAAGAATAATTAGATTCATACCTTTCCCAAGGGTATTAAAGCAATGTGAAATTTAGTCAGCATTTGAACTCAGGTTGTCCATATCTTATGACAATAACCATTACACCACAAGCACTTCCATTTTTTTTTCTCTATACATTTGAGATAGTCAACCAAAATTAGAAATACCATCAACCTATTTTACTCCAACTATAAACAAGATGAATCAGCCATTAAGAATATTATACATATGTGTATCACTGGATTTGAACTTATGTCACCATGTCCATTTCCTATGACGGTAACCAGTACATTATGCCCCCCCACCCCCCGCCGCCAAAAAATGCTTGTAACATCAAAGGAATGGCTCCAGGCATCAGGAAATGCCTTGATATTATTCTTTTGGTACATTAGAAAGGAACTGTCTATGACATTGGTTCCCAACACTTGGGGGCCATGGCACATTTTTGAGTGAGCCACATGAAATAAACACATTATTAAATCTACTAAAGTAGTTACAATTCACTTATATATCCATCAAGACAAAGAATTAAGTTAGTCTCAATATTTTAGTATTGTTTTCAGAATTTTTTTTTTTTTTTTGATTAAGCTCAGTTAGAAAAGGAAAAACAACAGGTGATTGTGGTTTTCCTTTGGAGAGAGTTTTTCTGTTCAGTTTTATAAAATCATTTTTTGAGGTAAAAATTTTCTCAAAGAAAAGAGACATGCAAATTTTGACAAGAATTGTTGGAATGTCAATAACACTTTTTATGTATTTTGTCTTAGGGTCAGTTTATTTAGTTGGCTCGCGTGTGTGGGTTAGAGTTGCACCAAGGTGAACTTGAGAGAGAGAAAAGACTATCCCTTAACTCTTTTCCTCGCCCACAACTAAAACAATCATTCTCATTGTCCTCTTGCTAGCTTCCAAATTTAGCTCTCTCTCTCTCCTCTGCCTCACACACAATAAACAGTTTATTTTGTTTGCTGTCTTCTTTTTTGCATTGACAAAGAACGATCCATGTGACCTGGTCCATCTCTGTTGTCAGAATCCTGGTCAAAACACACAGGTCCTTCATATTTCAGATTCAAGTCATTTTGCCAAAGAAACACAAATACCATTTTAAATAGTAACTGAATATTTAAGAAAAAACAACTTATTTGTTGATATAATTGTTTTATCTATATTTTTGAAGATGGATTACAATTTTTGAGTGTTAGTGAGATTTATTCCCCAGCCAACAATGACACAATGGTCATCATTTTTTTTAGTAATGCAAGTACTGTATATTCATCTTAGGTTTTTATGGTAATTCATTCAAAAATTACCCATTTCATTCTTTTACAGACATCAGGTCTCACACACACACACACACACACACACACATATTATATATATATTGTGACCTTGTATTAGACTAAACTAAGTTTAGTAAATACAATAATTAAGTCAGTTATAGTTTATCTTTTATGCTGAAACATCAGCACCATCCAAATTTACAATAATATGTATTGTCCTTTTCAAATATGAAAGAAATTGGCATTATACAATTACTAGATTTTTGCAAATGGAAAAAAAATTATCTTTGCAAATAATTTTGATTATTCACAAATTTATTTCCAAGTTATAAAAATTATCGTACAAAAAGATTTGTTAAAAAAAAAAAGAATCATGTAATGATGAAAACATGAAAAATCATGTATCGATGAAAACAATCGCAGTATTTAAAACTTGGGAATCCAAAATTTTGGGATTGAATTTAGACCGGAATGTTTTTAATTTGATCATGGAGTCGGTCTGATTCCAAAATGGTATGATATCTTGGCCATGGCCTCTAGGACTAAAGTTGAAAAAAATGTAACACACTGACATTCACATTTATTATTAGAAATTATTTTCCTCAACAGCATGTCCCAACAAACATGAAGCATTGTTGCCTTCTTGAAAAAATTGCTCAATCATTGGCAGAGGTGGGTAGGATGGGAGGGGGGAGGGAATGATTCTCTTGTTAGAATTTTATATATATAAAAAAATATATATTGTTATAATTTTAGAGTAACTTTTGTTGATTGGTGGACGGATTTCTCATAAAGTATTTAAAAAGGTCACTAGTCAGTTGAGTGCCTCCTTTTACAGTAAATGTAAATGATCCTCCCAATGATGACACATGAGTTTTTGAGCCACTGACATTTTTTTTTTTACCAGCGCCCTCACACCCACCCCTCCTTCTATTGGGACTCATCTGATGATATGTTGAGTAGAGATTACAGACAGCCATTTTTTTTTTTTGTTTTTTAATCAACTAACCAATCACTACCATTTTGTTCACTTTTATCAAATGAAGAGTTGAAAATATTTTCGTAGGGGGGGGGGAGGTAGGGAAGGTTGTATAACTTATAAAAAAAGTTTCCCAACCATCTGCCTAGAAGACACAAGGTTTCAGATTTGATACCAGCCCTTGCCAAGTCAGCACATGAGTAGCACAGCTTGGATATGTACAGTAAAGTGTGGAGCTGATGGTAGGTGTGGTGTTCCACCTCAGACACAAAAACAATCTCCCTTATTTTAATGCTAGACCGATGATAGGCCACTCCATCAACTTATTTATATATGAAAAATAAAAAAAATATTCAGGGGATGTATTTTTCTTTTTTATATATGATATAAGCCAATACTTTGTTTTTTTTTTTTTTTTTTTTTTTAAAACCATCTTCAGGGTGATGTTAGAATGCAGTGTTAAAATGCCTCATCTGAAAATTATTTTCAAATGAAAAAATTAAACACTTCCTAGTGTTCTATTATCATTAATAGTGTTCCATTTAAAAATGTTTAAGAAATTTAACATCATATTCTAACAGTTATTTGTTAATGGGTTTCTTTTAAGATTTATTGACAGGATGTTGACTCATGTTTATCAAAATAAAGCCAAACAATTAGAAATCAATAAAACCAAGCAAATATCTATCAATATGTAGATTAGCCTTCCTGTTCACACTGTATAAATCACTATTTTCTTCTATATATAAATAAAATTTCTGTTAGTATGTAGATATGACCAACGGTATTAATGATACAAATAAATTTTCTTAATTGAAATTTGAATAAAGATAAAACCAAGGAGAATATGACATAAATAACTAAGGGAATTGTGACATCAGTGGTTACATAGTTTCAGTTACAGACAGACACATAATCTCCATTATAAAAAGATTTATTTATTTAAAGGGTCAAAGTAAAGATAAATTAATCTATGAAATGAAAGAGATGACACTTTTTTTTTTCCCTTGAAAGGGCTTCTTTATTTTTCCCAGGGTTGATCTTTCCCAGCCCAAACAGGTCCAACACTCCCACACCCCCAGAGACTCCCAATAACACACTTGTAAATGTTAAAAGAGCAGAATTTGTCGACAGTCACCCTATTGCCCCGACCCTCATCATTCCTGTCAACATTTTAATCCCTGGGACCCTTACCCCTTTTCTCTATCCTATCGGTATAGGGAGAGTTGCACACATATTGTTAAGACTTTCTATTGCAATTGTATTACAATATTTGATGTCTGTCAAAACAGGACAAGTGCTTAAAAAACAATGTTTTTTCTTTTTCTTTTTTTCTTTTTTTATTCATGGAAAAACAAAAACAAAAAAAAGAAAGATAAATATTTACTATAGTGAGTCAAAAGTTTTGCAATATTTTAGTATATGTTAGTTTGCTGCTCATATATATCGTGATCAGGAGGCACGTGGTGTTATGGTTACTGTCATAGAAAATGGACACGGTAACGAGAGTTCAAATCCTGGACGAGGCTGTTTACATTTCAACTTTGGTTGAGAGTCTCAAATGTATATAAAAAATTTTTTTAAATAGGTGCTCGTGGTGTAATGGTTATTGTCATAACAATTGACACAGCAACGAGAGTTCAAATCTTAGACAAGGCTTTTTTACATAGCACTCATCTCCCTGGGAAAGGTATGAATCCACCTATTTTCCCGCCAACTATGGGTAAATTGTAGAAGAGTCTAGGCTCTTTAACTTTGGTTAGGCAACTAGTCCAGGAGAAGAAAAACTCTAAATCTAAACCTGTTAAACTCCGCTTAAGAAATTGACCTTGTGTCATATCCTGCTTGTGCGGAGGGTTGGTAAAAATGTATATCATGTGACCAAAACAGTTCCAGCTGTGATTGGTAGTATCATGGTAGTTAGTGCACTGACACATTATTCATTGCTTCACTGTGTATGATTTGAAAGCTGTACCGATGAATGTTCAACAGAGTCTAAAATTGTGAACTTATACTTTACAAGTTTGAACTGGGCAGAAGCAATCAAAAACATTTGTTGTGCAAAATGTGAAGGTGCAGTTGATTACAAAACCAAATGGTTCAAGAAATTTTGCTTGGGTTGCAATAACCTCAACAATCAGGCAATATTTAGGTAAGCACAAAACTGTGGATTCCAAGGCAGTGCTCCAAGACATAGAGACAAATCCGGCGAGTAATGTCTCAAAGTTTCAGTGTGGTTTGTCATCTTTATAACCTCAGCAAAAGCAACCGGAGCTGCTGAATTGTGCCTCCTATTACCAAAATATTGCAAAACTTTTGACTTTATTTTTACAATATATTTTATTTTTACAATTTGGCTTACTTTGAATAGTAAATAATAAGTCTGCAGGGTGGCCTATTGTCAGTATCAGCCAAACAATGAGGGAGTTTATCCCCTTTTCACTAGTGCTAGACCAGAGAGATTGGTTTTGTTGAGGTAAAGGCGCCACAACTACTGTTAACTTACAGTGCTTTACTGCACACAGATCAGATTACCCAAGCTGTGTTACTCATGCACTGAGTTGGCACGGACTGGTATTGAACCTGGAACTTTGTGATTCCTAGGTGAATGAATGCTCTATCGACTCAGTTAAACTGTTTCTCCAAACTACATATTTAAAAAAAAAAAAAAAAGACAGACTCTTAAAAGGAATTCAGTTGATAACTGTGGCATTTTTTTTTTATCTGAAGGAAGAAAAATAGTTGTATTGTTTCCAAAGCCAAGAATTCTTGTATTCATAGACAACATATGGTTTCTATGTTTATATCTGCTTATTACAATGCTTTCTTTTTATTTCCAACTCAAAGATTAAATTTCATCTTTTACTGGCAAATGACGGTTGAAGGTTCTCTCACTTGTATAATACTGGGCTTTACTTCAAGAATTATTTTTAACAAAATACTTATCACGTTCTCTTACCCTGACACTTTGGAAACTGCCTTATTAAGATATATTGGGTGGGGTGGGGGAGCCCTGTGCTGTAGTGGCTAACATGCTGGACTCCAACATCATAGTGAGTAAGTTCAAACTCCAGTTGTACTATTATGTTCATTTTCAGATTAATACTTTGGAGGTGCGTGGTGTAATGGTTACCATTGTAGGAAATGGACATGGCAACACAAGTTTAAATACTGGATGCTAATACTCTTGGGAAAGGTATGAATCCATATATTCTCCTTCCAGCTATAGGTAAATAGTAGGGCAGAGTGGTCTCTTTAACCTTGGTATGGCAACCAGTCTAGGAGAAGGAAAACTCAATTCAAACCAAAGGGTCTCTCTTCTTGTTAATCAAAACTACTTTGAGAGCTCCTCCTCCTCCTAACCAAAACACCAACATGACCCTATGGTGTTACATAGCATTTTTCTTAAGTTACTTAAAAAAGAGAAAAAGAAAGTATGAAATGAAACTATGAAACATCTCCCCAGCTATGGGTTAAATAGTATCACTACTGTTTTTCTACAAGGATGGCTTTGGCATTAAATAACCCATGAATATGCCATTAAATCAAATGAAGACATTAATAAGTAATCTCAAAAATCATATAATTTACACTTTTGTAGTCTTTCTTCTCAGTCAGTGTAATAGAATGGCTGCTTGAATACTTGTTGAGTTGGTGTACTTCAAGTGACAAATTTTTATTGCAAGAGAAAAAAACATAAAAACCCCAAATAACTTAGTAGCTAAATACTGTAAAAGTTTGTATCTTGGACTTGTATGTATAGGGGCTGGTTTGGCTCAGTCGGTAGAACATCTACCATGGAATTGCAAGGTTCTGGGTTTGATACAGGTCTCTGCCAACTCGGTGCATGAGTAGCACAGATTGGGTAATTTGATCTGTTTGATAAAGTGGGGAGCTGACGGTAGTTGTGGCACTCCACCTCAGCAAAAACAATCTCCTTGATCTAGTGCTAACAAAAAGGGATAGACTCCCTCACTGTTGGCTGATACCATCAGTAGGCCACTTCAATAACTTTACTTTTTTTATGCAAATAAAAAGAAGAAAAAACTGTACAAATTTACATTTATGTCTAATTTAATGGCTACAAGACAGTTGTATGTAACACATTATACTTAAAGATGAGCAGTCCATGACATGTAACACTCCACTTTAGCCCTTACTTGGGCTAGACGGGTATTTGGAGAGACACCATCCGATCAAGTGGCTGGTCACGAAAAGCCCTAGCATCTATATGATTGTCCAACTGTATTGCTTTTATAGCAAACCTTTAATTTTTTTTCTTCATATAAGTGCTAGAAGGCAGTGGCAGAGTGTCTTAGTGTCCTGGGTATAATGTTAAACTGCAACTATTAGGGAGTTTCCAATTCTGGAACTCTGGGGAGTGTGGAGTACCTCTTCATTGCCATTACTCCCAGGTCCACTCTGACCCAAAGTGGTAGTACCTGTTAGGGTCCCATCTATGGGTTAAATAGATCAAAAAATGAATAAAACGGAAGTTTTTGGCATAAAATAATCCAAGGGTTGTCATGTAAAATCCAACCAACCAACATCTATAAAAAAAAAAAAAAACCCAAAAAACAAAAACATGCCATCGATGGTTGGAGGTGTGTGGGGTAATGGTTAGAGTCATAGGAAATGGACTCGTCGACCCGAGTTCAAATCCTGGACAAAGATACAGTTCACATAGCGCTAATACCCTTGGGAAAGGTATGAATCCAACTACTATCCCTCCAGCTATGGGTAAAATAGTAAGGCAGACTGGGCTCTTTAACCTTGGTTAGGCAACCAGTCTAGGAGAAGGAAAACTGAATCCAAACCTGTTACATCTGCTTGGAGTGGTCACTACTAGAATAGGCTCAGTCCTAATTAGTGATCTATTTCACTAATTTAATTTAGAAGATGGGTAATATTCTTGGATGAGTTGCAGTAGATAGTAGTCCTTCCACCCCCCTCCTTATAACCTTACCCTTGTTTAGTGAACCATCCTGGGAAATGAATGTAGTCAATACTTTTAAAAAATCCAAAGTCATTAAGATATCCATCTGGTTTGACCCAGATGATCCTCTCCCATATCTTCTACAGGTAGACACACAAAGATCAAGTCTTCATACTTAACAGAAAAAGAACCCAACTTTTTTACCTTGGAAAAAAAACAAAACAAAAAAAAAGCAAAAACAAAAAACGCGCCAATCTACTTTTTTCTTAACTGATATTTTGTGTCCCCACCCTCCTAAAATGAAAGAGAAGTGATGGTGGTGATGGGGGAAGTTATTTTAATAGATGGAGTGTGACCACTACAAAGCAGGTGTCTCCTCTTTCCATCTTCACCCTCAGAAAAAAAAGCCAGTCACAATAGACTATTATTTACCGACCGCTTTTGTTCTAACGCCCTGCACAGATTATCTATTGTTATTAGACAAAACAGTATTACACACGCACCATGCATCTGCTTGGTTTTAAAGTTGTCATCCACTTGTAGTTTCGTTTTTTTAGCAACGAAATCTGTACAAAAACAACAAGACCACTACTAACAAAGTAATAGTGGGGATAGTTATATTCTTTTAATTACCTGTAAATGAACTTTTTATACGATAACAACATCACAGTGCACGCATTGGTAGTAGGGTTTTTGTTTTTGTTTAGTTTAAGCCTAAACGTCGGACAGAGAAAGTTTTTGTAGCGTTTATTTAAGATAAACTATTTCCACTTTGTTTCTTTGTTCGTCCCCGGCTTGGTACTCGTATCTCCCACCTTTTTTTTTTTTTTTGCTCATTAAATATCGGCTAGTGGGCTCTCCGAACTTCCCCAAGTATAAGCGACACATACACACGCGAGAAAGGTCGGAACCCCAATTGAAAAGTAAGGATCAAAATAACACAACATTTTACGTGCATAAATTCCAACATGCGTTGTACATTTGAATATTTTTGTCTTGCGGTCTTCCATAGTTTCTCGTTAAAATTAGCAATTGATTTCATTAATATCGGTTTTTATTTCATAATTACGATAACATGTACAAACAAAACAAAAACGCGCTATTTTTTCGAGATTGTTATGCTGACAACCAACGCGCGTTTTCTTCTCTAAAGTATGAGGATCAAAAGTGTAATAATCCGTGTCTTTTATGCTAATGTATTATTGGGAAAGGTTTATCTCCCATGTGACGTTTTTATATTGGTTTAACCTGATTTTCCCCCCTCTTTTATTGATCACATCCTTAGAAGACTAGGCTACGAAAATGAATAAAGTAAAAAAAATATATCTAGAAAAAGCAAAATTGTATCTTTACAGTTTTTTTGAACTGCAAATGTAAGGCATCCGTTCAGAAAGAAAGAAAAAACTAAATAAAATCTAATTCAACATGAAATTCTCTTTAAAATATGTAAAAATCATTTACCTCATCTTTTATTGCTGTCGAGAATTTTGTTAAAATCCGTTAATTAGCCGATTTTGGGGAAATTAAAAATAAACAAAAACAAAACAATGCTGCTTTAGCAGGTGCGTGATTTTGTACATACATATTTACAACCGACCAGGAAGAAGTTGTGTTGTATTCATAATTAAAAAAAGATATCTACAATTACGGAAGAAGTTATTATTAAAGAATGAAAAAATTGTTCATATCATGTACTTATAACAGTGAAATTCATTTAAAAAAAAGAATAAGTTATGTCGGTAAAAGTGTCCCCTTTTCTTTTAAAAGGCCACGTGTGATTAAATCGACTGATTGCAAGTTTTATTTGTTTCCATAAAAAGTTTAAACATATTTTTCTAAAAGTGAAATGAGCCCATGAAAATTGCTTTGTTTGGTGTAATTTTAACAAATTTGAAGCAACATTCGCATTTTTTTTTTTTTTTGTTTTTTTGTACAGTTTTCTTTTTCATTATTAAAGGACCGACTGACGACTGTCGTAATTATTTGAATTTTCGTAACTTAGTAAATCTTTAAAGTTATGACAAAGGTTCTTCATAAAAACGTGTTTATTGCTAAAACAAATGTTGCAGAAGTTATATAAGTTTAGTTTAGACAATAGAGAGTACCTGGTTATAGGAATCGAACTTTTTCTACTTTTCACTCTAACAATGGCTGGCGACACTACATTTACGTAATGCACCCTTAATTATACTTTTAACCTAGTCTGGCACAAGGCTATAATAATTTTCTTTAAATTTTCTATGCTTACAGCAAACACCTAACTCATCAAGTAAATTATTCCACTTGAATTATATATATATATATATATATATATATATATATATATATATTTCATTTGTGGCTTTTTTTTTCAACTTAAAAGATCATTCAGTTTTTAGAATGTTTATTTATTTTTTCATTTTACTGACTTAATTAGTGATCGTAGAAAGACGACCTGGAAGTTTTGGTAAACTAGATTTCCAGTCAATAATTTGTAATTGATTATTGAACAATACTTTTTCGCTTTATCTAAGAAATTGAGACATTTACAGCTTTCTTTAAAAAAAATTAAAACTACAAATTAAGTGAAGTAACAAACTTTGAACAAAATATTTTGTTCTTAGAAAAACTAGTAAAATATTGTTTTCACTTTGTATCGAACATATTTTGAGACTAATGGGGAAAAGAAAAAGTATGTCTGTGTCCCCTTTTTCGTGCACGGTTTTTAAGAAAACATTTTTCTTTGTAAATAATACTTACTTTTGTGCTAACCGGTGCTCCTGTTGTAGTTTGTATCCAAGCGATAGTCAGAATTAGAATTAGTGTCCAAGTTTCACCCATATTCATATTGAGTAGTACGTATTCCTGAACTGCTAAAGTTTTTTTAAACGATAATAAAGTTGTCTCTCTGAAGCAATCTTCTTACTACTAAACTTTGTTGTATCTTTTTTGTGCAGTGTTGACTACTATATTAGCCTCTCATGTCTGATTTAGTCTTCCTGCGGGCAGGAGTGAGAAAAAAAGCACCCCAAACGTCTCTTGCCAACTCTTTTTATGACTGTCTCTCACTCGACAGACGACGTTTGTGGGGCGGAGGGCACGAGGCTGATAGCTTTAGGGTCGCACCGCTGATAGGCTACCTTTACAACCCCCTTCCCTCGCTCTCTCTCTCTCTCTCCGACAAAAAGAAAGAAAAAAACGTAATTTAAAGGTAGATAGCCTTACAGGTCTTTAGGGGGTGGGGTAATAAACTGCTAGTGAATAATTGTTTTTTTTTTTTTCTCTTTCTATATAAACGTTTATCCAACTGCATCGAAATTGTAACTTATTTCAGTGTGCGTATTCCCCGCGCTTTGTGTATTTTTTATTGTACACACTAGAACCCCCCCAAAAAAAAAAACAGAGATTAATGATGCACAATGAGTTTTACTTTAAATTGCTATGATAAAAATCCAAATTTTCGGTTCGACAGTTATATGTACGTGTGTATATGGGTGTAATTGAACACCTTTTGTCCACGCGCGATTTTGACATATTGGTAGGCGGAGTTGAATTATTCCATCCTTCTTGTGTATCATAATTGGCATGCCCTGCCTCCACCCCAGTCAGCGCTTGCTTCTTATTGTAGTGAGCACGTGCTCTTTCATCTTTCTTGGTACTTTTTGGATTTTTTTATTTATTTTATTTATTTTTTATTTTTTTACTGAATTTACGCGTTGACTATTCTTGTTAGCCTACCACCCCTGGCACCCAGTCAAAAAATTGTGTCTGGGGGGCGTGGAATAAGTGCATCGCAATTCGCTCCCCCTCCCCGATCTCTCAACGAGAGGAGGAAAAAGGAAAAAAACATCAAGCTGGTTATTTATTATTATTATTGATTATAATGATATTAGTATTAATTGTTTACTCACTAAACTTAGCTTGGTATGAGGCACCCAGTGAGAATCGAACTCATTAACAATGGTCCGCTAGCATATCTCGATAACCATTACACCATGTGAAATGCCAATAAGAATGATAATGGTAATCTGTTCTTGATAATGAAACGCATAAAAGTCTTTGGGATTTGAGATAAAGATGGATCAGCTTATCCCAGCCAGAAGACCTGACTATTGATTAACAAGAAAAACAGAACTTGTCAACTTAGATTTTGCAGCCCCAGTCGATCACAGGGTGAAAATTAAAGCAAATGCAAAGATAAACAAATACCTGTACATTGCAAACAAACAAAAAAAACAAAAAAAAAAACAAAACTGTGGAATATGAGGGTGAAATTGTAGTTGGTGCCCTTGGAACGGTCCCTAAAAGTTTAGAAACCAGACTAGAGGAATTGGAAATCAGATGAAGAATGAGACCATCCAGATAACAGCATTGTTAAGATCGACTAGAATACTCAGAAGAGCCCTGGAGACCCGAGGAAACTTGTTATCACTCCAGGGTGAAAAACTCATAAAGAGTGAAATATCAAATTAGAAAGGCTAATGAAACTAAATAAGAATGCAAATAAAAAGATGTGAAACTAAGAGGAGTATAATAATAAAAAAAATAGAACTGAATTTTACTCTTCCATCACCCCCATCTTTCATTGCTAAATTTTCCTAGTTTAACTATTTAGTTGAGATAGGAAGCAAAGAATAAAATTACAGTTATTTTTTTTTGTTTCAAATTTAAAAATAAGTCTTCCCGTTCACTGTAAATCGCTATTTTGTTATATATATAAATACAATTACATGTTATTAGTAGATATGGTCAACAGTATTAATAATGTAAACACATTTTTATTATTAATTAAGTTTAAATAAAAAAGGAATCCTGGAGAATGGGAAGTTAATAACGTAATATAGTTTCGGTTACTGACAGAAAAACACACAATCTCTATTATAATAAGATATTTAAAAAAAAAAACACGAAAAGATAGACAAATACTTGGACCTTGCCAGAGAAATGAAAAAAAAAGTGGAACATGAAGGTAAAGTTGTGCCAATTGTAATAGGGTGCCATTGGAACGGTTCACAAGGGTTTGAAAAGATGTCTGGGTGAACTGGAAATCTGAGGAAGAACCGATGCCATCCAGACGACAGCATTGTTAAGATCGGCTTGAATACTCAGAAGAGCCCTGGAGATATGAGGAGACTAATTGTCACTCAGATTCCAGTGAAAACTTATAATAGTGATGATAATGATAACTTGTAATAATAATGATAATGATAACTTGTAATAATAATAAAGATAGTAATAATAACTTGGAGGAATAACAATAATAATAATAATAATAAGTAAACAGTGTCGCCTGCTGCTTTGACGGGTTAGGACACTAAATAAATAGATACATGATTTTTTTTTTTTTTTTATTTTCATTTAATGGTGGTGGTGGTGGTATTCATAAATGTTTCCACACTTACATAATAATGTCGCGTGCGACTGTCTTGATAAAAAAAAAAAAAAAAAAATGAATATGTTGTTAAACACAAAAAAAAACAACCGACCGACCGACCCCACGTCGTTGTCGTCAGCCGCCCAACAACCTGCTTCTTCACCCACCCACCTCACCTCCCTCATCTTGAAGTTGATATTTTTTCACTTTTGTCTTTTAACCATCTGTCATGTCGTCGTCATAATCTATTTTCGGCTGTTGTGTCTTTGTTTAAGGCCTTTTTCTTTTGTTTTTTTTTTTTTTTACTCAATT
Source organism: Doryteuthis pealeii (assembly GCA_023376005.1). Classification (NCBI taxonomy): domain Eukaryota; kingdom Metazoa; phylum Mollusca; class Cephalopoda; order Myopsida; family Loliginidae; genus Doryteuthis; species Doryteuthis pealeii. The sequence continues at coordinate 54,231,073 of CM042144.1, read as the reverse complement.
GCAATTTGTTTCTTTGTCATTATTCTTTCTTCATTTGACAACCATCAGGTTTTTATTTTTTGTTTTGTGCAATGGTATTTATCTCTATCGCCCCCACCCGCTGCTCCTTCTCTGTCCCTCCCTACACACACTGACAGCTGAAAAAGATTTATCCAATGACCAGATATAAACATTTTTTATGATGGCCCCTCTTTGTTACAGCCTGTAAACAGTATATTATCTATTTATTAAGCTTAGTTTAGATGTGGCATAAGGCCGGAAGTATGGGGCACCCAGTGAGACTCATTAGTAATGGTCTGCCTGACGAGCTTGCTAACCATTACATTGTGAAGTGCCTAATTAAAAAATATATTATGGTTAATTTATTTTTTCTGTGTTGTTTTTTGTTCATACTAAATTTAGGAAGTGACGGTAGGTGTGATGATCCACCTCATATGCAAAAAACAATTTCTAGGGTCTAGCGCTAGTGAAAAGGGGATAGACTCCCTCTCTGTCTAGTTGATACCAACAATAGGCCATTTCGCCAACTTTACTACTACATAAAAAACAACAACTTTCCTCTGTTATCTACTCTGCTAAATAAGGGGTAGGTAAGATTGGCGTAGCACAATCTTCCAGGTGAATTGGAGGGCTTCCTGCCTGCCTTTAAAATCTTCATTAGAAATCATTTTTATATTTGTACAGTGATGCATATAGCAAAATGGTTATTGTTGTAGGAAATAGAATCGGTGACCCGAGTTCAAATTTCCCATCTATGGGTTAAATAGAAAAATGTATTTATAAAAAAATTGTATTATCCATTAAGAATTGATTTATTTCAAAACTTTATCGGCATTAAATGACCCACTGAGGTTGATATGCCGTAAAACCAAACCAAACCAAACCGAGTTCAAATTCTGGTGGAGACTGTTTAGTATTTGAGTTTCACTTTGCGCTAATCTCTCATGGATCCATCCGTTCTCTCCTCAGCTTTGGGTAAATAGTAGATCATACTTGGTTCTTTAGTCTTGGTAAATAGGAGGACATATTTGTTTCTTTAGTCTTGGTAGGGGCAACCAAGCCAGGGGAAACTTTGAATTCAAACCAGCTTTACTCCATTTCAAAATTGGCCTCGTGTTACTTCTTACCTGTGATGGGGAGGGGTTGGGTAAATACAAATATCAAACGAAACCATCCTCAAAACGTAGTCTAGCATGGAGTGGTATTACTTGCTCATACACTTGGGGAAGGTATGTATTCATCTGTTCTTCCCCCAGCTACAGTAAATAGTAGGGTAGACTGGATCTTTAGTCTTGGTAGGGCAACCAGTCTAGGAGAAGGAAAACTCTAAATTCAAACCATTGGTACTCCATTTCAAAATTAACCTTGTGTCACATCATACTCATGGTGAGGGAGGGGTTGGGTAGATACAAATATAAAACTTAACCATCCTCCAAACACAACCTGACCCAGTGTGGTAGTACCTGTCAATGTCCTTGAGGAATGTATATATTCAACTGTTCTACCCCCTCACCACCACAAGTAAATAGTAGGAACCATGCACTAGATAATTTGTTGCCCCCTTCTCTCTCTCCCAAGTTTGTGTTAACTTGAAGTGTTACTGTTACAGAAAATGAACTACATTTGCAACAACTTGTTGTCTGAGGCCTGTTTTAACGAGTGTTTTCTAGACGATTTTGACCATTTCATCTGATTCTGTGTTTAGCCACAAGTGATGGTCTAAGAAGCTGCATCTGCAAGTCAAACACATGCTGATCTAAGCCACAACAATACACTTATAAATCTCCTTGATTGGAACAATTTTTTTTGTAGCCACTTCATCAGATTATGTGTTCAGCTACAAGCGATGATCTAAGAAGCTACATCTGCAAGCCAAACACATGCTGGTCTAAGCACCAACAATACACTTATAAATCTTTGATTGGAACAATTCTTTTGTAGCCACTTCATCAGATTATGTGTCAGCTACAAGCGATGATCTAAGAAGCTACATCTGCAAGCCAAACACATGCTGGTCTAAGCACCAACAATACACTTATAATCTCTTTGATTGGAACAATTCTTTTGTAGCCACTTCATCAGATTATGTGTCCAGCTACAAGCGATGATCTAAGAAGCTATCTGCAAGCCAAACACATGCTGGTCTAAGCACCAACAATACACTTATAAATCTCTTTGATTGGAACAATTTTTTGTAGCCACTTCATCAGATTATGTGTCCAGCTACAAGCGATGATCTAAGAAGCTGCATCTGCAAGCCAAACACATGCTGGTCTAAGCACCAACAATACACTTATAAATCTCTTTGATTGGAACAATTTTTTGTAGCCACTTCATCAGATTATGTGTCCAGCTACAAGCGATGATCTAAGAAGCTACATCTGCAAGCCAAACACATGCTGGTCTAAGCACCAACAATACACTTATAAATCTCTTTGATTGGAACAATTTTTGTAGCCACTTCATCAGATTATGTGTCCAGCTACAAGCGATGATCTAAGAAGCTACATCTGCAAGCCAAACACATGCTGGTCTAAGCACCAACAATACACTTATAAATCTCTTTGATTGGAACAATTTTTTGTAGCCACTTCATCAGATTATGTGTCCAGCTACAAGCGATGATCTAAGAAGCTACATCTGCAAGCAAACACATGCTGGTCTAAGCACCAACAATACACTTATAAATCTCTTTGATTGGAACAATTTTTTGTAGCCACTTCATCAGATTATGTGTCCAGCTACAAGCGATGATCTAAGAAGCTACATCTGCAAGCCAAACACATGCTGGTCTAAGCACCAACAATACACTTATAAATCTCTTTGATTGGAACAATTTTTTGTAGCCACTTCATCAGATTATGTGTCCAGCTACAAGCGATGATCTAAGAAGCTACATCTGCAAGCCAAACACATGCTGGTCTAAGCACCAACAATACACTTATAAATCTCTTTGATTGGAACAATTTTTTGTAGCCACTTCATCAGATTATGTGTCCAGCTACAAGCGATGATCTAAGAAGCTACATCTGCAAGCCAAACACATGCTGGTCTAAGCACCAACAATACACTTATAAATCTCTTTGATTGGAACAATTTTTTGTAGCCACTTCATCAGATTATGTGTCCAGCTACAAGCGATGATCTAAGAAGCTACATCTGCAAGCCAAACACATGCTGGTCTAAGCACCAACAATACACTTATAAATCTCTTTGATTGGAACAATTTTTTGTAGCCACTTCATCAGATTATGTGTCCAGCTACAAGCGATGATCTAAGAAGCTACATCTGCAAGCCAAACACATGCTGGTCTAAGCACCAACAATACACTTATAAATCTCTTTGATTGGAACAATTTTTTGTAGCCACTTCATCAGATTATGTGTCCAGCTACAAGCGATGATCTAAGAAGCTACATCTGCAAGCCAAACACATGCTGGTCTAAGCACCAACAATACACTTATAATCTCTTTGATTGGAACAATTTTTGTAGCCACTTCATCAGATTATGTGTCCAGCTACAAGCGATGATCTAAGAAGCTACATCTGCAAGCCAAACACATGCTGGTCTAAGCACCAACAATACACTTATAATCTCTTTGATTGGAACAATTTTTTGTAGCCACTTCATCAGATTATGTGTCCAGCTACAAGCGATGATCTAAGAAGCTACATCTGCAAGCCAAACACATGCTGGTCTAAGCACCAACAATACACTTATAAATCTCTTTGATTGGAACAATTTTTTGTAGCCACTTCATCAGATTATGTGTCCAGCTACAAGCGATGATCTAAGAAGCTACATCTGCAAGCCAAACACATGCTGGTCTAAGCACCAACAATACACTTATAAATCTCTTTGATTGGAACAATTTTTTGTAGCCACTTCATCAGATTATGTGTCCAGCTACAAGCGATGATCTAAGAAGCTACATCTGCAAGCCAAACACATGCTGGTCTAAGCACCAACAATACACTTATAAATCTCTTTGATTGGAACAATTTTTTGTAGCCACTTCATCAGATTCTGTGTCCAGCTACAAGCGATGATCTAAGAAGCTGCATCTGCAAACCAATCAGATGCTGGTCTAAAGCCACAATGCTACACTTGCTACAGATTTTTAAAACTATCAGCAATAGATGAAAAAAATTTTTTTTTAAATCAGCATTTTTTTTTATAAGAAAGAAAGTAAACTAGAAAAATATGATGGCCTGGAGGCAGAAAAAAATGACTTGCGAGCCTATGCATACCTATACAGAATATTGCATAAATACTTCCCACATTTCAAACTGTCACCTATGTGGTGCAAGTGAACTTGGGCAAGTAGTAATGGTAGCTCCATCTAGCTAATGACTTACTTTTTTTTCTGTTACAAAACAAAAAATTATATCCATAACAGCCATATTCTATCAGTAATTCAAATGCACAGTATTGTATTTACCCAACCCCTCTCCGCGAGCAGGATGCAACACCTGGTCAATTTTTAAGTGGAGTTTAACAGGTTTGAATTCCGAATTTTCCTTTTTCTAGACAGGTTGCCTTGATAAAGTTAAAGAGCCCAGTCTGCCCTACTATTTACCCATAAATGGAAGGAGAATGGTTGGATGCATACCTTTCCCAAGAATAGGTGTCCTATCATGGTGTATTGGTTAGCAAGCTAGTCTTGCAGTCCATTGCTACTGAATAGCAAGTTTGATTGTCACTGGCAACCTTACGTCACGTCCCACCCATGGTGAAGGACTTGATAAATACCTATCTTTCCCAAGGCTATTAGCACAATCTGAAATGCAACCAGCCTTGTCCAGGATTTGAACTCTGGTTGACATATCAATTTGAACCAATTAATATTTTTTTGCAATTAATGCTATATATTTTTGTATTATTAACTAGAATTCTTTGAATATTTGTAGGGGTTTTATGGTCTTCTAAGATGTGTTGGTGTGTGTGTGTGTGTGTGTATGTATGTATGGATTGGTATCCTTCCGTCTGCTAGAGACAATGGTGTAGTATCCTTTTTTTAATTTTATACTGCATCTGCGCGAGTGGCTGAACAGGCCAATTTTTGAATGCCAATCTCTGGTGCAGTGACTGCAAACAACAATTGACACTTGCTGGAGTTGCTGTAGTCTTTCTTTCCTTCTGGTTCTCTTTTCTGTGGCGTCTTCTCTCCTCTCTTTTTCACACCTTTTCATGCCTGTTTGACAAGGAGACGCTAGGCCGGTCAGTTTTCTGCATCTCTCTCTCTCTCTCTATGTATATATATATATATATATATATAGAGAGAGAGAGAGAGAGAGAGAGAGAAAATAAATAACAGAACAGTTATTTATTGAAACCTACTTTTTAAAACCATTATGCAAATAAGATATCCCATGACTGTAGTAAATGTTATTTGTTAGTACATATCATACACACTTCATGTTGATCATGCATATTAACAATTAATGATTTATGTAGGTTGTTTTGATGTTAGCATAAGAGTGTGGAAATATGTATAGAAATTTGAATTTATTCACATTGATTATTAAAGGATCAATAGTTTGTAACATGACTTCTGATAGTTCACCTCAAAAGACATACTACTTTCTATGTGGAAAGTTCTCTTATTAAAATGGATTTTGTAGGAAGTAAGAGTCAATTTGATTTGTAGGATTGAAGGAAACATTATGTATTTACCAACCCCTTCCGCATAGGTAGGATGTGACACAAGATCAATTTTAAGCAGAGTTTAAACATATTTTTTAATTCAGAGTTTTCTTTCTCCAAGATCGGATTAAAGAACCCAATCTGCCCTACTATTTACTCAGGACTGAAGGAACAATAGTTGGATGCATACCTTTTCCAAGGGTATTAGCACTATGTGAAATGCAACCGGCCTCATCCAGGATTTGAACTTTTGTTGCTGTGTTCATTTCCTATGACAATAGCCATTACACCACAGGTGCTTCCATAATAAACACCATAGATAGGTTGGCAAGTAAGAAAAAATAGATACGTTTATAGATAGTTGTTTTTTTTTTTTTTTAAAGCTTTTATATTTCTACATATAAAAACAAAACAATCAATTATTTATTTCATTTAAATGTAACTTCTTATACCTTACAAAATTATATCTATACAAAAAAGGAAAATAAAACAAAAACAAAAGAATAAGGATATTGGCACTAAATAAGCCATCAGGAGTTGCTGTGCCGTAAAACACAGATCAAATCAAATCTTATACTAGGTTAATCCCAAAAGTAAGGTCTCCAAAGCACTGGGTTTGCAGGTAAACTATTTGTGGGACTATTGGCAACACTGTTGTGTTTGTTGTGAATGTGGCTGTGCATGCCTTGTTGCCATGCTCATTCTTGGCTTAGCAGTCGTTTCTGATGGAGCTTCTTATTGACGTTACAGCCAAGTGTGAAGTTTGCACAGTTATTTGGTTTTTGAATGCAAAAGGCATTAAATTGATTGAAATTCATCACCAATTAAAAGAAGTGTATGGTGAGCCGTGCATGGATGTCAAAAACATCTATAAGTGGTCTAAGGAGTTTGCAACGATGATAAGGTTCAATGCATCTTCAACGACATGGCAGTGAGCTGGTGTGACATGGGTATACAAAAACTGTCACAGTGCCTACAAAAATGCATTGACCAAAATGGTGATTATGTTGAAAAATAGATAGATGTTCAAAGTTTTAAATGGTCATTGACAATAAACAATAAATGTTTCTGTGATTTTTAATTATTTTGGTGACCTTACTTTGGTAATAGTCTTGTATTTTTTTGGTCATACCCTTGTATTTCTGAATTTGTCTTTCTTATCTTTCAGTTGTGATCTGAGGTTCAAGATCCTGGACGTGTCCTACTGATGAGAAAACCCTTTCAATTTTGCTGCAGGATGAAACCAGAAGCAACCCTGTGTTGGCTCAGGTGCCCATTGCTGCTGTGGACACTAATTGGTTTACTAATGTGCCTTACTCTACAAGTAACCTTTTCCTCTCAGACCTGTGAGTTGACCTCTTGTCTTTTATATTTCTGCTGTTTTCTGTAAATTCATTTATCGACACCTATGTATGTGTGTAGCATAGCGGGTCTATCTTGAAAGGAATGATGATGTGTTAATCGTAATTGTAAAATACTTATCTCTATTCTTGTTTTACTTCTCAAGGCTGGAATCTGGTTGTTGGATCTGATGTTGGGTTGGCTGGCATTCTTTGCTGTTTGTAGTCTGGAACAACTTGGGATTCATTTGAGGATATCTTGTCTTGTGCCATTTATAGTTTTTAATAATAATATAACACTAGATGTTCTTGTTTTTTCCCATGAGCTATTTATTTTATGCCCAAGTCAAAAGGCCTTGGGGGACAGACACACATCTTGTGTCTGACCCTGCCACTGCTTAGTTCCAAACTGATCTTTCATCCCTCTCTCTTCTCTCACTTCTTTCACTACCTTGTCCTAACCAATCAGAATTCGACAAGTGGCCTAGTTCTTCATCATCAAAATCTTTCCACGTTAACTACACATAATCTCTTGGATTCCTAGCTTTTTCCACCCTATTATGTTACAAGTGTATATAATTTGATTATTAAGTGAGGGTTACTTTTTCTTCCAAATGTTTTAACTGATTGATTTTGTATTTATCTTTTTCTTTTTCATGTCTAATTGCAGGCAATGTCACAATGTGGGTGATCAGATTGATCCACTGGCCTGTCGCCCGTTGGAGAATATGAAAGCTCTTAGTTTTGCTGTCAGTGGAAGTCGAAAAGTTGCTGCTGTGGTGAGTTTGTTTTCTCCAACAACTTCACAGACTTTTGATTAAATTACATCAATTAAAGGGGCCAGTTTAGCTCAGTCAGTAGAGCACCCGCCTAGGAATCACAAGGTTCTGGGTTCGATACCGGCCCCCGCCAACTCAGTGCATTAGTAGCACAGATTGGATAATCTGATCTGTGCAGTAAAGTGGGGAGCTGACAGTCGGTGTGGCACTTCAGTCTTAGCAAAAATAATCTCCTTGGTCTTGCACTAGCAAAAAGGGGATGGACTCCCTCGCAGTCTGGCTGATACCATTAATAGGCCACTCCACTGCCAATATAAATTGTTTCAACTCAACTTTTTAACTGCAAACTACAAAATATGTGCTTCTATCTCATTTATTTTGCATTGAAACCAAGTTAAAAAAAAAGCCAATTGAAATATACACACAAGACACCCAGTTCAATGGAAGAGTCAAAATTAGAGGCTTTAAAATTTTTAAGGAATAAACAATGTGAACAAGTTAGTAAACATTATGATCATAATAAACTTTAAATAAAGCAAAGAATTTAAAAACAAGCATCTAAAATCTAATGAATCAGATTTTTTGTTATTTTGTTATATTTCCACCCTTAATTCAAATGCCTAGTATATCAAATCAATTTTCTCTATCAAAATAAACTGATATGCCATTAATCCGTTCCAGCCACCCTACCATCACAAAAAAAAAAAAAACACACACACACACACCTAATTTTTTTGTTACTTTCTTTTTTAAACAAACAAAAAAAATAGCACTGTACTGTATAATAAATAACATGATAGAATAGAAACTTAAATATTTTAGTAGACTTCTTAACATGAGCATATCTATTGAAGGGTTGGTAGAGCGTCTGCATAGGAATCTCATGGTTCCAGGCTTGATACCAATCCTTGCCAATTCATCGCATGAGTAGCACTGCTTGGGTAATCTGATCTTTGCAGTAAAGTATCTGGGAGCTGACGGTAGGTGTGTCACTCCACCTCAGCAAAAAAAATATTCCCTGATCTAGTGCTAGAGAAAAGGGGATAGACTCCCTTGCTGTTCAGCTGATAGCGACAATAGACTACACTGCAGACTTTACCGACTACCACTATTGAAGTAAAAGAAATATGAAAATTTAATTAAGACTGATAAAACATATTTCTCCAAACAAGGAGGAAGACAGCTGGAACTAAATTTCATTCTTCATTCTCTGTTAACAATTGATAACACTGAGGAACATAGAATTTGGTTTGTATCATCTGGATTATTTGGACTATTGTCCTCATCTTTATTGTTATTTGTACAATGTTTCAGCTGATGTACCCTCCGGCCTTCTTCAGGTATTTATTGTCAGATATTCTAATCCTGGTCAAAGGTGACAGTAACATAGAATGATAATCAACACAGCTTAACACTTGTACCTAGCTATGGTTAGCGGAATGAGAACAGAATACTCCCGTGGATTGAATAAAAGGTTGGGTTCAAAGTTCCATGATGGCTCATGAGTTCGAAAAGAAGGTTCCCGAGTTCAACAAGAAATACCTGAAGAAGACCAAAGGGCACATCAGCCAAAATGTTGTAGAGATAACAATAAAGATGAGGACAATAGTCCGAATAATCCAGATGATACAAATTATCAAGCCTCATCTCAAAAATTCAGAGAAAGAGAATTTGGTGCCTGAGATATTAGACTTTTTTGAAGGTAAGTTTTGGCATTGATTCTAAATATGCCATCAGTTTTCCTCCATCATCTCTGGTTACTAAGATATGATAGACCCCTAAATGTTATGCATACAACTGATTGGGTACAAGGATTGATGTCTACAAATTATCATTATTGCCTTTTTGATTAATAAAACGGTTTCATACATTGTCTAAAAAACTAAAGCTGCCAAAAAGAAATGAAGGTTGTATCGTTATTCAATGGATTGAATATACCTACAATCAAGTTTAAAATATGAGGCACCAAAAACTTTTTAAAAATTGTTCCCCTTCCCCAGTGTAACCCTTTTACAGTCAGTGACATTTTTGTTGCCAATGGTACACAGTCCCTTTTTTTTTCTCTAAATGTAAGACATTTTCCTATTGGCTGCTCATTGACCAATTCAATGTTAATGTATATAAACATTGCTAGGTACAAAAGACTGTGGTGTAAGATTGTGTAAAGATTGTTATGCAAAATATCATAATTAAAAGTGAGTGCTTTAATGTTTTCATGCTATTATACTATGAAGCACAATTGACAACCAAATTATCATTGTTTGTTTTTTTATATATGATTAATTGACTTGTTTGAACATAACCTCTATTTTGCAAATTTTCTGAAAATAATTTGTCCATTCTACAAGAGGGTTAATTGCTATCGTTTTTTGGAGGTTAGGGGGCTAACCGGACAATTTATTCTCTTTTGAGTCAGATTATTTGTATACATGAATAAATCATGCACAACAATTCTTTATATTTAATTAATAGCTTAAAAGCTGCGGCAATTATGTTAGCTCCTGCAGAGGGTTCTTGATTGGATCTTTGGCCTAACAATGACACTTCATGCAATAGGCAACAATAAATTACAGAAAAATTCAGGATTGATTGCTGCTTTTAAGTATTGCATTAATATTTAAGCTTACCTTTCAAAAGTTCAACGATAATTCATCTGCTGCCACTTGATTTAAAGACAATTTGATGTATGAAGGCCCTTACTTTCTGTACAAACAATTATTTCTATTTCATAGATGACTTTCGCTAGATTTCACAGTAAATTTCAATTATTCGCAAATTCATTTACAAGTTATAAAAATTATTATACAAAAAATTTGTCACTGAAAATGATTGTAGTAATTAACATTTGGGGATCCAATATTTTGGGATTTCATGTCCGTATTCCATTTGAAATGATTTTAATTTACTCATATACCATTTAGGAATCAGGCCAATTCTATGTTGGGCTACGGCCTCTAGAAGTAAAGTTGAAACAAAATCTGACACAGTGACATTCGGTTTTATTATTAGACATTATGATACAATAATAAAATCATTAAATAAGTTTTGTATAACAGAGAAGAAATATGAGGAAGTTGTTGGAATTTATTGGAAAGAAATAAAAGTGTATATTTTCCCCTTTTTAATTGTAGCTCTTCTCTTCAAGACGTCGGTGTCGTGTTTTCTTAATGGATGCGGAAGATGATGATGATGAAGATACGATGTTTGAATCAACGTGTAATGAGTCTGGCCCAAATGAATGTAAAGCTACCGACAAGAGCGACAGTGAAGCGTGGACATTGGCGCCAGAAGCTGGCGACCAAAGCACTGCTGAAGGAGATTCTTTGGGAGCTGATGATGAAGATAAAGAAAATACAAGTATTATGGAAATGGAATGAAGTTATTCCTTTCTCATCACCCCCTACTCCACACACACCTCTGCTGCTGCTGCTGCTAATAGAAACTCAATTAACCATCTCATCTTTCTTACAAAAATCTGAGATTACTCTCAATGGGTGATATACATTTTGTGATGTTTAAGAAAGAATGTTTTTATACATGGTGTGGCAGAAATACATCCCATATTTTAAACTGTCACCTGTGTGGTGCAAGTGAACTTAGGCAAGTAGTAATGGTAGCTCCATCTAGCTAATATCTTTAATTTTTTAATTTTTTTATACACGATCAGTTACAATAATGGCTTAGGTTGGTACACACAATGTGTTTGCCGTTGAATTGTTTAAGTCTGGTGAATTTGTAATTACTACATAGAGAGCTTTTCATGCTCATTTCAATCAAGTTACATTGGAATGATGCTGTTCTGGAAATAAGTTTCAACCTGTATCAGTATTGATTTTAGTATAGAAAATCAATGCTGCTAAGGATTGAAAATTTCAGAACCACATGTTCATTGATTAAAAGAAAACCACTTGGAAGTATTAAAGGAATCTATTCATTAAAAATTGGTAGAAATACCGCAAGACATAACTCTGGGTCTTTTGGTCTACCTTTAAAGATATGGCTGGTCCAAGCCATGATCTTAACTGGTCATATCTATGTGGAAAAAAAAATATGGTAAAACATTAGCTTGATAGAGCTACCATCGCCACTTGCCTAAGTTCACTTGCATTATACAAATGACAGTTTAAACTGTGGGAGATATTTCTATGATACTCTGTATTAACATGAAGCCTTCTGGCTTATTTTCTTTGATGAAACAAAGAGGGTTTTTTTTAACAATCCAGTTGGGTTTAAAATGATTAGACGAAGGAGATTTAGTATTTCCTAAATGTGTATCTTTAACAAAATTGGACCAAAATCTTCTGCAAATGATTTTTTTTTTTGGTAATCTTGTGGATTTAATTGAAACTGGAAAAAAAATCTTCACTTTCAAATGTTAACCAGAGATATACAGCCATTAAATTTGGACTCTTCATTTATCATTGTGACTCAGAAAGAAAGAAAAGAAAAATCTCAAAATAGAGAGAAAAAAAAAACTTTATTTCTCATTTGGGTTTTCTATAACAAATTGGGATTTCATGGTATAAAAGATTTAAAAATAAAAATAAAAAAAAGAAAGAAAACAAATTGTAGCTGTGAATGAATGGAATGGATTAAATCAAAGTTTTAAAAAATGTCTTGTTTTGTTTGTTTTTGTTCATCATCTTCTGGACAAGTAAATACATTTAGTCTACTTGGAAAACAAGATGGAAAAACAATTACATTTGTATATTTAAAAAAATTACAAACTGATGTTTTTTGTTTTAGGATGAAAAGTTAAACCCTTAAAATTAATTGATGAATTGAGCCCTTAAAAAGTGTTTTGCTCGCTCATCAAAAATATCTGGAAAATAAAAATAAAAATGGACCGCCATTGTGTATAGACAATGGAGGTTTTTTTTTGTGTTGGATATTTTGTGAGAGTTTTATTTTGTATTTGCTAACACATACGAGGGTTGTTAAAAAAGTTCTTATATATATGCATATACAAGGTGTGTAAAAAAAGTATCAAATTTTTTTGTACTTTTTGACAAACTTTGAATTCTGAAAAAAAAAAAAAAATAACGTTCCATTTATTAATTTTTTTTTCCAGAATACAAGGTGTCAAAAAAGTACCAAGTTTAAAGCTGTATTTACCAAGATAGAAATGAAAAATGAATGGAACATTATTTTTTTTGTTTTCAGAATATAAGGTGTGTCAAAAAGTACAAAAAATCTTGATACTTTTTTGACACACCTTGTATATATGTGTGTGAGTGTAGAGGACATGGTTTCACGCCTATGGGATTTTTAACAAACATTTTGAAAATTGCATAGGTGAGAAACTCTCAGTTACCAAAAACCATTGACTTCATGTCTTTGCTATCCTAACTTAGATATATATACTCTATCAATGATATAGAATACTCTTTATTTATAAATATAGCAGACTATATTATCATATATATATATATATATATATATATATATATATATATATGAGGATCGTTCAAAAAGTTCTAAGCTTCACCTCTCTTATAAAACTAGAAAAACTCACAGATTTCTGTGCAGGTGAGGCCCATAGCAAGGTGAGCAGTATATGACAAATCTAAAAATGGACAAGGCGTAGACCTGAGTCATAAAATATCTGGGTGAGGCTTAGAACTTTTTGAATGATCCTCATAGGTTGGGTAGATTTTACGGCATGTTAACCCTTGGATTATATAATGCTGAAGGCGTTTTGTTTTATTCATTCTTGTTAGGTATTCAACATTTTTTTTTTTAAACTCATTTCTTGATCTATTTAGCCCATAGATAGGATCCTAACAGGTACTACCACTCCAAGTCAGAATGGACCTGGGAGTAATGGTAATGAAAGGGTACTCAACACTCCCCAAAATTAGAACTTCTCCACTAGATGCAATTTAGCATCATAAACAGGACACAAACAACCCTCGTAACCATTGCATTGCTTTTCTTTTTCACTTTTTTTTTTCTTCCAAAAATTGGATAATTTTAAAGAAATAAAATATGTATCCCGTGTAGATGAAAAGAATAGAAGATATGATAGCTGAGAATATTTGTCAGAAAATAATATTTATTAAGTCTGAGAAAGGAAGATTGTATAGTGTCAATAATCCAACTAGAGTGAGTTTACCTGCTGCTCTGAAAAATCCTATTTAACAGACCCCAAATTAAAATCCAGAATATTTCAGAAAAAAAATTTATATAAAAATGATCTCATTTTTAACGTGTAGAAACAACTAAAAAATTCTATGATTTTTTAAATTTTTAAACAATTTTTTTAGGTATAGTAATGCAATTCACTGAAAAAGAAAAAGCTTTTAAACATTAAACATAGAATTTTGAATTGTTTCTACACATGCTGTTAAAATTTTAGATAATTTGAAATTTACAGAGTGTTCCAGAAAAATCGATAACATTTCATAATCTAATAACTTAACCGATTCTCATTCAAATGATCTCAAATTATGTGTAGTAACAATTAAAAATTCTATGTTTTTTTTTTTCAGGTATAGAAAAGCTATTCACTTGAAAAGAAAGGTGTTTAAACATAAAACAGAATTTTGAAATTATCTCAAATTTTAACGTGTAGAAATAGCTCAAAGTTCTATGTTTAATATTTAAATATTAAATGCCTTTTCTTTTCTATTAAATGGCATTTCTATACCCAGAAAAAACAAATAAAAAAAACATTAGTTATAGAATTTTGAGTTGTTTCTATACATGGTGTTAAAATTTGAGATCATTTGAAGAAGAATTGGTCAAGTTATTAGATTACAAAATGATATCTATTTTTCTGAAACACCCTGTACATTTCAAATGATATCAAAGTTTTTGAAACACCCTGAATAGTTTAACTAAAAATGACTGAGCAATGATTTGTGTTATAAAACAGAGCTGATGTCATGATGGTCGTGTAAGTGAAATGTTAAAAATCCCTATTTGCTCTGATCACTTAAACCCTTTTATCTTGAACAATTTATGACAAAATTCGATTCATGAAGGGATGCGGGAGGAGATTTTTTTATCATGTATAAGTATCAGCAATCTGTTTCCAGAACTCATAGAGTTCTTTCATGGAATGTTCCCAGAGTAGGAAAAGCAATGGCCAGCCACGTTTCTCCGTCATCAATGGATATTCGTTTGTTGGATCCTGAAAATACGTGTAACGTCCCATAACCAAGGACTGTACCAGGCGTCCGCACACCAGCAGGGGGAGAGCTTCCTTTTCAACTTGGTTAAGGTTGAATTCTGTCAGGTAACCAGCTAGTGCATGACCTCCAACCTCCAGGGGGTTGTCCAATTTGCAATCGATCATTAAATAGGTGATGATCAAAGCCAGATCAAACACGGTATATGAGCGTGTGGCGTCAGCAAAATCAATAATCCCACAACAAACATATTCTTTGTCTTCGGCACCATGGCTGCTGTTACTGCCAGTTGTTGATGTAGTAGACACATCACTGCAATCAGACACAGGAGATGCTGCCTTTTCCTGGGCCAAGATGTTTAAAAGATTCACATCACCATGAATTTGACCTGCAAAAAAAAAAAAAATTTTTTTTCGATAAAGAAAGTTCAAGAACTTTTAAACAAAATGCTTAAAAAAAGAAACCGTTATGCTAAAAGGGCCTCCTTTTCATGTATTTGAAAGTGAGAAGTCAAAATTTAAGAAGCACTTGACAAAATTTGTATATCTCTTTGTGCTACTAAGTTGTTAAAAATGTTAGTATCTTTTTTCCTATTCCCAGAAGAGGACAAAATGGGATAAAAAAATATATCAGCATTATATAGAACATTATTTAGTTATTTTCAAGTTATAAAAATTATTGTATAAAAAATTTGTTGATTTTTTTTTAATCACAGTAATTGAATCTTGGGAATCTAAAATTTAAGGATTTTAATTTGCTCACAGTCAGCCTGATTCCAAAATGGTTTGATATGTTGGGCTACAGCCTCTAGGAGTAAAGTTGAAAAAATCTGACACACTGATATTTGCATTCATTATTAGAGAAAGAGTTCAATTGTCCAGATAATTCTTTGGGGAGTCCCCATGATGTAATGGCTAATATGCTAAACTGTGACATCATAGTTTGAAGTCCAGTTGCACTATTACATTCACTTTCAGAATAATACCCTTGGAAAAGATATGAATCCTATCATCCTTTCATTGATGGGTTAAATAGTACCACTACTGTTCTTTTACAAGGATGACTTTGACCTTAATCCATGAAAGTTGATATGCCATTAAACAAAGAAACCAAACTGTTGGATTATTTTGGCATATAGTTATTTACTAAGCGTAGCTTAGATGCAGCACAAGGCCAGAAGTATGGAGCACCCAGTGAGAATCGAACTCACTAACAATGGTCTGCTAATCTAGTTTGCTAACCATTAAACCATGTGAGGTACCCATATTTTGGCATATAGTTATTTACTAAGCTGTGCTTAGATATGGCACAAGGCCAGAATTATGGGGCTCCCAATGAGAATCGAACTCACTAACAATGGTTTGCGAAGCGAGCTTGCTAACCATTACACCACGTGAGGTGCCCATATTTTGGCATATAAGGTGTGCTGTAGGCCATCACTTAAACTTATAGACTGCATGGGCATGTGGATTAAAGCCAGCCAATCAAAATCAACACACATGAATATGTGGTTAGTTAACTATTTAATCGCCGATCTTGACAACCATTCAGTTGCTGGTATTCGACATGAACGAATGGATCAGCAACCAAGGACTCTGCTTAATACAAGGATTCTTCACTAAGGAACAACCAAAGGATTCTACCTAACACTAAGGAACACAAGGGATCTCCACAGTAAAGTGCTCCCACCTGCAGCCTAAAAATGGCCACAAAAATCGTAACACAAACCAGACCAGATAATTCTTTGAAAAAATGTTTTTCTAAAGGAAAGGATTACCAAATGACAATGATATATTTTAAAAATTGAAGATGTGACTGACTTTTTTGAAATTCTGGGTATAACGGCAGTATCTCCTGCTTATATGCATCGATGACTTCGTTGACTACACGACGTTTCTCCTTGTCTTCAATTGAAAAGGTGAAATCCACTAATTTTGGTACCGATTCCAAACTCCAAATGGTTTGGTGATTGTCATAGTAAGAATGGTAAAAATCCTGCAATGAAGGGAAACGTGATTAGAATTTTGAATCGCTTCTATTTCTACACAAGAGAAAACGAAAAAAAAATTATTTGATTATTATTCAGGAAATCGAGACTATGCTTTATTACAGATTGATCCAGGGTGGTAGTACTTGTTAGGGTCCCATCTACGAGTTAAATAGAAAAAATGAGTTTAAAAAGATTTGTTTAAAAAATTGACTTTAAAAATAATGTTAAATACCCATCAAGGGTCTTTGGCATAAAATAACCCAACAAGGGTTGACATGCCGTAAAATACAAACCAACAAATTGATCCCAAATTGGATTATACCCAGGACATGCCATAAAAGTAGGTATGACCAAAAAATCATGGGTTCGTACCTTCGTCCCGCTCATATTTAAAATTCAACAAAACTCGCTAAAAATGAATGAAACGTAACGTAGTTTTATTATGATGAGGAAGGAATTAAAAAAATCACATGTAAAAATTATTTGTTTTACTGGTATTAGCTTGGGAACAAAAAACTTGCAAAAAGGTGGCTTCACCCAGCATATAGTATGGATCCAGCTCCCTTGGATTAATATTTGTTCTGATGCATTCCTGCGGTCGCGATGTTCAAACAACAGGAGGTACAAGCTTCAGTGAGGGAGTTCTTTATCCCGAAGAATAAGAACTGATATCACCATAGAATCTGACAGAAAGATGGTTTCGCCCAGCATATAGTCTGGATCTAGCTCCCTTGGATTATTACTTGTTCTGATCCATGGATCACTTCCTGTGCTTGGGATGCTTCAATAATCAATATACAAGGTGTGTCATAAGAGTGCCGAGTTTGAAGCTGTATTTACCAAGATAGAAATGAACAATGAATGGAACGTTTAATTTTTTCAGAATACAAGGTGTGTCAAAAAGTACAAAAAATCTCGATACTTTTTTGACACACTTTGTATATTTATTTTCAAAATTAAAACAACAATTATCAAAATTTCAATTTACTTGGAGAGCTCTGTCAATGGAACCGACAAATTTTCCACATTTATAAATGAATGGTAGGGTCAATGGGAATTGGTCAACAGTTGCACCCGGAAGAAATGTTTGCAACACCACCGTGTATTCGCAGCATTCCGTGCAGCTGGGGTCATCCAAATCTAGAAAGAAAGAAAAACAAAAAAATCAAAAAAAAAATCAATATTTGAATTGAATTGGAATTTTAGAAGGAAAGAAACAAAGAAATGGATTGTGTTTTTTTTATTTTTTTTATTTTGCTGCCCTATTTACAGTCCGCAACACCATTGAGGCATATTTTGTATTTTACTGAGTTAATTTTTTACTGCTAGTTTAAACCCATTATATCGTTGAATAGAGCTCGTTGAAGTCTTTCTTTTGCTCAAAGAATATATATTTCTCTCCCTCCACACGTCAAAGTCATATTTATCTCCCAATAACACCAAAGCATTGTGTAAAAAAACAAATCCAGCTTCAATGGTGTCCATTAGAGTTCAAATGGTTTTGTAATCTGCTATGAACGCTAGTGATCCTCATTTCAGATACACTACCATTCTATGAACTTTATATCAGCTATGCGATTATGAAAACGGAAAGAAAACAAAAATCTGTAATATAAGATGCGGGAGAAATACATCCCACGTTTTAAACTATCACCTGTGTGGTGAAAGTAAATATAAGCAAGTGGTAATGTTAGCTCCATCTAGGGAATATCTCACCATTTTTCCTAGATATAATCAGTTACGATTGTGGCTTGGACTGGCCATGTTTCAAAGGTTGATAAAAAAGACAAAGGTAACTGATATAAAAAAAAATAGTTCACTGTTGTTTAAATAAAGGGCTACAGGTCTTCCATGCAGCTTTCTTTTAATCAACGAATCTGTGCAACTGAAATTTTCAACCTATAGCATTATTGATCTTCTATCCGGAACAGCATCATTCCGACCTAATATGAAATGAGCACGAAAAGTTCTCTGTGTTGAGATTACACCAGTCTTAAAAAACAGCAAACGCACGGTGTACACCGGTCCAAGTCATGATCGTAACTGATCGTATCTGACAAAAGATGATACGACATCAGCTACTATTGGTTTGTTTAATGGCATATCAACCTTCATGGGTTATTTAAGGCGAAAGCCATCATTGTATAAGAATAGTATTGGTACTATTTAACACATAGCTGGGATGATGGGATTCATACATTTTCAAAAAGACTGGAGTTTGAACTAGCTTACTACGATGCTGCTATCCAGCACGTTAACCACTACACCCTAGCTACTATTGCCACTTGCCTAACTTCACTTGTGCCATACAGGTGGCAGTTAAAATGTGCGAAGTATTTCTGCTGCACCCTGTAGTTGTTATTTACTCAACTTTGCTTAGTCTGGCACACAGGTGTTAGCTTATTTATTTGGTTACTGACTGTTTCTCGCCTACGCGATTTTCATACCTACGGCGAGAAACTATCAGTAACCAAACGGCGTTGAGTTAATGTCCACGGTCCTCTAACTTAGATATAAATGCTTTATTCACAATATAGAGCACTATTTCCTTATAAATATAGCACGCACACACACACACACACACACATATATATATATATATAATATATACATACATACATACATATAATATATTATATATATATATATATATATATATATATATATATATATATATATATATATATAGTTATTTACTAAGCCTAACTTAGAATTGAACTCACTAACAATGGTCTGCAAATCTAGCTTGCTAACCATTACACCACTATATGTACTAGGTGTGTCAAAAATTATTGAGATTTCTTGTACTTTTTGACACCCCTAGTATTCTGGAAAAAAATAACGTTCCATTCATTGTTTTTTTTTTTTTTTTTTTTTTCAGAATACAAGGTGTCTGTATTTACTAAGATAAAAATGAAGAATGAATGGAATGTTATTTTTTTCCGGAATTCGAGATGTGTCAAAAAGTACAAAAAATCTCGATACTTTTTTAACACATCTTGTATATGTATATATGTGTATGTGTGTGATTAATATTACAGGTCTGGGATAGTGGCCCCGTGCCAAAAGACTGGGTGGATGCGATACTTGTGTCTTTGTACAAAGCCAAGTGTTCTCAAAACTTTGTGGTAACTATCATGGTAATTGTTTGCTCAAATCTGTAGGAAAGGGTTTTCAAAGACCCCCTACTATATCGGCTTGCAACTTGGATTACATAAATCATGTAAATCAAGAAAGTCAATTTGTATTCCTGCATGGGTGCGGCACTTAGGATGTGATTTTCTCTGCTCATCCATCACAAGAGAAACACGTAAAGTACTCAGTACCACCATCGCAGGTGTTTGTGTTCCCTTACTAAAGTGTTTGATGCAGTTAATCGTGGTGTGCTTTAGACAATTTTGGTTTAGCTTGGTTTCTTTATTTAATGGCATATCAACCTTCATGGGTTATTTAATGCCAAAGCCATCCTTGTAAAAGAACTTTAACCCATAGTTGGAAAGATGAGAAGGTTCATACCATTCCCAATTGTTGGATTTTGTATAAAGTATTCAACTCTGTTACAAGATGAATGCAAGGCTAAAACTAGAGTTTGGTAGGTGGCTTATATGGAGCTTTGGATTGTTCATTATGAACTCAGGCAAGTTCATTTCCTGAGTTCTGATTGGCTGTTGGATTTCAGGGTGAGTAAGAACATGGATAAGTACCCACTCTTCAGCCATCACTTTGCATTATGGTAGCAGCATGCAAGGACTGTATTTAAGTTACAGCTTGCCTGTTTTTCTCGTCTACTACGGTAGTTAGAACCCCACTGCAACGATGAGTATCATATTGTTTCTATATCTGGAGGATAACTTCTACATCTCCCCTCTTCCTCCCCCGCATGCAGGCAAGGCTCTACGAGGAGTGAGCTGTTCTTTAAGGCCTGTCCTGTTATGCGGGAATAACCTGGAAAGAGCTCGAGGGATTTTCGATGGACGATATTAGACCGAAAGTGAACGTAATAGCACAACTAGTGTTTGAACTCACTTACTACAATATCGCAGTCCAGTACGTTAGCCTCTACAATACGGGGACTCCTCTCTATTTTGTGCTTTGGACAATTTTAGTTTAGCTTGGTTTCTTTGTTTAATGGCATATCAACCTTCATGGGTTATTCAATGTCAAAGCCATCCTTGTAGATTTCTCAATGGTACTAGTCTAAAAGTGTACGTAATAGCGTAACTGGAGTTGAAACTTGCTTACTGCGATGTCGCAGTCCAGCACGTTAGCCCCTACGTCACTACGCCACGGGGACTCTCCCGGATAATTTTGGGCAAGTTTGATTTTCCTCTATACTTTGCGAATGTGTATTTACGCACCCTCCCCCCGCACGAACAGGATGCGACACATGGTCCATTTCTTAAATGAAGTTTAATAGGTTTGAATTCAGAGTTTTCCTTCTCCTAGACTAGTTACTTAACCAAGGTTAAAGAACTCAGTCTGCCCTACTGTTTTCCTAATTGTATTAGCTCTGTGCAAAATGAAACTAATCTCGTACATCTTAATATGACTTTTTTCAGTTTTAATTGTGTGTTCTGTCAAGAGATGACACTCCCAATGTAGAAATTCACCAGCGCATTGACAAAAGTTACTACTGTTTTTTAAAGACTGAGGAAAAGGATTTGGTCAGACCGAGGAACTAACATTAACACCGAGCTTAGCGTATATCAGGGGTGGGTAATTGTTGCGGCAAGGGGGTCACTTTAAGTGAGTCATGGTTAGCGGAGGGTTGCAG
>CM042144.1:54154409-54204409 GCA_023376005.1 Doryteuthis pealeii | reverse complement strand
AGCGAGGAGTATAAAATAATAAGACAAACTGGAATCTGTAGTCTTGAGGGAACAACCACCACATATGAGAGAGAGAGAGAGAGAGAGAGAGAGAGAGAGAGAGAGAGAGAGAGAGAGAGAGAGAGAGAGAGACGCAAATGCATTTGCAGGAGGTATTTACCCAACCCGTTCGCCTCGGGTAGGATGTGACACAAGGTCGCACGTATGGAGCCTCTAGCGAGGATCAAACTTACTCTTCAGTAGAAATGGATATGCAAGACCAGCTTGCTAACCCTTATGGGATGCACTTGCAGTATTGCCCCTCCCCCCAAAAATGGTTGCTCGAAACTTTGAACACCATTACCACTATTCCAAAGCGCTCCAACAATATCTCACAATATTACCATACATTTTTCATTTGAAAGTTTTACTTGTGTAACTTATACTTGTTATACCCAACCGGATGAAGTCTTTTATCGCCTCTAGAGCTTTGTACATATTTCAATATAAGTTGTTCATTTTTAGAGAGCTGATATATTTTGAGGTTAGCGTAGTCATCAAATACCAATGAAATACTGGTGGGAAATATATCATCACACCAGATATACAGCAGTACCTTGACTTACGAGTTTAATTCGTTCTTCTCGTAGCTCAATTTCTTCGTATATCAAATCAATTTTCCTAATTGAAATAAACCGAAATCCCATGAATCTGTTCCAGTACCCCCTTCCAATATATATATATATATATTGATTTGTTTCGTTTTTTAATAAGAAAAATAGTACTGTAATATATAAAACATAATAAAACAGAATGTAATGAATTATGTGCTGTAACTTGTTTTAAGGCTTATTCTTTTTATAAATACTATTTCTTCCGTAATAATTTTGGAAACGCGAATGTTTTTTTTATGAACTTATTAACATAAAAGTATCTGAAGCTCGCTCGTACATCAAATTTTATCTCTCCACACAAAACAAAAAATTGACCAAGTGACAGCTCGTAGCTCGGATAACTCGTAAATTGGGACACTCGTAAATCAAGGTAGCCCTGTATTTCATTTCACATATTTGTATTTTTTCCAACTTTCGCTCAGAGATTTATTGGAAGTTATCTTCTAAATGAAACGTGAGCAGAACAATGTGCACTATTGTTTTATTTTATTTTTTTGATAATTTACAAACCAGATCATAAAATATGGGGCACTTTTTGTTTCAAGCGATTTCGTTTGGAAATATGAGACGACGTTCGAAATCAGATACCATTTGCCATATGATACGAGGTTTGAAATCACAAGAAAATCCCAAGACCAACCTCACATATGACAGCAACAGATACGATTTGCCATTCTTACAACATCGTTGAACAACATTCTTTTATGGTTCAGAGCCGAAAGGTATTTTTTTATTCTCCTGTTGGCTACCATACAATACTTTCTGCTAACGACACGAAGGAGCACTTCCATCGCTTTGTTGTGGCTTCATATCTACGCACTTGACGATCATTTACAATCAGTGTGCATATCTTTTCAATTACCTATACGGCCTCCACCCAACATACACACCACTTAGTGCATGACAACTGAAGTTTCTACAATTTGAGGTTTTCTAGTGTAGAAAGTAGGTCATGTCATAAACAGCCTTTATAAGCATTCTCTATAAGATCTTTTTGTTTGTTTGTTTGTTTGGACCTTTCGGCACCCTTTTTGCAATCTCGACTCATGGGGACATTTTTTCCATTTACACCGTCAAAATCCGGTTGTTTGTTAGGGGTTGGGTTAGGGGTTAGTCTTATAATTTAAAAAATCTCTTAAAATCGTCTGTTAACAATTAACCGGATGTTGACGGTGTAAATGGAAAAATGTCCCTACGAATCGAGATCGCAAAAGGGTCATATGGTCCGTTTGTATCACATTCTACCATTGCGTCTTGACGACTTGTTGCGTATGTCCAACGATTCAAGAAATATGCCTCTTCCTCTCTTGAAACTTCCGAATGTTTTCCATTATCTCATCTCCCCCGATGGAATTTCTTCTTTGATCTACTGTCTGTGGAGTTGGGAAAAGATGTGGACATCTTTTCCTTTGTTTACATAACGACGTGTATATATTTTTTTACTCGCCTTAGTATTAAAAATTCCGAGCACACAAATATAAAACAAAAACTATCATTTACCTCATTTTTTAGATGTTAGAGACTTGACAAGATTTTATTCTTTGTTGAATTGGTTTGGTTATGTTTTTTTTTTTTTTGTCTAATGGCATATCAACCTTCGCGGGTTATTTAATGCCAAAGCCACCCTTGTAAAAATAACTTTTACCTAGAAAGATGAGGAGGTTCTTATCATTCCCAAGGATATAAAACCGAAAGTGAACGTAATAGTGTTTGAACTCACTTACTACGATGCCACAGTTCAGCACGTTAGCCTCTATGCCACAGGGACTGGAGGTAATGTCAAAGGGCGGATACCCAGTGACAACTTGGGACTTTTAGCAATTCACAATCCTGATTTGAATTTTGTTGAATAAAAAAAGATAAAATAAAATTTATTTTGCAGAAGTACCCCCCGCCCCGTAGATGAAAGCGGTGTTACCTATGTATTGTGGATTTTGTGAGTCTCGTAAGTTGAAGATCTTAAGAAGGTAGCCATTAGGATCTATGTCGTCCAAGTTGGGATTTTTATGCTCCTTGTGGACACGAACAAAGAAGTTGCGGTCATCGTAACTGATTAGTTCCTTCCAGTTGATAACTTCCATGCCATAGAGACGGGATATCAAATTACTGACCAAACCAGCAGGGTTGATTGGCTTGATCAACTGATCTGGAGATAGAGTCTCACTCATTCTGTAAAGAGAAAGAGAAAAGGGGAAACAATGTAAGTAAGAATGAAAAATAATTAAACTTGTTGGTTCTACGGAAATTCCACGGTGTACCTCTTTTAAAATTAAGGCTGTAAGATTCAAAGTGATAATTGAACATACAACTCCGACAAAGGTTGAGGGATAAAACATTTTATATAACAGCACAATAATACACAAAGGATACATAAACTACATAGAGGTGTACATAAACATACATACATAAAATATGAAGGTACAGACATGAGACTAAGAATAGTCCATGGTGTATCAATCACTTACAGTAATGTAAGGAGGGGGGCAAAGCCCCAACAAGAAACGGGTAGTCATAAGACTACCTCATTGTGTCTCGTAGGTCGAGCAGCAGGCAAAGAGGAAGAGAAATTCAAAACAGCCGCTTAAATACACGAGGCCCCAAGCGGGAACCAGCGACATTAAACGGACAGACAACTCCCAGGCAAATACGAAAATAACCCCACAAGGCTATTTATAATAAAGAAGACCCTTGGAACAATATGATTTCATTCAAAATTTAAAAAAAGGAAATAAAAAAATGAGGAATACGATTAGGGGTTGGTGGGAATGATACATTTAAAGCTGGCAATCATGTTTTCTCTATTGTATTGAGGACAAATGGAATAATTGGCTGGATAGTTAAAAATATATTTCAAGAGAGATAAATATTGTTTTAAATATATATAAAACTCAAATTAGATCCCATATAGAATATTATACACAGGCCAGAGCCCCCGTGTCTAGACATGGAAATTGGAGTGTAATATTGAGATTGGAGTAGCATATAAAGAAAAATGACATCGCTCCTTAAAGCTGGGAATCATATTTCCCCTGATAATAGTAAATATATACAATATATATAAAACCGAAAGGTTAGACCGTAGTCAGAACTATTCATTTATACATAAACACATACTCTGAATATTTGATTTTTCATATTTCTATACTTACATACCATCGGATTTATTCCCGTTTTCCTTATATAACTTAGGGTAGCGTAAACATGAAGTCAACGGCGTTTGGCAACTGACAGTTTCTCGGCGAGAAACTGTCAGTTACCAAACGCCATTGACGTCTGAGCACCCCTAACTTAGATATACATGCTGTATCAATGATATTGAGCACTATATATATATATATTATTTACCCAACCCGTTGTGTCGCACCAGTATGTTTTAACAGTGTGAAAAAAGCGTTACAAACACCATTGGTATGTATTCGTTTGGTTCAAAGCTAGAAGTATGATATTCTGAGTGGGGATCGAACTCAGTAACAATGGTCTACTAGCATAACTCGCAAATCATTACACTGGGGATGTGCAAATTCACACACCTGTCAATAAGAGGGGTCACAGGAAATTCTTTAAAAAAATCAACAAAAATAAACTGATAATTCAATTTTAGTAAACTTTTTGGTACATGAAGTAATAAAAGAAGTACTTTTATTTCAAATTAATGTTTACTCTATATTAAAAAGGCTAAGTATTTTTTTTAAAAATTAGTTTTTGTTTCGCGCATTGACCCCCCCCCCCTCTATATAGTGAACAATAAGTTTCTTCGTAATCTTTTGTTTTCTGAAAATGAATTTAACATTTTTGGGAGGAGAATTCAACGACGGAACGTTTGTAAAAAAAAGTCGGTAGTAAGACATTTTATATTTTGAAATTCAAGTCTTGTAAATGAGAAAAATATTCATCCTTTTTCTTGTTAGCTTATTTTTTTAAGGAATCTAATATCAAAAGTTTAACTTATCTACTTAAAAAAAAAAAATATTTTAGAGAAGTTTTAAAATCTAAATGTAAAATAAATTCTCCCATTCACTTTCTGACAAAGGCGTATTTATTCAATTAAAGAAAAGAACGTATTAAAAAATACATTCTGAAAATAATGAGATTACATTGTCTCTGTGAAAGAAATATTGAAAATATTTTTTAAGTAAAATGGCTGTCTTTCTTTTACATCACAAATTTGTATCTGAAACTGTCTCCTCTTGGAGAACAAGAACTTATATTTACAGTGCTGACAATTGCTGCTGTTATTCATAATATGTATAAAATCTATATTTATGGCCTGTTATAGAAAATAACCATAGCTTATATTATGCCGCAAAACTATATGAAAAATGGTAAACATTCATCGAAAAATGATTTAAAAAAAACAAAAAAACTAATGTTATATGTAACCAAAATCTGATTTTTTTTAAACACATAAACTTGGAATTGTTCTTTATATTAAACGTCAAGAAAACAGTAAAAAGATAATTTTCCATTTTTTATTAACGTTTTAAGATATGTTATCTTAAAAAGTTGCGTACTTTTTTTGTGTGTGTGTGTGTGTGTGTGTGTGTATGTGTGTGTGTGTGTGCATCCCTACCATGACACCATGCGTGGCGTTCATTGTCAACATCGTTTGTAGTAGGTAAAAAGCCGTATTAAGATATACAGGTATTTATTACTGAGCCGTTTTTATGAGTATCATTATTTGTTTTGTTAAATTTTCAGTTTTGTTTACACCCCAATTATGTTTGGCTTCCCCCCACCGATCCCCCGGGCCCGAAAAACCAGCCTGTTTCAGATTAAGACAAATTAACAATAAATTGAGAGAAAAAGAAAAAAAAGAAAAAAACTTTGTCAAGGTATTTTTTAAGAAAAAGGGTGGATTGGGGAGGGCGGTTTTCAGCTCAGCACGCGACAATCCAGCAGATTAACTAAGATTAGGAACGTTTTGTTTGAGACGCGCGCTTTGTACGCCTAACCATGGCACAAGCCACCTGTAGAAAAAAGCTGGAGCACCTCCCCCTCCCAGCACGTACCCTATTGTTAAAAGTCGAATTTATAACTACACAAGCAGGCGTCGTATCGCATCACCGTAGGGCAATGCTAAGCGAGATAATCTACTAGATTATCACTTGTATAGTGAGTTCGATCCTCACTGAGTGTTCAATCTTTGTGATCTTGTGCCAGGCAAAACAAAGCATGGTTTGGTTCATTTGTTTAATGGCATATCAATTGTTGTAGGTTATTTAATACTAAAACCATCCTTGTAGAAGAACAGTAGTGGTATTATTTAACCCATAGCTAGGAAGAATGAGGAGGTTTATGGGAATAAGTCTTGGTTCATTCGTCTTGTATCCTATCCCCAACAAAAGTATTACTTACTTCGTGTGGACTGGTGAGTTGAAATAGAATTCAATGGAGAAAAGGAAATGAACAGAGACAGGGATGACTTTAAAGTAAGACCTTTATTATCGGGTTCACACTATTTCGTTGAGGGGATATATTTCCTGAACAATTCGATAGGTGTTACCTCTCCAAAGTCTCAAAGTCCAAGCGTCCTAGAGACATTTTCGACGCCAAGAACTTTTTTTTTCTGCGCATGTCCGGGGGGCTCTTCCTGTCCTAAGCCCTCTGGGAGATTGTTATTTTTGTGTCTTTTTTATTTATTTAATTTTGTTTTACTTTTATTAATTCCCACAGGTTCATACCTTTCTTAAGAGTGTCCGAAAGTGAATGTAATAGCCTGACTAGAGTTCGAACTCGCTTACTACGATGTCGTAGACTTGCTGGAGAGCCACTACACCACGGGGGACTCCCCCAAAGCCCATTGATGCCTACATTTTCACAGACACACAGAGAGAGAGAGAGAGAGAGAGAGAGAGAGAGAGAGAGAGAGAGAGAGAGAGAGAGAGAGAGAGAGACTTCCAAAAGTAACAAGTTATGGGTTTTCAAAAGACCTGCTAACCGGCGATCCGTACCTTTGACAGCAACTTTTCGTTGTTCTTTGAACTAATGGTGTCACCACACACATTACATAAAATGTGGTGGTATAATAGTTATCGTCGTAGGAAATGGAATTGAAGACTCGGGTTCAAATCATGGCTAAAGTTATTAATATTTCATTTCGAGCTAATATCATTGGAAAAGCATGAATCCATCTGCTGTCTTCCCCCACCGGTAAAATAATAAGACAGTGGATTATTTAGCCTTGGTTAGGCAACCAATCTAGTCGTGGGAAAATTCTGAATTCAAACCAGCCGGACACTGCTTAAAAATTGACCTTGTGTCGCATCCTACCCATGGCAGAGGGTTCAGGTAAATAAATACATAAAAACGCCTACTATAGGGCTATTAACAGGCTAATTTGGATTTTAGTCTTGCTCGGCGCTCTACACTTATGACCCTGTGCCAGACTAAGCTAAGAACCGCATATTATATAGCAGACACATTGAACGAATAGGATCATTCGTTAAAATTAAACTCAATAGTTTTTGTGTGCCGAAACATATTGTAGGTATTTACCCAACCCGTTTGCTACGGATAGGATGTGACACAAGGTCGCAAGTATGGGGGCATCCAGCGAAGATCTAACTCACTATTCTGTATTAATGGACCTGTGAGACTATATTGCTAACTATTACAGTTCGATAGGACGCACAGAGAGATATATGTTGTATGCAAATATAAGTGTGCATAAAAAGATAGATTTACATACATACATACATACACACATATATGCAGAGATATATCTATATATTTGTATATGTTTACAGAAAGACATGTGAATAAAATATTGCAGAGGAATATGAGTCTGAGAAAATGTTTTTTCTCAAGAATAAATATAAGAACAATTACGTACAATTAATAACAACATATTTTATTGTCTTAGCAAAATAAATAAATGAATAAAAAACGCAAAAGGAATGAATGGAGACGTGTATGTAGAAACGTCCTTATCGTACGACCGTATAAGTGAATTTTGTAAACGATATAAAAGTTCGTGAGAAACTTCTATATTTGAGAAGGGTTCCTTGGTTGTTGGATGTGTGGAATAAATATGCCAGCGTGTAATCAAGTAAGTCTATGACATTGTATGCTGTGTAATATTCAGTGGTGTCATGTTTTATGCGACATAGGGTCAGCTGGGGAAGAAAACGTCCCTTCCCGTATGACGAGACAAAACTTTTCTTAAGACATCCTACAAGTAAATGAGAATGAGATTTTCGCGCCTTTTTTTATAAGCGCCATCTAACGATTATTTGCAGAAATTCTTTGAATGACAAGTGAGGTAATGCCACTATATATATCTATATCTATGTGTGTGTGTGTGTATTTGGGCAGCATTCTTTCATTCATACATGTAGAATTAAACAAAAGACACGTCTCCTGTTTAGCAATTTTATTAACGATCTTTTCGAGTTTTCTGGCGAACTTTTTTACACTTGGATGGAATCCGTGGATTAATCCAAAGTTTTTATCCCAACTGGAACACAAACACATCACCCCTGATGAAGTGCCGAAAGTACTTGGGATAAAAACTTCGGTGGATTAATCCATGGATTCCATCCAAATGTAAAAAAAAATGTTGGCCAGAAAGCTCGAAAAGATCGTTGATAAAATTGTTAAACAGGAGACGTGTCTTTTGTTTAATTCTACACCCATACCCACACACACACACACACACACACACACATATATATATATATATATATATATATATATATATAATATGAAATCTCCACCTTTTTCCATCATATTTAATATAACAAAGTGCTCAATGGTTAGGTATACTAGAGCCAAATATCTTTAGACGTTTAAAGGGGAAAACGTCATATGAGTCAAGATAATGAATATTGAAAAGTGCTCAATAAGTACTTGTAGGGCCGGATTCAAGGGTAGTATTGAGCTTTTTTCTGACAGTCTAAATTGTTCGTTTTTTTTATTCTGTTGAGTCTTTAGCTCAGTCGGTAGAGCATCCACCTAAGAATCACAAGGTTCTAGATTCAGTATCAGCCATCGCTAACTCAGCGCATGAGAAGCACAGCTTGAATATGTGTGGTAAAGTGGTGAGCTGACAGTAGGTGTGGCGCTCCACCTCAGATTAGTCAAGTGCTAGTGAAAAGAGGATATACTCCTTCACTGTCCGGCTGATACCAATAATAGGTCACTCCGCCGACTTTATTATATATATATATATATATATATATATAATATATATATATATATATATCAAACGCACGCAATTAAGGTGGATGTTCGAAAAATAAGATACCGATAGGCATAAATTTAATCGTTATGCTTTCCTCGGAATTTTCCCTGTGGACTCCTATACATGGACTCACCAATGTTGACCGACCATCAAAAACTTAGATTCAAGTTAGATAATGGATAGACATAGCCTCTCATTTTTTAGCAAGAATTGTAGTGTAATTTTAAATACACGTATACTGTGTAATTTCAAACAATGATATACTGGGGAAGAAAAAAAATAGTACCGGAGTCAAACACTTAGGTTGACAGGTCTTGAACTCAGGTTCATTTGGAACGGCCCTTTCCTTGACTTAGAGGATCAGGTGACCAAGCAAAGCTGGGAAAGTAAAATTAGAAGTTAATTGAGTTGAGTCTAGATGCCTGTTTGGGTAAGACGTGTTTTTCTGCTCCAATCACACGTGTGCGGGTCAACAATGTATCGGGAGAAAATGCATTCGAGGGAATAAAAGTGTATACAAACAATAATATGTCTCCGTGTTGTTCCATGAGTTAAAAATAGCAAGATCGAACCCACTCACAGAGAGAGAGAGAGAGAGAGAGAGAGAGAGAGAGAGAGAGAGAGAGAGAGAGAGAGAGAGAGAGAGAGGCTGTAGTTAAAATCATCTTAAAAAAATCGTCACTAAAAACGTCTAAAACAGGTTGGTTATCACAAGCTTTTATCATTAATGGTAGTTTATTATCGATTCCTCAAACATTTGTGTGGATTGTGTCCCCCTCCCTTATTTGTAAGCACCGACTGTGACCACACCTTTCACTCTGAAGTGAGGCAGTAAAAGTTAAAGTAAGCACCTCTGAAAATATATATCTTATTATAATGGAGATTGTGTGTTTTTCTGTCTGTAACCGAAACTATATTACTACTCAAGTCACAATTCCCTTAGTTATTTACGTCACATTCTCCAGGATTCTATTTCTATTTAAACCTCAATTAATAATAAAACTGTTCGACATTATTAATACTGTTGGCCTCACCTAAATACTAATAACATGCAATTGTATTTATATATACAACAAAATACCAGTTTTCAGTGTAAACGTAAAGCTAATTTGCATATTGATATTAAAAAACTGATTTTAATAAATATGTGCTTGGTATTATTGATTTCTAATTGTTTGGTTTTATCTTAATGAATATGAGTAAAAATCTCTTCAATGAATCTTAAATAAAATTCATTAACAAGAAGAAATAACTGTAATTTTATTCTTTACTTCCTATTTTAACTAAATAGTTAAATTAGGAAAATTTAGCATTGAAAAACGGAAGTGATGAAAGAGTAAGTTTCAGTTGTTCTATTTTCCGATTATACCTCTTCCGTTTCAAATCTTTTTATCTGAATTCTTCTTCAGTTTCATTAGCCTTTCTGATTTAATCTAATATTTTATTACATTTAAACTTAAATACTGGCACCCGGAGGGTGCATATATTTGCTAGTTTTTTTAAACCGACGTCTTTTTTTAAATGTTTATTAATACGTTTTATCTTTTAATCATTTTTAAAATTCTTTTTTTGATATATCATTGATTTATATCTTTATTATATTTTTATTTATCTTTTCTTATGGAAAATGAGCGGTAATTTTTTTTAACCTCGTCTCGGACAAAAATAGGGCGTGGATTTTATTTAAGTTTGGTCTTTGCTGGTATCCAAAAATGTATTCTTTATAAAAGGTCGTTGTACAAACACGCATACAGATAGACATATAGAATATTATTTATTTATGTATGTATGTATGTATGTGTGTGTGTGTGTGTGTGTGTGTGTGTGTGTGTGTGTGTGTGTCAAATGAAAAAAATGTTTCTGGTAATCTTTAAGAAACTAAAATGAAATGGGAACAAGAAGTTAGACTTTTTGCATGAGTAAACCCGGATTTCATATAGTCCCTGTGTGTCTGATTGATTTTTAACAGCATGTCAACCCGTATAGGGTTATTTAATTCTTAGAAGTTAGAGAATTACTTTCATCGTACATTTATATTTACATTGTTTGAATGGTTGTTTCTTAAGAGTTTCTGTACACAGTTATATAATATCAAGTATTCCTATCTAATACAAATAAATTGCACACAGTTGTATGATTTCAAGTATGCCTATCTAATTCTAATAATTATATACTTTCAAGTAAATATTTCTATTTAAAAATAGTAATTTGTTTGCACGCTGTTATACGGCTTCAAATAACGAATAATAATCCTTGGTATAAAACCACAGTTTCCCAACCTATAGCCAAAATGGGCCATGCCAAATTTCAGGTGAGTCATAGAAATTTTACAATTTTTACTGGGCGATCGGGCTAATATATGGGCAATAGCTTATGTTACGTAGTGCCTTTTCTTTGACGGCACTAAATATTTATACGTTGTATACTTCTTACGTCTTACTCTGGTCTATTCTTCCGGTCGTCTTCTGATCGTCTAGTCTTCTATCTTGGTCTGGTCTTTCTTATCTGGGTTCCGTGTCTGGTTTTGCTGGGGACCATTTCTTATCAGAAGCCCTGTGTCATTGTTAGCTTTTAGTAATAACAACAAGACTTCGATTTACTTTTAATGTTACTTTATTCCGGATCCCCAGACCAGACAACTGCGCGCGGAGAGTCACATCTTGCTAGCTTCAGTCCTAACTCTCAACTAACTAACTGCAACTAACTGAGTTGCTTACTCCTTAAACCGGAAGGGGCTTTCTATCGCTTCCGATTCTCACGATCATCCCAGAACGCAAGATCAGAGTGAGGTCAAACATTGTCACTCACTCTCAAGGCCATCAGCTGTACTGATCGCCATAAGGATTTCTATACTACCTTAAAAAGTAATAGGGATCCAATTAATATGTAACATCCCTCATAATCATACATTTTAAATATATAATTAATTATGAATTTACTTTTTACTTGCCTCTCCATTTTGAGGCTCTACCGTATTCTGGTACTTTCTAAATTACTTCGAATTCTATTTCTGCGCGGTTGTCTGGTTTCCCCCATGCATACATCAATTTTACATTTACAACAATAAAAAAACACTGCAGGGCCATTTACAATTTCTTGATAAAATCAAAACACAACTGGACCAACGTCTTGGTCCCAAAATCCTGGTCACAAACCAACGTGACCCTGGTCACTCCAGCAATACATTCGCCTGGATTCCAGTGACCAATTCACCAGTTTTCCGCTCCACAGTAGGCTTCCACGCCTTTCGAAAAACCATCGAATTGCCTAATTAGGACATTTTCCAAAAACAGGATCTCTGGAATTGGTGTGTCTCTCTGTAAAGACCACTTTCATTACCGTGAGTCCAAAAAGATCCAAAAACATATAACTTAGGCGAATCTCCAACAATTGACCCAAAATTAGACCTTCAATCCGAATGAAAAACAGCATTGTGATTTAACATAAAAAAATTACATTCTCAACTAAAAGTTTCAAAATTACTTCTTTAAAAATTAACTTTTTCCTTGCACGGATAAAAACTCACTAGAATTATAAAATTATTTAAATCCATCATAACATTATGAGTACAAATGACATAAACGCATGGGTAATCTAAAAAAAAAATACAGCTTCAATCGAAAAACA
The DNA here is from genome assembly GCA_023376005.1 of Doryteuthis pealeii. NCBI lineage: Eukaryota > Metazoa > Mollusca > Cephalopoda > Myopsida > Loliginidae > Doryteuthis > Doryteuthis pealeii. Next base: position 54,191,947 of record CM042144.1, on the reverse strand, counting down.
AAAAAAAATCAAAAAGAAAAAATTCCAAAATGGCGGCTGAAATTTTTCTTCTAAAATTCACCACGTGTTCTACCGGTCAAAAAAATCTTCCCTAGTGGGGGGGGGTATTGGTTGGTCATTGTACATGGATTCTGCAACAATTACTGCTACCTTGATTGTATGCAACAATTCCCCTCGGGGGTAGGAGGCACACATCCTTTGTCTCTCTCTCTACCTCTGGCACATACATTCAGTATCTCCCACTCTCTCACTACTTGGAGGGGGAATGTATCCTCCTAGTGTCCTTCTCTCTCTTTTTTCTCGATAGCATACACTCTCTTTTTTTCTTTTTTTTTTTTCAAAACAATTCAAAACTATGGCAAATGACCTTCAACAAATTCAATCATACAGCAACATTTTTTTTCTGTCTTTCCTCACAAAATTTCAACTTATACATATCAAAACAAAACATCCCTTTCTCTTTTTCTCTTTCTTTGGCATATACACTCTGTCTCTCCCTTTTTTTTCCATAGCATACAAACTGTCTCCCCTTTTCTCTATATTTTAAACAATTTAAACAATCTATTAGCATTTTTGATAACATTTTTTTTAAACAAATCTAAAAATTTATGCAAAGTTCAAACTTATACAACAAAAATTAATTGTCTCTTTCTTCTTTTTTCTTAAAACAATGTCTCTCCTTCTTTCCTTCAGTCAAGTCTTTAAGTCAGATTTCTTTTTTTCTTTCTGAAAGTACTTAAAACAATGTCCCTTTTGTCTTCTTTTTTTTTCTTCTTTCAACATTCTATCTTAACTTCAATTTTTTTTTGTGTCAAATTTAGTCAGACTTCGTCTTTTCGTATATTAATTCAAGTTTTTATTGTAAAAATCACTAAGTAACGCTTTTTTTTCTCTTTTTCTTTTTCAACTTAATGTCAGTCTCATTTTTTTCTATAGTCTGTTTCTAAAAACAATGTGTGTGTGTGTGTGTGTGTGTGTGTGTGTGCGTGTGCGTTCGTTATTTACGTTTTCAAAAATTCTATCATGTTTCTTTTCTCTTCTCTTTTTTCTTCTTCACAGTTCCTTTTCGTTGTCCCTTTTTCCTTCCTCTTTCTTACGTTACCGAAGTTTCTATTTTTTTCTTTACATTCTGCTTCATTTTTCTGCCTTTCTTTTCTTCTCTGTCTAGTGGCACGTTGTCCAGGTTCGAATCTGATCACGTCTTGATGGCGTGACTGGTCTTAATGCACCAAATCGATATATGTTACGTAGTCCCAGAACGCAAGATCAGAGTGAGGTCAAACATTGTCACTCACTCTCAAGGCCATCAGCTGTACTGATCGTCATAAGGATTTCTATACTACCTTAAAAAGTAATAGGGATCCAATTAATATGTAACACTTATTGAATGGTCCATGAAGATGTGTCCCGTATATTAGCCCAGTGGGTAAGTAAAACTTATAAAATTTATGTGGCCCACCTGATATTTGCCATGGCCCATTTGGCCACGTTGACGGGAACACTGGTTTAAACAATTATAGCTTCAAGTAACTATTCTTATTACTAATAATTGGCACAGTTATATGGTATCAAGTATTCCAATCGAACAAGTTTAATTTTTAAACAGATCTATTTGATTAGTAGATCGGACCTTAACAGGTACTAACACTCCGGGCCAGAGTGGACCTGGGAGTAATGGCAATGTAGAATTACTCCATAATCCCTTGTTCTCTAGAAATGGATCCTCACCATTAAATGCAGTTTGGTGTCATAACCAAGAAACCCATCTTTTGGCAAGGTTAATCTTCTGCAAAGGATACCGTCAGTGTATTCTAAGCCTCACTAACAAAGTGGATGTCTGGATAAACATACAAGGTGTGTCAAAAAGATATCGATATTTTTTGTACTTTTGACACACCTTGTATTCTGAAAAAAATAACGTTCCATTCATTCTTCATTTCTATCTTGGTAAATACAGCTTTAAACTAGGTACTTTTTTTAACATACATTGTATTCTGAAAAAAAAAAAAATGAATGGAACGTTATTTTTTTTCAGAATACAAGGTGTGTCAAAAAGTACAAAAAAATCTCGATACTTTTTTGACACCTTGTATTAATCCTCACAATCAATCACCCCCCCCCCCCAACCAGGGATAGTGTTAAAGTCTCATGCCCCCCCCCCTCCGAATTTATGATAAGGAACCCCCACTCGACTACATGTCAATTTTCGTTAAGTAGTATTCAGTATATGAAACCTGTCCTTCCGAGGCCCCCAAGTAGGCTTGGGCCCCTTCCGGTCGGAGGGTTCGGGAGTAGTATGCGCTGACCTCCCTCCAACCCTACAGAAAAAGATTATTTTTTAAACTTCAGAACAATTTCAGCGTAGTTATTGACTACATTTACTTAGTTGTGGCACAAAGCCGTGTGTATGAGGCACTCAGTCAGACTCGAACTCGCTAGTAATAGTTTGCTAATCTAGTTTGCTAACCCCACATGAGGCGTCTACAATTTCAGCGTATAATTGTCTATTCATCACTCTTAGCTTAGTCTGGCATAAGAACATAAAATATAGAGCACCCAATGAACATTGAACTTATCAATATAGTAGTAATGTAGGTACCAATAATTTTCCCTGAGAAATTTACCCCCCCCCCTATATTTAACACAATGAAACTTGCATAAAGGTTAATATTATCTTGAAAATCTTTTGTCCATTCGAAAGAAGAAACATCTTTTTTAAAAACCTGATGATTTAAAAAAAAAAAAAATTTCAGTTTACGGAAATAATGAAAATTATGATTGAAAAACAATGTTTTCATTTTTGCACCGTTAAATCAACTGAAATGTGACGTAGCCAAAAACAACTTACGACTAGAGAATTAAAAAAAAAATTCTATGAAAAATCAATTAATGGTCTGATTTTCACGAAAATTTCCAGAATTGCTTTTCTTTTGATGAAAATATGTCTGAAATAGTTTTCCCTTAAAATATATTAGGGGAAATATTTTTTTTACGAGGTTTACCCCCCTCTATCTTATTTTATGAGTTATGAAAAAAATGAACCGGAAAAAAACAATTTTTTCTATAAAGATAAGAGTCTGAATAACTATGTCAAAACATTTGTATAAAAATTTTCATACATTTCATTTCTTTTTCGATTTAGAATTTGAACGGGCGTAAATTCGACTGGCATAATTTAACAAAAAGTCAATTTCACTGTGAAATTTTAATAGTAAATTTTAATATTAAAGTTTTCACATTTTTATTCATTCCATATCCTTTTCAATTTTAATTTTGAAAGGGAGCAAATTCTACCGGCATAATTTGAAAAAAAGTTAATTTCACTGTGAAATCAACTAAAAAAATATTCTGGAGTTATTCTGAAACTACCGCAAAAAAAAAAAAAAAAATAATTAAAAAAAATAAATAAAATAATTTTTTTTTTCAAAAATCGTTGAAAACCAATAATCGGTTATTGAATATGCACAAGAAAACAATTATGTCAAATACAGCCACCCATACATTTAAATGTATGTTTGTCCAAGAGAAATAATATGTAAATTAGCGGTCCCAGTTTCTACAGAAAAAAAATCACCCTTTGCAAGTAAAACGGACTGTTTTATTTATTTTTTCAAGATAACAGTGACTAATTTTCCCAATCGGATAATTTGATCTTTGAATTAACTGTTTTTCTTTGTAACAACTCTTTATGATCGTTACTTTTTTTTTGCGAGATTTAAAAAAAAAGTTCAAACATATTTATTTTCGTTTATTCAATATGGCCTAAACTGATCAGGTGACCCGATATTGGTGATACCTATAGTAATGGTTTACAACTAGAGTAGTTGTCATGTAGTAAGCTTAGCTTGGGATAAGACACAAGAAGCGCACAGTGAGAATCTAACTCATTGGTAATCATCTGCTATGTCAACTGTAATCAGCGCATCAACTGTTGCTCTCATATTACGCAACAGGATTTTCTTTCAAACAATGAAACCACGTGATTTCGAAACTTTAAAAGCAGTTTGTTAAATGAAAACTGAGATTTCTTTATGGCTCCTCTGTGTGTGTGTGTGTGTGTGTGTACGCGCGTGCGTGTGTGTGTGTGTGTACGCGTGCGTAGCAAAGTTAGTGGAAAGGTGGTGGAAAAATTATAGAAGGACGAAGAATGAAAAGGTAAAGGTGTGTCTTGTTGTCATGACAACGCTGATTGACATTAAAATTCTCGCTGTGATTGGTTATATGAAGCAAACTTTTTGTTTGTTTTTGTTTGTTGTTTTGTTCAAACAGCAGCTGATGATAAAAACTATCAACAAAAGATACACACTTCCTGTTATCATCTGTCAGGGTGGGAGGAGGAGGGTTTGTGGGGGGAAGGTGTGAGTGCAGCACCTGCAGCGAACGGTAATAGATTGACCACCTGCATCTCTCAAAGAATTGCACTGAACCTGCGAAATGATGAAAGCAGGTAACTAGCTTTCTTTGGAAGTAAAAAGAATTAAGGATTTGTTTTTTTTGGGGGGTGGGGGGTGTTATTTTAGTGGAACGAAGAATCTGTCTGAGTGCGACAATTACATAGCGTTACATTAAACAAACTAAAAAAAAAAATACAACAAAAGCAACAAAAAACGGATTAATAATCTCGCTTAGTTGTTTTATTTAAAAAAATCTGATTAAACGACAGACGACAAAACAAAATACAAAAACAAAAACAAACGTTGATAATCCTTAACGAATTTACCAGCTTTAAAAAAAAGTATATCTCTTCTGTTTTTTTCTTTTGTTTATTTAATCCAGTCGACGTAATCGATTTTTAAACATCTACAAGACGAAACGCGTGTCCCTAACGACCGAACAATGTTTTGATTTTGTCAAATCAGAGGTTTAGGTATGGCCAAATTTTCACGTGTTTTTAAAAAATTTTTTAAAACTCTCCATTAGGGACGTCCAATCTGACGTGTAAAATTTACCCCCTCCTATATTTAACACAATGAAACTTGAATAAAGGATAATACTATCTTGAAAATTTTTGGACCATAAAAAAAAAAAAAAAAAAAAAAAAATTATGATTTAAAAAAAATTTCAGCTTACGGAAATAATGAAAATTATGAACGAAAACAATGTTTACATTTTCGCACTATTAATACAATATCTATATTGTTATATACAGATCAAATTCTGTTAAGTAATTTATCCGATATTTCCCCAAAATACCCTCTTAAATTCGTTTTCTTATCATTATTATTAAAATCATCCAATTTAATCTTTTTTTAAAAAAACACAATTGCTGTTTTTTTTTATCTGATTAGGCAATTTGCCCCCAAAATATATTACTCTACTAGCTTAAAAGTTGCCATATCAGGTGGCAATTAAGTTAGCTCCTGTGGAAGGTTCATAATTATACCTTCGGTTATTCCTAAATTTATTTCCAAATTATAAAAATTGTTATTGTACAAAAAATACGTCGCAAAAAAATCTTGTAAAATAATCGCCGATAACAATCGCAGTAATTGGAACTTGGGAATCCAAAATTTCAGGATTGCAGGGCCGGATTTGGCTTGGAATGTTTTTTATTTGCTTACGGAGTCGGCCTGATTCAAAAATAGTATGATATATTGGGATACGGCCTCTAGGAGTAAAGTTGAATTAATGTAACGCAGTGACGTTATCATTTATTATTAGTGATTAGCAGAAAAACCAATTGGTTAATAGACTTAATTTTTTAAATCTGCCTTGACAGTAAAGTTCCAGGGTAAAGAATTCGATTCTGACCGGATGCCCTACTCATGTGGCCTCGTGTTGTGCTAAATCTTAACAAAGTTAGGAAAGTTCCTATTTTCTTAAGAGACTGATACAATACAATCTTCCTGTTCTTGTCTCTTCTGTATTTGGTATTGTATTACGTTCTGCTAATTATATTAAGACAAAAATGGTGGATGATTTTCCCCACGTTCCGTTTGGGGATGACGGTGTTAAACTAATCAAGAAGGAAACATCAACAAACATCTGTTGGTTTTTCAATAGAGGTTTTCTATTTTCATTAGAGGTTCAAAAACATAATGCAATTCTTTGAGGTCTTTCTGATTACCGAAAGGTGAAATCGTTTTACCCCACCATGTGATTCTTCCAGGAAATCTTCCTATAGTTAATAATTTTTTTTTTTTGGGGGGGGGGCTCTATTCTATTTCTTTTTTTCTTTTCTTTTTGCAAGTTATTAAAAAATATCCTATTTTCTGGAGAGTCTTTTCCCAACTTCTTTAGCAGATGGGGAGTCCAAGTGGCTAAGTGGCTAACGTGCTAGACTGTGACATCGTAGTTAAGCGAGTTCGAACCCCACTCGTGCTATTTCGTTCACTTTCGGACTAATAACCCAAGGAAGGTACGAACCTCCTCATTTCTCTGTTACGATCTGTTTCGGTTTGGCTTCTTTTTTTAATGGTATATCAACCCTGTGGGTTATTTAATGACAGAGCCATCCTTGTAGAAGAACAGTAATGGTACTATTTAGTCCCTAGCTGAAGGATTAGAGGTGTTCCCAAGGGTATTAGTCCGAAAGCGAACATAATGGAGCGACTGGAGTTCGAATTCGTTTACTTTGATGTTGCAGTCCAGCATATTAACAAATACACCACAGGGCCCCCCGTTCCCTTTTGGATTAATACTATTGGGAAAGGTTTGGCTATGGGTTAAATAGTACCACTTTTGGCTATGGGTTAAATAGTACCACTTTTAGCTCGGTCGGTAGAGCATCCACTTAGGAACCACAAGGTTCCGGGTTCGATATCAGTCCACGCCAACTCAGTGCACGAGTAACACAGCTTGGACCAGTGCGGTAAAGTGGTGAGCTGACGGTCGATGTGGTGCTCCTCCCCAGACCCCAAATAATCTCCCTGGTCTAGTGCAAGTGAAAAGAGGATAGGCTCCCATGCTGTCCGGCTGATATCGATAATAGGACATTCCGCTGACTTTACATTTACTTACTGTTCTTTACAAAGAAGCCTTTGACATTAAATAACCCACAAAGGTTGATATGTCATTAAACAAAGAAAGCAAATCAATCTTTAAGAGATAGTATGGAAGAAACATTGAATAGAACTCGTTGAAATTTTCTTTTGCTAAAAAAAAATATATATATATATCTCCACTCGTCAAAGCTATATTCGTCACCAAAGAATTGTATTAGAAAACGGCCTTAATGGTGTCCATTAGAGCTCAAATCTTTTTGTAAACTGCTATGAACCGCTAGTGATCTTCATTTTAAATACACAGCTGTTCTATGAACTTTGCATCAGCAATTATGAAAATGGAAAGAGAATAAAAAGGGTGTGGTAGAAATACATCCCACATTTTAAACTGTCACCTGCGTAGTGCAAATAAACTTGGGCAAGTGGCAATGGTAGCTCCATCAAGCTAACATTTTACCATTTTTGCTAGATACAATCAGTTATAATTGTGGCTTGGACTAGTTAACAAAAAGACCAAAGTGATAGATATTTTTTTTTAAATCCCTGTTTAAATAAAGGGCTACAGGCAAGACCAGGTCTCGCTACAGGTATTCCATGTGCCTTTCTTTTAATCGATCCATAGCAGTGTCGATTTTCTATTCGGAACAGCATTATTCCGACATAATATGAAATGGGCGCGAAAAGCTTCTCAGTATAGCCAGTACAGATTCACTATTTAAAAAAAAAAGTTTTAACAGCAAACACACGGTGCGTACCAATTCAAGTAATGATTGTAAGTGATCATATCTGAAAAGAAATACAAGCTGCGGCAGAAATACCTACCACATTTTAAACTGTTACCTCGATGGTGCAAAGAAGTTTATATAAGTGGTCATGATAGCTCCATCTAGCTAATGTCTTATATTAGCTAGATGGAGCTATCATGACCACTTGCCTAAACTTCTTTGCACCACCGAGGTAACAGTTTAAAATGTGGTAGGTATTTCTGCCGCAGCTTGTATTAGGTTGGGACTAAATAAATGTTGTTTTTTGCCTTTCATTAGTGCGTTGTTTTGTAGCTGTTTAACGCCACGTTCCATTCTGTTTATTCGCGCATTGTATGAAAATAATTTCATTGTATAATAACGATTTCGTTTTTTTTCCGCCTCTTTCGACCATTGTTTATGGTTAAAACCGGCTATTTAATTTGTTTTCGAACCATTTGTTCTCAATCATCGACTTGACCAGAAAATCTATAAAAAATTTAGATAAAACAGAAAAAGTAACATCATAGGTATGGCCAAAATTTCGGTACGCCAACCCTCACGACTTTCTTTAAACTTTCATAAAAAAAACTTTCATAAGAAAGAAATTAAAATTGTAAATTGTTACTTATTTTAATTTTTTCCCTTAAGAACAGAGCCTAAACTTATATATATTTTTTCTATGACTTTCTTAGTTATAACTTTAAAAAGAGCACATTTCAAGAGAGAGAGAGAGAGAGAGAAAAAAAAACACGGCAAAAATGTGCCATTTTGATAGAGATTGTAATTTATAAAGAATATAGAAAAGTATTTTTACTTGTGTTTTTTTATCCTTCCTCTTCATAATACTGCAAAAATTACATTAAATTTCATTCATTTAGTTCTGAGTCTTGTTGAATTTTAATTAATGGGGGGTTAAAAAAACACGTGAAAATTAGACCATACATAGTAGTATTGGATGATTTTTTTATACTTACCTTACTTGAAGAGAAATCAAATCTTTAAAAACAAAAGTTTATCACCGAAATTTGAAGAGTGACTTCAAATCGATCGAAGGGGTTGATGCTAAGATATTATAATGAGACGTTCGAACGTCAGCAATATTTTTGACAGAAAGATAAAAAAAAATAAAGAGCGAGGTAGATACAAGTCGTATGTTATGCAAGATAAAAACGAGATAAATATATGTATTGATAAGACACGGGTTTCTTTTGAAAAATAGAATCCATTATTTGTTTAAAATATGGATATTTATTTAACTTAGTCTGACAAAGGATCAAATCGAAACGCTAAACCTCGAGATGGGGGAGGCTCAATTGGTTTTGAAAATCACCATTCGAAATGCTAGCATTATGTCTGAACTCAAATATCCATCAATGGCAGAGGTGAGAAATACATCTAGATACGTAGTAAATCTAATAAGGTCAAATTAACCTGGGTGAATAGGACGGGGAAGATTGTGTTATGCCAATATTCTATATTACCTACCTAGAAAATTAGCATTCGAAAACTGGCTGTATACGATCTCTGGCTCCATAAAACTGGCTAGGTTCAACAAGTACATTCTTTTAGTTCAGTAAGGAACTAAATTACCATATTTAACGGCATATAGGACACACTTTTTTTCCCAAAATTTTGTCTAAAAAAATTGCCCTGCGTCTTATACATCGTAGGTGAAGTTTTATTATTATTAATTTTATTATCATTATTATTTCCTGCTATTGAGATGTCTTGTGTGTGCTTATTGCTTGCCTGTACTGCCAAATTGCTTTTATACAGCCATGTTTCTGTTTGTGTAATTCTCAGCTTGACTGTTTTCAACAATATATGCTTATATAGTACACTTAGCGTTTCAGTTGTAGTATAATTAGTAATTTATCCCAAAAGTGCTAAATACATAATAAATATAAAGCATTAAAAGGTGTGGAAAAACTTTATATATCTACCACAGTTTCGGTATTTACTACTGGAGTATCCTGAAGAAGTCTCATAGTAAAGACCGAAACCGTGGTAGATATATCAAATTTTTCTACAACTATCTATATATATCTTATTATAATGGATATTGTGTGTTTGTCTATAACCGAACCTATATCTCTACTCAAGTCACAATTCCCTTAGTAATTTACGTCCCATTCTCCATGATTTTATTTTTTATTTAAATCTCAATTATTAATAAAATTGTTTCACATTATTAATACTGTTGGCCATATATACATACTAATAGAATGCAATTGTATTTATATATACAAAAAAATAGCGGTTTACAGTGTGAACGGGAAGGCTAATTTGCACATTGATCTTAAAAATTTGATTTTAATAAATATGTGCTTGGTATTATTGATTTCTAATTGTTTGGTTTTATCTTAATAAATATGAGCAAAAATCTCGGGGATAAATCTTAAAAGAAATCCATTAACAAGAAGAAATATCTGTAATTTAATTTTTTTACTTCCTATTTTAACTAAATAGTTAAACCAGGAAAATTTAGCTATGAAAGACGGAAATGATGGAAGAGTAAATTTATTCTATTTTTCAATTATGCCCCACCATTTCAAATCTTTTTATCTGCATTCTTATATATATATATATATATATATATATATATATATATATATATTATATATATATATATATATATATAATAGAAATTTGAAAAAACACAGGTGTATATATTTTACGATAAACGACATCGAAACAAACCTGATATATATATTATATATATATATATATATATATATATATATATATATATATATATATATATATATATATATATATATATATATATATATATATATATATAATCAATCAGAGAAAGTGGGAGCGTGAAATCACCGAGAGAATTTATTGTTGTTTCGATAACCTCATCATTAGTTATAAGCTGTGATCTTTCAGGAGCTAATTATGGTAACACCTGCACAGCCGTCTCCCGTCGCCTAACACGGTGGGAAAGTAGGCAACTTGTTCATGACTTGATAAATACCCATAAATGTGGGGTTTTTTTTTGGGGGGGGGGCGTGGTAAACAAATTACATAAACATATTTAAAGCTAAACAACAACTTATCATTGTAATCTGTTTATGTATTTTTGGTCCGAAACTCAAATTGAAACACTGTCGCCTAATGATCCTTGTAACCATGGCCGGCGTATACGAACCCGAGTCCCGAACATGAGGGCAATGAAGGGCGGGTTTCATATATTTCCTTAAATACTACTCTCGCATATCCGTTACTTTTGAGTAACGAGTTCGATCCTTGCTGGGCGTCCCATACATATCTTGTGTCACATTCTATGCGTCGTGAACGGGTTGGGTAAATAGAGGGCGTCCCATCGTGGTATAATGGTTAACAAGCTAGTCTCGTAGATCCATTACTACTGAATACCCCATTCTTGCGACCTTCTGTCATATCCTACCCAGTATCTAGGAGGGCGTTTCATCGTGGTGTAATAGTTAGCAAGCTTGTCTCTCAGATCCATTACTACTGAATAGCGAGTTTGATTCTCGTTGGATGCTTCATACTTGCGACCTTGTGTCACATCCTACCCGTCGCGGACGAATTGGGTTAATACCTACTTCATGGAAACTGACATATTGTAGAGTGAACTTTAATCAACAATTTAGGATGGTTCGTATCCTATATTCGGGAGGGGGCTCCTGAGACCATAGCACCGGTCCTGGTTGTGACCATGTAATATTCTACAGGAGATAGCAATTACAAGGGGGAAAACAAACGGTAAAAATTGGGTGAGAAATAAAGTAAATAGAATAAAACAGACATTCTTCCAAGCTGTAGCTGTGTCTGTGCTATTGTATGATTGCACCACCTCGGTCTTAGTGAAACGATTGAAGAAAAGGCTAGATGGGAACTACTAAAGGATGCTGCGTGATGTTTTGAACAAATTCCGGAAGTAGCAAACTACAAAACAGCACCTGTACTGCTACTTACCTTCCATCTCGCAAACCATGCAAGTATCATTTAATATTGGAGGTTTCACCATTTATATTGCGCATAAAACTTAAGAAATGCACGTTGGTCGCCTGCTGCGGAGCAAAAGTTATTGAATTCATCTCGCTATTTTCGTTGGTGTCATATGTTCGATCCTTACAGGATGTCTTATTGTTGTAAAGACGAATCTATAAAGACGCTTATATTTATATCTACTTCTCTGCTTTCTAGGCCTGTCCTCTTTGTCCGTTTACGTTTGACGCTCGCTAGCAAACACACACACACAACACACACACACACACACACACACCACACACAGACATGCGCGCGCATTTATGTGTCTTTGTCATACATCTTTGTTTATTGCATAACCAAGAAGCGCATTTGCTTGCACACACACACACACACACACACACACACACACAACACACACAGATACATTTAAACAAACAGCTGCCCGACTGTTAACACACATACAAACCAATAGAGACATTAGTAAGGCGATACGAATCAGTACATTTTCAAATACGTCATTTGAAAAACCACCATAAAAAACTCCCCATTTGAAATTCGTTCGTATAAATCTTAACAACAACAACAACAACAACAACCTGTTTCTGTTTATTTTCATAACAGCTATTATTCATAAAGCAAACTTTCTCCTTTTCCAACGAAGCGTGAAAGATAAAACCAAATTCCCGCCAACTGGTTTCTAGGATCTAAATTATCTCAATTTTATTCTTTTTTTTTATTCTCAGCTACGACTTAGAAAAAATACATTTTTTTGTTATCTTTTGATTGTCATTGTTATTTTCTCCTTGTGAGTTTTCCACATCAGATCAACTGATGTTTTTTTTTCACTGGAGTTTGAGTGACACCAAGTTTCCTCAGGTCCCTGGGACGCTTCTAAGTATCCTAGCCAATTTTAGTAGTGCTGAGGTTTGGAAGGTTTCAATTCTTACTCTAATCTCCAGTTCATCGAACCTCTTTTCTCGGTTCTTTGATACTGTTCCAAGACAGTTCTTTTGTAAACTTAGCTTAGTTTTGAAAATGGACAGAAGAATGGCGCCCAGTGATAATGGAGGCCAGTGATAATGGCGCCCAGTGAGAATGGTGCACCCAGTGAGAATCTGTGATATTATAATTTCTTCCATGTGTAGATGCACACATCTATGCATAGACATATAGGTACAAGCGTAGAGCACCTCACATAGTGTAATGGTTAGCAAGCTAGATTCGTAGACCATTGTTAGTGAGTTCGATTCTCACTAGGTGCCCCATACTTCTGGTCTTGTGCTGCATCTAAGCTAAGCTTAGTAAATAACTATAGGCACAAGCGTAGCTGCGTGAGTATGTATACGTATAGGCATTACTTGCATGGATGTGTGTATGTATAGTATGTGTATAATAGTATTAAGTGGCAGCTAAACAAGTCGGGAGCTCAGGGGTTTTAGATGATAGATGATAGAATGAATTTAAAAAAAGATCTATTATAAACTGAACCCATAGGCGCTGGTAAGGTCATAGGTTAAAGACAACAATTTAATTTTTGGAACATATTACCTTTAGGCACGCCTTTTTGATCTCGATTAAGAAAGGACATGTTTTTCATATACACCGTCAATATCCGGTTATTTGTTAGGGGTTAGGGTTTGGGTTAGGGTTAAGGGTTAGAGTTAGGGGTTAGTTTTATATTTTTTTTAAATCTAAAAATCGTCTGTTAAAACAACCGGATATTGACGGTGTAAATGAAAAACATGTCCTTTCTTAATCGAGATCAAAAAGTGGTGCTTAAAGGTCATATGGTCCCAATTTTTCAATGTCTTTTGCACTTAGGTGGTCAAATTGGAAAAATCCTGGAAATTCATATATTGACCAGAATTTCAAGTTTAAGTTTAGTAAGTATCTAGCAAACAGGCTGTTGACAGTTAAATACGGACTGACTAAAAGGGCTACCAGACCCGAACCTGACCCCCACCACCTGTCCGCTATAGTTGGGGTCTGCTTCACTTAGTTTGAAACCTAAGTGTCACACTTTGATTTAACATTGATTCGAGAGAAGTATGACAACAGTCACTAATAAAGACGGCCATGCAACCTTATCATCTTGACCAGTTGCATTTGCAAATTTGACCAAAAACAGCAGCCATTTTTTTAAAGTAAACACCATGTCAGTTAGAATGTACGGACTGCATACCAGATTTGTCACACTCAAATCGAATTTTCTAAGAATTGTGTGCTAGACTAACTAGCTGACCCTTACGTCACACGAGGTGCCCAGGTAGGTAGATATTTATCCAACCCGTTCGCCATGGTTAAGATGTGACACATGGTCGCAAGTATGGGACATCAAGCGAAGACCGAACTCGCTATTCAGTAGTAATGGATCTGCGCATCTAGCTTGCTAACCATACACCACGATGGGACGCCCCCTTTTTTTTACTCAATCAGTTCGCCAATGGCAGGATGTGACACAAGGTCGCAAGTATGGCGCATCCAGCGAGGTTCGAACTTGCTATTCAGTAGTAACGGATCTGCGAAAACTAGCTTGCCTAACCATTACACCACAATGGGACACCGGAAGAGGTGCTCATTATGTATGGAAAAAGGTCTGCAAATAAACAGATTCTAAATTTCTTCGGGTGTCGATTTGTGCATTCGGATTTTTAAACTTCAATTGTCATAATCCTCATAAAAGCGGATATAGTACGTGTTGGTACCGACTATTTGACACCGACATTTTGTCATGGAACTGTTTTGCCGCCTTTTGCATATCTTGATAGAATTGGAAAGATAACCAACTATTCTGTTGGGATTATTAACCTTGCTTGTCATGGTTTGTCCGTCAGGCATTGCAACCAGTAGTATAGATAGGCTGTACCGACAAAGCCAAATACTCTTTTCTCGTAGACTCTCCAGTCATCAGAGGTAACACACCATTTGTGTCCGTTCTTTAGGACTGGACATCTGACGGCTGGAGAATCTAAGAGAAACGGGGATTTGACTTTGGTGGTACAGCCTATTTATACTACCGTTTGCAACACCATCTAGCTGCCTGGCAGACAAACCGTGACAAGTAAGGGAGATAATACCAACAATTAGAAAAAATTTGATTTATTTCTTACAATAATACTAAAAATCAAAATGAATATTAAAGAATTAATGCATCTCATAGTTGTAGGTCGAAACACTGAAATATTCCAGTGGACTACGTGAATCAAACTGTATTATGATATAGAAAATGCGCTCATCGACCCTACTGTATTTCAAACGTTTTTTTATTTAGAGCATTCTTGACAAACCCCTAACTCTGAACAATCTAACGTCTGTTACTCAACGGTTACTGTTGTTCGTTTCCTGTTATTAGGCCCGTTGCGCTGCCCATCAGTTGCTGTTGTTCGTTTCTCATTTTAACACAAAAATATTATTGACATTTTAAATTGGCGCCAAAAAAATTCAGAACCAAAATGTCGGTGTATAAAAGCAGCATTGTTTCACAGACACTATATCCTTAAAGTTAAAAAAGATTTTCCCATTTAGTGACAAATGGCTAACGATTAAGTATTCAAAAGAGAAAATGAACTTGTAGAAACGATTAAAACTCTTTACACAAAATTTCCCCAGACGAATTACACGTTCGCAGGCAGATAATTCGTTTTTAATCCTTGTAGAGTGGGCGAATTATTTTCTGTACATTGACATTGAATTGGTTGCCCAGCAAAAAATAAGAGAATAGGAAAATGCTTTACATTGAACTAGCGTGAAGAAAAGACAAAAATGTCGCTCTCCCTGCGAAACAGTTTTAAACCAAATCATCGAAGAAGAATCTAATCCAAGTATAGGGTTTACTTTCCTTACTTGGCACATATGCTATATTTGACGTTAGGGACAGGATAGGTAATTACCTACCGTATCTACCGGTAGGCGCTAGGTGGAGTAGCGAGCAGCAATATAAAAGTATAAGCTACAAAGTCAAAGGTTCTTTTTTAACTTCTAATCCAAGAGAGAACACGCTTCAGTTGCGTCTCCTGTCCACATGACCGGGGTGATTTGAGCCCCTAGCGCACGAGAACATGCTCAAACAAGTGTTTATATTTTCCTCTTTTACCAGCAGCCTCAAGATTTTTATCTGCAAAAAGATTATTTTCCTATAAGGACATTTCTCTTATGCAACTATGTATAAGATCTTCTTTGTATCTGTTATCATGTTTTGTATTCTCTTTTATTAAGTTTGCTCAAGCAATAAAATATCCTTGTTATCACTTCGTCGTGAATGGTTCTTATATTTATTCTCAGCGAGGAAATGAGATACTCAACCAATTATCGTTTATCAACACAAGTATAAAGTAGATGAGGAGTAAAACTTTTGCGTCAATATTTTGAATTCGTGGAACATATCTATCTTGATAATTAGCATTTGAAATCTTGATTTCAAATGAGTTTATAGAGATTACATTCCTTACTTACCATGGTTCTTCCGTTAGACACTAATGTCTAACCATCATGTCACGAATTGTTCTAATATTTATACCGTTCAAGTGAATTATTTCTACTAAAGTAGTAATAGTAATAAAATTGTGATAAACTACTACTCGTAGTAATAGTAATGTAATAGTAATAATAATAGTAATAAATAGGTATATTCCTTTTCGCGTACCTGCGTACTTATGGGGATCACAGGGAATTCTTCTAAAAATCAAATCAAATAAACTAACTATCCGATTTTAATAAAACTTTCGGTATATGAAGTAATAAAAGACGAACTTTTATCTTAAATAAATTTTTACTAAATTGAAAAGGCTAATCATTTTTTTTTTCGTTAGTTTTTGTTTCGCGCATTGACCCCCCGTACAAATATCTTGGTAATTTTTTCTTCTGTATGAAAATAAATTTTACATTTTTGGAAATATAATTCAATGACGGAACATATGTAAAAAAATAAAATAAATCGATACTAGATTAGTTTTGGTAATAGGGCGTCTTAAACATAGAAACTTAAGTCTCGTAAATAAGAAAAAATATGTATCTTTCTTTTTCTTTTTTCTTCTAAATTGTTAGATTATTTTCTAAGGAATTTTATATTAAAAATTCCCGTTGTCTACTTTTTAATTTATTTATTTTTCTTTTTAAATTTATAAAATGTAAAATAAATACATAAAATCGTATTTATTTGATTAAAGAAAATATTGTATAAAAAGTATTTAGCTAAAAATAAAGACATAATATAGTACAGTCTTTATAAAAAAAAATATTGAAAATAATGTTTGAATTAAAAATTGTCGTCATTTTTATTAATGGAAGTATATAGGGGACATATTATTCTATTCTGTTTTTTTTTCTTTTTGAAAACTGCTGCTGCTGCTGCTGTGAATACTTTCAAATAAGTTCAAATCCGTGACATCTGTAGTGCTCAGTGTTTATTGAAGAAATTAATTATTTTTGAAATCAACAATAAAAAGAATTAAAAAAAAATTACATGTATAATCCTCCATAAAAAATTACTGGGGTCTATCTGTTCGCATCAAGATGCGATAACTATGTCAACAAAGATTAAGAATCTTACAGCAATTAAATTTAAAATTCAAAAATTTAGGTTGTAACAGAAATTCTTTTTTTTTTTTAACACATAAACTTGGAATTGTTCTTTATATTAAACGTAAAAGAAAACATTAAAAAGTTAATTTTCCATTTTTTATTGACGTTTTAAAATATTTTTTAACAATTTGTGCGCGTGTGAAAGAGCGCTTGTTGAGCGTCCCTAGTAATAAAGTAGTAATAGTAATAGTAGTTTCAGCTTGGGTAATCTGATCTGTGCGGTAAAGCATCTGGGAGCTGACGGTAAGTATGGCGCACCACCTCTGCAAAACAATATTTCTGGTCTAGCGTAAGTGTAAAGGGGATAGACTCCCGTGCTGTTCGGCTGATACCGACAATAGGCCACTCCACCCACTTTACTAGTACTAATAATAGTAATGAAGTAGTAGAAATAATAATAATAGTGAAAACTAACAGTGAAAAAGAAGTAGTTGTAATAGTAGTAGTAGTAATAGTAATAAAGTAGTAGTAGTAATGATATTAATAATAGTGCAAAAGAAGTAGTAGTAATAATACTAATGAAGTAGTAATAATGATAGTGAAAAAATAGTAGTAGTAGTAGTAGTAGTATATAATAGTAATAAAGTAGTAATAATAGTAAGGATAATAGTGAAAAAGTAGTAGTAGTAATAATAATAATAGTAATGAAGTAGCAATAATAATAATAGTTAAAAATAGTAGTAGTAGTAATAATAATAATGAAGTAGTAATAATAGTAATAATAATAGTGAAAAGTAGTAGTAGTAGTAGTAGTAGTAGTAATAATAATAGTAATGAAGTAGTAATAATAATAGTGAAAAAGTAGTTGTAATAGTAGTAATAGTAATAAAATAGTAGTAAATCCCTGATTTTGAAAACAGCTTAAGAGTATTATGACTATGTACCTCTACGGAATGTAAGACGAAGCGACAGAGTTCATGCAGTGCTCTTGGGAGTTCAAGCGAATTTAGAAAAAAGGAAAAGCCACAAGAAGCGTTCGAGATTTTGACTCGACGGTCGCCAGCTTAATTGATTATCCAGACTGGGAATTAACGCCTGTTGGATCGCATGACAGAAAAAAAAAACAAAACAAAAAAAAAAAAAACTACCATACTGCGATTACCCTTTTTGAACCTTTAGATAGTCGCATTACAAGTGGATCGTGTACATCATATGTAAAGAAAGAAAGAGAGATAAAAAGAAAGAAAGAAAAAAAAACTTATAGAATTTACAGATGTTTTTCGAAAAAAAAAAGTTTGTTGTGCGCGTGTTTCACTCGTTTACCAATCGGGTTGCTAATTCTGTCCGAAAGAACTTGGTTATTTTCCTTAAATCGTATGTAAAACAAAATATCGGTCTCTGTGTGAACTCAAATAAAAATAGTTCATGTGTTTTAAACAAGATGGAAACATCTCCACACTGGATAGTAAGCCTCTCAAATTAATAGGCCAGTTCACATACATAGGTAGCAAAATCTCATCTACTGAAAGTGATATCAATATACACATAGAAAAGACAGACAGATTATCGATCATATGAAAATCTGATCTCTGATGAAATAAAGCGAGAATTCTTCCTAACTGTAGCCGTGTCTGTGGTACTGGCTGCAATACTTGGGCTCTAAGGAAATGTTTTTTTTAGACTTAGCACTATCGAATTTATATCCGGAACATCATCATTCCGACGCAACATGAAATGAGCATGAAAAACTGTGTTGCAATTACAGATTCACCAGTCTTAAAAAAAAAGTTTCAATAGCAAACGCACGGTGTACACCAGCGCAAACCATGCTCATAACTGACCGTATATGAAAAAAAAAATCTAAATTCACTGACAACTTACAGGTGTCAGATTAAAATGTGTAAATTATTTCTGCCGCACTGTATAAGACGTACTTTTGTTTTGACAATGGTTTTGGTCTCTTTGTTTAATTGTATATCAACCGTCGTGGGTTATTTAATGCCAAAGCCATCCTTGTAGAAGAATAGTAGTGGTACTATATAACCCATGGCTGGGAGATGAGGGTGTTCATACCTTTCCCAAGTGTATTAGCCCGAAAGGGAGCGTAATAGTGCGACTGGAGTTTGAACTTACTTACTACAGTGTCACAGTCCAGCACGTTAGCCACTTCGCGACGGAACTCTCTCTTTTGACAATAGTTATATAATTATTTACTAAGCTTAGATTAGATGTAGCACACGTCTAGAAGTAATGGGTGCACGGTGAGAACCGAACTCACTAATAATGGTCTAGCTGGCTAACTAATACACTACATGTGGTACCCTTTTGACAATGGTTATATAAGGATGAAATGAAATAAAATGGAGGCGCGTGGTATAATGGTTAGAATCGTAGGAAATGGACTCGCCGACCCGAGTTCAATTCCTAGACGAAACTGTTTGCATTTCACATGGCGCTAATACCCTTGAGAAAGGTATGAATCCAATTCTCCCTCCAACTATGGGTAAATAGCAGCGCAGACTGGGCTCTTTAATCATGACTAGGTAACCAGTTTAGGAGAAGGAAAACTCTGAATTCAAACCTGTTAAACCCCGCTTAAGAAATTGACCTTGAGTCGCATCCTGCTCGTGCGTGTGGGGATATATATATATATATATATATATATATATTATTTATATTTTGCTTGAAGGCAATTATAAATGCATGTATCGCATAAAATTCGATAATTATAGAAAATAATCTAGACAAGTGAATCCCGCAAAGGATGGCTCGCCATGCAGAACACCGTACAGACTGTTTCGACTTTATTAAGTCTCTTCAGCGATGTATACTAACGACTCCCCTCCGACAGGAATCGAAACCGGGACTTCACAGGCATAGTCAGAGACCATATCCGTTCGGCCGCCGGTACATAGCGAACAATCCCTGCGAAATTAACCTTGTCAATGATACTATTACACGCCCCTGCCATAGTAGGTAAGTGGACGTTTATTTAGTAAACAAACCCGGCCGTAAGCTCTTCGGCGAAGTGAATAAGATTTTTGGATGTTTGTTTTTTTTATAGAAGCATTGTTGAATAAATTATTATTTATATTTTGCTTGAAGGCAATTATAAATGCATGTATCGCATAAAATTCGATAATTATAGAAAATAAGAGAGTCCATTTTATATATATATATATATATATATATATATATATATATATATAAATGGACTCTCCCGTCGATTTTCGACGTATGAGGGTTCATACACACATGAACTCCACACAGGGATTTGTTTATAGTGGTGAAGGCTTGTGTTGGACCATCCACACTTTTTTGGCACAGTCGATAGGAAAGAATTGGTGCATCAAAGGTTGCCACAAACCCAATCAACGACCGAACTCAGGAATTTTGAATTCAGAGTTATCCCTCTCCTAGACTGGTTACCTACCCAAGGCTGAAGAGCCCAGTCTGCCCTACTATTTAACCCATAGCTGGAGGGAGAATATATGGATTCATACCTTTCCCAAGGGTATTAGCGCTATATATATATATATATATAAAAGGATGAAATTAATTTTCTTTTATTTTGAAACTTTTTGGCAAGGTTTTTGCAACAGTTTCTTGGTCCCCAATAGATTCTTATCCATGTTGCTTAGAAAAACAACCTAAAGAATATTTAGACAAGAAATATTCAGGCCTGTGAGGGTTTAAGAGACTTCAAATTTGTGACCTACTGTGAACTATTAACTTCGTGATATAATGTGTAGCGTAGGTGATTTATTTAGCAAAACCTCTGGGGGAAAATGTTGACATTACACATTAAGGAATAAGGTGTGTATATAACAGAAAAGGTTCCCTAAAAGACGTATGGTTTCCAGCTGATTAGTATGGTTAACTGAAACCTGGCAATAGGCAATTGAAAACAGCTGTCTCAATAATCCGGCTTAGAAACTGAACTCAGCAGAACTAAGTGCTCACTATTGCGAGTGGTGGGAGTTCTGTCAGTTGTAATTAATATGTTTGAATTTTAATATATATATATATATATATATATATATATATATATATATTAATTATTTATCATAATCATTATTCTATCAAAAAAAAAAAAAAAACGCAAACACTGCCTAGTGATTTCCGGCACTATGTA
Source organism: Doryteuthis pealeii (assembly GCA_023376005.1). Lineage (NCBI taxonomy): Eukaryota > Metazoa > Mollusca > Cephalopoda > Myopsida > Loliginidae > Doryteuthis > Doryteuthis pealeii. Next base: position 54,170,639 of record CM042144.1, on the reverse strand, counting down.
AGGGGCAAAGTCGGGTGTATAATACACTCGCTACATTGAAAATGGGTACAAGCCACCTATATATTTCGAAACGATGGCAGACAAAAAAATACCCGAAGATTCGCGCTAATGCTAGAAACTTAAGTCGGTATATTTTAAACGATTCATATTTTAAACGATTCAATTTTAATCTTGTATATATATATATATATATATATATATATATATATATATATGATAAGTTGTAAACACGGTTTGTTTAGAATGGCTTTTTGCCGATAATTTTGGGAGAATAAGTGCTTAATTGGAGTCGTACCTAATTTTGAAAATTAATTAATTAATAATGAATTAGGCGGGAATACCTATTAAATGTATGGCTAAACAAATCGAGAAAAACCAATCTCTGTATGTACATTTCGGCCTATTAGGCCTCATCAGCAGAGCTATAGATCGGAAGACCGCCCTGTGCGTGATTTGAAACCGGACTGCCAAGCTGACAGGCTGATCCCATAACCTCTACACCAAACGGACTTCTTAGATTTTACGATTTGTTTAGAGTAGGTTAATATTCCTCTTCTAGTGACTTTTATTACACGACGATATGATAAGTTGTAAACACGGTTTGTTTAGACTTATAGCACTTATTCTCCCAAAAATTTGTTTAGACTATAGCACTTATTCTCCCAAAAATTATCGGCAGAAAGCCATTCTAAACAAACCGTGTTTACAACTTATCATATCGTCGTGTAATAAAAGTCACTAGAAGAGGAATATTAACCTACTCTAAACAAATCGTAAAATCTAAGAAGTCCGTTTGGTGTAGAGGTTATGGGATCGGCCCGTCAGCTTGGCAGTCCGGTTTCAAATCACGCACAGGGCGGTCTTCCGATCTATAGCTCTGCTGATGAGGCCTAATAGGCCGAAATGTACATACAGAGATTGGTTTTTCTCGATTTGTTTAGCCATACATTTAATAGGTATTCCCGCCTAATTCATTATTAATTAATTAATTTTCAAAATTAGGTACGACTCCAATTAAGCACTTATTCTCCCCCCAAAAATTATATATATATATATATATATATATATATATATATATATATATATATTGCTGGATGAGATATGTGTTAGAAGTAGCTGTATAACTCTTTGCCTACCAAATTTTCGCCCACGGCTGTACCAAATTTTCTTGGTATTTTTTACCTATATGATGGGATATTTAAAAGTTCACTATCTATTCACCTCAGACAAAAAAAAGATGGCGGGAGTGTTCACAAAGGGATTTTTCAGTGTAAACAAGTGACACGAACGAGAGCCGCTGCCAGCAATTTACAGTAAGATCGCAGTGGTGGGAGAGCCACTGTGAGTGGTTTAAGGTAGGCAAAGTGTTAAGCTCAAGCAGAAGTAGCAAGATGGTGTTGCGCCAATTCTCCTGCCTCATTAAGCCTTGATTACTATTAAGTTAAACTTAGTAAATCATGAGGTATAAAAATCACTGTGTCAAGGAATTGAATTCTTATTTCTTTTTTGAATTAATTTAATATGCATTTAACAACCCCTCCGTGCGAGCAGGATGGAACACAAAGTTTATTTTTAAGCGAAGTTTAATAGACCGGTTGGCATACCAAGGTTGAAGGCTTACTATTTACCCATAGCTGGAGGGAGAATAGTTGAATGTATACCTTTCGCTATGTAAAAGGCAACCAGCCTTTTCCAGCATTTGAACTCGTGTCACCGTGTCCATTTCCTACGACGATAACTATTACACACAAACGCTTGCACAAGATAATTACTACTGTAGTGGATTTGATACTCACTAAGTAAGCTTCACTTGTGTCCCTGTGCCAGACTAAACCAAGCTTAGTAAATGGTAACAACAATAATATTCAAAACGAATGACACCTCCTGTCTCTGTCATTGTCTGAACACCCACAGAGTTCTCTATGGGCGCAGTCTCTTTGTAAGGATATCCTATCTGGCTTCTTACGGTGAGTGCCGGCATTCGGAACGACACGCCTCATATTCTTTTTGATAGTTGCTGGGGCCGTGTGACAACAAAGCACCAAGCGAAAAGACAAGAGCCACGAAAATGAGAATGATGCGGAACCGAGAAAACTGAATCCAAGATGAAAGTCTTTCCAGGTCATCGATCCTGGTCGCAGTGGCGCATCGACGAACAGCATTTTAGTTCAACCTTTTGTATTTCTCTCTGTTTTGCAGCTGCTTTAAAAAATCACAAAGACAATGTGTCTAGGGCGAAAAACACGGCAAGTCTTAGGTTCCAAACGCAGCTCAAGTTTGGTAACACACATCACAAGAAATAACATCGTGGACTACTTCCAAGTTCTTCGTCTTTATTTATTATTCGATTTTGTAAGTATTAATACAAGACTATTTGCGGTTTTAGGTCGCTGCTTTAACCAATGTTAAAAACGGCTTAACTGTATATGCGGAATTGGAAAAAGAGTTGAATACATTAAAAAATTACTTTCTATTAAATGAAATTTAATGTATGTCCGTTTTTAATAACGATAATTTGATCCTGTCCTTAGAATACTAAGGATTTTAAAATATTGCTAGTGATTCCTAACAAAATTATAATATATATATATATATATATATATATATATATATATATATTATATATATAAATTCGGCTGTATTTATAAGTAAAGAGTATATAAGAGTATAGTAAAGAGCATATATAAGTTAGGGTAGTGAGACGTAAAGTCATCGGCGCTTGGTAACTGTCAGTTTCTCATCGATGCGATTTTCAAACCAAGTGATATATATATATATATATATATATATATATATATATATATATATTCACTTTTTAACATCACATCACGAAGCTTCATCAGAAAGAACTATGGTCTTATTAACCAGAACTATATATAATATATTATATATATATATATATATATATATATATATATATATTAACCAGAAAGACTTAAGGTCTGGTTATATATATATATATATATATATATATATATATATGTGTGTGTGTGTGTGTGTGTGTGTGTGTGTGTGTAACCAGAACTTAGTTCTTTCTAGTGTAGCTTCGTGATGTGGTGTTAAAAAGTAAAAGCCAAATAAAATCTATCTGCACTGAGAGAAAGATTATCTTCCTATTTAACTGTCTGTAACACAAGGAAAAATACGTTAAAGAAGAAAAAGAAATGAAAACATGAAAAGTTCAGTAAAGAGAGAAATTTAATGATGGGGCGTTGTGGACTTCGATTGTTGATGGAAGGTGTAGATATAGAAAAAGGGGAATCTTGCCAGCAGGAAGTAAAACCAGTTTTGAATTATATATATATATATATATATATGTATATATATATAATATATAATATATATATATAAAGAATCTTTGATCGGACTGTCACTGTGTCAATATTTATGAATACCGTCAAATCACCTGCGCATCGCGTCGAACGGGTGGAGTTGTCACCGAGACGTTACTGTAAATTTTATGTCATCTTCACCTTAAGTGCACCTTTTTACGTATTTATTACGCTTAGCCATGTACAAAGTTAAAAGGCTGGTGAACCCAGCAAGGGAGGGACGAACTCACTACAGTAGTAATGGTATGTGAGATTAAACTGATAACCACTACTAAGTGGCAAGGCACTTAAAAATATACAATAAGCTTACCTTTATTTGATACAGTGTCAAATGGGGTTAGGGGCGAACAAGGCTATGAATATATTGCGCCAATGTTATACGTATGTTAATTAGGTATTTACTCAACCCGTTTGCCAAGGGTAGGACGAGACACAATGTCGCAAGTATGGGGAATCCAGCGAGGATCGTACTCGCTATTCAAAGTAATGAATCTTCGAGACTAATTTGTAAAGTATTACACCATAATGGGACGCCTTAATTTTAAAAATAAGCTTTGCTTAATCGTGGCACAAGGCCAAATGCCAAGGGCACCAACTGAGACTCGAACTTACAACTAATGGTTTGCTATTCTAGCTGACTGACCATTATTCCACACCAGTAGCCCAATGTTTATGCTAAGGGTGTAGCATTTCGTGTGTATATCCTGTATTTCTTTACAGCAGCACGTCAAAAATCTTAAGGTCTAGTTGGTTGGTTGGTTGGAATTTTCGTCATGTCAACCTTTGGGTTATTTTATGCTAAAGTTTTATGCTTTGTTTTATTCATTCTTGTTGGGTATTCAATTTTTTAAAATTCATTTTTGACACATTTTTAAACTCATTTTATTATCCATTTAACCCATAGATGGGACCCTAACAAGTACAACCACTCCGGGTCAGGGTGGACCTAGGAGTACTGAAGGGGTACTTTACATTCCCTAGAGCTCCTGAATTGAAACCTCACCACTAGTTGTTTAGCATCATAACCAGGATACCGTAGAGTCTGGTAAAAGGCCACAAATCTGAGGCAGTCAATGAGTAATTAACTAACATTTGTAATGGTGTTTGAAACTAGCTCGCAAGTCACTACTCTACGGTGAGGAATCAAAATTTATTAAGCCTATTCTGGCACAAGGTTACGATAGCAAAGAGTCCCATGAGACGGGCGAGACTTTATTTCAGAAGTTCGATTTCAAACTGTTTGTTCAATACGTATCTTATGAAAATGTTCATACTTTGGAAGAAAATATCTTGTAAATATATTTGTTAAACAAAATGTGTTTAAAATACACACACACACACACACACACACACACACACACACACACATATATATATATATATATATACATATATAATATATATATAATATATATATATATATATATATATATATATATACAAGGTGTGTCAAAAAAGTATCGAGATATTTTGTACTTTTTGATACACCTTTTTGTATTCTGAAAGAAACAACGTTCAATTCATTCTTCATTTCTATCTTGGTAAATACAGCTTTAAACTTGTTTTTTGACACACCTTGTATTCTGAAAAATTAATGAATGAAACGTTATTTCTTTTCAGAATACAAGGTGTATCAAAAAGTACAAAAAATCTTGATACTTTTTTAACACATCTTGTATATATATATATATATATATATATATATATATATATATATATAATATATATATAATCCCTGGGAATTTCGGGTTGAGTTTATTACATTGGATGATAAATACAACGCACTTTCGCAAAAAAAAATCAATCTTCGGATGATGATGGTAATGATGATGATGATGGTGATCATCATCATCATGTCGAGTTGATAGCACGGATTCCCATAAATTACCAATTCTTTCTTGATCTACTGATGTAAGAGAATATTTTGGACGTTCATGCGTTCTAGGTACGTTCATTTTATTTATGATGGTTTCTTATCACATTTATGAGAAGGGAAAAAGTGAATCATTCTATCGCCTCTAAAGATGAAACCTTTTCTTAAACTAGTAGTTAAACATTGGCGTAGACAACCTGTATTTCCCGAATCTTCTTTACTGAAATAAAGGAACAGACCATTGGCTCATGTGTCCTGTGATGAACACCTCATATGAATATGAAGCCCTCCCTTAAGCCAATATTTATCCTTGGAGAAAGATTACTTTCCTATTTAACTTTGCGTTACACAAGGAACAATACGTTAAAGAAGAAAAAGAAATGAAAACATGAAAAAGTTCAGTAAAGTGAGAAATGATAATTTCATAATTTGTGTATCAAAATTGTATTAAAACTATTTTCTTTGAAATACAAGGCATTTTTACCAAGCTGACAATTAAAATAATTTCATTTGTCACTTTTGAATTTAAAGGTAACGTTATTATAAAAATACATTATAAAAATCTACATAACGACTATACGAAAAATTGTTACATAAAATTCTTATATATAAATACAATTGCAAGATTTAATATATACATAAGGCCAACAGTATTGATAATATATAACAATTTCATTAATAAGTGAGATCTTAATAAAACATAAAATTATTGAGTGTGATGTAAATAGCTAAGGAAATTGTAACATCGATGGTGACGTAATTTCGGTTACAGGTAGACAGACACATAATCTCCATCATAATAAGATATGAATATGTATTTTTAGCTTTCAGGTTGTCAAACGAGTAGCTTTGTTGGTCATGGCTAGCGTACCACTCCTTTCACTTCACATTGCCTCTTAGCATCAATGGACTTTAGAGTTATTGAATAATGCTCATTATATATATATATATATATATATATATATATATATTTTATGAAAGCTAAGTGGCCAACTCCCATAAGCTTGCCTTTGTTTGTTGCCGAGACGTGTGTAATGGCTTCGCACGTGTGTCCGTAGACAGTCGCACACGCGTTAGAAGTTAATGCCCGGGCGCACACGGGTTTGAAGGAGACGAGACGGATGAATACAAAGAAGAAAGGAGAAAGAAAAAAGGTAACAACGTTCAGGGAAAATGTATTTACAACGAAGAACCTATGTATGTATCTGGTTAATATTTGGATTCCATTGTACTAGGTACATGACTTGAGAGATTTTTTTTGACTGCATTAATGACATTTCTGCGCAAGTAGAAAAACGAAACTGTTGAATTTACAATGGAGGGTAGTGACATTTTTAGGCTTGTCAGTCCTTTGCGTAGAACCAATACTCGCGTCCATTTTGCCAATCTTCCAGATAGGAATTTGAGCGGGAATTTTAGTGAATCGTGTTTAAAAGGTCATTTAATTAAAAACAAAAAAGTTGCCTGTTGTTTTTGGTGGCCCTTTGAACAGCAGGGGATGTGGATATTTGACTACTTGATACACTTGACCATACATGTGAATTTTTTAGGTGCATTTTTTCATTAAATTCTGTTGTATTAAAGTTTGAAAGCCAATGTAGTTGAAAAAATAAAGGTATTATCTGTAACATTCAGATTAACATTCAGAACCACTATTCTCCAGCTCTCACGACACTTTGGCCCTTACTTAGGCTAGACGGGCAGTCGGAGAGGCCCCCTCCGATCAATTGGCTTGTCACATCAAGCTCTAGCATCTATATGACTGTCCCAACCCTATTGCCCTTATAGCACCCCCCCCTTTTATCATATATGTGTCTGAGGGTCTTATTGTCCTGGGTATAACGTTAAACTCTATCTGATGGTGAAGTTTCGGTTCTGGAGCTCTGGGGAATGTGGAATACTCCTTCATCACCATTACTTCCAGGTCCACTCTGACCCGGAATGGTAGTTGCTGTTAGGGTCCCATCTATGGGTTAAATAAACCAAAATGAATTCTAAAAATGTGTTTAAAAAAATTTTTTTTTTTTTAAATTGAGTACCCATCAAAAATTAATAAAAAAAAAGTCTTCAGCATAAAATGACCCAATGGATTGAAATGCCGTAAAATCCAACCAACCAACCAACCAACAAACAAACCATCTCTCTCTCTCTCTCTCTCTCTCTCTCTCTGTCGCCCCCCCACTCTCTCTTTTTCTCGCCCCCCCCCTCTCTCTCTATCTTTGTCTTTTGGAAAACGATGAACTAATATTTTATTGATCTCATCACCACATTCAGTTTTGACTTGTTTACTTTTGTAATTTGTTTTGCAAGTAGAGATACAGCAATTCTGGGGCATTCCTGCAAATTCGGTAATATCTTAAAAGATAGATTAAACTCCCACCCCCAAATCCACAATTATTAAAAGAAAAAAGAGTTTAAAAGCATAGATAATTTTGTTGATTGGCTGGTTGGTTGGTTGGTCAGATTTTGCGGCATGTTTGTTTTTTTTAACTGAAGAAGTTTTGTTTTATTCATTTTTGATGAGGATTCGAAAGGGCACGACAAAATGTTTACAGAACCAGCAGTTTTTTCAGAGCTTGAATAAAAAATAAAAAACACGAGAATAGAAAAAAGAAAAAAAATCCTAAAGAACAAAATACTCTCTGAAGGGATCGACCGTGAAGTATACGTATTTACCCAACCCCTCCACACGAACATGATGTCACACAATGTCAATTTTTCAAGCGGAGTTTAACAGGTTTCAATTCAGAGCTTTTCTTCTCCTAGTCATAGCAAGGTTAAAGAGCCAGACCTGCTTACTATATACCCAAACCTAGAGGGAAAATAGTTAGATTCATACCTTTCCCAAGGGTATAAGCGCTATGTAGGTGAATAGTTGGATGCATACATTTTCCAGTGGTTGCAGTCCCATCGTAGTGTGATGGTTAGCAAGGTAGTCTCGCAGATCCATTGCTACTGTATATCGAGTTCGATCCTCGATGAATGCGCCATACTTTCAACCTTGTGTCACACTCTACGCATGGCGAACAGGTTGGGTAAATACCTACCATTCACAATGGTATCAGTGCAATGTGAAATGCAAACAGTCTCGCCCAGGAATTTAATTCGGGTCATCCTATCCATTTCCTACGATGATAACCATATCAAAAGCGCCTCCTCGAAGTATATATCAAAATAGCGTGCACCAACTGAGCTATTCTTGACAAAATCATTTGCTGACCTATTATGGCCTTGTGTCAGACTAAACTAAGCTTAATAAATGTCCATATCAAATCTTTTAAACAAAGTTAACATCCAAACAAGTGTTTGTGTGGAAGAGAGCGAAAGAGAGAGAGAGAGAGAGAGAGAGAGAGAGAGAGAGAGAGAGAGAGAGAGAGAGAAAGAAGAAAGAAAGAAAGAAAGGGGAGTGGGGATAAGAGAAAGGGAAAAAAGTAGACTGGTTTATCTACCCCCAGCCACCCTGAGGCCTCTAGGTGAGCCTGTTTTTCCCCGCCCCCACCTTTAACTCACCCAGTTCCACAACCGTGCTTACTTGCCTAGTCACCGCGCACCTGTAGCACACACCTCCATACCCGTCTTCAATTTTCTGCCTAGTCCTGGGGGGCTTCCAGTCGCGTGCCTTTATCTCTCGTCATTAGGAAAGACCGTTATCAACTTTAAATCGAGAACAGAGGACTTGCACACCGACTGGTTAGCTGGCATCTACCATGCGCTGGAGGCGCCTGACAAGATCCTGTAGTCTTGATGAAGGCAAGGGAGGTGGGCCAAGAAGGTGTGCGGGAGATGCAGGTGGGTAGGAGAGCTGCAGGTGGGGGTACAGGGTTGTATTTTTTTCTTCTTGTTGGCCGGGTTGTAACTCAGTTGGACAAGGTGGTAATGTTATCTCTTGTCTTTAGTGTTGTTACATTTAGAATTGCGTTATAAGACAAACATTTTAAACGATTAGTCAAGTCAGATTTTACAGCTGCTGAACGAAAATTTTGCTTTCAGAAAGTTTTTTTCTTCTTTTTATCTCATTTTATCTCAATTTGGAAAGAGAGATAAAGGTACTCTTTCAAAATCCGCTGGCTACTGAGAAAAAAACAAAAAAAAAAAACAAAACAAAAAAAACCCAGCTACGATTGAAGTCCGTAGTCGAAGTGATGTCACTTGAAAAAAAAACTGGGGTTAAGGTTTAGGGTTAGGGTTGGGTTGGGGTTGGGGTTTAGGGTTAGTTTAATGGGAAAATAAATAAATAATTTGGGCTCTGTTTTTTCAGCGTCACCCTGTATACCAGGTGACCCAGAAAAAAACAGAACCCACAAATTTTGTAATGAAACTGTTAATTTTAACTAAGGGGGTTTAGGGTTAGGGTTAGGGTTTTCGAGAAAAACGCCCTAAGTTGGTTGTTTATTGGGTTTTTTTTCAAGTGACACCGTTCGGCTACGGACTTCAATTGTAGCTGGTGGTTTTTTTTCAGCAGCCACCGGCTAGCGGATTTTGAGGCAGGAGGCCGGGACGGTTCTCCGCGAACAGTACCGAGATAAATATTATATTTCGATAAAAAAAAATTAAAAAGAAAGAGAAGTAGTTATTTAACTCTGGTATGGTTTAGAGGCTTCGGCCTCTAGACCACTGAGTAAAGCTAAATTACCCACGTGTTCCCAGGAGGCTACTCTCGAGGCAGTGCCTACTTCTAAAAGGGCATTCCTGGGTTTATTGCCCGGTGCCTGAGACGCCCCAAGAAGGAAATATCGAAGGGAACCACGCATTTTTTGTATTAGCTATTGCATGAGCTTCGGTTTGTGCGTGGCTCACCACGTTAAAAAAGACCTTGTGTCACATCCTGGCCCGGTGGGAGGTTAAAGTAAATACCAGCTATTTACCCAACCCACTCATCGTGGTGTAATGGTTTGCCAGCTAGTCTCGCAGATCCCTTATTACTAAATAGCAATTTCGATCTGGCTCGGTGGGAGGTCAGAAAAATAACAATTTAATTTTCATCTTTTTTGTCCAACTCATACTCCACAGGTAGGATGTGACACAAGGTCGTATGATGATCGAACTCGTTTTTTTAATAATAATGTATCTGCGAGACCAGCTTGCTAACCATTACACCCTGATGGGACGCCTTTAAAAGAGAAGTATCAGAAATGATACGGGAATTTTAAAAATCAACAGGAAACTATTTAAGTATACGAAGGTGGGGACTGAAAAGTTCATAGGCTGAAAAGTTCATATAATGACGTCATATCTGGTGTTTGTTTTATCAATGGGATCCAAGTATTGCAACACTGATAGAAGGTGTGTGCGGACCGCAAGGAGGACTATGTTGAAAATTAAACTTCATTTGGTCACATTCCATGAGAACATCTTGGTCAGCCGATGAATTTTACAGCCAACCCTCGTATCTAATAGAGTTAAATAGTTTTCTGCGGTCACATTTATATAAAATTTAATGGGGCACCCGTTGGTGTGACAATTGACACTGGCTGTTCCGGTAATTATATCAACTCAAGCATTGTGAAAGCAAATCAATGGCGAATATTTTCTTGTTATAGTTAAGTATCAATGGCGAATGCTTCTTTATCTTCGCACATGGTTGGACACTTTTCGATCGACTTGCAATTCAAACATCACCAGGATGCGCTCACATCATGGATTCCCCTAACTCTCACACCACCCTGCCCTATCGGCATCCAGAATCTGCACAGAGCTGACTGATATAGTATTTGCTAGTCGGCCTACACTGGTGTGTCCATATGTATATATATTTACCAACCCCTCCGCACGAGCAGGATGCGACACAAGGTCAATTTCTTAGGCGGAGTTTGACAGGTTTAAATTCAGAGTTTTCATTCTCCTAGACTGGTTACCTAACCAAGGTTGAAGAGCCCAGTCTGCCCTACTATTTACCCATAGCTCGATGGAGAGTAGGATTCATACCTTTCCCAAGGGTATTAGCGCAAAGTGAAATGTAATTACCACATCCAGGATTTGAACTCGGGACAACGAGTCAATTTCCCATGACGTTAACCATTACACCACGCGCTTCCTGTCCATATGTATATGTCCACAGAAGAACGTCACATGAGTTCGTCCTTGCTTCTTCATCACTGTCCAACATGTCTTGCTCATCTTATTTAGATGGTTTAAAGGATAAGAGGCAAGTGGTCGTATAGTTGCTTTTTGCAGGGTGCTGTTTCCAAAATTGGTTCAGGACAACACGCAGAATCCTTGTGTAGTTTCTATCTAGCATTTTCTCTAAGTGTTTCGTTAGAGTCAACGTGTACTAGGCAAGGATTTTCTCCATATTTTCACATATTGAGATTCCCATTGGAGGACCCAAAACGGCCCTTAGCAGTAAATATAATCTTTACTCAGAATGCTGTCAATAGATATAAGATTGTTTTTTAAAAAATCCACTGAATAGTATATTCATTTAGACAATTCTTTGCTCTGTATCAGAGACTTGGAAAAATCAACAAATCGGAAGATGTTTGCCAAATAATATTATGGTGTGTGTCTGGGGTTGGGTGTAATAGACAGTGAGGAGAGGAGTTAAAAAATAAAATGGTTATAAAATAAGAAATAATAAAACAGAGAAGCCTCTAGTCTAGAGGCTTCGTGTTTTATCATTGACTGCATTGATCTAAATGCAGTCAGAGATTTTACTTTTTACTATTACGTTATGTATTCCTTCCGTCTCTGTTCGACAATTTAACACCAGCCTGCAAGCCAATAGCAATAAAATCAAGATGTCACTCGCTTGACGACAAGCAATTCATATAAACAGAAGTTATGCCAATGCTTAGCAAAAGAATCATCGAACCGACTGAGTCACACATGGAGAACCCAGGAATTTTGATAATTTCTTAGAACCACAAAGAGGCTGGTAATCGATTACTCACAAAACCATAAACCTATTAGACGAGTACTCATTGGTGCGTATCGATTAAATGACAAGCGAAATCGATAAATATCATGTATATGGCACGCGACACCATAGGGGCCTATAACCAGGTGGCCCATCACCAGATGGCGATCAAACTAGGCGATCGGTCCTATACAGCGTTCGGGGGGTGGGGGGCGTTCGAGGTAACAAACGGCGTAGCAAGCTTCCAAGTTCCTATACGGACTCACACGAGGCTTCAGATACGGAGTTCATACCATCCCAGAAAGATCAGTCTGTGAAGGCCCAGTTAGTTACCTAAATGGGAACAATCATTCAGTATCTTAGAAACGCATCCATACACTCTCCGTTTCAGATTCATTGTCTTCAGAGTCAGAGCAATCAGCACGCAGGAGAAGACTGATGTATACCAACTCAGAACGAAGCAGGCAAATCAAAGATAGTACCTTTGCAGATCCGGAAGACCTTAGGCTCAGGACTACCCCAAACAATGAATTACCTAGACACTCTTATAGGGCCCACAGAACGCCTGGTCGGTGGAGAAAATGCATCCACATGTTTCAAATAAAATGTGGGGAGAATGTGGTAGGTACCGACAAGAGTTACCTCTCTTGTTGGTGGTTATCTCCCTTCAATAGGAACTCTTTTTCTATAGACACTATAAATAGCCATATGTCTGTACCACACTATTCTGAGTCGAATAAAGCTTTCCTAAGTTTTATCGCTCTTCCGAATAGTCATTACAATTTGTCTATTTTCAGATCTAATGGGCCCCTTTGAATTAATTTGAAAGAATGTAGAGTATTTAGGCCTCTCTAATTGGAGTGAGTCTTTTAAATTCGATATGGCCCCTTTTTTTTATAGGGGCATGAACATATATAATGAAAGGGTCTAGATTAATTTGCCCAAGGGCCTCATAAGGTCCAAATCAGTCTTTATACCAACTTTTCATGAGTCCACTTTTACTTGTATGGGAAGACTTTTGGGATTACCCCTGTTATCTGCAAAACTATAGCGTTGGTATATCAGCATAGCCTATTATAAAATGAAAAGGCGCAAATACCTCATTCTCTTTCTTCATAGAATAGTCTAGTGACAAGGATCTATCTTATCTCGTACCTTTAAGCAGGGACGTTCGTCCCCAATAAAACTCATTGTGCATGGAAAACGATATCACAAAATAGTACGCAGTACATAATCCCGTAAAATTAGTTTCTCAAATACAAGTATTTTTAATTATTTAACACAACAAAAAAACTTAAAGGAACTCTTCTTAATTATGTTAGTCTCAAGAACTTGCATATCTCTTAGACACTTCACACAAGTATGTATGATAAAGAACTCTCCTACATACATATCTTCATTCGCTTTTTGTATCTCTTTTCGACTGCTGAAAAGTCAGTCAGGTTTCGCTCTCGGATAGAAGTAGCTGTTAAGTCTAGCCACACTGATGAGACGTAAACGTCGAAACACGGTGTCTGTGGATGACTATATATATATATATATATATATATATATATAGAGAGAGAGAGAGAGAGAGAGAGAGAGAGAGAGAGAGAGAGAGAGATTAATGGATTAACCTGGAGTAAATTCGAATAATTTTTAAATTACTAATCTAGCTACTAGCAAAATGAGCCTAAAATGCGTTTTTGACAAAATGACTTTAGCCCCACCTACAGAAAATAATTTACCAAAAATCAGGGAATTATCGGATTTTAATGAAATTTTCAGTGTTTATTTATCAATGAATGATCTTTATAATGCATTATTTATTTTATTTCAAAACTTTTTTTCAGGTCGTTTAATTTTGACCCCCTCTTATGTTGGGGGCGTAACATTTTGTTTAAGTTGGTCTTATATTGTACTAATTACATTATAAATAAAGAGATAAAAGACCGAAGTTATGAATAGAAACAAAACAATTTTTTTACGGTGGCTATTCTATGAGAAAATAAGTACCGAAAATCGAAAAATAAAATGTAAAAAAATAATAAATAATTAATTTTTTGGAGATTTTTTTTTACTCATTTCGGTAATTATTTAATTGGCTATTATCTTATAAAAGAAAAAAATTATACATCGATATTTTTTCTGCTTAAAAAGGGGAGGGGGTACATTTTCAATCGAGTTTTTCTTCAAAAGTTATTACTTTATCTATCTAAAATAAGGTTTGCATTGAATAGATATTTATTTCTAGAATCTAAAAATATAACATTTTAAACTTAAAATCCGAATATTTTTATTTTAAATGAATTTTATATATTAATTTTTCATAGCAAAAATACTAAATTAAAGTTTGACCTTGAATAATAGAAATTATTTCTACTATTCGGTATAAGTGGGTATCATTGAGCCCGCACGAGGAGATAGACCTTAAGATGTTGTACTCTATGTTTTCTTACTGTCCCTAACCAGCAGGTTAGGAGCAGGGTATGAAGGAGGAAGTTCTGCGTCTTTTTCCGAGTGCACATGGTTGTCGCCACCGGTCAAGAACAAGTTGTACCAGTTAAGACGACGAATTCAAAACAAAGGTATTTGACTGTATCGGTCCGGCAGGTGTGCGAGGAAACTGGGGAGGGGAGGTATCAGTGTTCAGGGTTAGAGGCGACGAGGAGGAGGACGATAAGTAAAATGCATCTCTCTCTCTCTCTCTCTCTCTCTCTCTCTCTCTCTCTCTCTCTCTCTCTCTCTCTCTCTCTGGTATCTTACACCACCCACTCCTTTTAATCGCAGAAAATTTCGAATTAACGATTTGTCAGAGTTCACTAAGAAAACACACCTGACAAATCCAGGATGTTCACTTCCTGTTGGTCATCACAGGACCCACGTGACAGGGAGGATTCAGAAGTCAATAAACATGTTGCCAACGACATATGAGCTAAGTAGGCTAATCACTGGCAATAAGTTCCTTCACTCTTTTTAACCACAGAAACACATGCGTCGGTGACATTTCAAAACATTTCCGATGCCTTGTGTTCATTTCTCGTCGTCCCATCGAGTTATAATGGTTAGCAAGCTAGTCCTCACAGATCTATTACTACTGAAAAGCAAGTTCGATCCTCGCTGGATGCTCCATACTTACGACCTTGTGTCACACTCTACCCTTGGTGGATGGGTTGGGTAAATACCTACTTTATGTGAATTTCTAAATGCATCTGGCAAAGATATGTGGAATTTCTACTAGTCTCACTCCCCAATGAATAAATTATCGATCATATGAAAATCTGATAAGATAAAAAGTGATTTTTCCAAGCTGTAGCCGTGTCAGTGTCAGTGTTACTGTATGGCTGCACCACTTGGACTCGAACGAAACGCTTAGAGAAAAAGATTGTTGGGAACTACACAAGGATGCTGCGTGCTGTCTTGAACAAATCCTGGGACCAGCATATCACAAAAAAAACAGTTGTACGGTCATTTATCTGTTATCACACAAACCATTCAGGTAAAATCAACAAGACGTTATAGGCATTGCTGGAGAAGCAAGGACGAACTCATAAGTAACGTTCTCCTGTGGACGCCTACACATGGACACAGTGTAAGCCGACCAGCAAAAACCTACAATAATCACCTTGAAAATCAGTGTTCGAGGTTCAGGCTATTTTTTTTTTTTTTTTTTTTTTTACATTCAATACTTCTTTGCCACTCGTAGGATTGGCACAACAATCTTTTTGTCTCATCCCTACCCGCTCCCCCCTATTCACCATCTTTGTCAGAAAAAAGTATTCAGCTGCTGACAGTGGAATCTGATTGACGAAAACAAGTGTAGAAACCAGTCTTCTATAACTTATGAGCAGCAGTTATGTTAATAGCAGTTTTGACAGGAGGACGGTATATATATATATATATAAAAGTCGTCGGGGTGGCCTAAAGGGTAATTATGAACTTTTGTTTAGTAAATTATGGTGTCCCAGAAAAAACAGAACCCACAAATTTTGTAATAAAACTGTTAATTGTCCCATTAAACAAATAAATTAGGGTTCGGGTTAGGGTTAGGGTAAGAGTATAGGGTTTAGGGTTAGTTTAATGGGAAAATAAATAAATAAATAATTTGGGTTCATAATTACTGCCTAGATTCGGTATCAGCCAATCAGCGAGGGAGTCTATCCCCTTTTCACTAGCGTTAGTAAAGAAAA
>CM042144.1:54109409-54151909 GCA_023376005.1 Doryteuthis pealeii | reverse complement strand
GGCCCACACTCTACTACCTGCTGTTGATTAGATGGTCACTCATCTAAGTATTGAACAGGCTAATCTCTGATTAACTTCAGTGATCTGGCGGGAACAGGCGATTTCAGTGTGACTTGACCGTAATATCGTTTTGTAAATCAACTTTTGTTTGGTTTCTTTATTTAATGGCAAATAAACCTCCGTGTCTTTATGCTAAATCCATCCTTGTAGAAGAACAGTAGTGGTACTATTTAACCTATAGCTAGGGGATGAGAAGGTTCGCACCTTTCCTTGGGTTATTAGTTCGAAAGTTAACAAAATAACACGACTGGAGTTTGAATTCGCTTACTACGATAACGCAGTTCAGTACGTTAGCTAATAAGCAACGGGGACTTAGTTTTAAATCAGAGATTTTTTTTTAGAAAAATGGAAAAATTAATAATTATATTTTAGAGGGGTATTTGTTTTTCCTCCAAGAGCCAAGATATAAATATTCAACCCAATTATTATTACCGCGAATAATCTGACCAGAACATTATTTACTATTTCTCTTAATTTTTCAGATGAGATTTGATAATTAGTATTATTTGGATTAGTCGGGGTATTGCCCTCATCATTATTGTTATCTGTACAACGTTTCGACCGATGTGCCCTCCGGCCTTCTTCAGGTATTTATTGTCGGACTCGTGAGCCTTCTCGAACTCGGACACACAATTGGACACATAGCGTAGTAGATAAAAGCTTTGGGTTAAAGCAGTTATAAGTGATAGTTATCACTAGGCTGCAGGTTCAATCCTGGTCAAGGGTGACAGTAACAGAATAATAATTAACACAGCTTAACACCTGTACCTCGGCTATGGTTAGCAGAATGAGATCAGGATACCCCCGTGGATTGAATAAAGTGTTGGGTTCAAAGTTCCGTGATGGCTCCCGATTATGACAAGAAGGTTCCCGAGTTCGAAAAGAAGGTTCCAGAGTTCGAGAAGGCTCACAAGTTCGAGAAGGATCCAGAGTCCGACAATAAATACCCGAAGAAGGCCGGAGGGAACATCGGTCGAAACGTTGTACAGATAACAATAAAGATCAGGACAATAGTCCGAATAATCCAAATAATACTAAGAACATTATTTGCTAAAACATTTTGTTATAACATTTCCTTTAATGCTCATTCCTGTATTAATTGGTGAAAGGAGGCCGTTATAGTATGTGGCCTACCTTTTTGATTCTGTTATAGTATGTGGCCTACCTTTTTGATTCTGTTATAGTATGTGGCCTATCCGGTTTGAATGTGTAAGAGTATATTTATAGATATAAGTAGTAGGCAATTTATCGAAACTAATTATTTTTCACATATATTCAATTTCAAGAAATGCAATTAAGTCATAAGTTGTATATAGTAATTAAGAATAATTAAAAAAGATTTTATCCATAATTTACATGAATCAGAGATCTATTTAATTCTAAAATATTCTAAAATTCTGAAATAGGGTTAGGGGTAGTAGTTATTATTATAATCTTACAATATGCTTTTTATGGTAGGCCACACACTATAAGAGAGACATAATTTCGTAGGCCACACTCAAAAGGTAGGCCACATACTATAATGGTACCGGTGAAAGTTTATCTGTGATCCCATTTAGTACTTTAATGGCAAATTAACATTCGCACGTTATTCAACGCCAAACCCAACCTTATAGAAGAACAGTAGTGGTGCTATTTAACCCACAGGTGGTGAATGGGGGGTTCATACCTTTCCATAGGGTATCAGTACGAAAGTGAATGTGTTGTAAAGAGAAGTAACCATCATGTATGCAAATGAGATGCGTATAAAGGAGCATCAGAGGATTAGCTCAGAGTGATGCGAGTTGATCTCCAACCACGAACATTTGTTTCGTATTCTCAGATTGCAAACACACGTACGACAACTTTTCAAGATAAGTAATCTTACCAAGAGACTTTTTTACCCTGCCAGCCGGAAGCCGTTTTTTTTTTTTTTGTTATTTGTAATAAATTATTATTACAACCACTCAATCTTCTCGTTTATGTATTTCCAATACATAACAGAATGTAATAGCGCAACTGGAGTTCGAACTTGCTTACTACGATGTCGCAGTCCAGCACGTTTCTCCACTACAGCCCTTTCCTCTCGTGTTTTGTTTATAATTCTATTTCTCTTAATAATATGAGCTTATTTTCGCTTCAAGCTTGTTGAATTTGTGTGCGAACATGTCCGTGTGTTTGCTCTAAATCTACGTCGCGAGACTCCCTAGTAAATCAAAGGATGTTTCTTAGATACATAAAAGAATTAATAACTATATTTTAGGTGGTGTGTGTGCGTGGTGGTGGTGGTGGAGGTCATTTATTTATTGTTTTCCTCTTAGAGCCAAATCTATAAATATTCAACGTAGTTATTATTACCGTGAAAATCTAACCAGAACATTATTCGACAAAACATTTTGTCGTTACATTTCATAAAAAAGTTGATTATATTTTTTTGTATTAATTGGTGAAAGTTTATCTTTTGATCCCATTTAGTACTTTTCTTTTCTCTTTGTCTTTGTTGTTTCCCTACGAGATTTATATACGTTTTGGCTACAAATCATTTCGTTCCGCGCATATTCAAACAGGTAGTGACATTATTCCAAAACAACTTGTAGGCAGCTGTTTGCACCTGCTTTTTAAAAATTATGCTCTGGTGACTTTCTCACCCGACCCAATCATTTTTTTTTTTGTGGGTGGCGGAGGGCACGTTATTTTTTTTCTTCTCCTTTGTCTACCCACAACTGAAAGTCCGGGCTATAGTTTATTCTGGCACGCGTACTTTACTTGCCTACTTGCTAAGTATGAGACCTAGTTAGGGGCGGCACACACACACACAGACACAGAGAGAGAGAGAGAGAGAGAAACAACAACCACAAAAAACAGTTGGAAGCGGTGGGGGGGAACTGTATTACCACAATATTCTAAGCGTGGAGGACCGACTCGTCTTAGCCTCTAGAATTTATTATAAGAATATTACAAGGTAGTCCACAATACATGTTTACCTTGTTCTGCATGGATACATATACACACAGCGTCAGTGTCCACCTGTCTCAAAGTAACGGCTCGCCTCTGTGGGTGATTCCGATTAAACGTAGCGAGTGCTTATTAAAAACTGATAAGCATAAAACTTAACAAAGGATAGTTTTAGCCATATACTACAATACACAATATCAGCTCTCTCTCTCTCTCTCTCTCTCTCTCTCTCTCTCTCTCTCTCTCTCTCTATATATATATATATATATATATATATATATATATATATATATATATATATATATATATATATGTGGAGAAAAGTAGACAAACACGGGATATTGTGCTGGATGGAAGTTTATTATTGGTGGTGATGTCGACGTTATAACGTTTCAATCAATTATGCCTTCTTCCGGACACGAACTGAGTTCTTTCATACTATAATATTTGTATACTATACAATGGGTCTAATGGAGATAGGAGTGTGAGTCGTCTATGAGTAGGAAATGGTAGAGTGGGTTTTATTATTTGTGTGTTTGTTTATTTATCATTTGTTTGTTTTTGTTTCGAGTTATATATATATATATATATATATATATATAGAAACTTGTCAAAAACAACAAAACATGGACCGCTCTCATAGAACACCACCCCAAAATCCCTACACTATATGGCCTCCCAAAACCCACAAAGAAAACACTCCCCTACAGCCCATCATCTCCAGCATAGGTAGCGCCACTCACAAAATCGTCCGCGCTATTACCAAAATCTTAACCGCCCTACTAGGTACTATCAGCCCCGTTCACATAATCAACTCTGCTGATCTCCTTAACAAGCTCAAAGACGTCAACACCCAAAACACACACACACACACACACACACACACACACACACACACACACATATATATATATATATATATATATATATATATATATATATATATATATATATATATGGTGCCTGTCTAAATAAAATATATCAGTGGTCTGAAGAAGCTCGTGAGCATACTCGCGAGTGGAAATGGTCCATAACCACGATACCCATGGTATTTAAGGCCTTTTATTCCCAATATATATATATATATATATATATATATATATATATATATATATATCTTGTTTTTTTTATTAAACCTTCATCAGGACATTAGGATGGAAAAAATGTTGAATGAACAGTGATGGATATATTTTCAAAATAACGGGAGATGAGAAAGTGTATAGAGAGAAATGTTCATAACCGTTGGCAGCATTTCTATTTTTTGGTACAAGTGAGGAAATTTGAAATATGTGACGTATTTCCTAAAGAGATACAACAGATTAAAAGATGAGACATAACATCTAGAATAAATTCATCTTTTTTAGTATACATTATTTTTCTATTTTCTACATACTATCGGATTTATTTCCATATTTTACTCTCTCTCTCTCTCTCTCTCTCTCTCTCTCTCTCTCTCTCTCTCTCTCTCTCTCTCGCTCTTTCTGACTCGGAGTGGTTGTATTTGTTAGGATCATATCCATAGGTCAAATAGATATGTTTTGAAAATAATTTGCGTAATACATAGAACCTTCTTGACCGGTTGCTATACGAAGACCAAAGAGCCCAGGGTATTTACCGCGCATCCCACGTATGCAGGTGTGACACAAGGCCTTTTTAACGTGGGACCACCCACACCGAAGTATATGTGATGGTAGGTACAAAAATACGTTGATCCCGTTGGCATTCTTCCTCAAGGGGGTCCCTCAGACACTGGACAATAAACCCAGTTCATTGCCTGGGGGGGGGGTAGCCCTCTAGGATCACGCCGTTAATTCAACACTGGTCCAGTGGTTTTGGCCACTAGACCCCGCCCCGAAGAGCGGGTGATCAGTGCGTTTAAAAGAAGACTAAAGAGCCGAGGATATTTATCGCGTATCCCACGTATACGAGTGTGACACAAGGATATTCTAATGTGGGCCCACCCTCGAGTCGAAGCTCATGGGATAACAAATTCCCCTTGTTGATTTAACACTGGTCCAGTGGCCGAAACCACCGGACCCCCGCCCCGAAGAGCGATCAGCATGTTAAAAAAAAGTCTAAAGAGCCCAGTGTACATGGGATCATAACAGGTACTACCACTCATGATTAGAGTGAACCTGGAAGTAATGCCAATGAAGGGTTGCTCTAGAACTGGAGCTTCGCCACCGGGTCTAGTTTAGGGACATAACCACGATACTCCTTTTTGATGGGGTCTTGTAGAGGATGCAGCCACAGCAACAGGGAGAAGAAATGCATTTGGTTACAATAAAATAGATTAATGATGTTGCTTATTTTTGTTAGGATTATTGTTTATGCTATTTTTACAAGAAATCTGTAAAGTTATTTTTATTTGCTCATCAACGATATGGTTAGGAAAGCTGTTAGTAATTAGGGTTTGTTTGATGTTACTTAATTCTTTGTAGAATTGCTCATGTGAGGAAGAGGAAGAAATTAGTTTGGTTCAATTAATCATGTTTTTGTTTTATGACAACACTTTGTATCTTTGTGTACATTCACTATGTTAATTAACAAGACTGTTTAGTTTTGTCTACAAAAAGAAAATGAATAAATAAAAAATAAAAAATACAACCAACAAACAAAGAAACATAAGTAAAAAACAAACAAGCAAACAAAAACATTGAAGTGAAATTGTAATTCTTGGGAGTCTATTAGAATATCAAGGAAAAAATTTTTATAGCTAATGTTGAGTTAATAGGTGAAATGGAGAATGGAGTTGCGCTGAAAAGCTTTTTCTTCTTCTTCATTAGGTTTGCCTCATTAATTATTATAGCAAATACCACAAAGATAAATAAAAAATAGCTGTCATTATTCTCTCTCTCTCTCTCTCTCTCTCTCTCTATATATATATATATATATATATATATATATATAGATATGAGGAACACAAGAACAAAACTCAGACAAACGTATGTAGGAGATATATTTCGCTAAGCCTTGAGCTCAGCATCATCAGTCGCTTTATTGATTATCAAGGTATCATACAAGTGTTTTATAGAAGGGGAAGTGGACGGGAGAGGGGTGGATAGGGGAAGAGGTCAAGTGGGTGGGCTAGTGTTTGTGAGGAAAGATTTTGATTGGTCAGGGGGGAATCATTGGAAAGGGAGGGAAGAAAATCAAAAGAGACTTGGGGTAAGGAGAGAAATTTTGATACATCGGCAAAAAAGGGTGGGTGAAAGAGGAAGGTAGAGGCGGTGGGGTTGGGTCAGTAAGGGGGAGAAAGTCAAATTCTTGGGTGAAATCTTTTTTTAATTATTTTTTTATTTTTGATTTACCCATTTTCAATTTTAATTTTAATTTTGTATTCATGTGTGATCCTTATCCCAACCTAAGATTGTCACCTCATTTCCCCACACAACCTTGCTTTCTCTTTCTCCTTCATCTAACCACTTCCCCAACCCCCTACACTAACCACACTTCTTCTTCTGACCCCTTTTCCTCACACTTAGTGACCAACTTCGCCAAAACCCACCCCTACCTAACCACTCCCCTTTCTACATCTTTGGATCAAATTTCTCTTCAAGAAGGCGAATCCACTTTCCCATCAAACTTGTTCCTTTCACAATGTATTTTTCCACTTTTACTCTGCATATCCTTTCCAACTCTCTTCTCTTTTGATTTCCTTCCCCCTCTCCAATGATTCCCGGCTGACCAATCAAAATCTTTCCTCACAAACACTAGCCCACCCACTTGACCTCTTCCCCTATCCACCCCTCTCCCGTCCACTTCCCCTTCTATAAAACACTTGTATGATACCTTGATAATCAATAAAGCAACTGATGATGCTGAGCTCAAGGCTTAGAGTTTCCTTCTCCTAAACTGGTTACCTAGCCATGGTTAGGAGACCAGTCTGCCCTGCGATTTACCCATAGCTGGAGGGAGAATTGGATTCATACCTTTCCCAAGGGTATTAGCACCATGTGAAATGCAAACAGCTTCGTCCAGGAATTAAACTCGGATTGACGAGTCCATTTCCTACGGCTCTAGCCATTAGACCACGCGCCTCCATAATATGATAATAGCATATAAACATTCATGGAGTATGTAATGCCAAAACAGCCCTTATTTTAGAGCATGTACATCTATTGATTAGTTTAGTATATACGACCATTTATTGTAAGAAAGCTTTGTTGACTGTACACCTAATCTTGCATAGGTATTTACTGAAGCCATTCACAAAGGATAGGATGTAACGTACGGTTGCAAGTATGGGGCATCAAGCGAGAATCGAACTCACTATTCAGTAGTAATGGATGTGCAAGACTAGCTTGCTAACCATTACGTCACGATGGGACACCATCGCTTTGTTACCAATACGCTTAAACTTTAGTAGATATTTACCCAACCCGTTTGCCAAGCGTAGGATGTGACACAAGGCTGCAAGTACGGGGCATTCAGCGAGGATTGAATTCACTATTCAGTAGTAATGAATCTGAGGAACTAGCTTGTTAACCATTACACCATGATAGGACACCCTCGCTTAATCTTGACATACACACACACACACACACACACACACACACACTCTCTCTCTCTCTCTCTCTCTCTCTCTCTCTCTCTCTCTCTCTCTCCCTCCAGAACACACACACACACACGCACATAATCTCCCTCTCTCTCTCTTTTCTCTTTCTCTCTCTCTCTCTCTCCACACACACACACACACACACAAACACAGACACTCACACACATATATATGTATGTATGTGTTAGGCACTGCCGAAATCAACACAGAAAATTTCATTAAAATCGGATAATTCCCTGATTTATGGTAAATTTTTTCAAAGGGGAAATTTATTTTGTAAAATACGGATTTTACGTTATCTTAGGCAGTGTTTACGGCCATGTTTATGATATATTTGAGCAAAATTGACCGAAAAAAATAGTTTAAAATGTATCAAAAATAAATTACATGTGTAATATTATTTTGCTTTTTTTTACTGATGCTCATTGTGTTACTACTTTTCGACTTAGACAAAGATTTTACCTTTAATAATCGATTGAATTAATTTCAATTCGTTTTTAAAATGAAAACGAGTCAACATTTTGGCAGACCATAGTATATATGTATGTATGTATGCACGCAGTTACAGTGATAAATAAAGTCAATATTTATATCAGTGGTCATAGATAAGAACCTGTCTTATCAGAAGAGTCAAAAACAATATTTAAGTAGCCTTTTGCAAAAAGGCTTTGAAGATTAAATGAAATATTCAAAGTAAATGAACTTATTTAAAGTTGCCATAACATCCGGATGTTTTCGGACATTAGGGTCTCGAAAATCACGATCAGTCTGATAAACCCTAAATTCAAGTGATAATAAATTCGGATTTTATTTTGATAAGATTAAAACACTTGTCAGTGGTTGGCCACACTCACAAATTTATTACCTTTTCTAAAACAGTACGAAGTTGGGCTGAAAAGTTTATAGGCTGAAAAATTCATATGATTATGTCATTGCTGCTGCTGATGCCTTTTTTTGTTACCAATGTGATCTAAGCACCGATGGAAAAAAGTGTGTGTACTGCAAGGGGGAGTCAAAAATATAAAAATAAAAATAAAAAGTAAAAAATAAAACATATGAGGTTTGGCTGAAAAGTTCATAGGCTGAAAAATACATATGATGACATCATTCCTGCTGCTGCTGCTGTTGATGACTTTTTTTTTTACCATTGTGATCGGCAACAGAGATTATGTTGAAAAATAAACCTCATTTTGGTCACATTCCCTGGGAGTATCTTGATCAGCCTACGAACTTTTCAGTCGACCTTCGTACACATATGATAAAAAAGAAGCAATGAATGACTTTTATGTGATTGAAGGATATCTCGCAAATATGGAATGTAGGAACGAGAACAGTACTAGTAGTCATAGGAACACTAGGAACTATCATGATTCGCTTTAATGGGTACCTTGGTTAGATCTCTAGTCATATACAAGAGATCTATGAAATATTGTAGTCATAGAAACTGTACCCATACAGTGACAAATCTTAATGTAAAGTGAAACTTTTCTATTGAGTTCCGGTTACTTTGTAAAAACCACCATATGAAATATAGAATCCAATAACACATTATCCCAGACCCAGTGTTAATTAACAAAAAGAGAACTTGTCATCTTGTGGATTTTGCCGTTCCGGCGGATCACAGAGTGAAAATTAAAGAAAACGAAAGATAGAAAAATACTTAAACCAAGCCAGAGAATTGAAAAAACTGTGGAACATGAAGGTGAATGTCGTAAAAATTGTATTTGGTGCCCTTGGAACGGCCCCCAAGGGTCTGGAAAAGAGGCCGGAGGAATTAAAAATCAGAGGAAGAATTGAGACTATCCAAGCGACAACATTGTTGAGATCAGCTAGAATATAGAAGAGTCCTAGAGATATTTGTTGTCACTTGGTGAAAAACCATCAGCGTTAGCTGACGGGAAAAACTTTGATAATAATAATGATGATGATGATGATGATGATGATAAGAAAAAGAAGAAAAAGAAGAGAACCTGTCATCTCGTGGATTTTGCCGTCCCACCGAGTGAAAATAAAAGAGAGCGAAAAAATAGACAAATGGACCTTACTGGGGAAACTGTGGAACATGAAGGTGGAGGTCGCACCAATTGTAATTGGTGTCCTTGGAACGGACCCCAAAGCTCTAGAAAAGAATTTGGGTAAATTGGAAATCAGAGGAAGAATCGAGACCCCCCCAAACAACATCACTGTTAGGATCGGCTAGAATACTCAGAAGAATTCTGGAGACCTGAGAAGACTTGCTGTCACTCAGCCTCCAGTGAACCACAGATTACGACTGGTGTGAAAACATAATAATAATAATAATAATAATAATAATAATAACCTATCCTGACCAGAAGACCCCACCTAGTTTTCATCTGACCTTTGTCTATTAAAATAGGTAGAAGCAAATTATAAGTTCATAAATAAGACATCATAAAAACACAGATGATAATTTTTTCTTAGAAATTTGAAAATAAGTATATACTCAACGCTTTCTCCTTTGCTGCAAATAAGTCATGGAATTTTCGTCTTCAGTTGATGTCAGATAAATCATCTATCATAAATGTGTCTTAATATATAACAGAATGATATCAAAAGCACAACGTGGCAAGTGGAGTGTTGGTCGTAGGTTGAATCACCAACCAGGATCGGTGACCCCAAGGAGGGAGACGACCAGTCAACTAGCCGATTGACCAGAGCCGGCCATCTGATCAACACTGGAAGGCGAAAAGCGACCAACGGCGAGTGAGGGAACGTGTGGTGTCTCACGAAAACAGGACCACGTGCTCAGGTCACGTGAATTTACGTGTAAATTTGATTGTTTGGGTTTTTTTTTTGTATTTTTTAAAAATCATGAAACCCCGACAGCTGGTCAAATAATTGACATAATAAGGTCATTCGATCGGTCGATCTTTCATTTGACTTTTCAAAAAAGGTAATATATGAATAAAGTGTCGCTACCGGCACTTTAGTTGGAACACTGATTGCCAGAGAATGAAAATGGTTGACCACCATTTGATATAAATAGAGGTACCGTGCTTAAAACCATAGATTCCAGCGACTCCATATTTTTCTAAGAAGAACGTGTACTACGGATAAATGATAATCTTTCGTTTATCTTTATTTCTGTTAATGTATCTAATTTCGTTTTGTAATTAAATACATTTGTTATATAGTTAAGTTGTTCTATTATTTACATTATGTACACGTGATGTTACAAGACAAATTGAACAAATACCGGGTTTACATCAGCATCAGCTATCACTTACAAATGAAGAAGAAGAAGAAGAAGAAGAAGAAGAAGAAGAAGAAGAAGAAGAAGAAGAAGAAGAAATAGTGGATGAACTGATATTGTTTTAAAAAGTGTTTATTACAATTTGAAAACGTTTTATCCTCTAGCAAGTGAAACAAGAAGATGGTTATAATTTTGATTTTTCAGGTTGTTGTTCTCGGCTTTATTGTGGTATGTAAAAACACAACGTTTCGGCCACTATATCCTCCGTCCTTCTTCAGGTGTTCCCTGTCTATCCAAGCATAGCGATGACCCAATCTGGGAAATCTCAGGGTCATTTCTATGATCGGATAGACAGGGAACACCTGAAAAGGGCCGGAGGATGCAGCGACCAAAAAGTTGTGGTTTTATATACCACAATAAAGTTGAGGACAACAGTTTAAAAAAATCAAAATTTTACACATCAAGCCTCACTCAAAATTTCAGACATAGAAGATGGTTGTTTTACGGCATATAAACTCTTTCGGGACATTTAATGCCGAATCAAGGCATTTTGATACTCAGGTTCTTACAGTAACTACTATTGCTTAAATGGTCACCCATCTAAGTACTGAATAGGTTCATCGCTGCTTAACTTCGGTGATATAGTGAGAACCAGGGCTTTCAGCGTGACTTGACCGTAAGCCCGAAGCAAGAAGAGAGAGAACTTTCGTTGTGACACGATCACAAAATACGATTCGCATTGTTGGTAGGGCATAGAATACGTTAACTATCTCCCTGCGAGGGTGTTCTTGGAATGACACTAAACGGCATCTGATGGCGAGAATCCAGTATGGTAGAAATGATTTTCATTAACTTCATATGTATTATTTTTACAAATTTATTGGTGCTCTTCCAATATGTGATCTACCAAGTTGTTTACATTCCAATATGTGATCTACCCATTATTTTCCCATTAAAATAACCCTAAACCCTAACTTCTTTTTTCCTAGTAGATCACATGCCATGAATAGTAGATTAATAGTAGATCACATACCTTCGGTAGAACACATATTTGAAGAGCACCAATACATTTTGTAAAATAATTTTTTTATGTTAGATCTTTCATTAACTTCATGTGTATTAATTGGTTGAAATAATTTTTTATATTGCTTGGTTATTTTGTTTATTGATATATCAACCCTTATGGGCAAACCCATATCAACTCCAGCTATAGGTTAAATAGTATTAATACTGTTCTTTAATAAGGATAGCTTTGACATTGAATAACCTACGAAGGTTGATATACCATTAAAAACAAAGACACCAAACCATGCATAACGCCAAAGTCCGTCTTTTTGTATATATGATTTGTAAGCGAATATATCGTTTGTAAATATCTTCATTTGGTTTGGTTTTATAAACTGGTTGAAATAATTTTCTTTAACTATATTGCTAGAAATTATTTTATGATAGATTTTTTTCATTAACTTCAGGTGTATCAGTAAACTGGTAGAAATAATTTTCATTAAGTTCATCTATTTATCTTATGGACTCTCTCATCGATTTTGACGCATGAGGGATCATCCAATGAACAACCTACACAGTGTTTTGTTCATAGTGGTGAAGGCTTGTGTTGGATCATCTGCACTTTTTGGCACAGCCGATAGGAAAGAATTGGTACATAAGGAATGCCAAAAACATTCATCTATATTAATGAACTGCTAGAAATAATGTTTGTGTTACGTTTTCCATTAACTTCATGAGTATTAATGAATTAGTATTAAAAAATTCATTCACTCCATATGTATCAATAAATAGGAAGAAATAATTTTCATTAACTTGCAAACGGTTCTATTTAACCCATAAATGGGAACGCAACATGTAAACCGGGAGCAATAGCAATGAAGATGCACTCCATACTCCCCAGAGCTTAGAAACCGGAACCTCACCACCAGATGTAGTTCAGCGGCACATCCAAGATTCCAAATTGTTACAAATAACTTTTATGTTGGAATTTTTCATCAACCTCACGTGTATCAACAAATTAGTAGAAATAATTTTGGTTAAATCCTACTTAACGGACATAAACACCACCATCGTATGTCAACCCGTCAAAAGAAAAAAAAAATACTAAAAATCAAGGAATTAACTGAATTTAATAAATTTTCAGTGTTGATACATGAATGAATAAACAATATGATGCATCAGTTATTTTATTAAAAACTTTTACATTCTTTCAGGTCAATTAACTTTGAACCACGAATGTTTGTGAATCTGTGTTACGCCTCAAAGATACGTGGTTCAAAGTTAACTGACCTGAAAAAAATGTAAGAGTTTCAAAATAAAATCATATTGTTTATTCATTAATATATCAACACTGAAAATTTCATTAAATTCGGTTAATTCCTTGATTTTTAGTATTTTTTTTCTTTTGGCGGGGTGACATACGATGGTGGAATTTATGTCCGTTGAGTAGGATTTAACCATAATTTTCATTAACCCCATGTGTATGAACTAATTAGAAGAAACAACCTCATATGTATCAATAAACTGGTTGTTGACCCTCAGTCACCACCTTCTAGCACGTATATGTTAAAAGGAGTGGGCGTTTGTCATAAGGGCAATTTGAAGAATACGGCTGAGAAAATCATACCGGTGTAAGGGCTTGACATAATCAGCCGATTGATCGGTTGGGGCCACTCTGACCATCCGTTTATCCCAATTAAAGCCTAAAGTGAAGGGTTTCATGTCACAGGACCGCTTAGTACCCGGGCCTCATTTCTGTTCTCAGCCATTACGGGTCACCACCCACAGCCAACAGATGGTTCCATTAATCAACCCTGTAGAGGTGCAGTCGGTATATTCTACAGCCCGAACTGACTAAGTCATTTACTCACACACACACACACACAGAGAGAGAGAGAGAGAGAGAGAGAGAGAGAGAGAGAGAGAGAGAGAGAGAGAGAGAGAGAGAGAGAGAGAGACGTCAAACGAAACACTCTTCTTTCTGTGACCCCGATACAACTTCTAGCCTAGGCATTGACTCCACCCAACCCACCCCGACCTCACCGAGTGATGAATAGTTACTTCGTTTCTATCAGATGCACGGACCTCTTTGCGATATTGTTCACTTGAGCGCGCGCACGCGCACACACACACACACACACACACACACACACACACACACACACAGCCGCATTTTTGTCGACCCATATTTTACTTTAGAATCTAAAAAATCTCACATTGAATAATCTCCTTTCACTGATATTTACACATCGTTGGTAAATACTTTTCATGAATAGACAGATTCTCCTTATACATTTTTGGAGCACGTGCCTGTGTGTATGTAGGTATTCATTTATTTTGCAGCTTTTTTGTTTTAAATCACAAACTTATTGGACCGTTGGATTTCTCTTCTGAATTTGAAAAAAAAAAAAAAAAAAGAAAAGAATAACATCGATTAAGACCCAAATATTTAGATTATAAACACATTTCTAGTGAAAAGTTGTCTGTTTAATTTTTTTAGAGGGGGGATCAATTTGCTACGTTACTTTTACATCAAATAGGACACCAACCGGCCATTTTGTTGCATGCGAAATAGTTTGGTTAAAACCGTCGACAAAAATTGATCAAAATGGCGGAAGGGTGTCCTGTTTGACGTAAAAGTAACATAACTAACTGATCCAAATTGTTCTCTAAACATTTGTAAATAATCTAATAGTTTGGTTCTTAATCGATGTTATTCCGACAAAATTTTGCAGAATGATCCATAAAAAAGAGAGGGGATCCATCAGTACACATCCGCTACTTACTGAACCAATATATATTATTTAGTGAATATAATAGGGAAGAGGATTAAGACTTACTCCTTGCTGTTTTCCATTGGCAGTAAATAATAACTATTATAATTAATTTGGACACGCGTGTAAATAGTCAAATAGGCCAATCCCGGTGCTCCTGGAGGCCGGCTGTAAAAGTAATTTACCTCGCATCCCACGTATGCAGGTGTGACATAAGGTCTTTTTAAGGTGCCAAAAATGCGTAGATCCCATCGGCATTCCTCCTCAAGGGGCGCCTCAGGCAGTGTGCAATAAACCCAGCCCTGTCCCTTATAATACAATGGTGGGTGCAAGAATGTGTATGTGCATATAAATGCACACTTAGTATATAGTTAAATAATAGTTAGTTAAATCGAATTAAAAAGGTAGTAAGTCAAACCACATATATGTATAAATATAATATTGATTAGTTGTTCCTTGTCTTATACAGCCGATTTAATTGATTTTTTCCCTCCAGTTTTCATATAGTTGGTTAGAATGTTTGTAAAAGGGATTTTAAATGATTATTTTGTCTATTTATTCATTTTTTTTAAATTTGCGATTTATTTAATTTTTCTGTTGTCCCACCAAAATATATATTGTAAGGTAGCTTTGAGAAGAATTAGGGTGAAGTTAATTGAATGAAATTATTATTATCATCATCATTATTATTATCATTATTATTATTATTCTATATACAACAACTGACTGTAGAATTTCTTTTAAATTTTAATTTTTTTTATTTTATTGTTTTTTTTCCCTACTCCTAATTTGATTTGACTTGGAGAATTGAACTTGATTTATGTGTGTTGCGATCAGGCGTGTGCCCAAATATATTAAAAAAGAGAAAAAAAAAAAAAAAAAAAAAAAAAAGACAATGAAAAATGACAGGGATTAGATTTGAACTCCTCTAAATCTCCTGATAGGGTGAACATTGTGTATGTGTGTGATGAAGGGGTGAAACTCATCCCTGAACAACTTTGGCCATTGAACTGTGCTGTTTTGTTTTTGTTGATTGCAAAATTGGGGCATAAAGGCACAGAGAATCAAGAGACTGATGATTGTTTGGTATTTGTTGGTATTTTTTTTTTTTTTTAAATTGTAATGTTAATGAACAGGGGGGGGGGTGATGGAGACCCCCGGCCACAAGGTAGACCCGACACTGCTTCCAATCAATAATTCCGGTACGGCACCGAAAGAACTGCGTGGATCTCTTATGCCACCGCGTCGTAGGATTATATGGGATTACGTAATACTTCTGAATCGTTTTAGTAGAGGGGTTAAAATTCCCCTGTGTTAGTGGGGGGTGGGGCGAAATCGAGGAGGTAAATTGAGAAGTCCTCCTGTAAGAAGAGGGTGTTTAAAATCCCTGTGTTTAGTGGGAGGTGAGCTGAGGAAAGCCCTCCTGGTTTGATTAAGTAAGAAGTTTCCCCAAAAGATTGACTTGAGGAAGCAGGGTCGAAGAACCAAGCTGGCAGAAGATGATTTGTTTTTTTTGTTTTTGTTTGTTGTGTTATGTGATTTTGGAAAAGGGTGGGGATAGAAATCACCCTGACCATTGTTGGCCATTGTTGCTGTTGTTGGTTTGATGAGAGGGGACTGATTCCCAATTACCAGCATAGCATGAATGCATGTTCTTTTGTCGTTGAATTGTTTGCTTTGTTCTCTCCTTGGTGTGCCTCTGCTCTCGCGGGTGTCCTGTTGGGTCCCCGGGTCCAAACCCAGGGATACCAAGGGGGTAGAAAACAAAGATGGGATGCAGAGCCGTGAGAGCGCGTATCCGGCCCAGAAAGACTGACCGCAGAAACAAAATGGAAAGGTATGACCACGGAAACGAAATGGAATCGAGAAGGAATGACCGCCGAAACAGAATGGAAAGCAACGACCGCAGGTACGAAATGGAAAAAGGTAGGACGAACGGTAAGAAGGAAACAACCAGGCAACGCAACCGGGATGGGAGAAGGATCTTTGGGTAAGTGCTCTGGTGCCCGGCGGGCCACTCCGTGTGGGTGGTTGCACATCATGGAGAGAAACAATGTGTCATGTAAATTTTTTTTTCTTGATTGTAATTTTTTGTTTTGTTTGTGTAATTTATGAATAAATGACAAGAAAGGCAAGGGGAGGTATATAATACAATGGTGGGTGCAAGAATGTGTATGTGCATATAAATGCACACTTAGTATATAGTTAAATAATAGTTAGTTAAATCGAATTAAAAAGGTAGTAAGTCAAACCACATATATGTATAAATATGTGTGTGTGTTCTAGTGTAGATAATGTGTGAGTATATGTATGTATATATAGATATAGATATATATGTGCGTGTGTATATATACATGTGTGTGTGTCTACATATATAGTATGTGTAAAGTAGGGTCAATGATAAGTTAGAGAAACCATTAAAACTGAGGATAGATATAAAAGGATGATAATCTCTTCTTAGGAGACGAGAAGACTGGGTTTTGACCAATTTGAGGGTCAACGATAGTTTAGACTAGCAATAAAAGATGACCTAGATTAGAACAAGGAACTTTTTCAAATAACGCGGGGTTCAGACACAAATCTCGGAGACGAGATTTGATATGAGATCTGAGGATCTCTGGGAAATTTTAGAAAGTTTGACAGTTAGTCTTGGGACAGCGGAGAGGACAGTTAGCTTCTGGACAGCGGTGAGGACAGATGGGCCCTGAAGACTGAACAGATAAGATGTGAGATGCCACTAGACGCTAGCCCTAGCAGAGGTCCAAAAGGAATGGGGGTGACCCCCCTCTCGACAGACATAGGAGCAATGAATGATAAGCTGATGGAGTGACTGGAGATAGATGCAAGTTATATGCCTCCCTGCCTTTTCTGAATGTTCACCTGACTGACATTGTCTTGTCTTCATTTCTCTTGTTGTTGTTTTGTTTCCCTTATGACACATGGGTGCGTTTCAGACACAGCATTGGGGTTTTGTCAGACGATCAATACGGCCAGTGACAGAATTGACAGAGACGATCCGGACAGACTGCTATTGACCATCAATATTCTCTTCGGACGTCCTGTACGTAACAATCCAGAGTATCGATCTGGGAGACTGCTATTGATAGTGATCAATATTCTCCCAGACGATTTGGACGAGAATAATGGTGAGATGTTGACGACGCGAACCCATGTCTCATACCCTTTAAATCAAGGGGGCAGGTGTTACCTGGGGGATGACCCTTGGAATCACGCCGTTAATTACTTTACCGGTCCAGGGCCGAAGCCACTTTTTTGCATCTTTTGCTACTAGCAACCCACCAACCAACACAGAGACACCGCTTCGTGACACAGACCAAGATGGCGATGATATCAAAGCAGTTCATCCCTCTGTTATCAAAGGGTTCAGGGCCGATAACCAAATCTTCTACAAATTGAACTGGGTCACGTGGGAATGAGCTACCAGGAAATTTAACCAAAAAATAAGTTTCCGCTATCATATCTGCAAACCAAACGGAAAATTCATACCTTCTTTTTTAAATTTTTTTTTATTCATTATCAGTTCTAATTACGTTAGTTCTTCGTGGCGTAGTAGGCAACCTTCTGGACTGATATAATAGTAAGCGAGTTCGAACTCCAGACACATTATTACGTTCACTTTCGAACTAATACCTCAGCTATGGGTTAAATAGTATCACTACTGTTCTTCTACAAGGATGGCTTTGGCATTAAATAACCCACGAAGATTAAAATGCTATTAAACAAAAGAAACCAAACTTAACATGATTACGCTAAAAGACTAAATACTTGACAACCCATTGATAGTCAAGCTGCTATGTCAACTCAACTAAATATCTGAGTCAAAAGAGGTTGCGTTGGATCGAAAGTCATGTTTGAATAACAGAAAATGATAAAGCCGATTCAGCTGCAAAATATACCATGAATATTAAGATTAACTCCTACTTCAACAAAACTCATAGGCAGAAAAAATGACATTGTAACTAGTTACCACTAAATTGGCCTATGGAATAGCGGACATATAGCTTCATTCTCTGTTTTGGGTAGTACATGAAATCCCGAGTGATACTGTAACTAGAGATGTGATCCCAATTCTCTTTGGAGTTTTCCCTTGGGCATGATTACTATCAGATCCATCCTACCCAGAGTGATAATACCTGTTGAGGTACTAGCTATGGGTGAAATGGCTAGTATATGTTGTGCATATGTCTAATAACAACAACAAAAAGATTATACTACTCTTCTAACAATTCGTTGGTTTTCTTTTTAATAGAAAAAGGGTTTCTACAAACTATTCAAACGATTTGTTTATAAAGCATACGTCTGTGAAATAAGAACTTTTTTTAATTAAAATCTTGAAAACTCACTGTATCTTGGCATTAAATAACGGGTAAAGGATGATACACCGTAAAAGCAAAACAAACAAACACAATTTATAACAATTCTTTTGTGTTAATCGGATTCAGTGATTAAAAAAATGTTCGTTATGTTTTTTTTTAATTTACAGACATACGCCCATAATTAAATTCGGTTGGTAAAACAAGGTTATACACTTATTCAAGATGTTTGTAAATTTTCTCAGTGACTATTTCCGCCATTACTTTCATCGTTTCTTCCGATGAGATTTGAAAGAAGTTGAAAGAAAAAAACGCTGGAGACGAAGGCATTAAAATAACGAAATGAAATGACGTTGCAAAATTCCATAAAGAAAAAGAATAAACATATTCCCTCTCCCATTTTAATTACGATTTCTTGACAGAACGATTTATTACATTCAACCAGCCTCTGTGTTTGGAAGTTATTAGGGAGTATCAAAAGTTTGGCAATTTTTTTGGCATATTCTAGTTTGTGGCTCGTATATTATGTGGCCGAAGGTGTTCAAGCCGTGCAAGGTAGCCGTTGTGGTTGCTTGTATCGTGGTAGTTGATGCAGTGATACGTTGTGCATTGCTTCACTATGTGTGCGATTTGAAAGTCGGACAGATGAATGTGCAACGTTGTCTAATTCGGGAACTTATACTTTACGAGTTAAAACTGGGACAAACCTGGCACAGATCGGGGGTCGAGTGGCTTCGGCACTGGGCTGGTTAAATAATGTTAACAGCTTTGATCCCAGGGGGATATCCCCTCCCCCATGCAACAGCTGCCCCCTTGATTTAAAGGTTTATTGCCCAGTGCCTGAGACGCCCCCCTCCTTGAGAGGGAATGGGACCAACGCATTTTTTGCACCTACCATCCCATGAACTTCGGCTTGTGGGTGGTCCCACATTAAAAAGATCTTGTGTCACACCCGCATACGTGAGGTGATAGGTAAATACCTACATTATTTATGTCTTCATCTCTATCGAGTCGTGCTGACAGCATGGATTTCCACCCCCCCCTCTCTCTCTCTCTCTCTCTCTCTCTCTCTCTCTCTCTCTCTCTCTCTCTCTCACTCGTCCATATCGGTTATCGATCCTCACAGAATACATTCTCTGCACAGAACTGATCAATATAAGTTTTTGCTGGTCGGCCAATACTGGTGTGTCCATACGTAGATATCCACAAGAGAACGTCACTTATGAGTTTCTCCTTACTTCTCCAGCAGTGTCAAGCATGTGTTGTTCATCTTACTTGTGTGATAAGAGGCAGATGCTTTTTGTAGTTCTCACCCTTGTGTAGTTCTCATCTAGATTTTCACGTCATTTTTGTATCTATACTGTTAAGTTTGCTCAGGCAATAAAATATCATAGATTCATCGTGATTTGTTCTTGTATTGTTTTGTATAAAACGTTTCCTCTGCTACAAGTGACCGAATTATTTTCAATCACTCATCTAATGTTAACAGGATTTATGGTACCCAAATACGACAAACATACGAAGACAACCTTCAGACGTCGGTGGTGTAGACTTCCGTTTCAGACCCACCCGAGTATTTCCATTAGGCGTTTGAGAGATGACAAAAGTAGAGTTCTTTGAAAATGTTATAAAAATGTCACAAGATTTTTAAAAGATGTTTGCTAGAAAAACAAAAAAAACAAAAAACAAAAGGAAAAAGCTGCTGACACAACTGAGGAAAAGGAAGGAATTTTGGTGAAAGTGGTTAAAAATGAAGACACACACACACACACACACACACACACACACACACACACATACATTTCCGCTGTTGAATACACATGTCACACGCTCCTTCTCGCCTTAGATTTACAGATTAGTTTTTGCGACCAAGAAAAAATCTCTTGGCATATGTATTCTTAAAGTTATTTACAATTTTCTCACGATTCAGATTCTGAATTTAAAAAAAATATTTTGACAGCATAAATCATGAGCCACACTTTTAGCATAAACATAGAACTTATTTTAAAGAAATATTTATATTCAAAGAAACAAACAAAATAAACAAAAGAATTATTGCGAATTTTAGGTTTATATAATTCTATGCATATTCTATCCGGCTTCATTTCTTTTTTCACTTTATATCTCAAATTGAGCATTTTTTTTTATGTGTGTGTTCTTAGTCATCTCTTTACTTCTCTCTCTCTCTCTCTCTCTCTCTCTCTCTCTCTCTCTCTTTCTCTCTTCTCTCTTTCTCTCTGTCTGTCTCTCTCTATATATACCACACACACATTCACACAGAGAGAGAGAGAGAGGAGAGAGAGAGAGAGAGAGAGAGAGAGGGGGGGGGAGGAAATATGAATATATAATCTCTCTCTTTCTCTCTCTCTCTCTCTCTCTCTCTCTCACTCTCTCATATATGTCTTTCTCTATATATCTTTATCTCTCTATCTCTCTCTCTATATATTTATTTTTCTATCTCTATATCTTTATATCTCCCTCTGTCTCTTTCTCTTTCTCTCTCTCTCTCTCTCTCTCTCTCTCTCTATATATATATATATATATATATATATATATATATATTTCTCTTTTATATATGTATATATATATATATTATATATATATATGTGTGTGTGTGTGTGTGTGTGAGTGTGTGTCCGTCCGCGCGCGCGCGCGCGTGTGTGTGTGTGTGTGCGTGCGCATCTATCTTTATTTGTTTATTCATCTATTTATTTTCACATATCCTTTCTAGCTATCAGACATATTCTGATATTTTTCTTAGATTCATTCCCCTGCGTTCAACTACTTTTTGTTTCTGTCATTCACAACCATTGCTTCTGTTTTCATTATACCATTTATTTCTTTATAATGATACGCATCTTGTATCCCAATTGCATTATATTAAACTAATTTCTTTCTTCTCTTAATCTCTCCAATTGAGCATTTCTTCTTCGTTATTTTTATGCCTTCGTCTCCAGCGTTTCTTCTTTCAACTTCAATCTCTTGACTTCTGGGTTTGTTTTCATAACGCACTTCTTTTTTTTTCACTTGTTCTCTTTCATTCATATTTATTCTTATAGTTCTTTCTAAAAGCAACCCCTTATTTCTCCTCGCTATTTTTCTTTTTTCTTTCCTTTAATGTCTACGCCTTCATTATTTTCTTTCCTTTCATTCCCTCTCAGAATTTGTTTCCAAGATGAAACGACTGAGCAAACTGTTTTCTTTAGATAAAGTTCCAGACAATTATTAAGGTTGTGATCATCACAAAATAATTTCTAGGAGATTATGCTGTGCCAATTGCTCGAAACCGAGTGAAACCGAATGATTCCGAATGGAACCGAATGACTCCGCTTAAAGATTTTAAATTCGATATTTATCTCGATCCAGCGACTTGTTCGAAAGATAAATAAAACCCATTAAATGTTCAGACGCTTTAAGTGTATAAGTGTATACTTAATTCATTAAGGTACATTATAAAATAGAAGCGAGCTTTGGGGTTATCATCGTAGAAAATGTAATCGGCGACTCCAGTTCCATTCCTGGACGAGGTTATTAGTGTTTTACTTCGTTATAATATTCTTGGGAAAGACATGAATCTACCTATAATATGGCAGATTGAGTTCTCTAACCGGTAAAAAAAACATTTCCGAGAAGGGAAGCATCGTGCACGTGGTGGATGGGTTGGGTACATTTTAAAATACTAAACGTGGCGTAGTGGCTAAAGAGCTCGACTGTAACGTCGCTGTAAGTGAGTTTGAACTCCAGTTGCACTATTACTTCCACTTTCGGACCTGGGGAAGGTATGAACCCTGCCACCAGCTCTAGGTTAAGTAGTACGACTACTGTTCTTCAACAAGGGCATCTTTGGCATTAAATAAACCACTAGTCATTAAACAAAGAAACCAAAGCGAACCAGTTTGGTTTAGTCTGGTTTCTTGAGTTTTACCCGGAGTTCGGACACTGACCACTAGTGTCAATGAGGAAATACACAACTATTAACCACCAAACAGGCTCTTTGACTAAACGGGCACTAAGTTATCTACACTAGTGTTGTGAGGTTTTAAGGGGTCAAATAAGAACAAAATTATGACGGGTAACAAATGTAGAAAAATGTATTAACAAAAAGTAGACAAATACAATAGAGAGATGTGAAAATTACGTCCGACGAACAGAGTTATTGGCATACTCGCATTGGCTTACTGCTAAGCCACAATTATCCCTGTTATTTATAGTAACCTGTCGGCGCATTCCATTAGTCTTATAGGGTGTATCACCTATAACAACTAGCAAGACAATTTTGTTAACCGACGAACTCATAAGGTTCTTCTGTGGACATCTGCACATGGACACGACAGTGTGGACTGTCCAGCAAGGACCTACATCGATCAGTTCTGTGCAGATACTGGATGCTGCATAGAAGACCTCCTAGGGTGATGGCCGATAGGGACATTTGGCAAGAAATAGTCATGGGTATCCGTGCTGCCAGCTCGACATGATGATGATGATGATGATGATGATGATGATGATGATATCATCGCACTACATTTTTAGAAGTATTTGACACATTTATATAAAGATAGAACATTTGAAAATATAAAAAAGGGTTTTGATGTACACTGTAATCTAACACTTATTTGAAAGAAAAAAGAAGAAAAAAAAAAGGATTACAATAATAAACGTTAAATGGTCTTTATCAATGATTATCTCCCGTTCGTTTTTCGTCTGTCTGTTGTTCTGCATCAGGAAATCCGGACACAAAATCTAAAGGTCGACCTTTCACAAATTTGAACAGACATTTTAATTGTCAGGTAAACATTTGTCGCACAGAATAAAGTTTTTAAAATATTTTATTCCTGGAGCAATGAAAAATCAACGGTGCTACTTTGGTATTTGATCTACGTACCAATGTGATTTACAAAAGTCAAATTTTATTTTAGTATGTGATATAAATATATCATTTGTTATGCTAATTATGTAATATATATTGTATATATATAATTTATATCTTAAATCTTTCATATCTTAATATGTGATATAAATATATAATTTGTTTATCATGGCTTGAATAAAACATTATTGTATAATTATAAAAAATATTATATTTTTATACATTTATTATATGATATTATTCTATAAAAAAGTTATATAATAATTTTAAAATTTAATATATAATTATATAGAATATTATTATATTTTTTATACATTTATTCGAAATAAATAAATAAAATAAAATTATACAAATTTGAAATTAATTTATGAAATTTTATTATAGGCCAATTAAATATACAGGGTGGCCTGAAGGTCTTGTTGCCCCTACATATTTTTAGAGGCAAAATAATTACATAATATAATCCGAAATTTTTAGAAAATGACTTAATTTTTAAAGACTTTTTAGAAGTAGAATGATTACATAACTTATATATTATATCGTGGGGGCGCGTGGTTTAATACCATCATAGGAAATGGATACGACGAGACGAGGTCAAATCCTGAACGACGCTCTTTGCATTTTACATAGCACTAATACACTTGGGGAAAGTTATGTATCCAACTGTTCTCCCTCCAGCTATGGGTAAATAATAGTGCAGTCTAGAGTCTTCAATCTTGTTTAGGCAACCAGTCAAGGAGAAGGAAAACTCTGAATCCAAACTTGTTAAACACCGCTTTAAAAAATTACCTTGCGTCACATCTTACTCGTGCTGATGGTTGATATATATATATATATATATATATATATATATATATATATATATATATATATAAAATGGAAGTAGATGAAGAGAAAAATCTATGAGGTAAACAGAGTTAGAATTCCGATGGATCAAGATCGGGTTTGTTCTTTCAGTAATCCCTTCTTAGAAATGCGTGAAACGACTATTCTTCTCGTCATTAGTATGCCACAATAAGTGACCGACTTAGGGATTCATATAATGTCCGATTTTTTACCGACGGCAGCTGGTGGTTTTCAAGACCAGATAAGAAAAAAAGGCAGGAAGCCAGCCAGGGTCTTCATGATTAGCTTGTTGAACAAACCAATTGCTGTAGAGCAATAGTTGACAACCTGTTCATACCAGGTGTTGTCATGTGCATCGTTATTTGGACCGATCCCGTGGGTATTGAAGTAATTGAGTCGACCATGACAAGTGAATTCGATATTTATTAATACAAGTTGTATTCAAAAATATCGACTGGTTTCATAATCTTCTTTCAAATCTACA
Organism: Doryteuthis pealeii; assembly: GCA_023376005.1. Taxonomy (NCBI): domain Eukaryota; kingdom Metazoa; phylum Mollusca; class Cephalopoda; order Myopsida; family Loliginidae; genus Doryteuthis; species Doryteuthis pealeii. Next base: position 54,126,833 of record CM042144.1, on the reverse strand, counting down.
CAAGTTTATATGTCTTTTTTTCCAGCGTATTATATATTCTAAGTAATCAATGATAATTATTTATAAACAACTAGAAGCGGCTACATGGCCTCGCCTGGGTAGCAGTGGATTTTTTTAAAAAGTAGGTTCGCAGATCCATTATTGTTGAATCGCGAGTTGGATCCTCACAGGATGCCCCATTAAAATCCCTACGTAAAAAAAGACCTTGCGTCGATCCAGCTACTCTGAAAATAAAAACTACTATTCAAAATATTAAATGCAAAAAAAAAAAAAAAAATACCATGTTGTTATCATTTATGTTTCATTTTTAATCATCTTTACGAATATAACTCAAATCTTCATAATTTTTGCTCAAAAAACAAGATCTGGTGATAGTGAATATGTATGTATATTTACTTTGTCGTTAATTGTTTTATTTTTGTAGTTTCCTCCGAACATACATACACACAAACTGCCGTTTATATATATATATATATATATATATATATATATATATGTATATATATATATATTATAAAATGGGTACAAGAGATAACCTACTCGAGTTTCACCATAAGGATCTTCAGGGTTAATCCACTGAATTAATCGAGACACCGATTAATAGCAGTCGTGTGAAATCGACTGCTATTAATTGGTGTCTCGATTAATTCAGTAGATTTAACCCTGAAGATCCTTATGGTGAAACTCGAGTAGGTTATCTCTTGTACCCATTTTATAATAAATTTGCTCTACTTAGTATTGAGCACTTTGTATTTGTTATATCGCTGACTTACCCCCCTGAATTCCATTTACTAACCATCGTGACCAAATTCACCGGTAAGTCACCTTTTCCTTGCTGGAGCGGAGCGCAACACTTACTGTCAGCTCCAGATGCTGTACCACACAGATCAGATTACCCAAGATGTGCTACTCATGCGCTGAATTGGGAGAACCGGTATCGAACCTGAATTTTTCCCATTCCCTGGTGGATGCTCAACTGACTGAACTAAACTGGCCCCAGTTTCAATTAACATTACTAAATACAAACAACGTGCACAATTATATGGTATCAAGTATACCTACCTAATACTAATAACATATACATTATGTGGTTTCAAGTAACTATTCCTATTTAGTAGTTTTTGCACGCAGTTGTATAGTTTCAAGTATTCCTATCTAATACTGATAATCTATTTGAACTAACATGTTCTATCACTCCTAGCCAGAGTGGATCTGGGTAATATCAACGAAGAGGAGACTCCACACTCCCCAGAGTTCCAGAACTTGAGCCTCACCATCGGATGCAATTCAGAATCATATCTACGATACCCCTTTTGAAGGAGTTTTATCCCTCTGTAGAGGATACAGTCAGCGTATTCTGAGACACGCTGATTGTGGAGACATGGTTTAATCGTGTAGACAATTACACCTGGAGTGAGTTCGAATCTCACTTGTCGCAAGTTTTGTAACGATAGTAGAAAGAACAGAGATGCTAAATTAGTCCGTAAATGAGATTATTTAGTTCTGCAAGTGTCCATTTTTTGTTTTATCAAAAGTTGAAGCGTTGTTGGTAGATTGTGACGTCATCGTTTGACCCAGTTCTCCTGCATAAAATGTCATGACGAATCGAGTTCACCAATTATCTTTTCGTTTGTATTGTCGTTCCCAGTTTTATTTTTTTTTATTTTATAGAAGCTGGTTTCAAAGTTGGTGGGAAAAGCGAATGGGTTTTCATCCCATTGTTAACCCGCTTACTGAAGATTTTAAATACAGGACCCCCCCCGAGACGATGCAGCTGGAGGGGCGTAATTTCACGAACGGTTGACTGACTGGGTCGGTTTCACTCTCGTAGGATTGAAAAAGTGTCTTTATCGGAGTGATGTATTCCCAAGGTGAACTTCTTTTTTTTTTTTTTTCAGACAAGTAATAATTTCCGTAAGAATCGAACTCTAATAGCAATAGTCTACAAGATTAGTTTTTTAACCGTTACACTACAGACTGATGACAAAAACTCAGAAAGGGCTACAATTTAAAAATAAATGTATAGAAAACAGCAAAACCAATATATATATATATATATATATATATATATATATATATATATATATATAAACAATTTTCGAATTGTGAAAATACTACGTCTTTATTGTTTTATTTTTTTCTATACATTTATTTTTAAATTATATATATATATATATATATATATATATATATATATATATATATATATATATATATATATATACCAACCCCTCTATACGAGTAGGGTGTTACACAAGATCAATTTCTCAAGTGAAGTTTAACAGTTTTGAATTCAGAGTTTTCCTTCTCCTAGACTGGTTGCCTAACCAAGGTTAAAGAATCCAGTATGCCCTACTATTTACCCATAGTTGGATTCATACTTTTTCCAAGGTATTAGTGCTATATGAGATGCGAACCACCCCATCCAAGATTTGAACTCGATTTGTCGTATCCATTTCATACGACGATAACCATTATACTACTCAAATTGATTTTATAATTAACTCAATGGAGGCGCTCGTCGTGTAATGGTTTTCGTCATAGGAAATGGACACGGCGAGACGAGTTCAAATCCTAGTGCTAATATAATTGAGAAAGGTATGAATCCAACTATCCCCCTCCCCCCAGTTATGGGTAAATAGTGCAGGCTTGGTATGGCAATCGGTCTAGGAGAAGGAAAAGTCTGAATTCAAACTTTAACAAGTTTGAATTAAGACTCTGCTTAAAAATTGACAGTGGATTACATCCTGCTCGTGTCGAGGAGTTGGTAAATACATATATTTAACACATGGGAAATATTTTGTGTGCGATTATTAAACAAGTTATTCAATCTTAAAAATGATCTTGAAAAATTTCTATGTAAACGCCAGTGTCCATAGCTTTGTAATTAACTAAACATATCACGCAATTTGCTAAATATCTAAATAAGATTTCGGTATTTATTTAAAAAATGACATTTTGTAAGAACAATTCTTGGAAATATTTTTAGTGGGTCAACATTCCATATTAAATTGGATTAAATTTTATCTTTCTAGCACTAAACATATTTATATTTCTATAAGTCTTCGAATAGATTAAATCAGTTAAAGTGATATTTGAAACTTCAACGGTAGATATATGTAAAAAAATGTGTCTGTGCGCCTCGTGTGGTGAAGTGACTAGCAAAGTAGACTATCAATAGTGAGTTAGAGTCTCACTGGGTACTCCATATATGCGACCTTGTGTCACAACCAAGTAAAGCTTAGTAAATAACTAATGGCTAGCCAGCTCAACTAGCAAACCATTAGTGAGATCGAGTCTCACTGGTGATCTCATACTTTCGGTCCTGAGCCAAGAGCGTCCCATCGTGTTATGATGGTTAACAAACTAGTCTCGCAGATCCCTTACTACTGAATAGCGAGTTCGATCCTCGCTGGATGCACCATACTTGCAACTTTGGGTCACATCTTACCCGTGGCGAATGGGTTGGGTAAATACCTACTTCCAGCCTTGTGCTATATCTGACATTAGTAAATAGCCATAGAAAATATATTCCGAAAAAAAACTTTTCAGATTATTTAAAAATTCATCATCATCATCATCATCATCATCATCATCATCATTATTATTATTATTATTATTATTATTATTATTATTAGTAGTAGTAGTAGTATTCACCTCTGAAATGTTAGTAGTAAATAACGGTTTTGATAAACGAAAAAGGAAATCCAAGGACATTTTTTAAGATTAATAGATTTTAAAACAATATATGTATAGAAAATTACAGTGGATAGAAGATCAATAAGAAATAAAAACTCTTTCTCTTGCGTATAAACCCCCACGTTCTCCAAGCTATGGGTTAACTAATACCACTGCTGTACTTCGACAAGAATAGCTTTGGCATTAAACAACCTACGAAGATTTATATGCCATTAAACCAAAGAACCCTCTTTCTCTAGGACACATTTGACGCGTTTTATCATACAACTTTTAACGCACATAGAAAACTTTTTTTTTCAGTTTTGGTCATTCATACTTTAATTTTTCCATGAGACGATAGTAAATTTCAAAACCCGGTGGCATAATCGAATTTGGATGACATAACGAAAAACTAGCCAAGAAAACTCTTCAAAATTATTTTTATGACTAACTATTTTATTCTTTTCAACGTAAAACCAAAATCTAAATATCAAAGATAATATTTAAATTACCGCAATACATTTTATTATGTGTGGAGGTTACTAGTCGTTTATTATCGTGTCGCTCCAAAAAAATTTAAAAAATGTTTGTCTCGTTCATTGAAGTTTAGAGCCCAATCTATGGGTCAAACGATTCAAAAATTGCTAAACGCAGTGTAAAATTTTTGTTTGTTTGTTTTGTTTTACGGCATATTAACCTCACTGGGTCATTTAATACCAGCAAAGTTTTGAAATGAATTCATTCTTAATAGATATTCAATTTTTTTATAAATACATTTTTCTATTTAACCCATAGATGGGACCCTGACAGGCTCTATCACTCCGGGTCAGAGTGGACCAGGGAGCAATGGTGATGAAGGGGTGCTCCACATTCCCCAGACCTCCAGAAATGGAACCTCACCATCAAATAGAGTTTAACGTCATACCCAGTACATGAAGACCCTCAGTCACCGCCTTCTAGCACCCATATGATAAAAATGGTTAGGGCTTGCCATAAAGGCAATAGGGTTGGGACAATCATATAGATGCAAGGACTTGGCATGGCCAGCCGATTGATCGGAGGGGGCCTCTCTGACCGACTGTCTAGCCTAAGTAAGGGTCTAAGTGGAGTGTTGCAGGTCATGGACTGCTCATCCACCAAGACTCCGTCCTTAAGCATCACGGGTCGCCACCCAAGGCCAACAGGTGGCCCCATTTAGGGGAGTCTTACCCCTCTGTAGAGGTGCAGTCGGTGTATTCTAACGCCTCAACCGACAGGGTGCTAAACGCAATATAAAAAGTTGCGTTTGGGATTTTTTTTAAATCACAAAAATGAAAATGATTGTTATCAATGAACAATTGTCCCCATATTCAGACAGAATTAGTGTTTTTAATCTAGGATACAAATATACTTATTCATGGAATACAGGTTTTTGGCTCACATCAGAAACCGTTATTTTAATGTACTTTTTCCTACCAAAATTTTCTATCATTATTCAAGTTTTGATTTATTTGTTAAATAAATCTTATCTATGATATCACATAAACAGCTAAACATGTAACTTGATATTTCTGGCTCTTTTAGATCACACTGTCACAAGAGCTGAGGAATTATACAACAACAATCTTTAAAAAAAAACAAAGTCTATTCAATTGTTATTCAAAGATTTTGTTAACAAACGACAAAGAAGAAATGAAACTTTTTTTTACTCGTTGCTGGGATTACAAGATTTAGATTAATCTTTATCCTGACAAATATGCAAAGTGTGGCACAAGGCTAGAATTATTGGGTACTCAGTGATAATGTAAAAGTCGTCGGGGCGGCCTAAAGTCGGTATCAGCCAATCAGCGAGGGAGTCTATCCCCCTTTCACTTGCGCTAGACCAAGGAGATTATTTTAGCGTCTGAGGTGGAGCGCAACACCTACCATCAGCTCCTTACTTTACCGCACATATCCCTGTACTACTCATGCGCTGAGTTGGCGAGGACCGGTATCGAACTAGGAACCTTGTGGTTTCTACCCGAACGCTCTAACGACTGGGTGATAATGTAAAACCCTTTAACATTTAGTATTATTTGTATTATTCAGACTATTGTCCTCATCTTCATTGTTATCTGTACAACATTTCGGCCAATGTGCCCTCCGGTCTTCCTCAGGTATTTCTTGTCGTAATCGGGAACCTTCTTGTCGTAATCGGGAGCCATCACGGAACTTTGAACCTAACCTTTTTCAGTCCACGGGGGTATCCTGTTCTCATTCCGCTAACCATAGCTGAGGTACAGGGGTTAAGCTTGTGTTAATTATTATTCTATGTTAGTGCTGCCCCTGACCAGGATTGAACCTAACATTTATCCTGCCAAACATGCAAACAGTAATGCGGTTTATAGTATAGGAGAAATTGAAACAAATTTACTGTTGAAGAATTTCTTGAATTCTATTATACCTTTTTCAATTGGCTAATGTATACTCAGAAACGAAGATTCTGCAACTTCTGTAATTGTTTTTTTTTAAATTCTATTCCCTAAACTTTCTACATGAAATCATTTTTTTTTTCTTTTTCAATTTTTATTAACAGATATTAGGTTTTGTTCTGGAATAAAATAAAACTAGCGTAGCTTTCAAAGCATACAGGACAGAAAATACTTAATAAAATTAGGGATAAATCTATGAATGAAAAAGTTTACATCTTCAGAAAATCGTATTCCAAATAAGGAACAGTAGTAAGAAAAAAGCTAAGTGAGCGTGTGTGTGTGTGTGTGTGTGTGTGAGAGAGAGAGAGAGAGAGAGAGAGAGAGAGAGAGAGAGAGAGAGAGAGAGAGAGAGAGAGAGAGAGAGAGAGGGGTGGGTGGGTGGGGGTGGAGGATATGTGTAATAGTAAAGACATCAACTTCAGAAAATCATGTTCCATTAAGGAACAGAGGTTTGGAAAAAGTAAACGCTTCGAAGGATTATGTTCTATTTTCAGATTAAAGTACATATCTTCGTTCCATAGGGCAAATTATAAAGTTTCGCGAATTTTCATTTTCTTACGATATAACATCGAATTTCTCAGGCAGTGTACAAATTGAACCGAAACCGTCAGGGGAAACAGAGGAATCTTTTTACAGACATGGTAAATTTTAAAAAAGTGCGTAAAACAACATACTGCTTCTTCGAGGAATAAAAAAAAAGAATCGGGGTGCGGAGAGAAAGAAGTTGTAAAATGTGATTTTTTTTCATTCACATGTTAATATTTAATATTTACTTACCTTTAAGAACAAATCAGTAAAGGAAACGGATGATCCAACGATTTTTTTTATAAATATAATCAACGCTTATTGCAGACTGTGCCGACCCACTAGATTCTTGGGCTGTGTGAAAATTTATAGTAAGCTGTGCGTCCTAACTCAGCAAAATGAACATAAAGTGTCGTGTAGGTTTATTGAGAATTGAAAAAATTGTCTCTCAAAAATGTCAGCTGACAGAGGAGAGGGGAGATGGAGGGGGGGAGAAATTTCAAGTGAAATGGAAATTATGCAAGAATAAGAGAGGGGGAGGGAGAGGGAGAGAACAATAGTAGAAAGAGAAAAAAAATAACAATAAGGAAAGAGAAAAAACAAAAAAGAGGGCGTGAATTCTCACAGGATGCCCGAAAAGAACTTATTGAAAACTCAATCATGTCAAGCTGTGCTCCATAGTTGTTCATAAATAGTGTCTTTTGTATGAATAGTTATGGTTTTACGCTCGTCGGCACAGGATCAAAATAGTGAGCGATAATTGAGGACAAACTTATTACCATTGTCTGTGAGATTATCTTGCTGATCATTACTACTCAACAGGCAAACATAAATATGAACTTACCTTAGCTGGCACAGGGCCAAAATAGTGGTGTTCCTCAGTGAGACTCATTCCATTCCACTAGCACGCTAACCGTTTACTCCCATAGCTGTTGACCTGTATGTAAGAATAATATATATATATAATGAAGAAAGGAAGTGAATCCGACGGTATGAAGTATATTAGGAAAAATGAAATAACACAGGTTTAAATGGGTTAAGTAGCGTTATTAGATACTGCAGCGTCGGCCAATAAAATCGCCACTTAACCCATTTAAATCTGTGTTATTTCATTTTTCCTAATATACTTCATATATATATATATATATTATATATATATATATATAATATATATATATATATATATATATATATATATATATATATGAAGGCGTGCGTGATCATAAGTTAATAAAATCTGAAGAATATTTAGATGTGATATTTAAATGAGAAATAATTTTAAAAAAATGATAAATGCTATTTACAAAATAACGCAACCACTTGACCTTATTAATCCCTAAATGTGTCACATATGGTTCCCTTTTTTATTTGAGAGCAAAGTCGCCTATGTTCTTTAGAGAAACGACAAAAATATTGAATTCTTCATTATTAGAACACCCATCATCAAACACAAACACGCTGCCGCCGAGTAAATATTTTTTGGATTATATATATATATTTATATAATATTATATATATATATATATATATATATTATTTATGAAGGCGTACGTGATCATAAGTTAATAAAATCTTAAAAGATATTTAGATGTGATATTTAGATGAGAATAAAGAAAAAAACTACGGAACTGAAAAGCAAGATGCGTAATGTATTTTTGTATTAATATATTGTAGGTACCATCAAAGGGCGTCGATTTTCACTTTAAAAACGAATTAGAATTAATTAAATCTCTATTATTTAAGGTCAAGTTTTGTTTAAGTCGAAAAGTTGTAGCATAATGAGCATCAGTAATAAAAAAAAAAAAAAAAAAAGAAAAAAAGAAAATATCAATATGTTTACATTACATATTTTAAACAATTAATTCGTCCAAGAAGGCCTAGGGAATATTTCATGGCACACTCAAAACAAACCCTCTTATCAACATTCTAAAACACTTTTAAAAGTTCCTTCTTAAGAATCAATAACAAAAACATTAAAATGAACAGAAAATTACTAACTTGTTGATATTCATTTAAATGTAATATAATTTTTTCGTTCCAAACACGCAGTCCGCAAAACTTGTTTACTTTAGTCTAAAGGAAAACAAGTCTAGCGTGATATGAAGCAGCATCTATATAACTATTAATATATAAATTTATTAAAATATAAATCATTTAATTTCAAGTTTTAAAATTCATATTTTTAGATTCTAAAAACATATTATTTAATAACAAGCTACTTTAGTATGGTTATCTAATAGTTTTTTGAGAAACTCAATTGAAAAGTTAGACCCCCTTTTAAAAACAGAAACAATATAGATGTATAATTTTTTCACTGATAATGTAAAATGAAATTATATTTCATATACAACAGAGTAAAAAAAATCTAAAAATTTTTTTTTTAATAATTTTTACTCGATTTTTGGTACTTATTTCCTACCAATATCGCTGTTCCTTCCTTCTCATGCGATCTTTTCACATATAAAAAATCTTTTAATTGTGACTAACCACTAAACTAGGTCAAAGGTTAATACAAACATACATACATAAATCAAGGTCTAATAGACCGAAACATTATAACGTCGACATTACTACCTACACTAAACATCCATCTTGTACAACATCTCCGTGTTTGTCTACATAAATACATAAGACACTTCTCTGAAACTATTCGTCTTTCTCATCACCACCGGAGTCCGACCTGAATATGACCTCTGACTCATACGTGGAACTCACCAACTCTTAAAGTGCCACGTCATCGAACTTTCCCGCTTGTTTTGCATTCTTGTGTCTTTTGCATTTTTTCAATCAGTAAAGACGCATCTCCCCAGCTTTCTTGGAAACCACTCTTTTAATTTTTTTATTTTTTTTAAAATTTTTTTACCTAAGGTTAGTCTGAAAGACATTGAACTATTATCTGAGATTACCAGAAAGACACTGAACGCTTTTCCTCTTTTGTTTATTTTCTACTTCCTTATATATTACATTTATGTACGTATTTGACAACATAATATTTATTACATTTATTGTCTTCATTTTGCTTTTTGTTATTTTATTTCATTGTTTTATATTCTTTTGCTAACCCGATTGGTTAAAACTACTAACCAACCCTTCGCAGAATATCGCTCATAAATTCTTTTTCCTATTCACACCTTTGGTATTTTGTCTTTTTATTTATAACTGTAATTTATTTCCATTTATATACTCCAACGATATTTTGCCCTCAAAATAAAGGGTTCAAAGTTAAAGTGTCTGGAAAAAAATCAGAAAGTTTAACAAATAAAAATAACTAATGCTTATAAATTCATCTCATTGATAAATCAACGGCTAAAAATGTTCATTAAATGAATAATTCGGGCCTGATTTTGGTAATTTTATTTCAATCAGGGGAGTTAAATTGATTTTCTAAAATACATCTATGAGTCAAAATTGTTGGTATCTAATTTACAGGAATTTTTTAATTTTTAGTGCGCTTATACATTGAGAATAAATAATGCTATATTTAACAGTAACCCATGTGAACATTCTTCTGTGAATGCGTCAAAATACAAACAACATTTTGAAGTTAAAGCGGGGTGTGGAATGGAACTCAGACTCTGGATTCTCTATTTTGCACCCCGACTCCAACTCCTACTCTCTTATGTAATTAAGTGATTATGCTCACAAATCTCATAGGCTATGTATGTCTCTTAACTTGAGTAAGGGCGCTATAATCATATAACTAGTTTTTTATCAAAGAATCAAATATTGTGGTTTAATATCATACCTATTCATTCTTAATTTCATTCTCAGCCAGAATTCGAAAACAAAATAAATTCAACTGGAGTCAAAGTCGATATAGTTTTAATACCGACTCCGGCTTCGTTTCTAAGCTGACCCTTATGCTTCTGCTCTATGAATCCAACCCCACAATCCGACTCCTCCCTGGTTATAAGTCATTAACATTAGAACAATTGTGAATCTAATATTGATTTTATTTCTATTTGTCTATCAAGTTTAGTTGGAGTTTGCTCCAAACAGCCAAAGTTATTATACATTTAAACTCTTAACGTGTGTTATATATCAATAAGCAATTAAGGTTGTGTGGATTTAATCCCTTCTTGCCACTGGGGCTGTGTTTGGGGTCTGGAGAGGTCCATATCATCTACCAGGTATTCCACTAGAAGGTCTGGCTGATAAAGATCCAGAGGTATAGTTCGGGCCAGAAATATAGCAATGTCGAAGCGTTAGTCCGCGTGTTGGCTTCGTAAGCGATTGTCCTTTAAGACAAAGTGGATGCATTCGCCACCTACACTTTTCCCCTAATATTTACCGGTTGCTTTACTTTCCTCATGACGATTGCTGCACGCATTAATTGAACCTCCAGCCCCCAACACAGCCACCAGTGGGCAAGTAATGGGGGGATGTTAATCCACACCATACCTTAATTGCTTATTGATATAATAAACACACGTTACAGGATTTTAAAATGTAATTAATAATTGCTGTTTGAGCAAACTCCAACTAATTTGATAGACAAATAAATAAAATCAATATTAGATTTCACATTTTGGGTTTTTTTCTAATGTTTAACTGGACTTATAACCAGGGAGAGTCGGAGATTGTGGGGTTGGATTCATAGAGTCAGAAGCAATTAAGGGTCACTAGAAACGAAGCCGGAGTCGGTAAAACTATATCGACTTTGACTCCAGTTGATTTATTTGTTTCGAATTCTGTGAGAATGAAATTCAAAGCAAGAAATAGGTATGATAATAAAGCACAATATTTGATTTCTTTGATATAAACTAGTTATAGTGATATAGGCCTACTGCAAGTTCAGAGAGCATACATAGGCTCTATGAGATTTTTGAGCCATAATCACTTATTCATAAAGAGGAGTAGGAAGTTGACGTCGGGTGCAAAAATAGAGGAATCAGGTTGAGTTTCCGATTCCACACCCTGCTTTTACTTCAAAATTGTTTGTTTTGTACTTTTTGACGCATTCACAGAAGAATTGGTTCACATGGAGTTTACGTAAATATAGCATTATTTATTTTCAATGTATAAGGGCACTAAAATTAAAATTATCCTCATAATTAGATACCAACGAATTTTGACTTCATAGATGTATTTTAGAAAATCAATTTAACTCCCTGATTGAAATAAAACCAAAAATCAGGGAATTATTTCGATTTTAATGAACATTTTAGCGTTGATTTATCATGAATGAATTTTATAATGCATTATTTTTATTTTTTAAAACTTTCTTGATTTTTTTCAGATCACTTTAACTTGAGGCACACCCCCTTATTTTTTGAGGCGCAAAATATCGTTGGAGTTATATCAACAGTGGAAATATTACAGTATAAATAAAGACAAATACCAAAGGTGTGATAGAAAAAGAAATTAAATGAGCGATATTCTGCGAAGGGGTTTGGTTTAGTAGCTTTTAACCTCGGTTAGCAAAAGATATAAAACAATGATAAATAAAAAGCAAATTGAAGCAATAAATGTAATATATTATTTGTCAAATACGTCATTAAATGTAATATATAGGAGTAGAAATAACAAGAAGAGGAAAAGGGTTCAGTGTCTTTCGTGGTTAATCTCAGATAATAGTTCAATGTTTTTCAGACTAACCTAGGTAAAAAATTTAAAATTAAATTAAAAAATTAAAAGATTGGGTTTTCAGAGCTGGGAGATGCGTCTTACTGATTGAATGAAAAAAATGCAAAAAGACTGACAAGATTCAAACAAGCGGGAAAAGTTCGATGACGTGGCACTTTAAGAGTTGGTAGTTCACGTATGAGTGAGGTCATATCAGGTCGGACTCCGTGTGATGAGCAAGACGGAATAGTTTTCAGAAATGTCTTATGTATTTATGTAGACAACACGGGATGTTGTACAAGATGGATGTTTATTGTAGGTAGTAATGTTCGACGATTATAATGTTTCGGCTATTAGACCTGTATTTATGTAATGTATGTTGGTATTACTTGACCTAGTTTAGTGGTTAGTCACAATTAAAAGATCGTTTATGTGAAAGATCGCATGAAAGAAGGAAGACAAGCGTATTGTAGGAAATAAGTTACCAAAAATCAGTAAATTAAAGGTAAAAAAAAAATTTTTAGATTTTTTTTTCCCTGTTGTATATTAAAATATAATTTCATTTTACAATTATCAGTGAAATTATACATCTATATTTTGTTCTGTTTAAAGGAGGGGTTCTAACTTTCAATTGAGTTTTCTCCAAACTCTTAGATAACCATACTAAAGTAGGCTGTTATTAAATATATTTGTTTTAGAATCTAAATATGAATTTTAAACTTGAAATTAAATGATTATATTTTTAATAAATTTTATATATAATTAGGTATATAGATGCTGGGCCATATCAGCTAGACTGTTTTCCTAGACTAAAGGTAAAACAAGTTTTGCGACTGCGTGTTTGGAAGCGAAACATCTATATTAACATTTAAATTGAATATCAACAAGTAGTAATTTTTTCTGTTCATTTTAATGTTTTTTGTTATTGATTTCTAAGAAGACTTTAAAAGTGTTTTAGAATGTTGATAGAGGGTTGTTTTGAGTGTGCATGAAATATTCCTTTAGTCCTTCTTGGACGAATATTGTTTAAAATATGTATGATAAACATATGTGAATTTTTCTTTTTTCTTTTTTTTTTTTTTTTTTTTTTTTTACTGATGGCTTATTATGCTAAACTTTTCGACTTAAACAAATTTGACCTTAATAATATTTAATTAATCTCTATTCGTTTTAAAGTGAAATCGACGCCCGTTTTGATGGTACTCAAATATATTTTACTACAAAATACATTACGCATTTGGCTTTTCAGTTCGTAGTTTTTTTTCTTTATTTCTCATCTAAATAGTGCACGATCTAAATATCTTTTAAGATTTTATTAACTTATGATCGTACGCCTTCATATATATATATATATATTTATATATATATTATATATATTATAAATATTATATATAATCAAAATATTTACTCGGCGGCCGCGTGTTTGATGATGGGTGTTCTTAATAAGAAGAATTCAAATATTTTTGTCGTTTCTCTAAAAGAACATAGGCCTTTTGCCTCTCCATATAAAAAGGGGAACCATATGTGACACATTTAGGGATATAAGGTCAAGTGGTGCCGTTATTTTGTATAGCATTTATCATTTTTTTAAAGATTATTTTCATTTAATATCACCTCTATACTTCAGATTTTATTAATTATGAATCAGCACGCTTCATATATTATATATTATATATAATATTATATATATATATATTATATATATATATATATATATATATATATATATATATTGAAGTATAATTAGGAAAAATAAATACACAGATTTAAATGTAAGGTGGCGAGTTTCATGGCCGACGCTGCCAGTATTAAATAACGCTACTTAACCCATTTAACTGTGTTATTTCATTTTCTATATACTTATACCGTCGGATTCACTTCCTTCTTCATATATATATATATTATTTCTCTTTTACATACAGGTCAACAGCTTGGAGTAACGGTTTAGCGTGCTAGTGGAATGGATTGAGTCTCACTGAGGAACACCACTATTTGGCCTGTGCAGACTAAGGTAAGTTTATATTTATGTTTGCCTGTTGAGTAGTAATGATCAGGCAAGTAATCTACGACAATTGGTAATAAGTTTGTCCTCAATTATCGCTCACTATTTGATCCTTGTGCAGACGAGCGTAAACACCATAACTATTCATACAAAAGACACTATTTATGAACAACTGATGGAGCACAGCTTGACATGATTGAGTTTTCACTTAATAAGTTTATTTTTCGGGCGGCTATCTGTGAGATTCACGCCCTCTTTTTTGTTTTTTTCTCTTTCCCTTACATTGTTATTTTTTTCTCTTTTCTTTACTTTTGTTCTCTCCTCTCCTCCCCTCTCTTATTCTTGCTAATTTCCATTTTCACCTTGAAATTTCTCTCCCCCTCATCTCCCCTCTCCTCTGTCAGCTTGACATTTTTGAGAAGACATTTTTCAATTCTCAATAAAAACTACACGACTTATGTTTCATTTTGCTGATTAGGAACCACAGCTTACATAAATTTTAACACAGCCCAAGAATTTAGTGGGTCGGCACAGTCTGCAATAGCGTTGTATTATATATATAAAAAAATCGTTGGATCATCCGTTTTCCTTTAACGATTTGTCTACGAAGGTAAGTAAATATTAAAATTAACATGTGAACTGAAAAAAAAATCACATTTCACTTTTCTCCGCACCCCACGATTCTTTTTATTTTTATTCCTCGAAGAAGCAGTATGTTGTTTTACCACTTTTTAAAATTTACCATGTCTGTAAAAAGATTCTCCTGTTTCCCCTGACGGTTTCGGTTCATTTGATTACAATGCTGAGAAATCGATGTTATATCGTAAAGAAATGAAAATCTCGCGAAACTTTATATTTGCCCTATGGACGAAGATATGTACTTTTAATCTGAAAATAGAACCTATCCTTCCGAAGCTGTTTACTTTTTCCCAACCTCTGTTCCTTTATGGAAATGATTTTCTGAAGTTGATGTCTTTACTTTACAACATATGCTCCACCCCACCCACCACCCCTCTCTCTCTCATCTCTCTTCTCTCATCTTCTCTCTCTCTCTCTCTTCTCTCTGCTCTCTCTCTCTCTCCACACAACACACACACACACAAGCTCCACTTAGCTTTTTTCTTACTACTGGTTCCTTATTTGGATATACGATTTCTGAAGTGTAAACTTTTTCATTCATAGATTTATCCCTATTTTATTAAGTATTTTCTGTCTGTATGTTTGAAAGCGACGTAGTTTTATTTATTTCCCAAAGAACAAAACTAATATTTATAAAATTGAAAAGAAAAAAATGATTCCCTGTAGAAAGTTTTAGGAATAAATTTAAAAAAAAAACAATTACAGAAGTGCAGAATCTTCGTTTCTGAGTATACATTAGCCAATTAAAAAGGTATAATGAATTCAGCAAATTTTCTTCACATAAATTTGTTTCAATTTCTCCTATACTATAAAAACGCATTACTGTTTCATGTTTGGCAGGATAAATGTTAGGTTCAATCCTGGTCAGGGGCAGCACTAACATAGAATAATAATTACACAGCTTAACCCTGTACCTGCAGCTATGGTTAGCCGAACTGAGAACAGGATACCCTACCCCCCGTGGACTGATAAGGGTTAGGTTCAAAGTTCCGTGATGGCTCCCGATTACGGAAAAGAAGCGTTCCCGATTCGACAAGTAAATACCTAGGAAGACCGGAGGGCACAATTGGCCGAGATGTTGTAGCAGATAACAATGAAGATGAGGACAATAGTCTGATAATACAAATATACTAAATGTTAGGGTTTTACATTATCACCCAGTCGTTAGAGGCGTTCGGGTAGAAACACAAGGTTCCTATTCGATATCGGTCCTCTGCCAACTCAGGCATGAGTAGTTACAGGAATATGTGCGGTAAGTAAGGAGCTGATGGTTAGTGTTGCGCTCACCTCAAGACGCTAAAATAATTCTTGGGTCTAGCGCTAAGTGAAAGGGGATAGACTCCTCGCTGATTGGCTGATTCAGACTTTAAGGGCTCCCGACGCCTTTTACCATATATAACTGAGTACGACGCAATAATTTAGCCTGTGCAACTTGCATATTTTGTCAGGATAAAGATAATCTAAATACTTGTATCTCCAGCAACGCGGGGGAGTAAAAAAAAGTTTCAATTTCTTCTTTGTCGTTTGTTACAAAAATCTTTGAATAATTGAATAGACTTTGTTTTTTTTTTAAAGATTGTTGTTGTATAATTCCTCAGCTTTGTGACAGTGTGATCTAAAAGAGCCAGAAATATCAAGTTACATGTTTAGCTGTTTTGTGATATCAAGATAAGATTTATTTTAACAATAATCAAACTTGAATAATGATAGAAAATTTTGGTAGGAAAAGTAGCATTTAAAATACGGTTTCTGATGTGACCAAAACCTGTATTTTCCTGAATACAGTATATTTGTATCCTAGATTAAAAACACTAATTCTGTCTGAATATGGGGACAATTGTTCATTGTAACCATCATTTTCATTTTTGTGATTTAAAAAAAATCCCAAACGCAACTTTTTATAATGCGTTTAAGCCACCTGTCGGTTGAGGCGTTAGAATAAACCGATGCAACTCTACAGAGGGGTAAGACTCCTAAATGGGGCCACTGTTGGCCTTGGGTGCGACCCGTGATGCTTAGGGACGGAGTCTTGGTGGATACAGTCCATGACCTGCACACTCACTTAGACCCTTACTTAGGCTTGACAGTCGGTCAGAGAGGCCCCTCCGATCAATCGGCTGGCCATGCACGTCCTTGCATCTATATGTGTCCAACCTATTGCCTTTGGCAAGCCCTAACCATTTTTATCATATGGGTGCTAGAAGGCGGTGACTGAGGGTCTTCATGTACTTGTATGAGTAAACTCTTTTGATGGTGAGGTTCCATTTCTGGATCTGGGAATGTGGCGCCCCCCTTCATTTCACATTGCTCCCTGGTCCACTCTGACCCGGAGTGATAGAGCCTGTCAGGGTCCCATCTATGGGTTAAATAGAAAATGCTATTTATAAAAAAATTGAATATCTATTAAGAATGAATTTCATTTCAAAACATTTGCTGGTATTAATGACCCAGTGATGGTTAATATTGCGTAAAACAAAACAAACACAACAAAAATTTTACACTGCGTTTAGCAATTTTTGCATCGTTTGAACCAATAGATTGGGCTCTAAACTTCAATGAACGAGA
>CM042144.1:54063208-54109309 GCA_023376005.1 Doryteuthis pealeii | reverse complement strand
TATATATATATAGAAGAGGACCAGAGACAGAGAGAAAGAGAGAGAAAGAGAGAGAGAGCAGAAGTAGAGATGACACACACACATAAAAAAAAAATGCTCAATTTGAGATAATAAAGTGAAAAAAGAAATGAAGCGGATAGGAATAGGCAAGAATATATAAACCCTAAAATCGCAATAATCTTTTGTTTATTTGTTTGGTTCTTTGAATAGAAATATTTTCTTTAAAATAAGTTCTATGTTGAGCTAAAAGTGTGCTCATGATGTTATGCTGCTCAAAATATTTTTTTAATTTCAGAATCTGAATCGTGAGAAAATTGTAAATAACTTAAGAATACATATGCCAAGAGATTTTTTCTTGTCGCAAAAAACTAATCTGTAAATCTAAGGCGAGAAGGAGCGTGTGACATGTGTATTCAACAGGGGAAATGTATGTAATGTGTGTGTGTGTGTGTGTGTGTGTGTGTTGTGTGTGTGTCTCATTTTTAACCACTTTCACCAAAATTCTTCTTTTCCTCGGTTGTGTCAGCAGCTTTCCTTTTGTTTTTGTTTTTTTTGTTTTTCTAGCAAACATCTTTTAAAAAATCTTGTACATTTTATACAATTTTTTCAAAGAACTTCTACTTTTGTCATTCTCTCAAACGCCTATGGAAATACTGGGTGGTCTGTAACGGAAGTCTACACCACCGCGTCGGTGAAGGTGTCTTCGTATGTTTGTCGTATTTGGGCTACCATAAATCCTGTTAACATTAGATGAGTGATTGAAAAATAATTCGGTCACTTGTAGCAGAGTAAACGTTTTATACCAAAACAATACAAGAACAAATCCACGATTGAATCTATTTGATATTTTATTGCCTGAGCCAAACTTAACAGTATTAGATACAAAAA
Source organism: Doryteuthis pealeii (assembly GCA_023376005.1). Taxonomy (NCBI): domain Eukaryota; kingdom Metazoa; phylum Mollusca; class Cephalopoda; order Myopsida; family Loliginidae; genus Doryteuthis; species Doryteuthis pealeii. Next base: position 54,108,421 of record CM042144.1, on the reverse strand, counting down.
TGACGTGAAAATCTGATGGAGACTACACAAGGGTTGGAGAACATACAAAAAGCATCTGCCTCTTATCACACAAAGTAAGATGAACAACAATGGCTTGACACTGCTGAGAAGTAAGGCAGAAACTCATAAGTGGACGTTCTCTTTGTGGATATCTACGTATGGACACACCAGTATTGGCCGACCAGGCAAAAAACTTATATTGATCAGTTCTGGCAGAGAATGTATTCTGTGAGGATCGAACATATTGGACGGAGGTGAGAGAGAGAGAGAGGAGAGAGAGGAGAAGAGAGAGGGGGGTGGGTGGAAATCCTTGCTGGTCAGCACGACTCGATAGAGATGAAGACATAAATAAATGTAGGTATTTACCTATCACCTCACGTATTGCGGGTGTGACACAAGATCTTTTTAATGTGGACCACACCACAAGCCGAAGTTCATGCGGATGGTAGGTGCAAAAAATGCGTGGTTCCCATTCCCTCTCAAGGAGGGGGCGGTCTCAGGCACTGGGCCAATACAACCTTCTAATCAAGGGGCAGCTGTTCATGGGGGAGGGATATCCCCCTGCGGATCAAAGCGTTAAACATTATTTACCACCCAGTGCCGAAGCCACTCGACCCCGATCTGTGCCAGGTTGTCCCAGTTTAACTCGTAACAGTATAAGTTCCCGAATTAGACAACGTTGCACATTCATCTGTCGACTTTCAAATCGCACACAAGAGTGGAAACAATAGCACCAACTTATCACTGCATCAACTACACGATACAAGAACCACAACGGCTACCTTGCACGGCTTGAACATCTTCGGCCACATAATATACGAGCCACAACTAGATATGCCAAAAAAAATTGCCAAACTTTGATACTCCTAATTAACTTCCAAACACAGAGGCGGTGAATGTAATAAATCATTCTGTCAAGAAATCGTAATTAAAACGGGAGAGGCGAATATGTTTATTCTTTTTCTTTATGGAATTTTGCAACGTCATTTCATTCGTTATTTAATGCCTTTCGGTCTCCAGCGTTTTTTCTTTTCAACTTCTTTCAAATCTCATCGGAGAAAACGATGAAAGTAATGGCGGGAATAGTCACTGAGAAATTTACAAACATCTTGAATGAGTGTATAACCTGTTTACCACCGAATTTAATTATGGGCGTATGTCTGTAAAATAAAAAAAAAACTAACGAACATTTTTTTTAATCACTGAATCCGATTAACACAAAAGAATTTATAAATTGTATATAAATTGTATTGTTGTGTTTTGCTTTACGTTGTATTAAGTCCTTTACCCATATTTAATGCCAAGATACAGTGAGTTTTCAAGATTTTAATAAAAAAAAAGTTCTTATTTCACAGACGTATTGCTTTATAAAACCAAATCGTTTGAATGTTTGTTAGAAACCCTTTTTCTATTTAAAAAGAAAACCAACATTGTTAGAAAGAGTAGTATAATCTTTTTGTTGTTGTTATTAGAACATATGCCCACAACATATACTAACCATTTCACCCATAGCTAGTACCTCAAACAGGTATATCACTCTGGTAGGATGGATCTGATATAATTCATGCCCAAGGCAAAACTCCAAGAGAATTGGGAATCACATCTCTAGTTACAGTATCACTCGGGATTTCTATGTACTACCCTCAAAACAGAGAATGAAGCTATATTCCGCTATTCCATAGGTCAATTTAGTGGTTAACTAGTTACAATGTCATTTTTCTGCCTATGAGTTTTGTTGAAGTAAGGAGTTAATCTTAATATTCATGGTATATTTTGCAGCTGAATCGGCTTTATCATTTTCTGTTTTTGGGTAGTACATGAATTTCCCGAGGGGATACTGTAACTAGAGATGTGATCCAATTCTCTTTGGAGTTTTTCCCTTGGGCATGATTACTTATCAGATCCATTCCTACCCAGAGTGGATAATACCTGTGGAGGTACTAGCTATTGGGTGAAATGGTTAGTATATGTTGTGCATATGTCTAATAACAACAACAAAAAAGATTATTACTACTCTTCTAAACAATTCGATTGGGTTTTTCTTTTTTAATAGAAAAAGGTTTCTACAAAACTATTGCAAACGATTTGTTTATAAAGCATACGGTCTGTGAAATAAGAACTTTTTTTTTATTAAAAATCTTGAAAACTCACGGTATCTTTGGCATTAAATAATGGGTAAAGGATAATACACCGCTAAAGCAAAACAAACAAATACAAGTTAATATACAATTTATAACAATTTCTTTGTGTTAATCGGATTCAGTGATTAAAAATGTTCGTTATGTTTTTTTTAATTTACAGGACATACGCCCATAATTAAATTCGGTTGGTAAAACAAGGTTATTACACTCATTCAAGATGTTTGTAAAGTTTCTCAGGACAATTTCCGCCATTACTTTCATCGTTTCTTCCGATGAGATTTGAAAGAAAGTTGAAAGGAAAAAAACGCTGGAGACGAAGGCCATTAAAATAACGAAATGAAATGACGTTGCAAAATTCATAAAGAAAAAAGAATAAACATATTCCTCTCCCGTTTTAAATTTACGATTTTCTTGACAGAATTTGATTTATTACATTCAACCAGCCTCTGTGTTGGAAGTTATTAGGGAGTATCAAAAGTTTGGCAATTTTTTTGGCATATTCTAGTTTGTGGCTCGTTATTTATGTGGCCGAAGGATGTTCAAGGCGTGCAAGGTAGCCGTTGTGGTTGCTTGTATCGTGGTAGTTGATGCGCAGTGATAAGTTGTGCATTGTTTCACTCTGTGTGCGATTTGAAAGTCGGACAGATGAATGTGCAACGTTGTCTAATTCGGGAACTTATACTTTACGAGTTAAAACTGGGACAAACCTGGCACAGATCGGGGGTCGAGTGGCTCGGCAACTGGCTGGTTAAATAATGTTAACAGCTTTGATCCCAGGGGATTTACCCCTCCCCATTGCAACAGCTGCCCCCTTGATTTAAAGGTTTATTGCCCAGTGCCTGAGACGCCCCCCTCCTTGAGAGGGAATGGGACCAACGCATTTTTTGCACCTACCATCCCCATGAACTTCGGCTTGTGGGTGCGTCCCACATTAAAAAGATCTTGTGTCACACCCGCAACGTGAGGTGATGGTAAATACCTACATTATTTATGTCTTCATCTCTATCGAGTCGTGCTGACAGCATGGATTTCCACCCCCCCCCTCTCTCTCTCTCGTCTCTCTCTCTCTCTCTCTCTCTCTCTCACTCGTCCATATCGGTTATCGCGATCCTCACAGAATACATTCTCTGCACAGAACTGATCAATATAAGTTTTTGCTGGTCGGCCAATACTGGTGTGTCCATACGTAGATATCCACAAGAGAACGTCACTTATGAGTTTCTCCTTACTTCTCCAGCAGTGTCAAGCATGTGTTGTTCATCTTACTTGTGTGATAAGAGGCAGATGGCTTTTTGTAGTTCTCACCCTTGTGTAGTTCTCATCTAGATTTTCACGTCATTTTGTATCTATACTGTTAAGTTTGCTCAGGCAATAAAATATCATAGATTCATCGTGATTGTTCTTGTATTGTTTTTGTATAAAACGTTTCCTCTGCTACAAGTGACCGAATTATTTCAATCACTCATCTAATGTTAACAGGATTATGGTACCCAAATACGACAAACATACGAAGACAACCTTCAGACGTCGGTGGTGTAGACTTCCGTTACAGACCCACCCGAGTATTTCCATTAGGCGTTTTGAGAGATGACAAATAGAGTTCTTTGAAAATGTTATAAAAATGTCACAAGATTTTTAAAAGATGTTGCTAGAAAAACAAAAAAAACAAAAAACCAAAAGGAAAAAGCTGCTGACACAACCGAGGAAAAGGAAGGAATTTGGTGAAAGTGGTAAAAAATGAAGACCACCAACACCACACACACACACACACACACACACACATACATACATTTCCCCTGTGAATACACATGTCACACGCTCCTTCTCGCTTAGATTTCAGATTAGTTTTTGCGACCAAGAAAAAATCTCTTGCATATGTATTCTTAAAGTTATTTACAATTTTCTCACGATTCAGATTCTGAATTAAAAAAAAATATTTGACAGCATAATCATGAGCCACACTTTTAGCATAAAACATAGAACTTATTTTAAAAAATATTTATATTCAAAGAAACAACAAAATAAACAAAAGAATTATTGCGAATTTTAGGTTTATATAATTCTATGCATATTCTATCGGCTTCATTTTTTTTTCACTGTATATCTCAAATGAGCATTTTTTTATGTGTGTGTGTCATTCTCTTACTTCTCTCTCTTCTCTTTCTCTCCTCTTTCTCTCTGTCTCTGTCTCTCTCTTCTTATATATATATATACACACACACACACAACACAGGAGAGAGAGAGAGAGAGAGAGAGAGAGAGAGAGAGAGAGAGAGGAGGGGGGAGAGAAATATGAATAATAATAATCTCTCTCTTTCTCTCTCTCTCTCTTCTCACTCTCTCATATAGTCTTCTCTATATATCTTTATCTCTCTATCTCTCTCTCTATTATTATTTATTTTTCTATCTCTATATCTTTATACTCCCTCTGTCTCTTTCTCTCTCTCTCGCTCTCTCTCTCTCTCTCTCTCTCTATATATATATATATATATATATATATATATATATATATATTTCTCTTTTTATATATGTATATATATATATATATGTGTGTGTGTGTGTGTGAGTGTGAGTGTGTGTCCGTCCGCGCGCGCGTGTGTTGTGTGTGTGTGCTGTGTGTGTATGCATCTATCTTTATTTGTTATTCATCTATTTATTTTCACATATCCTTTCTAGCTATCAGACATATTCTGATATTTTTCTTAGATTCATTCCCCTGCGTTCAACTACTTTTTGTTTCTGTCATTCACAAACCATTGCTTCTGTTTTCATTATACCATTTATTCTTTATAATGATACGCATCTTGTATCCCAATTGCATTATATTAAACTCATTTCTTTCTTCTCTTAATCTCTCCAATGAGCATTTCTTCTTCGTTATTTTTTATGCCTTCGTCTCAGCGTTTCTTCTTTCAACTTCAATCTCTTGACTTCTGGTTTGTTTTCAAAACGCCACTTCTTTTTTTTTTCACTTGTTCTCTTTCATTCATATTTATTTTCTATAGTTCTTTCTAAAAGCAACCCCTTATTTCTCCTCGCTATTTTTCTTTTTTCTTTCCTTTAATGTCTACGCCCTTAATTATTTTTTTTCCTTTCATTCCCTCTCAGAATTTGTTTCCAAGATGAAACGACTGAGCAAACTGTTTTCTTAGATAAAAGTTCCAGACAATTATTAAGGTTGTGATCATCACAAAATAATTTCTAGGAGATTATGCTGTGCAATCGCTCGAAACCGAGTGAAACCGAATGATTCCGAATGGAACCGAATGGCTCCGCTTAAGATTTTAAATTCAATATTTATCTCGATTCCAGCGACTGTTCGAAACATAAATTAAAACCATTAAATGGTCAGACGCTTTAAGTGTATAAATATATACTTAAATTCATTAAGGATACATTATAAAAATAGAGGCGAGCTTGGGGTTATCATCGTAGAAAATGGAATCGGCGACTCCAGTTCCATTCCTGGACGAGGTTATTAGCGTTTTACTTCGTTATAATGTTCTTGGGAAAGACATGAAATCTACCTATAATATGGCAGATTGAGTTCTCTAACGGTAAAAAAACATTTCCGAGAAAGGGAAGCATCGTGCACGTGGTGGATGGGTTGGGTACATTTTAAAATACTAAACGTGGCGTAGTGCTAAAGAGCTCGACTTAACGTCGCTGTAAGTGAGTTTGAACTCCAGTTGCACTATTACTTCCACTTTCGGACCTGGGGAAGGTATGAACCTGCCACCAGCTCTAGGTTAAGTAGTACGACTACTGTTCTTCAACAAGGACGTCTTTGGCATTTAAAAATAAACACTAGTCATTAAACAAAGAAACCAAAGCGAACCAGTTTGGTTTAGTCTGGTTTCTTGAGTTTTACCCGGAGTTCGGACACTGACCACTAGTGTCAATGAGGAAATACACAACTATTAAACCACCAAACAGGCTCTTTGACTAAACGGGCACTAAGTTATCTACACTAGTGTTGTGAGGTTTTAAGGGGTCAAATAAGAACAAATTATGACGGGTAACAAATGTAGAAAATTGGATTAACAGAAAGTAGACAAATACAATAGAGAGATGTGGAAATTACGTCCGACGAACAGAGTTATTGGCATACTCGCATTGGCTTTACTGCTAAGCCACAATTATCCCTGTTATTTATAGTAACCTGTCGGCGCATTCCATTAGTCTTATAGGGTGTATCACCCTATAACAACTAGCAAGACAATTTTGTTAAACCGACGAACTCATAAGGTTCTTCTGTGGACATCTGCACATGGACACGACAGTGTGGACTGTCCAGCAAGGACCTACATCGATCAGTTCTGTGCAGATACTGATGCTGCATAGAAGACCTCCTAGGGTGATGGCCGATAGGGACATTTGGCAAGAAATAGTCATGGGTATCCGTGCTGCCAGCTCGACATGATGATGATGATGATGATGATGATGATGAGATCATCGCACTACATTTTAGAAGTATTTGACACATTTATATAAAGATAGAACATTTGAAAATATAAAAAAGGGTTTTGATGTACACTGTAATCTAACACTTATTTGAAAGAAAAAAGAAGAAAAAAAAAGATTCAATAATAAACGTTAAATGGTCTTTATCAATGATTATCTCCGTTCGTTTTTCGTCTGTCTGTTGTTCTGCATCAGGAAATCCGGACACAAAATCTAAAGGTCGACCTTTCACAAATTTGAACAGACATTTTAATTGTCAGGTAAACATTTGTCGCACAGATAAAGTTTTTAAAATATTTTATTCCTGGAGCAATGAAAAATCAACGGTGCTACTTTGGTATTTGATCTACGTACCAATGTGATTTACAAAAGTCAAATTTATTTTAGTATGTGATATAAATATATCATTTGTTATGCTAATTATGTAATATATATTGTATTATATTAATTTATATCTTAAATCTTTCATATCTTAATATGTGATATAAATATATAATTTGTTTATCATGGCTTGAATAAAACATTATTGTATAATTATAAAAATATTATATTTTTATACATTTATTATATGATATTATTCTATAAAAAAGTTATATAATAATTTTAAAATTTAATATATAATTATATAGAATATTATTATATTTTTTATACATTTTATTCGAAATAAAAAAATAAAATAAAATTATACAAATTGAAATTAATTTATGAAATTTTATTATAGGCCAATTAAATATACAGGGTGGGCCTGAAGGTTTCTTGTTGCCCCTACATATTTTTAGAGGCAAAATAATTACATAATATAATCCGAAAATTTTAGAAAATGACTTAATTTTTAAAGACTTTTTAGAAGTAGAATGATTACATAACTTATATATTATATCGTGGGGCGCGTGGTTTAATACCATCATAGGAAATGGATACGACGAGACGAGGTCAAATCCTGAACGGACGCTCTTTGCATTTTACATAGCACTAATACACTTGGGGAAAGTTATGTATCCAACTGTTCTCCCTCCAGCTATGGGTAAATAATAGTGCAGTCTAGAGTCTTCAATCTTGTTTAGGCAACCAGTCAAGGAGAAGGAAAACTCTGAATCCAAACTTGTTAAACACCGCTTTAAAAAATTACCTTGCGTCACATCTTACTCGTGCTGATGGGTTGATATATATATATATATATATATATATATATAATATATATATATATATATATATATATATATAAAAAATGGAAGTAGATGAAGAGAAAAATCTATGAGGTAAACAGAGTTAGAATTCCGATGGATCAAGATCGGGTTTGTTCTTTCAGTAATCCCTTCTTAGAAATGCGTGAAACGACTATTCTTCTCGTCATTAGTATGCCACAATAAGTGACCGACTTAGGGATTCATATAATGTCCGATTTTTTACCGACGGCAGCTGGTGGTTTTCAAGACCAGATAAGAAAAAAAGGCAGGAAGCCAGCCAGGGTCTTCATGATTAGCTTGTTGAACAAACCAATTGCTGTAGAGCAATAGTGACAACCTGTTCATACCAGGTGTTGTCATGTGCATCGTTATTTGGACCGATCCCGTGGGTATTGAAGTAATTGAGTCGACCATGACAAGTGAATTCGATATTTATTAATACAAGTTGTATTCAAAATATCGACTGGTTTCATAATCTTCTTTCAAATCTACACAAGTTTATATGTCTTTTTTTCCAGCGTATTATATATTCTAAGTAATCAATGATAATTATTTATAAACAACTAGAAGCGGCTACATGGCCTCGCCTGGGTAGCAGTGGATTTTTTTTAAAAAGTAGGTTCGCAGATCCATTATGTTGAATCGCGAGTTGGATCCTCACAGGATGCCCCATTAAAATCCCTACGTAAAAAAGACCTTGCGTCGATCCAGCTACTCTGAAAATAAAAACTACTATTCAAAATATTAAATGCAAAAAAAAAAAAATACCATGTTGTTATCATTTATGTTTCATTTTTAATCATCTTTACGAAATATAACTCAAATCTTCATTATTTTTGCTCAAAAAACAAGATCTGGTGATAGTGAATATGTATGTATATTTACTTTGTCGTTAATTGTTTTATTTTTGTAGTTTCCTCCGAACATACATACACACAAACTGCCGTTTATATATATATATATATATATATATATATTATAAAATGGGTACAAGAGATAACCTACTCCAGTTTCACCATAAGGATCTTCAGGGTTAAATCCACTGAATTAATCGAGACACCGATTAATAGCAGTCGTGTGAAATCGACTGCTATTAATCGGTGTCTCGATTAATTCAGTAGATTTAACCCTGAAGATCCTTATGGTGAAACTCGAGTAGGTTATCTCTTGTACCCATTTTATAATAAATTTGCTCTACTTAGTATTGAGCACTTTGTATTTGTTATATCGCTGACTTACCCCCCCTGAATTCCACATTTACTAACCATCGTGACCAAATTCACCGGTAAGTCACCTTTTCCTTGCTGGAGCGGAGCGCAACACTTACTGTCAGCTCCCAGATGCTGTACCACACAGATAAGATTACCCAAGCTGTGCTACTCATGCGCTGAATTGGCGAGAACCGGTATCGAACCTGAATTTTTCCCATTCCCTGGTGGATGCTCAACTGACTGAACTAAACTGGCCCCAGTTTCAATTAACATTACTAAATACAAACAACGTGCACAATTATATGGTATCAAGTATACCTACCTAATACTAATAACATATACAATTATGTGGTTTCAAGTAACTATTCCTATTTAGTAGTTTTTGCACGCAGTTGTATAGTTTCAAGTATTCCTATCTAATACTGATAATCTATTTGAACTAACATGTTCTATCACTCCTAGCCAGAGTGGATCTGGGAGTAATATCAACGAAGAGGAGACTCCACACTCCCCAGAGTTCCAGAACTTGAGCCTCACCATCGGATGCAATTCAGAATCATATCTACGATACCCCTTTTTGAAGGAGTTTTATCCCTCTGTAGAGGATACAGTCAGCGTATTCTGAGACACGCTGATTGTGGAGACATGGTTTAATCGTGTAGACAATTACACCTGGAGTGAGTTCGAATCTCACTTGTCGCAAGTTTTGTAACGATAGTAGAAAGAACAGAGATGCTAAATTAGTCCGTAAATGAGATTATTTAGTTCTGCAAGTGTCCATTTTTTGTTTTATCAAAAGTTGAAGCGTTGTTGGTAGATTGTGACGTCATCGTTTGACCCAGTTCTCCTGCATAAAATGTCATGACGAATCGAGTTCACCAATTATCTTTTCGTTTGTATTGTCGTTCCCAGTTTTTATTTTTTTTATTTTATTGAAGCTGGTTTCAAAGTTGGTGGGAAAAGCGAATGGGTTTTCATCCCATTGTTAACCCGCTTACTGAAGATTTTAAATACAGGACCCCCTCCCGAGACGATGCAGCTGGAGGGGGCGTAATTTCACGAACGGTTGACTGACTGGGTCGGTTTCACTCTCGTAGGATTGAAAGAAGTGTCTTTATCGGAGTGATGTATTCCCAAGGTGAACTTCTTTTTTTTTCTTTTTTCAGACAAGTAATAATTTCCGTAAGAATCGAACTCTAATAGCAATAGTCTACAAGATTAGTTTTTTAACCGTTACACTACAGACTGATGACAAAAACTCAGAAAGGGCTACAATTTAAAAATAAATGTATAGAAAACAGCAAAACCAATATATATATATATATATATATATATATATATATATAAACAATTTTCGAATTGTGAAAATACTACGTCTTTATTGGTTTTATTTTTTCTATACATTTATTTTTAAATTATATATTATATATATATATATATATATATATATATATATATATATATATATATATACCAACCCCTCTGTACGAGTAGGGTGTTACACAAGATCAATTTCTCAAGTGGAGTTTAACAGTTTTGAATTCAGAGTTTTCCTTCTCCTAGACTGGTTGCCTAACCAAGGTTAAAGAATCCAGTATGCCCTACTATTTACCCATAGTTGGATTCATACTTTTTCCAAGGTATTAGTGCTATATGAGATGCGAACCACCCCATCCAAGATTTGAACTCGATTTGTCGTGTTCATTTCATATGACGATAACCATTATACTACTCAAATTGATTTTATAATTAACTCAATGGAGGCGCTCGTCGTGTAATGGTTATCGTCATAGGAAATGGACACGGCGAGACGAGTTCAAATCCTAGTGCTAATATAATTGAGAAAGGTATGAATCCAACTATCCCCCTCCCCCCAGTTATGGTAAATAGTGCAGGCTTGGTATGGCAATCGGTCTAGGAGAAAGAAAAGTCTGAATTCAAACTTTAACAAGTTAAAAATTGACAGTGGGTTACATCCTGCTTGTGCCGAGGAGTTGGTAAATACATATATTTAACACATGGGAAATATTTTGTGTGCGATTATTAAACAAGTTATTCAATCTTAAAAATGATCTTGAAAAATTTCTATGTAAACGCCAGTGTCCATAGCTTTGTAATTAACTAAACATATCACGCAATTTGCTAAATATCTGAATAAAATTTCGGTATTTATTTAAAAAATGACATTTTGTAAGAACAATTCTTGGAAATATTTTTAGCGAGTCAACATTCCATATTAAATTGGATTAAATTTTATCTTTCTAGCACTAAACATATTTCTATTTCTATAAGTCTTCGAAAAGATTAAATCAGTTAAAGTGATATTTGAAACTTCAACGGTAGATATAAAAAGAAAATGTGTCTGTGCGCCTCGTGTGGTGTAATGGCTAGCAAACTAGGCTATTAATAGTGAGTTAGAGGCTCCATATATGCGACCTTGTGTCACAACCAAGTAAAGCTTAGTAAATAACTAATGGCTAGCCAGCTCAACTGGCAAACCATTAGTGAGGTCGAGTCTCACTGGTGATCTCATACTTCCGGTCCTGAGCCAAGAGCGTCCCATCGTGTTATGATGGTTAACAAACTAGTCTCGCAGATCCCTTACTACTGAATAGCGAGTTCGATCCTCGCTGGATGCACCATACTTGCCACATTGGGTCACATCCTACCCGTGGCGAATGGGTTGGGTAAATACCTACTTCCAGCCTTGTGCTATATCAGACCTTAGTAAATAACCATAGAAAATATATTCCGAAAAAAAAACTTTTTAAATCATTTAAAAATTCATCATCATCATTATCATCATCATCATCATCATCATCATCATTATTATTATTCACCTCTGAAATGTTAGTAGTAAATTACGGTTTTGATAAACGAAAAAGGAAATCCAAGGACATTTTTTAAGATTAATAGATTTTAAAACAATATATGTATAGAAAATTACAGTGGATACAAGATCAATAAGAAATAAAAACTCTTTCTCTTGCGTATAAACCCCCACGTTCTCCAAGCTATGGGTTAACTAATACCACTGCTGTACTTCGACAAGAATAGCTTTGGCATTAAACAACCTACGAAGATTTATATGCCATTAAACCAAAGAACCCTCTTTCTCTAGGACACATTTGACGCGTTTTATCATACAACTTTTAACGCACATAGAAAACTTTTTTTTTTCACTTTTGGTCATTCATACTTTAATTTTTCCATGAGACGATAGTAAATTTCAAAACCCGGTGGCATAATCGAATTTGGATGACATAACGAAAAACTAGCCAAGAAAACTCTTCAAAATTATTTTTATGACTATGTTATTCTTTTCAACGTAAAACCAAAATCTAAATATCAAAGATAATATTTAAATTACCGCAATACATTTTATTATGTGTGGAGGTTACTAGTCGTTTATTATCGTGTCGCTCCAAAAGATTAAACAAATGTTTGTCTCGTTCATTGAAGTTTAGAGCCCAATCTATGGGTCAAACGATTCAAAAATTGCTAAACGCAGTGTAAAATTTTTGTTTGTTTGTTTTGTTTTACGGCATATTAACCTCACTGGGTCATTTAATACCGGCAAAGTTTTGAAATGAATTCATTCTTAATAGATATTCAATTTTTTTATAAACACATTTTTCTATTTAACCCATAGATGGGACCCTGACAGGCTCTATCACTCCGGGTCAGAGTGGACCAGGGAGCAATGGTGATGAAGGGGTGCTCCACATTCCCCAGACCTCCAGAAATGGAACCTCACCATCAAATAGAGTTTAACGTCATACCCAGTACATGAAGACCCTCAGTCACCGCCTTCTAGCACCCATATGATAAAAATGGTTAGGGCTTGCCATAAAGGCAATAGGGTTGGGACAATCATATAGATGCAAGGACTTGGCATGGCCAGCCGATTGATCGGAGGGGCCTCTCTGACCGACCGTCTAGCCTAAGTAAGGGTCTAAGTGGAGTGTTGCAGGTCATGGACTGCTCATCCACCAAGACTCCGTCCTTAAGCATCACGGGTCGCCACCCAAGGCCAACAGGTGGCCCCATTTAGGGGAGTCTTACCCCTCTGTAGAGGTGCAGTCGGTGTATTCTAACGCCTCAACCGACAGGGTGCTAAACGCAATATAAAAAGTTGCGTTTGGGATTTTTTTTAAATCACAAAAATGAAAATGATTGTTATCAATGAACAATTGTCCCCATGTTCAGACAGAATTAGTTTTTTTAATCTAGGATACAAATATACTTATTCATGGAATACAGGTTTTTGGCTCACATCAGAAACCGTTATTTTAATGCAAACAATATGAAAGATCTATTTGAAAATATCAACATGGAGGATATTCTGTCCTTTTTTAGGGAAATAAAATTATACCATAGAATATAGACATGTACTTAATCAATACCATACAACATGATCCCCAATGCTCGCAACTGGGGTGCCTGTTGGTGACTTGATCCCTTTTTCCTATCAAAATTTTCTATCATTATTCAAGTTTTGATTTATTTGTTAAATAAATCTTATCTATGATATCACATAAACAGCTAAACATGTAACTTGATATTTCTGGCTCTTTTAGATCACACTGTCACAAGAGCTGAGGAATTATACAACAACAATCTTTAAAAAAAAACAAAGTCTATTCAATTGTTATTCAAAGATTTTGTTAACAAACGACAAAGAAGAAATGAAACTTTTTTTTTACTCGTTGCTGGGATTACAAGATTTAGATTAATCTTTATCCTGACAAATATGCAAAGTGTGGCACAAGGCTAGAATTATTGGGTACTCAGTGATAATGTAAAAGTCGTCGGGGCGGCCTAAAGTCGGTATCAGCCAATCAGCGAGGGAGTCTATCCCCCTTTCACTTGCGCTAGACCAAGGAGATTATTTTAGCGTCTGAGGTGGAGCGCAACACCTACCATCAGCTCCTTACTTTACCGCACATATCCCTGTACTACTCATGCGCTGAGTTGGCGAGGACCGGTATCGAACTAGGAACCTTGTGGTTTCTACCCGAACGCTCTAACGACTGGGTGATAATGTAAAACCCTTTAACATTTAGTATTATTTGTATTATTCAGACTATTGTCCTCATCTTCATTGTTATCTGTACAACATTTCGGCCAATGTGCCCTCCGGTCTTCCTCAGGTATTTCTTGTCGTAATCGGGAACCTTCTTGTCGTAATCGGGAGCCATCACGGAACTTTGAACCTAACCCTTTATTCAGTCCACGGGGGTATCCTGTTCTCATTCCGCTAACCATAGCTGAGGTACAGGGGTTAAGCTTGTGTTAATTATTATTCTATGTTAGTGCTGCCCCTGACCAGGATTGAACCTAACATTTATCCTGCCAAACATGCAAACAGTAATGCGGTTTATAGTATAGGAGAAATTGAAACAAATTTACTGTTGAAGAATTTTCTGAATTCTATTATACCTTTTTCAATTGGCTAATGTATACTCAGAAACGAAGATTCTGCAACTTCTGTAATTGTTTTTTTTTTAATTCTATTCCTAAACTTTCTACATGAAATCATTTTTTTTTCTTTTTCAATTTTTATTAACAGATATTAGGTTTTGTTCTGGAAATAAATAAAACTAGCGTAGCTTTCAAAGCATACAGGACAGAAAATACTTAATAAAATTAGGGATAAATCTATGAATGAAAAAGTTTACATCTTCAGAAAATCGTATTCCAAATAAGGAACAGTAGTAAGAAAAAAGCTAAGTGAGCGTGTGTGTGTGTGTGTGTGTGTGTGTGTGTGTGTGAGAGAGAAGAGAGAGAGAGAGAGAGAGAGAGAGAGAGAGAGAGAGAGAGAGAGAGAGAGAGAGAGAGAGAGAGGGTGGGTGGGGGTGGAGGATATGTTGTAATAGTAAAGACATCAACTTCAGAAAATCATGTTCCATATAAGGAACAGAGGTTTGGAAAAAGTAAACAGCTTCGAAGGATTATGTTCTATTTTCAGATTAAAAGTACATATCTTCGTTTCCATAGGGCAAATTATAAAGTTTCGTGAGATTTTCATTTCTTTACGATATAACATCGAATTTCCCAGGCAGTGTATCAAATTGAACCGAAACCGTCAGGGGAAACAGGAGGAATCTTTTTACAGACATGGTAAATTTTAAAAGTGCGTAAAAACAACATACTGCTTCTTCGAGGAATAAAAAAAAGAATCGGGGTGCGGAGAAAAGTTTGTAAATGTGATTTTTTTTTCATTCACATGTTAATATTTAATATTTACTTACCTTTAGAACAAATCAGTAAAGGAAACGGATGATCCAACGATTTTTTTTTATATATATACAACGCTTATTGCAGACTGTGCCGACCCACTAAGATTCTTGGGCTGTGTGAAAATTTATGTAAGCTGTGCGTCCTAACTCAGCAAAATGAAACATAAGTGTCGTGTAGGTTTATTGAGAATTGAAAAAATTGTCTTCTCAAAAATGTCAGCTGACAGAGGAGAGGGGAGATGGAGGGGGGGAGAGAAATTTCAAGTGAAATGGAAATTATGCAAGAATAAAGAGAGGGGGGAGGGAGAGGGAGAGAACAATAGTAAAGAAAGAGAAAAAAAATAACAATAAGGAAAGAGAAAAAAACAAAAAAGAGGGCGTGAATTCTCACAGGATGCCCCGAAAGATAAACTTATTGAAAACTCAATCATGTCAAGCTGTGCTCCATCAGTTGTTCATAAATAGTGTCTTTTGTATGAATAGTTATGGTGTTTACGCTCGTCTGGCACAAGGATCAAATAGTGAGCGATAATTGAGGACAAACTTATTACCAATTGTCTGTGAGATTATCTTGCTGATCATTACTACTCAACAGGCAAACATAAATATGAACTTACCTTAGTCTGGCACAGGGCCAAAATAGTGGTGTTCCTCAGTGAGACTCAATTCCATTCCACTAGCACGCTAACCGTTACTCCATAGCTGTTGACCTGTATGTAAAAGAAAATAATATATATATATATGAAGAAAGGAAGTGAATCCGACGGTATGAAGTATATTAGGAAAAATGAAATAACACAGGTTTAAATGGGTTAAGTAGCGTTATTAGATACTGCAGCGTCGGCCAATAAACTCGCCACTTAACCCATTTAAATCTGTGTTATTTCATTTTTCCTAATATACTTCATATATATATATATATATATATATATATATATATATATATATATATATATATATATATATATGAAGGCGTGCGTGATCATAAGTTAATAAAATCTGAAGATATTTAGATGTGATATTTAAATGAGAAATAATCTTTAAAAAAATGATAAAATGCTATTTACCAAAATAACGGCACCACTTGACCTTATTAATCCCCTAAAATGTGTCACATATGGTTCCCCTTTTTTATTTGAGAGCAAAGTCGCCTATGTTCTTTAGAGAAACGACAAAAATATTTGAATTCTTCATTATTAAGAACACCCATCATCAAACACGCTGCCGCCGAGTAAATATTTTTGGATATATATATATATATATATATATATATATATATATATATACATATATGAAGGCGTACGTGATCATAAGTTAATAAAATCTTAAAAGATATTTAGATGTGATATTTAGATGAGAAATAAAGAAAAAAAACTACGGAACTGAAAAGCAAGATGCGTAATGTATTTTGTATTAAATATATTGTAGGTACCATCAAAACGGGCGTCGATTTTCACTTTAAAAACGAATTAGAATTAATTAAATCTATTATTTAAGGTCAAAGTTTTGTTTAAGTCGAAAGGTAGTAGCATAATGAGCATCAGTAAAAAATGAAAAACAAAGAAAAAAAGAAAAATATCACATATGTTTACATTATATATTTTAAACAATTAAATTCGTCCCAAGAAGGACTAAGGGAATATTCATGGACACACTCAAAACAAACCCTTTTATCAACATTCTAAAACACTTTTAAAAGTTCCTTCTTAGAAATCAATAACAAAAACATTAAATGAACAGAAAAATTACTAACTTGTTGATATTCATTTAAATGTAATATAATTTTTTCGTTCCAAACACGCAGTCCGCAAAACTTGTTTACCTTTAGTCTAAAGGAAAACAAGTCTAGCGTGATATGAGCAGCAATCTATATACCTAATTAATATATAAAATTTATCAAAAATATAAATCATTTAATTTCAAGTTTTAAAATTCATATTTTTAGATTCTAAAAACAAATATTATTTAATAACAAGCCTACTTTAGTATGGTTATCTAATAGTTTTTGGAGAAAACTCAATTGAAAAGTTAGAACCCCCCTTTTAAACAGAACAAATATCGATGTATAATTTTTTCACTGATAATGTAAAATGAAATTATATTTCATATACAACAGAGTAAAAAAAAATCTAAAAATTTTTTTTTTACATTTAATTTACTGATTTTTGGTACTTATTTCCTACCAATATCGCTTGTTCTTCCTTCTCATGCGATTCTTTCACATAAACATCTTTTAATTGTGACTAACCACTAAACTAGGTCAAAGTTAATACAAACATACATACATAAATACAGGTCTAATAGACCGAAACATTATAACGTCGACATCACTACCTACAATTAAACATCCATCTTGTACAACATCCCGTGTTTGTCTACATAAATACATAAGACACGTCTCTGAAAACTATTCCGTCTTTCTCATCACCACCGGAGTCCGACCTGAATATGACCTTTGACTCATACGTGGAACTACCAACTCTTAAAGTGCCACGTCATCGAACTTTTCCCGCTTGTTTTGAATTTTGTCAGTCTTTGCATTTTTTCAACCAGTCAAGACGTATCTCCCCAGCTTTCTTGGAAAACCCACATCTTTAATTTTTTTTATTTATATATTTATAATTTTTTTTACCTAAGGTTAGTTTGAAAGACATTGAACTATTATCTGAGATTAACCACGAAAGACACTGAACCCTTTTCCATCTTCTTGTTATTTTCTACTCCTTATATATTACATTTATGTACGTATTTGACAACAATACATAATATTTATTACATTATTGTCTTCAATTTTGCTTTTGTTATTTTATTTCATTGTTTTATGTTCTTTTGCTAACCGATTGGTTAAAACTACTGACCAACCCCTTCGCAGAATATCGCTCATTTAATTCTTTTTTCTATTCACACCTTTGGTCTTTTGTCTTTTTATTTATACTGTAATTATTTCCACTTTTATATAACTCCAACGATATTTTGCGCCTCAAAAATAAGGGGGTTCAAAGTTAAGTGATCTGGAAAAAAATCAGAAAATTTAAAAATAAAATAACTAATGCATTATAAAATTCATTCATTGATAAATCAACGCTAAAAATGTTCATTAAAATCGAATAATTCCCTGATTTTTGGTAATTTTATTTCAATCAGGGGAGTTAAATTGATTTTCTAAAATACATCTATGAAGTCAAAATTGTTGGTATCTAATTTATAGGAAATTTTTAATTTTTAGTGCGCCTTATACATTGAAAATAAATAATGCTATATTTACGTAACTCCATGTGAACAATTCTTCTGTGAATGCGTCAAAAAGTACAAACAAACAATTTTGAAGTTAAAAGCAGGGCTGTGGAATCGGAACTCAGACTCTGATTCCTCTATTTTTGCACCCCGACTCCAACTCCTACTCCTCTTTATGTAATTAAGTGATTATGGCTCACAAATCTCATAGAGCCTATGTATGCTCTCTTAACTTGAGTAGGCCTATATCACTATAACTAGTTTATATCAAAGAATCAAATATTGTGGCTTTTATATCATACCTATTCATTCTTTAATTTCATTCTCACAGAATTCGAAACAAAATAAATTCAACTGGAGTCAAAGTCGATATAGTTTTACCGACTCCGGCTTCGTTTCTAGTGACCCCTTAATTGCTTCTGACTCTATGAATCCAACCCCACAACTCCGACTCCTCCCTGGTTATAAGTCCAGTTAAACATTAGAAACAATTGTGAAATCTAATATTGATTTTATTTTATTTGTCTATCAAAGTTTAGTTGAGTTTGCCTCCAAACAGCCAAAGTTATTAATACATTTAAAATCCTGTAACGTGTGTTATATATCAATAAGCAATTAAGGTTGTGTGGATTACATCCCTTACTTGCCACTGGGGCTGATAAAGATCCTCAGAGGTATAGTTCGGGCCAGAAAAGTATAGACAAATGTCGAAGCGTTAGTCCGCGTGTTGCTTCGTAAGCGATTGTCCTTATAAGACAAAGTGGATGCATTCGCCACCTACATTTTCCCCCTAATTATTTACCGGTTGTCTTTACTTCCTCTGATTGCTGCACGCTTAATGACACTATCATGCCCCCCCCTTTTGTTCTTCTGGAAGAGATTGCAGACAGATTTGCACTCAGCGGCCTTGTAATAGAGACTGAGATGCCAGACGTAGCAAGTCACAGATTTGCTAAGAGGCTGACATTCCTAAGTCAATCGTTGACAGAGGAGGTAGCGTGAGCTTAAAAGGTCAGGACCGCCTTCTCTTATCTGTGATGCTCCCCTGGGGTTGAGCATCGATGTAGGCCTAAGGGAGAAGCACGGTTCCTCACCGAGCGTGGAAAAGCCTTTCATAAGCTACCTAGGTCCAGCGACCTTTCTCGGTCTCGAAAGTTAGTGGATGGTTCTCGGGAGTTAATGGATGATTCCGCTTCCGATCCACTCAGGAAACTGGTCATTGGAGATCCGCTCTCAATGTACTTGAGCAGCAGGTACTCGGTTTCTCCATGACTCCCTCACTTGGCGGCTTACTCGGAATGCGTCACCCCTTGCTAGCATAGCTTTCAAAGCGTGCATGGCAGAAATGTACAATTGTCCCCGCTGCAACAATGGTTTTGAGAAAACACCTGAGCACGCCTTCTTCTTTGGGACAATGTTAATGAGGTCACGCCTCGCATCGATCCAAAACAATTCATGCCATTCGACGTGGGAACGTCGTTCACAAAGTCGGCCCTAGACAAATGAGATATGCAGAGTACAGTCAGTCGGTATACAAGGGAGAGACGTAGAGTGTTCCCGTGATACTAGCCGTTTGATCTGGACGACGTGATACTAGGAATTGTATGACGATGGGTCTTTTTCTTGTCAGCTTAGAGCTAAGTTCAGATGCAACAAAAAAGGCTGGGTTGCATAACATTTAACAGAAAGTGTATGTATGTAGCAAGTTTGTGTGTGAGAATGGAGGCTAGATTAGAGTCTACCTTACCTCTATTTATAAATAGCAACTATGGTCCAGCTTCTGTACAGCCCCCCGTCTAGTTAGATAAAACAAGTCTATAAAACGCAAAGAAAAACAGTTAGGTTCTCCTTAGTTAGGTGATTGAATGAGCATTCTGAACATCAGTTTTTTTAGTGTATTAATTCGAAAGTAACATAATAGCGCGACTGGAGTTCGAACTCTCTTACTACAATATTGCAATCCAGCAGGTTAGCTACTTCATGATAAATTGTTTTATATATTATATATATATATATATATATATATATATATATATATATATATATATATATATATTCAATAAATGAAGGAACGATTTTTAATTTGCTTCATTACAATAATTAATTTCAACCGCATTACTGCAGCATTTTCATGACTTTTCTCATACCTGAAGATGCTGTAGTAAAGCGGTTGAAATAAATTATTGTAACGAAGCAAATTTAAAGTTTTTCCTTCATTTATTGAGTATATATATATATATATATATATATATATATATATATATATATATATATATAGTCTGAAGATCGCATAGGCAAGGGACAGTCAGTAACCAGATGTTTCCTAGCTCCACCCCTCCTACCCTTCCAAAATAAGACAACCCTCCTAAATTGATAGATTTAAACCATTGTTTCTTGGGAGGTTTTTCAGTAATATCTATGACTTTGATCATACCTGATGATGCTGCAGTAATGCGGTTGAAATAAATTATTGTAATGAAGCAAATTTAGAGTGTTTTCCTTTATTTATTGAGTACTTTTCTCTGTCCGTCCACTCACTGGCATTTGGCACATTGAGCTCTCACTACGGTTTAACTGCATCACTTCTGTTAAACCACACATGGAAAGATCCTAACAGGGTATATATATATATATATATATATATATATATATATATATATGTTCAGACACATATCAATCTTGAGGGATCTTGAAACCCCAAACAACGAACTGGTATCGTGTCAAAGAACTCCTGATATGGAGCGGACATCGTGACCCTTGCGGAAGTCTGCTTTAGCGATGAGGACCAATTGTCAGAATTTGGGGCTGGTATACTTTCTCTTGGAAAAGCAGGCCGATGGTAGCTGTAAGGATTTGAGGTAAGTCAACTCGAACACCCCATCCTGAAGCGGCCTCTACATAAGCGGAACATGACGGATGGCATGTACACATTTCATACAGTAAAGACTGACCATATATGTGACCTGTGTGACAGGGCCTGCCTGTCAAGGGCTGGGCTTCTCAGTCACGTATGGTCGCAGGCGAGAGGAAGGGGTCAAATGTGATAGGAAATATTTAAAAAAAATCAAAGTTGGGCCCTCTGCATGCTCACAACCGAATCACTTGTAGAAATGGCTTTCTTCTGCGAAGGAGTGGCAATCACCATATCACCATATATATATATATATATATATATATATATATTGGTATTCTTCATAAGGACCAGCATGTGCTCTGGGGAGTGTGGAGTACCCTTCATCACTATTATTCCCAGGTACCTGTTAGGTATTCTTTAGATATGGGTTGAATAGAAAAATGAGTTTAAAAAATGTGTTAAAAAAAATTAGAATACCCATCAAGAATGTATAAAACAAAACGTCTTCGGCATAAAATAACCCAACATGTGTTGACATGCCGTAAAATCTAATCAATCAATCAACCAACCAACCAATCAGCCAACACACGAAAACCAACTTTCAGTAATCGATACGCAAAAGCACCCGCCACAAGGTTTTCATAGTTTATGGTGTGGATTATGTGCTTTCTGGTTACTTGGTGTTATTGATTTCTAATATTGTTTTATTTTCAAACGTATTAAAAGTGATCCTATGTATAATTTTATGTAGAAATCAATAAATATAGAATAAAGATGAATGCAATCTTTTTATACTAGTGGACCTATGGGACCTGTGGATATAACATGGTATGATAATCTAATTATTACAACGTTTGATATGTGCACTTAAGAACTATAGCAAATAGTTCAATATGTAAAAAATATTAGAACCTTGATTTAACTCTCTCACTCTTTTTTTTCTTTCTTTCCTTCTTTTCATCTTTTCATTATGTTCGATTGAAATATATTAACGTTATCGCTTCAACGCGCTCACCCCTCTCTTTCTTTCTTTCTTATTATATTTTTCTGTGTAGCGTTCCCTTTTCCCCGTTTATTTCTTTATAATAAAACCGGAATGGTCCATTATTTAGCTGAGGTGACAACACTCATGAGAAATAAGAATTCGGTAGATAAGCAACAGCAGATAATCAGGATTTATTTTTTCGCATTTCATATTGGATGATTAGGACGGTCTCATTTTCAACCAGAGGGTGCTGCAAGATGATAACTACCGGAAGAACAAGAGCATTAATATATACATGTATTCTAATCATTTTCTAATTTGATATAATATTTCATTACATTTTACCTCCTATCGATGTCACTTCTTTCCTATCACACAAACTATTCAAGTAAGACGAATAAGACACTCCTGTAGAAATAAGGACGAACTTATAAGTGACGTTCTCCCGTGAATACCTACACATGGACACAACACTGTAAGCCAATCAGCAAAAACATACATCAATGTACGGATACTAGGTGCGATGCAGAAGACCTGCCAGGAGCAATAACCGATAGGGATGGGTGGAGAGAGAGAGAGAGAGAGAGAGAGAGAGAGAGAGAGAGAGAGAGAGAGAGAGAGAGAGATGGGAATCTGTTCTGTCAGTACAACATTAATGATGATGATGATGATGATGATGACATTAAGACTTAAATACTTGCACCCGGTGAATATTTTGCTAGCTTTTTGAAAATTATTGATCGGTGAAACTAACTATGTTGTCGATCACCCTGTCGACTGGTGTTGTAGAATACGCCGACTACACTTCTGCAGAGGAATAAAAAAACACAATGGAGCCACCTGTTGATGCCTAAGTACAGAATACTGTGACTGAGCAGTCGGACATGCAATTCTACTGTGGCTTTACTTAAGCTAGATGGGCGGTCGGAGAGGCCTCCTTCGATCAATCAGCTGATCACATCAATCCCTAGCACCTATATATATATATATATATATATATTTACCGACCCCTCCGCATGAGCAGGATGTGACATAAGGTCAATTTCTTAAGCGGAGTTTAACAGGTCTGAATTCAGAGGTTTCCTTCTTCTAAACTGGTTACCTAGCCATGGTTAAAGAGCACAGTCTGTCCTGCTATATTGGATTCATACCTTTCCCAAGGGTATTAGCGCCATGTGAAATGCAAACAGCTTCGTCCAGGAATTGAACTCTGGTCGACGAGTCCATTTCCTACGACCCTAACCATTAGACCACTCGCCTCCATATAGCCCTAACACCTATATGCTTGTCCTGACCCTATTGTCTTTATGACAAACCCCCAATTCTTTTTATCATGTATGTGCTAGAAGGCGGTGGCTGATGTTCTTAGTGTCCTGTGTATGACGTTAAACTGAAACTAATAGTGAAGTTCAAATTTTGGAGCTCTGCAAGTGTGCAGTGTCCCTTCATCACCATAACTCCCAGGTCCAGTTCGACTCTGAGTGGTAGTACCTGTTAGAAATAAATAGTTGAATAGAAAAAATGAGTTTGAAAAAAAAAACTGAGTTAAATGAATAAAGCAAAACATCTTTGGCATAAAATAGCCCAACAAGGATTGACATGCCGTAAAATCCAACCAAGCAACCATCAAAAGATTGTCGATGACTTTTGGAAAGTTTCGGTTTATCAATTAATTCTCATAAAGTTCTCGACAATTTGATTTCTTTATCGATATTCATTTGCATATTCAAAAACTAACGTTATTTCAAGTACGAGAGTAATCCTAAATGTAAGGTCTCCAAATATTTAGAAATCACAGAAACGTTTACTGTCAATGATGTTTACATCATTTTAAAGTTTGAGCATGTATCGATTTTTCTATATAATCGGTCGATGCATTTTTGTAAGCGCCGAGGCAGTTTTTGTATGCTTATGTCATACCTGCTCGCCACCATGTTGTTGAGGAAGCGTTGAACCTCGTCATCGCTGGAAACTCCCAACATTCACTTGCGGACGGTTTTGACATCCATGCACGACGCACTATACAATTCCGTTAATTGGCGATGTATTTCAATGGGTCAACTTTACACCCCATCGGGAGCTTCATTAGAAACGACTGTCAAGCCAAGTCTAAACAAGACGTTGCAGCAAGACGGGTGCAGGAGTTGGTGCAGACATATGCACAACAAACACAACAGTGTTGCCAATAGCTACACGAACCGTATCCTTGCATCCACAGCGATTTGAAAACTTTACTTTTGGAATTATCCTCGTAAATTAAATTAAATTGTTTTTTTGTTTTTTTTAACTCGTAGAGCAAATACGTATGTGCTGCTTTAGTATCATTTATATTCTCAATCTGTTCAACACACTTCATATGTTTTTTTTATAAATTTAAAATTTGTACTCAATTCCTTCTCCCTTTTTCTGAACACCGCTCAAAAATTGTGTTCCCGTCGAAAAAAGACAATTCTATCAACTAAATTTTGTCGAGACATTTGAATGATATATAATTAGAGATTAAATATTATGGTGTTAATATTCCGTAACTGCAGTTTCATGCATATTTGTAATCTTCAGACGCTCAAAAATGTTACATATAAAAAAAAACGGTGGCTTGTTCAGCGTTTATATATTATATATATATATATATATATATATATATATATATATATATATATATCCAACCTCTCCTTAGGAGAAGGGTGTAACACAAGGTCAATTTTTTTAGCAGAGTTTAACAGGTTTGAACTTAGAATCTTCCTTGTAGATCACTTGCCTAACCAAGGTTAAAAATTCTAGTCTGCCCTACTATTTACCCACAGCTGCTGGGAGAATAGTTGGTTACATATCTTTCCCAAAGGCATCAACGTTATGTGACACATACACACACACACACACACACACATACACATATATATATATATATATATGTGTGTGTGTGTGTGTGTGTGTGTGTAGTTCCCATCGAAAAAACACATTTCTATCAACCAAATGTTTAGCTAATATACATTGTGTTTAAGAAAAATTGATATAATTTCGTTATCTATAATGTAACCCATTCTATTTCTATTGATTTCAAATATATCATCAGGAATTGACAATTTGGGCCTAGCGAGGAAAGTGCATCTCTCTCACTCAGTGAAAATATTGGATGTGATTTTTATTTAGTATTTTTATCACTGTCCACAAGATTTCATTTTCATTTATATGGGGATCCATGAGATAGACCCTGAAATAGAAACGGATCCCGATTCCAAAAAGTTTGAAAAACCTGTTTTACATTTTGCGAATCTGCTGTTGGTAATTTTTTTCCAATGTTTCTGTTTATAAATATTTACCAACACCTCCGCACAAGTAGGATGTGACACGTTAGTTTTTCTCTTCAGCTATATAGATACCATTGACTATAACAGAAAAGGCGATTAAAAATTAAAGAGATTTGTTTCTACACTTGCTGTTAAAATTTGAGATCATTTAAACGAGATTTGTTCAAGTTATTGGATTACGAAATGATATTAATTTTCCTGAAAAAAAATCCGTCTCAAAAGCTTTTTGAAAAACCTAGTGTCAACCGACCGGGGTTGGAGGAACAAGCCTGCTTAGGGGCCCCGGAAGGGCGGGTTTCATATGTTTTCTATGAATACTACTTTAGAAAATTGATATTTTGTTAAGTGGGGGTTCAGATATTTCCTATGAATACTAATTTATGAAAATTGATATGTAATAGCACTCTATTACAAATCATAATAAATTCAAGGGGGTATCATAGATTCGAGAGGGGGATGAATCCTAGCATTCAGTATATATATATATATATATATATATATATATATATATAAGGAATGACTTACCGGTAAAAATATTGGGTTGGCCTCAATATTTGGTTGGTATAAGTTTTACTCGGATAAGTCACCGTTATAACAAATATAAAGTGCTCAATACGTACGTAGAGCGGATTAATTATTATAGTGTTTATTCGAGTTTCCCCATAAGGGTCTTCAGGGTTAAATCCACTGAATTAATCAATATATTGGTGGATTTAACACTGAAGATCCTTATGGCAATACTCGAGTAGGTTATTTCTGCACACACACACACTATATATATATATATATATATATATATATATATATAATTGCGAGAAAGAGGAAAAATATATATATTGGTTTGTTGGTTGGTGGTGAAGGCTATCACAATGCAAGTGTAAGGAGGAATGAGGTAACTATGATGTTGTTTGTCTGCCTTTGATTTATTTTCTTGATATTTCAAACTATAAAAACAACTTTACTGCACAAACATGTAAAACCACAAAACAAAATATACAAATTATATAATATGAAATGTATGTATGTGTGTGCGTATACATGTATATACAAAAAAGACGCACATACATAGGAACGTACTAAGACATATACACAAAAACACAACTAAACTAAACCTAACCTAACACACACATGCAACATACATATACACACACAACAACGACAAAAACTTTACTAACATCGGATGAACTATACCTACTAAAAGAGTAATGAAAGCTCAGTTAATAAATTTATTACTAAGCCGTGACCTGCGCGTGACTTACGCGCAAAGATTGTGGAACGTTAAATCATCATTTTTTTTTCTCAATTTTTACGCGCAGGTCACATGCAGGTAACGCGCAAATCGCACGCAAATATTGAAAAGAATAACATAGCGTTCAACTGTTATTAAACAACCATAACAGAAAAATTACAGAAACACGCACAACCTATGTATATATATATGTGTATATGTGTATATATATATATGTATATCAATATATGTATTGATCAAAGCCTGAACAAGATACCAGAATATCTGAAACACGTGTTACGTATGTGAACTAAAAAGAATAAAACATTTTTTTCTGAGAACGATACATTTTGCGGACCTTCTTTTTTTATGAAATATTACATTTTCTCCCGTTGGAACCAGAACAACATTTATTATATATATATATATATATATATATATATATATATATATATATATATATATACGAGGATCATTCAATAAGGTGAATTTCATCAAAGGGGTTGGCAATAGGAGGCATTGTTTATAGTTACACCCTTTACAAGGAAATCAATACTGATAGTTCATTTCAGGCCTCAGAAGACTGTCAGCATGACCTTCTTAACTGACCCCTGCGCCTGGAACTATTTCTTTATCGGAGAGTCATTGTGTCTCTAGTATCTATTCGACTCAGGCTCGTGATGACAAATCCATGTTTAGCCGTTTTTTAAAACATTTTTGACTAAAATATGCTTCTCTGTACGCATCACACATTCTTCTGTAGATTACATGTGGTTTGTACTTTTGAGCGACCAAAAGTTTGATGACAGACTTCTTGTCAAGCTTCCGGCGCTCTGATTGATTAGCTGCCATTTTGAACAGGCTCAAAACAAATATTTTTGTGAGATTAAAATATGTTTTGTTCTTGTTATAAACCAATACCAAACAACACAGATTACGTTTCTGGCTAAAATTCTATAAAAATTTTTATCTTATTCTTTTTTTCAAGAAATTCCCCTTATCTATTGAATGACCATCATTTATATATATATATATATATATATATATATAT
The DNA here is from genome assembly GCA_023376005.1 of Doryteuthis pealeii. NCBI lineage: Eukaryota > Metazoa > Mollusca > Cephalopoda > Myopsida > Loliginidae > Doryteuthis > Doryteuthis pealeii. The sequence continues at coordinate 54,080,516 of CM042144.1, read as the reverse complement.
ATAATATATATATATATATATATATAATTTTGATAGAGGAATTATATATAATTGATAATTGTCTGGTCGTGGTAATATGATTCAATTATCAATTATATATATATATATATATATATATATATATATATATATAAGTATTCCAAAAAGATAAATTTGTTTTTAGATTAGTATTGTCTAAATATTGATGGAAGTCTTCTCAAAATGAAACAAGGGATGATAAATTATTACAGAAAGAAAAAAACAATATTTTTCCGTTAGCAAAGTTTTTTTTTATTTTTGTTTCTTATTTTAAAGGTGACTTGATTGGTAATCGAAAGAATATTTGAAATGTAAAATATTTTCCTAAAGAGATATAGTATGCAAATTAAAAAAGAAAAGGCGTAGAAAGGAAGTGAAAGAGAAAAACAAACCAATCCAAACTGCATATTTCTGACTAAAGTCTTTACCCAAATCTCTATATTTTGTCAAAAAGTGTCATAACATTTTATTATAGAAAGAGCAAAATTCAATTTTGCATATCAAAAGGTACAGATTTTTAAAGAGGAATTTCTGCTTACAAATATTTAAGTATTCATTAGAATAAGTATAAATTTACTGAATCTCCCTAAAATATTGTTTGATACAACAAAAATAAATAATACATTAAATTTGATAAGTAAAGCTACTTTTAATTTTCTATGGAATAAATTTTAATGGGTAAGTGATTTGTAGCTTGCTTCTTAGGAATATATACCAAGGTACACATACACTACAGTCTGATCCTAGACATTGGAACTCACTATTCACTAGCAACAAATCTGAAATTAGCCTGCTGACCATTTCCTCACAACTTAGCAATATATATCAGTGGTACACATACTACAATTTGATCCTAGACACAGGAACTCACTATTCAGTAATAAGAGATCTGTGAGATTAGCTTGATAACACTTTATTCATCCTAATATCTCAATGAAGGTTAAAAAAACTGAAACGATTTAACGTCGACTTCATTATCTAAAATAAATTTATCTTTTTGGAATACATGTTTTTCTCATTTTATACACACACACACACACACACACACACACACACACGTGAGTATCAAAAAGGTATTGAGATTTTTTTGTACTTTTTGACACACCTTGTATTCTGAAAAAATTAACGTTCCATTCATTGTCAATTTCTATCTTGGTAAATACAGCTTCAAACCCAGCACTTTTATGACACACCTTGTATTCTGAAAACATTAACGTTCCATTCATTGTTCATTTCTATCTATACTTTTATGACACACTTTGTATGTATATATATATATATATATATATATTATATATATATATATATATATATATATATATGTGTGTGTGTGTGTGTGTGTGTCTGTGTGTGTCTGTGTGTGTGTTGAAAAAATAGATAAAGATTAAAGAAAAAAATTATAAATAAAATGATTTATCGATTTTTTTAAACATACTCTCGGATTCAGTTCCATTGTTTTCAACTTATAACATATATATATATATATATATATATATATATATATATATATATATATATATATAATCCAAAAATATTTACTCGGCGGCAGCGTGTTTGATGATGGGTGTTCTTAATAATGAAGAATTCTAATACTTTTGTCGTTTCTCTAAAGAACATAGGCGACTTTGCTCTCAAATAAAAAAGGGGAACCATATGTGACACACTTTAGGGGATTAATAAGGTCAAGTGGTGCCGTTATTTCGGTAAATAGCATTTCATCATTCAGAATCTTCTAACCTTTCAGAAAAAAGCAATAAATAAATAATAGTCAAAGCAATTTTACGTAAAGAATTGTGATATGCTAAACTGGGAATAACAATAGTACATCAGGTCAAAAACTAAACCGAATATTTATTAGATTCTGACAACTTTGGCACAGTTCCATATATTTGGAATTCTCGCTACTTTAAGAAATTATCGTTTGCTATGATTGCATTGTTTAATGGCATATCAACCTTTGTGAGTTATTCATATAGAATACAATTCTATATTTTTAAATAAATACACGTATACATTTCTCTTCCCAAATTTAAGGGAAAGAAATTAAAATAAACATACAACACCATCCTTTTTTCAAACTTATGGAAAAGTAATTAAATCAAACACACGAACACAAATCCTTTTCCAAAGATTTAAGGAAAAGTGATTAAACCAATTGTTTACACAAAAATCAGAATCGATTGGCTAGATTTTGTTTACTACTACGTCCGCGCGTTTGCGCCAAAAAAAATAATTACTTTTCGATTCTATCTCCTAATTATAAATAACGAAGAAGAAATCAACAAACTAGCAGAACCCATTTCGCCATCAGAGAGGACAGAATTCATTTCGCTAGCAGACGAGACAGACTTCACCTCACACTCAAACCGGACACAACCAAAGATAAACAAACACGTAGATCTCCTCTCGCTGACCAAGTAGCAGGTGTCAGACTCAACGATTCCACGTTCCTCAACACAATTACTACTATTGCCATTCAATCGTACCACCGCAACCAACATCAGGAATATATTTCAAACGGTCAGATACACAAACTTATTTCTCATTTCTGTCCACATCAAAACGAACTTTTCCAAACTTGATATACAAACTTTTTACATTTTACATTACACATAGCACCTACACTATTCCTTTCAAACATTTACATATTCGTTGAATACTTGCAAATTTATTCTCCGTCAATTTTAATACACCAGTTCACCTCTACAAAATTATTATTGCAGATTTATTCTCTGAATAAATTTATTTGTTATATTATAATTGTATGCATTTGTTTTATTATTTCTCCGTATTTTCTACCTAAACTGTGTCATATTTTTATTCGTCATTTCTAATAGAATTGAACACACATTCACATAATCCTCTACATTCAAAGCCATCCTTGAAGAAGAACAGTTGTTGTACTATTTAACTCATAGCTGGGAAGGTTCATACCTTCCCCAAGTCCGAAAGTGAAAGCACTGGTTCCCGTGAGATCATCGTAGTTAAGTAATGATAAGACTATTCAATACTTAGATGGGTGACCATTTTAACAACAACGGGTACAGTAAGCAACCTGATATCAAAATGACTTGGAAAACCCGAAAAGTGTTGGTATGCCTTTAAAACAACCAACCAACCAACCGAATGTGAACGTAATTGCGCGACTGGAGTTTGAAGACACTTACTGCAATGTCGCTCTCCAACTCTTTAGCCATTACGCCATGGGAATCCCCCCCCGTTTAGTATTTAATACGTACCTCTTGTATATACCAAACCCCTCCGCAACTGGCATGATGCCACAATTGGTCAATTCAGAATTCTCCTTTTTTTTTTTTTACCACAGTTAGAGAACCCAATATGCCTTGTAGAATCAGGTAAGCGAGGTAAAATAAATCGCGCGGTCAGATGCAGTACCTGCCCCATCGCCTAAAAGGGACAGGCTGGGTTTATTGCTCGGTGCCTGATGCTGATTAACTTTGGTGATTTAGCGAGGGGGTACCGGTGCTTTCAGTGTGAGCGTAATCCCCATAGATTGGACCCTAACAGATACTACCACTCTATATCAGAGTGGACCAAGGAGTAATGGCAATGAAGGGGTAGTTGTGAAATGTTGCTTCTAGAATTTGGTCAAAACAACTTGCAGCATTTTTTCCTGATACAAAAAAGGTTCAAAATTTCGCTGGAGCAACTGATTAAATTCTCATTTAATACTCTTCGCGTTCATCATAAAAAAAGTTAGGCTTAAGATTTTCCTTACTATCTTTTAGAATTTTTCAATCTTCAGTCGTTTGTTGAAACTCTTATTTACAATTAATTTCGTTATTTCCCTAATTCGTTACCCTTTTTTCCCCAATTTTACGAACGACTGGCCAACAAATATTTTTTATACATTGAATGTCACTTTTATTAGACTGTTTAACCAGCACTGAAGAAGACCAGTGTTTATTGATTAAGGATAGCATTGACAGCCTTACATTTATTGAAACTATTGAAAGAGTTGAAAATCAACAAAACAAATAAAAATCTTGCGAAACTTTGATTGATTTTAACAACATACAAACCCGTCTAGGGGTATTTTATGCCAAAATGTTATGCGTTCATTGTACATTTATATCGACATTTTTTGTGTAGTTGTTTTTTAAGAGTTTTTTTTTTTTTACACAGTGATGATATCAAGTATTCCTATCTAATGCGAACAATTTGCGCATAGTTGTAATGTTTCACCTTAAGTTTTGGAAATTGCGTTCGTTGTGTAGCTGTTTCTTAATAAGTTTTTTTTTTTTTGCACAGTTATATGGTATCAAGTATTCTTATCTAATACAATTAATTATGTAGTTTCAAGTAATTGTTCCTATTTAGTCATTGGTTTGCATACAGATATATGGTTTCAAGCAACTAATGATAATTCTTAGTAAACAATTATAGTTTCATGTCACTATTCTTAATACAAATAATTTACAGTTATATGGCATCAATTATTCCTATCGAATACGAATACTTTCCACAGATCTATTTGCCCTATAGATTGGCCCTAACAAATACTACCACTCCGAGTGGATCTAGGAGTAATGGTAATGAATGGATACACAATACTACCCAGATTTTCAGAAATTGAGCCTCACTATCAGATGCAGTTTAATATCATACATACGAGGTATGTCAGAAAAATTCCAGGATTGATATCATAAAAGATGTGAGGGGCATCGTCCACTGCGAATTCTTGCCACAGGGTCAGACGATCAACCAGCATGTCAACAAAGAGATACTGATGCGTTTGCTTCGTTCAGTGCGCGAGAAGAGGTGAGAGATGTAGCAGGACAACTCGTGGGTGCTTCACCATGACAACGCACCTGCCACACTGGCCTGAGTATCCGAGAGTCCCTGGCCCAAAGAACATCACTGTGCTGGAGCAACCTCCCTACTCGCCCGACCTGGCTCCATGTTTTTTTCCTCTTCCCCAAGCTCAACGGGATCATCAAGGGAACCCGTTTTGAGGATGGCACGACATCAAAAAGGTCGTGACGACAAAGCTATGGAGAATCCCGGAAGAATCCTTCCAGGAGTGTATGCGACGTGGCACATAAGGACAGGAAAGTGCATTAAACTCCAGGGAGGTTACTTTGAAGGGGGTACTTGTGGTCTGTAGGTTGGAATTGAAATAATTTTTTGTGACACCAGTCCTGGAACTTTTTTTACATACCTCGTAGGACATTCCTTTGGGGTGTCTTATCCCTCTATAGGGATCTAATTCACGCCAACAAGGCAACATGAAACTTATAGATCCCCAAGGATTTCCCCAATGTGAATTAATTTGTCGATTTCAAGAAATTCAAACGTCTTTTTCGCGCAAAAAAACCCAGAGAAATCATGAGTTACCAGAACTGTGTCGCAGCTTATAATTACAATTTCTTGATTTTTTTAATGAAATTATTGTTATTGTCTAGAGATCTTGCAATACCCTCTGGTTAGAAATGAGACCCTCCAAATCGTCCAAGATTGATGAAATGCAAAAATGTAAATTCTGATTATATTGGTGTTGCATATCTACCGAATTCTTATTTTCTATGGGTATTGTCACCTCAGCTAAATAATGGACCATTCAATCATAAAAAAAAAGAAAGGTAAGAAAAACGACATGCTACACAGAAAAAAATATAATATAAAAATATATAATAATAATATAATAAAGAAAGTAGGGGAAAGATCGAGAGAGGAGATGAGTGCGCTGAAGCGATAACGCTCATATGTTTCAATAGAACATAATGAAAAGATGGAAAGAATGAAAGAAAGAAAGAGAGAGAGAGAGAGAGAGAGAGAGAGAGAGAGAGAGAGAGAGAGAGAGAGAGAGAGAGATTTGCATATGGAACTATTTGCTATAGTTCTTAAGTACACATATCAAACGTTGTAATAATCAAATTATCATACTGTGGTATATCCACAGGTCCTCCTAGCTATTATTATTATTATTATTATTATTATTATTATTATTATAGCTATTATTATTATTATTATTGTTTACTCCTTTTGAGTTTTCACATCAGTGTTAGCTTATTGTCTTTCACTGGAGTCTGAGTAGGTCTCCAGGACTCTTCTGAGTATTCTGGCAGATTGCAGCAGTGCAGTGTTCTGAATGGTTTCAATCCTTCCTCTGATATCCAAACTTTCCAAGCCCTTTTCTAATCCTTTTGGGACTGTTCCAAGTGCACCAACTACAATTGGTATCACTTTCACTTTCATATTCCACAACTTTTTCAGTTCTCTGGCAAGGTCCAGATATTTGTCCATTTTTTCATTTTCCTTTAGCTTCACCCTGTGATCTGCTGGCACTGCAAAATCCACCAGTTGACAAGTTCTTTATTTTTTGTTTATCAACACTAGGTCTGGCCTTCTTGCTGGGATAAGGTGATCCGTTTTTATCTCAAAGTCCCAGAGAATTTTGTGCGTTTCGTTCTCAAGAACAGATTCTGGTTTATGCATATACCATTTTGCTGTGTGGTCAAAATTCAATTTTTTGCATAATTCCCAGTGGATCACCTTCCCAACCCAGTCGTGTCTAGTTTTGTATTCTCGTTGTGCTAGTTTGCTACATTCGCAGAGTATATGGTTAACAGTCTCATCTCTATTACCGCAAAGTCTACATTTACTATTCTGTTGGTCTTATCAATTTTCGCTTTGATGTAGTTTGTCCTTATGCATTATTTTGTGCAGCAATTATAAGTGATTCTGTTTCTCTTTTGAGGTTTCCCTTTCTTAACCATGTCCAAGTCTTTTCATGTGCAACCTCTTCTATTTGTCGTTTGAAGCGTCCGTATAATTGTTTTTCTTCCCATTTTTGTTTTCTAGTCTTTGTCGTTTTTCTGTTTGTCCATCTGCCGTTTTTACTATTGTTGGCCGCCATAAGTAGTTTGTCTTTGCTCTCTTCCTTGTGTAATCTTCAAGTTTATTATTATTATTATTATTATTATTATTATTATTATTATTTCACTCCTTGTCAGTTTTTCACACCAGCATAAGATGATGGTTTCTCACTGGAATAATGTTGTTGTCTGGATGCTCTCGATTCTTCTTCCAATTCCCCTAGACTCTTTTCTAAACACTTGGGGAAGCGTTTCAAAGGTCCCAATTACAATTGGTATGATTTTTACCTTCCATAGTTTTTTTCAGTTCTCTAGCAAGGTCCAAGTATTTGCCTATCTTTTTGTTTTCTTTCATTTTCATTCTATGATCTGCCCGTACGGCAAAATCCATGAGATGACAAGTTCTTTTCTTCTTGTTAATTTATACTAGGTCTGGTATCCTAGCCGAGGTAAGGTGGTTCGTCTGTATCTCAAAGTCCCAGAGGATTTTATGCGATTCATTCTCCAGGACAGATTCCTGTATGTGCATATGCCATTTAGTAGTATGGTGAAAATTTAATTTCTTTCACCATTCCCAATTATTATTATTATTATTATTATTATTATTATTATTATTGTTGTTGTTGTTGTTGTTGTTGTTGTTGTTGTTATCAGTTTTTGTGTTAAAAGACTGTTCCAGAAATTCATCCATTCTAAAAATGGGTGTGAGAATAAAAGTGATTTGTTGGAATAGATAGTTATTTCTATAGCTTCACATGCGTAGGGTATCCAATGAGGATCGAACCCACAGGCAATGTTCTGATTTGAGAAACACTCTGACCATTAATTGACGCTGAAACACTCGGAATAAAACTAAAAAAGTGGTCAAAGAGAAATACGTGACTGTTTCAGTTTACCAGGTTAGGCTGAAAAGTTCATATGATGACGTCATATCTGCAATTGATGACCTTTTTTTTACCAATGGGATTCAAGCACCGCAACACCGATAGAAGAAATGTGTGGACCGCAAAGGGGAATATGTTGAAAAATTAACCTCATTTGGTCACATTCCATGAGAGTATCGTGGTCAACCTAGGAACTTTATTATTACTTTATTATTACAGTTATTTACTAAGCTTAGCTAAGTTGTGGCATAAGACCGGAAGTATGGGGCACTCAGTGAGAATCAAATTCTCTAATAATGGTCTGCTGATCCAGCCTGTGACATGGAAATTAAAGTGTAATATTAAGATTGGGGAGCATACAAAGAAGTGTGACAAAATTAATAAAAAGAGCAAAAGTTTACAGATACAGGGAGAGACTGGAAAAATGGGATTAACTACTTTTCTAGGTTTAGTGCCAGTTTAGTTTAGTCGGTAGAGCGTTCGCCTGGGATCCACAAAAATTCCTGTTACGATACCGGCTCTCGTCAATTCAGGGGTCTATGCAGTAAAGTGAGGAGCTGATGATAGGCGTGGCGCTCCACTTCAGTTGCTAAAAAACAATATCCTTGGTCTAGCGCTAGTGAAAAGGGGATAGACTCCCTCGCTGTCTGGCTGATACAGACTTTAGGCCACCCCGACGACTTATTTTACTTTACTAGAAAGAAGAATGAGGCTAATCTAATTGATACGTTCAAAATAATGAAATTTCTAAATATGGTAAATTTATTTAAAAGATATTTTTCCTCGAAATGGAAACTTACCATGAGAGTATCTTGGTCAGCCTAGCAACTTTATCATTACTTTATTATTAGTAAAAACCTTCATCAATCTGTTCTGTACGGTTTCTGGATGCCGCGTGGAAAAACCCATCGACAATCATATCCGTGCCGTCAGCGTGACAGTGGTCAGCCTAGCAAATTTATCATTACTTTATTAGTAGTAAAAACCTTCATCAATCATTTCTGTATGGTTTCTGGATGCAGTGTGGAAAACCTGCCAGGAATTATGACCGATAGGGACAGGTGGTGAGAGAAAGAGACGGTCATTAGAATCCGTGCTGTAAGCGTGACCTGATAATGATGATGATGATGATGATGATGATGATGATGATTCTCCTTTGATTTTAATTCGTTTTGATGCAAGCGGAAGTAATATTTTCGTCATTTACTTTTTGATATTATGAATCATTAACATTCCAGATATTGTTTGAACACGTACGCCCTTCTTTGTATTATTCTTATTGCTGTTTACACAACATGGCAAAAATTGTAAACAAATGTACGCCATTAATTGAGTTGAAAAAATATGACTAACATGTGTTTCTAGTTTTCTTTAGGTTTAGTCATAGCTGTATCGTTACACGAGTTATTTACACTAGTTTTACGGTGTTTGTTCTCATTTTGAGGCATTACGTCCGGTTTACGTCACGGTGTTTGTAACTAATTAAGGATTTAGACGTTTCATTTAGGTGTTTGTTTCAGAAAGTTTGTTTGTTTAAAAAATGAAATCTTTTTTTAAAAGAAATTCTGCATTGATGTCATCCATGTTTTTTGTAGCAAGAAACTTGATTTTCAAAACAAAGCCTGATTTGTTTGTTCCTGCTCACTTTTCCATGGGTTCGTCGCCAAGGGTTGGGAGGGGGTAGAAGAACATGGCCCCCTCCAGAAAACCACTTCACCCCTCCTGTGATTATGAGGTGAAATCATTTTTTGCATTAATCTTTTTATAGCATAAATCATTTTTACTCAGACCCATCACCATTTGTCTTGTATAAGAACACAGGTGTAGGGCACTCAGTGAGGAACAAAATCATTACAGAGGTATTTGTTCTGTGAAATGAACTCGCTAATATTGTTCTGTGTTGAAGTGCTATTTTGCAACTTTATTTGTATAAAAGACTTTTAGTGCGTGCTTGCGCGAGTGTGCGTGTTTGGTTGGTTGGATTTTACGACTTTTACCTTGTATTATTTTATGCCGAAGACGTCTTGTTGAGTATTCAATTTTTTAAACGCATTTTTTTAAACTCATTTTTAAACTCATTTCTTTCTATTTAACCCATAGATGAGACCCTAATAGGGACTACTATTCCGGGTCAGAGTTGACCTGGGAGTAATGGCGATAAAAGGGTACTTCACATTCCCCAGAGCTCCAGAACAGGAACTTGACCATTAGATGCAGTTTAGAGTCATACCCAGGACACTAAGACCCTCAGGCCTCCGCCTTTTAGCACACATATATGATAAAAAGGATTGGGATTTTGCCATAAGGGCAATAAGGTCGGAACAATCATATAGGTGCTAGAGCTTGATGTGACCAACCGCCGATCTAGCCTAAGTAAGGTCCAAAGTGGAGTGTTTCATACCATGGATTGTTCAGACACCAGGGTGCGTGCGCATGCGTGTGTAAAGGTAGGAGATCAAGTCGTGCATTTTTCTCTTGTAAGATCAGAGGAGTCAGAGAGAATAAAAACGACAGTGCCTTTTTTGGGTTCCCGCTTCCCTACCCCGCAAATGTTCTGGGAATCATCCCCACTGTGGAAGGCGGTCCTTACGATAGAAACTAATAATCAAAAGAACGAACTTTCCATTAAATTTATGCTCAATAAGAAAAAAAAGAAGATGACTGACCTTTGACTGTTTGGCGGGTAGTGGTCCCCGGTGAGGTGAATCCGTTCTTCATTAGCGGCCTTGTTGTTAAGGGGTCTCCCCCGTTAGGTGGCAGTCGGGAATGACGGCATTGTTGAGTTTTTTTTTTTGTTTTTTTTACTGGTGCTGTATTTGTTTCCTCAGTCATGTTTTTTTTTTTTGTTGTTTTTTTAAAACTTTTTTTATTAACCCGGTTCTTCTTATTCCCAGATTTTGAACATATCGTTTTACATTGCGATTATTCAGGGATACAATTTTTTTCTTGGTCAGAAGGTGGGGGAAAGAAACACTATATACATATTATTGCATTATTCACTCTTTGTTTGTTTGTTTGTTTGCTTCTTTCTTTCTTTCTTTCTTTCTTTCTTAAATACACTCTTACACAAGAAATTTCCCTCGTTTTTGCAAACAAAACTAGGGAATTGACACTTAGAGAAAAAAACATTTGCTCCAGGCGAATGGACCTTAGAATGATTTATTTATTTTAACTGACACGGCTATCTACTTACCAAAACATTAATCTTTCCCATTAATTTGAAAATAAAATATACATAAGTAAATAAAAGAAAAAAAAAGAAAAAAGTTGCTCACATTTTGATCGCAACTGCTGTTTTGGTAAGTGTTTAAACATTACCAGTTTTCCAAATAAAAACAAAACAATAATTAAACTAAATTAATCAAACTAAATTAAAATCAAACAAAAACGAACAAGTTAATAAAAAAAATAAGATAAGATAAGCACTAAATCGATTAATTAATTAAAACTAAAAACCCCACTTTAAAACTTGCTCTTGAGACACTTTATTAAGATAATTTATTATTCTAGGGATGGATTATGAACACATATTTTAAAAAAAAAGTATACTAATTGGAACGCTGGAAAAAAGTAAACAAATTTCACCTGATGAAAACCGAAGAGCGCATCGGTCGAAACCCTTTAATAGAAATAAATATGAATAAACTAGACTGAATAAATCTTACTTTGAAACTTGTCTTCGAGACACTTTATTGAACTGTTTCAATAATTATTATTTATATATTTTTATAATATAATTTATTATTTTAAAGATGAAAATATAATTGCTTTTAATATTTCTAAATCATAATTTTTATTTAAAAAATGTCTATGCCTCTTGCTTCTCTAACATCTTTGAAATAAATAAATAAATAAAATAAGTGTCATCGGGATATGAATTAAGGTAAAAAGAAAAGTAACTTTTTGGTCAACAATAGTATTCTTTAAAGATTGTATAACCATTTTACTAGCGACTCGAAAAACGTACCTAAGAATCGCTTGTAATTCTATAGCAAACCGAACGCTTTACTGAATCTTACGGTGTCCACGTTAAAAGCGACCATGAAAATAAATAGTCAAACATAATGATTGTAATAATTTATGTTACATGACCCGATATGTAAAAGTACACAACGAAAGTAGACCATCAAAACCAAAGAAAAATTTGTTTATATTTGGTCTACAAACAATACACAGTACACGACGTCACGTCAATTGCAACCACACACTTATATTCCCTCACTTTTTCAATTCGAACCGCTCGAGAGGGTATACACAGTGTTAAGCAAAATAAATGCCTACGTGCGTGCACGAATAAAAATGGAAAAAAAAAAGGCATGGGTAAGATAGAGTATAGGGGTGACTACCATAGAGAGAAGGTCAGTAGGCTCGTATCATAGGCCATTACGATAGTGTAACGAGTTCGATCCTAACGGGATACCACACCAACGTGGTCTTGTGCGAGTTGAACTTGTTAAAAAATTTTTTTTAAATAAAAAATAAACTGAGAGAAATCGTGTCAAGTTTTTCTTTCAAATTATTACAGACTGCGTTTATGGGTCCAGTTTCAGAAAAAAATAATATCTAAAATGTGAAAAACGAGATATAAATATGCAAACACATTCTACCTCTCACTATATATATATATATATATATATATATATATGTGTGTGTGTGTGTGTGTGTGTGTGTGTGTGTGTGTGTGTGTGTGTTATTTCATATCAGTGTTAAAAAAAACAGGTGGACGTCTTTATTATTTACACGTAATTATTAGGAAAATCATTTATACATACATATTTAAAATAGTATATATATATATATATATATATATATATATATATATATATATATATATATATATATATATATGTATCTCTGTGTATGTGTGTGTGTGTGTGTGTGTGTGTGTGTGTGTGTGTGTGTATGAATTCACAGGACACATAAATAACAATAAAACAATTATTAACTTACCTTTATGTATTTACACACACACACACACACACACACACACACACATATATATATATATATATATATATATATATATATATATATGTGTGTGTGTGTGTGTGTGTGTGTGTGTGTGTGTGTGAGTGAATTTTTATGCATGTATGTATATATATTAACATGATTTGCCTGCCTGTAGAACTATGATATTTCCATATACAAACTTAATATATTGTTCATTTACATACACGTGTGTCAACTTCTTTTCATACCAGCAACTTTCTATCACTGTCAATCATGAATTACACATACATATACACACATACTTTGTTTGTGTGTGTGTGTGCGCGCACACGCGCGTGTGTGTTTGCTTTGTGTGTGTATGTGTGTTTGTGTACAGTAGCGCTAACATAAGTCGATAGTTCATGGTTCATGATACGGTTCAAGTGTTTCTTCAGCCATATTATCCAAAATCAACAAATAATCATATACACCAGAATGCACAGAGACACACACATGCTGATACTCATACAGATACAAAGAAGAAATAGCAAAATTTTGAGTGACACAATGCAAAGATTTTCCCAAATGATCGCCTTCAGGTTGTTGGCTGACGTCGTTGTCGTCGCTGCCGAAGTCGAAGACAGAGATGACGACATGGTGTTGTTGGCCGGACGACTCCATTCGCACAATGGAAACTCGACTCCTGCTGCCATGACATCCCACATGAAATTCTCACTTGTATTTCTCGCAGCATCCTTATGAAAAACTTTCTAGTCGACTCTGCCACTATATACTGGCAGACAGGCTGTCCTTACCCACAACTCCCCCACCCTCCTCTCTCTCTCTCTCTCTCTCTCTCTCTCTCTCTCTCTCTCTCTCTCTCTCTCTCTCTCTTAGTTCTTCACACACCCCACACCACCCACCATGGCCTTCGCGAGTGCTGCCTCGCTAATCTTGGGTTTCTTTCGCTGTCTCCACTTTTTTTTTTTTCGTCAATGTTCCTATCACTGGCGCAGAAAATGTGCCTCGCCCTCTGCGGATCGACTCAGCGCCCCACCCCAACATAACAACAACAACAACAACAACAAACGATCTCATTAACAACAACAATCACAAAAATCATAGTAACAACAAATATTTTGATTATTTTTATTTTTATTTTTATTTTTTTTAGCCCCTCATCCCTGAAGATGAGTTCCCTGGGGTAAAGGAAATAAGGAAGTTCGTGTTACATACTTAGCCACATTTTTAGTTCAAATTCCCGTAGTTTAAATATTTAGGTTCCATTGACTAGTGCGAAATTTCAAGAATAGGAAGAGTGTGTTGCACCAATCTTCAAAGTGGAAATGTTCTGCTTACCTGTCTTGAAAATGATATTCGAAATTATGATTATACCTTTTCTCAAACACTAATTAATAATGTTGCTGATTCTGTAAGGGGAGGGTATTTACTAAGTTTAGTTTAGTTTGGTGTAAGACTAAATAAGACTGCTCAGCCACCAGGGTTCCATCCTTAAGCATCACAGGTCGCTACTCACGGCAAACAGGTGACCTTATTGGGGGGGGGTACCTCTCTGCAGAGGTGCAATCTGTGTATTCTTCTACTCCAGACGACAGGGCGGTGAGTTAGAAAGCAGATACATTATGATAGATTAAAAAACAAACAAATAAATCAATTCTAATGAATGATTATAATTCGTAAAAGAGAATGAAAATCAGTTTTCAAATTGAAAAAAAAAAAGAAGAAAAGAAAAGACCCCCTTACAAAAAGGACCTTGCCTGGGGTTTAGAAACATTAACCCATTCAATCCAGATAGGATGATTTGAGATTTTCTATGAAACGACGACGACGACAAAAGGTAGTTATTAACTGACACCCCCATCCCACCATGTCAGTTAACGTGGAGAGCCACACACAAACCGAAGATCACGCAGTGGTTAGTGTAAAAATTGCGTTTATCCTTTCAGCATTCCTCTTTTAAGGCGTCTCATGCACTGGGCAATAAACCCAGCCCTGTCCCTGTAAATCGAGGAGGCAGGTGTTGCCTGGGGGTGATGGCACTATGGGATCACGCTGATATTATCTTACAGACACAGGAGCCGAAGCTCCTATGCCAAGGTAAGTATTACGACGCTAAAAGGTAGAGGAGATAAGAAATTGCCTGTTACTTGACTCCACCTGACCAGGTGACAATCACCCAATCACCTGCTTCTGAAAATGTACGTACGAGGGTGGGCTGAAAAGTTCACTGGCTGAAATGCTCAGATGATATTGTCATATCTGCTGTTGATGAACTTTTGATCAATAGGATCCAAGTATTGAAATACCGATGGAATAAATGTGTCGATTGCACAAAAGAAAAATAAGACCGATTTCGTCACATTCCATGAGAGCATTTTGGTCAGCCTATGAACTTTTCAGTCGATATTCGTACACATATGATAAAAAAAGAAGCAATGAATGACTTTTAACTGATGATGTGAATTATGAGAAGGATATCTAGAAAATATGGAATGTAGGAACGAGAACAGTACTAGTAGTCATAGGAATTATCATGATTCACCTTAATGGGCACCTTGGTTATATTTCTCGTCGTATTCAAGAGATCTATGAAATATTATAATCATTGAAACTGTGCCCATCCGGACATTCTTCATGGAAAGGGACATTTTGTTATTTTCTAGGAAGGAAGGAAGGAAGGAAGGAAGGAAGAAGAAGAAGAAGAAGAAGAAGAAGAAGAAGAAGAAGAAGAAGAAGAAGAAGAAGAAGAAGAAGAAGAAGACCAAAAAAAGAAAAAGAGAACGTGTCAACTGGTGGACTTTGCAATTCCAGCAGATCACAGGGTGAAATTGAAAGAAAACGAAAAGATGGACAAATACCTGGACCTTGCCCACAGAATTGAAAAAGCTGTGGAATATGAGGGTGAAAGTGATACCAATTGTAGTTGGTGCACTTGGAACGGCCCAAAAAAACTTGGGAAAAAGACTGGAGGACCTGGAAATCAGAGGAAGAATTGAGACCATCCATACTACTGCATTGCTGCAATCGGTTAGAATATTCAGAAGGGCCCTGGAGACCCGAGGAGACTTATTGTCTCTCACACTCCAGTGAAAACTCGTAGGGAGTCATGCAATGATAATAATAATAATACCTAATCCAGACAAGAAGATCAGACCTGGTGAAATACCATCAGCTAACGTTGATGTGAAAAACTCATTAGAAGAAAGAGAAGAAGAAGAAGAAGAAGAAGAAGAAGAAGAAGAAGAAGAAGAAGAAGACCATGCACGGCTCAGTGAGAAAGGTGATCCACTAAGAACTGTGCAAAAATTAAATTTTGACCATGGTATTAAATGCTATCCGGAATCTCTCCTAGAGAATGAGACTCATAGAATTCTCTGGGATTTTGAGATACCAAAGAATCACCTAATTCTGACCAGAAGACGAAACTTGGTGCTAATTAACAAGAAGAAGAGAACTAGATTTTGTCGTTCATAGAGTAAAAATAAAAGAAAACAAAACAATAGATAAAATTCTTGGACCTTGCCACAGAACTAGAAAAGAAAAAGAAAAAAAATGTAAGAAAAGAACTGTGCAACATGAGAATGAAGGTGATACCTTTTGTGGTTAGTGTCCTTGGAACGTTCCCAAATGGTTTGGAAAGAAGACTGATGGAAATGGAAATCAAAGGAAGAATCGCCACCATCTAAACAACAGCATTGTTAAAATCGGATAGAATACTCAGAAGAGTCCTGTAAACCTGAGGAGACTTGTTGTCATCCAGACTCTAGTGAAAACTCATAGAGAATCATGCAATGATAATAATAATACCTAATCCATAGAAGAAGATCAGACCTAGTTTTGATAAATAAATGAATAAAATGATCTGTCACATAGTGGATTTTACGGTGCCGCACAGACCACAAAGTGAAAGTGAAAGAAGGCAAAAAGCTGGATAAATACCTGGATCTTGCCAGAGAACTAAAATGGCTGACGAACATAAAAGTGGCAATGATAATAATCATGATTGGGTCCCTTGGAATTACTCGCAGCAAAAGAGTCTTGATGAACTGAAAATCAAAGGAATAATCGAAACTATCAAGCACTACTAAAATTGTCCAGGATACTTAGAAGAGTCCTGGAAACCCGAGAAGAGTTGTTGTACCCCAGACTCTAGTGAAAACCATTAGTTAAAGCTGATGTGAATAATAATAATAATAATAATAATAATAATAATAATAATAATAATAATAATAATAATAATAATAATCAGACTCCAGTGAAAGACCATTAGCTAATGCTGATGTGAAAACTCAAAAGAAGTAAATAGTAATAATAATAATAATAAGTTCACTGCATCAGTAAAACATCCAATTTGAAGTTATATATATATATATATATATATATATATATATATATATATATATAAACTTCAAATTGGATGTTTACTGATGCAATGAATCTAATATATATATATATATATATATATATATATATATATATATATATATATATATATATATATATATATATATACTAACTTCAAAGTGGATGTTTAATTATGCAATGAATATATATACATACATATATATATATATATATATATATATATATATATATATATATATATATATATATATG
>CM042144.1:54045708-54060708 GCA_023376005.1 Doryteuthis pealeii | reverse complement strand
AAGATTTTCTTCTTCTTCTTCTTCTTCTTCTTCTCTACTTCCTTATTATCATCTAATAACTCTCTTCTTCTTCTTCTTCTTCTTCTTCTTCTTCTTCTTCTTCTTCTTCTTCTTCTTCTTCTTCTTCTTCTTCTTCTTAATAATAATAATAATAATAATAATAATAATAATAATAATAATAATAGATAAGCAATAGACCAAATATAGTGGTTAAGGAATATAAAAGGAATAAATACGCCTTCTAATTGATATGTCAGTGTCAACAGATAATAATATATCAGTCAAAGAGTATAATAAAATAAGTAAATACAAAGACCTGGACATAGAAATTGAAAAAAAAAGTGACACCTTAAAACGACCACCGTGCCGGTAATAGTGGGAGCCCTGGGTATCATAAAAAAAGGACAGATAAACACATAGCTGGTAAGATGAGGGTTTCATACTTCAAGGGCATTAGTTCGAAAGTAAACGCAACAGTTCGACTAGAGTTTGAAATCGCTTATTACGGATAATCTTTGAATCTCCCTCATACATAAGGTGATTTTTTTTCTTGTGATATACAAAATTAGAGGAAAAAATAAAACATCATATGTACATAAATGATATTAAGATATTTGCCAAAAATGAAAAAGAACTGGAAACCTTTCTTCATGTTATATATACTCGTTCAACATTAGGTATAATGAGAAAGACAGTCAGATAGACAGACAAACAGACAGAAGATTAGAGTATATGGTAGATGATGAGATGATGGTTCTTTTTACTACTTCTTCTGGTTCTACCTCGACCGCCATTTTCTTCCGTCGATCTAGTGGGCTTACTTCTCTTCGGGGCTTCTGCCGGGGATTGATCTTCTTTGTTGATTTCTTCGGGATGTCATCTCTTGTTTTTAATATTCAATTAACAAACAATACTTGGTTGTGTCTTAATAAAGCTTTATTTCCAAACCCAGCCCATGATTCCGCCGCGGGTAGACCGGCTCAGATCGGCGACTTTCACGTCGCTCGCTCTGAAATCTCTGCCGAATCTCACTACTTAAACTTATTCTCACACTTGTAGCGGAAGGTCAGCGGAATGTCACCGTTGTCACTCATCGGTACTTTCATGATTTATAAGCTGCTCCTAAATTGTGTAACATTCATACCATAAAAATTTACAGTCAGGATATAGGAATAAAGCAAATGTACTGAGAAGAAGAAACATGTAAATATTTTGGGGACGGATCAGAATTACTAAATATACACCACATATTAATATTTAGTCTTTCATCCAAGTTTATTTCTTCGTCTTTATGTTTTTCTCACAATATTTCGGATGTTGAATTCTTCGGCCTTCTTTAGATGTCTGTTGCATTCTGTAGTACCCTCCAGGAGCGACAAAGAGAACTCATCTGGTGATATGCAGATTTACGGCTCGTTTAAGAAATTCAAACAGAAATATCCCATTGTCTTGACACAATTGAACGCAAAAATGATTTAAAGCAGCTTTGCTGCAGTCGGGAAACCAAGGGACAATTTTGGGGTTTTATACTATCATAAAATTTAATTGCCTATTTAAAATGATTCTCATTGTTTGATGTGCATCACAGCTAATAGAAAAAGTAAAGAATAATTTGTCATCTAAGATCGACATAATATTCGCACATCTGCCACATAAGTACCTGAACTCATTGACTGTCTAGTGCTAAGAGAAACATTTCCTCTTCTTCTTCTTCTTCTTCTTCTTCTTCTTCTTCTTCTTCTTCTTATTATTATTATTATTATTATTATTATTATTATTATTATTATTATTATTATTTTCTTCCTTCCTTCCTTCATTCAATCCTACCTTCCTTCCTCCCTATTATCATCTAATAACATTCTTCTTCTTCTTCTTCTTCTTCTTCTTCTTCTTCTTCTTCTTCTTATTATTATTATTATTATTATTATTATTATTATTATTATTATCCTTCCTTCCTTCCTTCCTTCTTTCTTCCCTATTCTCATCTAATAACCTTCTTCTTCTTCTTCTTCTTCTTCTTCTTCTTCTTCTTCTTCTTCTTCTTCTTCTTCTTCTCAAAACCCTTGGGTTAATTTGTTCCACATATGTCAATATTTTATAAAGGGAGCGTGAAAAAACAAATCTTGAAAGTACCATTTGCAAAAATAGCCGGGAAAAATGGTGCACTTTTTTTTTCTCAACGTATTCGCAAATTATATTATACACGTAATTGCCACATCTTATTATAATGGAGATTGTGTGTTTTTCTGTCTGTAACCGAAACTATATTCCTACTCAAGTCACAATTCTCTTAGTTATTGACATCACATTCTCCATGATTTTATTTTTATCTAAACCTCAATTATTAATAAAATTGTCTTACATTATTAATACTGTTAATCATATCTACATTCTAACAACATGCAATTATATTTATATATACAAAACATAGCGGATTACAGTGTGAACGGGAAGGCTAATTTGCATATTAATATTAAAAAATGGAATTTAATAAATATGTGCTTAGTATTATTGATTTCTAACTGTTTGGTTTTATTTTAATGAATAGAAGCAAAAATCTCTTCAATGAATCTTAAATGAAATCCATTAACAAGATAGAATAACTGTCATTTTATTCTTTACTTCCTCTTATAACTAAATACTTAAATTAGAAAAAATAACAATGAAAGACGAGAGTGATGGAAGAGTAAGTTTCAGTTGTTCCATTTTTTATTATACTCCCTCTGTTTCAAATCTTTTATTATACTCCCTCTGTTTCAAATATTTTTATCTGTATTCTTATTTAGTTTCATTAGCCTTTCTAATTTAATACAATATTTTATTACATTAAAACTTAAATAATTGCACCCGGAGGGTGCATATATTTGCTAGTTCTGTTAATGATTATAGTATTAGTTCATGACCACTGGCAATACCCATCTTCGTAATTTTCAATGTATTTCTATAATGAGATCATCATCATCATCATCATCATCATGTCGCACTGACAGTTCGGACTCTATCTCGCCAACAGTCCCTATCGGTTATCGCCTCTAGCAGGTCTTCCGCAAGGCATCCAGTTGTTTAATTTCATGACCACTGACAATCCCTTACTTCCTGATTTTCAACGTATTCCTATAGTAAAATGATTACTCATCATCGTTAAGGCTTGCTGATAGTGCGAATTCCCTTGGCTTTCGCCGCCCATCCCTATCGTCCATAGTTCTTGGCAGGTCCTCTACACGGCATCCAGTGTTCATGCAGAGCTGATGTACGTAATTCTGTACTGGTCGACTAACACTGGCGTGTCTATGTGTAGGAGTCCATGAGAGAACGTCGTTTATGACATCGTACTCGCTTGTGAAGCTGTGGCCAGAATTTCTTGTTCGGTTGACTTGGACGGTTTGTTAGATAGGAGGTAAGTGTCCGTATAGCTGAGGTGTTGCTTCAATTTGCAAATATTAAAGTTTTAATACAATAAAATATTAGATTAGATTAGAAAGACTAATTAAACTAAACAAGGAAGCATGTCAAAAGATATCAACTTATTTCTATATATCAAAGAATAGAACAGGTTAGGCGCTCGCTTTCATTGCTAAATTCTCCTATTTTAACTATTTACCTAATTTAAACAGTTAAGAATAAAATTACCGTCATTTCTTTTTGTTAATGGATTTCTTTGAAGATTTATCGACAGAACTTTTACTCATATTTATTAACATAAAACGAAACAAGTAGAAGTCTATGATACCAAGCAAATATTTATTGAAATCAAATTTTAAAGGTTAATATATAAATTGGCCTTCGCATTCACACTGTAAACTTCTATTTGGTTGGATACATAGATACAATTGCATATTGTTAGTATGTAGATAAGACCAACAATATTGATAATATAAAACCATTTTCTTAATTGAATAAAAATAAAATCATGGCGAATGTGACGTTAATAACTAAGGGAATTCTGACGACCGTGGTAATGTAGTTTCGGTTATAGTCAGACAGAGACATAATCTCCATTATAATATATATATATATATATATATATATATATATATATATATATAGGATTCGTTTAGCCTTACATTTGAACATATATGCCCGCCTAAATTCATTAATTATTAACTAATTAATTTTCAAAATTAGGTATGACTTCAACTAAGCACATATCCTCCAAAATTGTCGGCTTAACGCCATATAAAAAATAAACACATTTGTTTGTTTACTTAACTTCATATATATATATATATATATATATATATATATATATATATAATAGCCATGTTTTCTTAGTAACCCTAGCGTTAATTCCTGACCACTTTCTTTCTTTTGTTTATGTACATAGATTAAGTCTCGAAAATTGCTAAGATAAATTTTGAGAAAAAAATAACAAGATTTGTTATTTATATGTAAAAGTCTTACATCTTAATGCAGAAAATAAATTAACTAATTTAGTGCGCTCGTGTGTGATGGTTCGAATCCTCGACTAGACTGTTTGCATTTCCCATAGCGCTAATATCCTTGGGAAATGTATGAATCCAACTATTCTCCATCCAGCCATGGGTAAATAGTAGAGCAGGCTGAGCTCTTTAACCCTGGTATAGCAGTTAGTTTAGGAGAAAGAAGACTCTGAATTCAAACCTGTTGAACCCCACTTTAAAATTGACCTTGTTTCACATCATTCTCTTGTGGAGGGGCCTGGTAAATACAGTAGCAGTAAAGTCGCTGGAAAGCAATAAATATAAATACTGCATATATAATTAAAGTCGTCGGGGTGGCCTAAAGTCGGTATCAGCCAATCAGCGAGGGAGTCTATCTCCTTTTCACTAGCGTTAGACCAAGGAGATTATTTTTGCGTCTGGGGTGGAGCGCCACATCTATCATCAGCTCCTTACTTTACCGCACAGATCCCTGTGCTACTCATACGCCGAGTTGGCGGGGGTCGGTATCGAACTAGGAACCTTGTAATTTCTAGCTGAACGCTCTACCGACTGAGCTAAACCGGCCCCATTTTGACTCCAAAATACTACCGTGATTATTGCTTTTTTTACCTCGAGAATTTGCTATGTCCTTGAATTGTCCGTATTTATCCAATCCCTCTGCCATGAGTAGGATATAAAACCACGTCGATTTTTCCGTAGAGTACAGCTGGTTTTAATTTAGTTTTCCTTCCCCAAGACTAGTTGCCTAACCAAAGTACCCAATCTGCTGATGGGATAAGATATGGGTTTATGCCTTTTCCAGGGGTGAGTGCGAAGAGAAACGCAAAGTTTCGTTCAGGATTTGATTTTTTTTTGTTTATATCTTCGTAGGTTATTAAAATCCCACACCACCGTTGTAGAAGAACAGCAGTGGTACTATTTAACTTATAGCTGGGGGGATGAGGGGTTTCATACCTTTCTCAAGGCTATTAGTCCGAAAGTGAATGTAATAGCACGATTGGAATTTGAACTCGCTACTATGATGTCGCAGTCCTGGACGTTATCTACGACACTTCGGAACTCCTCCTTCAGGATTTGGATTCGGGTTGCCGAATCTATTTTCTACATCGATAACCGTTACACTAAGGGTGGATGTGTCATTGAATGGGGTGAAATTTAAAATGTTGTCATATTTGATTATCAAATCTTTGGCGTGATATTTCTATAATTTTGATTTTTCGGACAGTTGTCCTTATCTTTATTGTAGCATGTAAAAACACAATCTTTCGGTCGCTGTATCCTCCGACTTCCCTCGTGTGTTCCCTGTATATCCGAGTATAACAGTGACAAGGTTGTAAAGTATTTTTGAAAATCTCATTCAAATAATGACGTCATTGTTTGTTTGTTTTTGTTTTTTTGTTTTTTTAATTATCGTAACGCTTCTCGTAACGCTTCTCTGAATGGTAGGCGTGCAAAAACAATGATATCATCATTTGAATGGGATCTTCAAAAGTTCTTCGACGCTTCGTTTGATCAACAGCCAAACTATTCAAAGTGATTTCTCAGGTTGGGTTATTGCTATGCTCGGATAGTCAAGGAACACCTGAGGAAGGCCGAGGATACAGCGACCGAAACGTTGTGTTTTTAAATACCACAATAAAGATGAGGACAACAGTTCGAAAAATCAAAATTATACAGGGTTTTCATTTTTTTTTTCAAATTGTGTTCATCTCTATACTTGGTCTACTCAAGAGGTTACTGTAGCCCAACATATGCGCTCTTTTTTTAGATGTCTTATTTTCCAATGCCCTTCCCTAACTATTATTCTAACTTTATCCCACAATTGTTTCCCTTTTCTTTCCATACATGGTCAGCCATACCCAATAAAGATGAGGACAACAGTAAAAAAAATAAAATCAAAATTATACACATCAAGCTTCATCTAAAAAATACATACAAATAAAGTGAAGTGTTCCTGCTTCGTGCTAAGAACAGAGAAAGAGTCTGTTGAACTGACGGAATTCCTCCAGATGAGATATCATTGTATCCCCAATATATTCAGTGTTAAAGGAGAGGTAATCGATTTTTTAAAGAGTGAATGAGATCAGGATGAATTTGGGCTGAAGTCTTTAAAAGATTTCATCTTACGTTGGGAGATTTGAGAGTTCTTCCTTGTCAAAAGGAAGTCACTTCGCACGTACGCCCACACAAACACACATACATACACACATGTATCTTAGATTGGTTTTCTTTCTCTACCACGTACGTATATATATATATATATATATATATATATATATATATATATATATGTGTGTGTGTGTGTGTGTGTGTGGTGTGTGTGTGTGTATGTATGTATGTATGTATTTATGTATGTATAAGAGCATAATTCAGATAAATTACCAACTTTTGATGGAAGCTAATATTTCAAATATACATTTATGAAACAGAGACAAAAACAACATATATATATATATATATATATATATATATATATATATATATATATATATATATATATATATAAAGTATTTGGTTACAAAGCGTAAAAACTGGGATACATTGACCTAAATTGATACAGGAACCACTCACAGGGTTATGGTCTTGCACAGCTGTGTTTATAAGTTTCTGACTAGGCGCTCAATTATTGTAGTCTTTTGCCAGTTTAAACTAAGCTTAGCAAATATTTATATTCTCTGGTAATTACGCCTGTTGTAGTGCATTGGTTAGAATTTTATTTTTGTATAGCTTTGTTTATGAGTTCGATCATCAGTGCTACCCTCAATACTTTAACATCTTGCCAGATTAGGTCAATCTGAGTTGGCTTAGTCTGGTACAAGTCTTTATTCACATATAGAGCGATGGTTACCAAGGTAATTTCTCGGTTCATCGTGTGTTCAATTCTCGCTGGTTTCTCTATTAATTTAGCTTTTTGTAATTAAAACTACATACATACAAGCAGAAGCGCAATGTATTTAAAAAAAATGGTTGCATTGAATACGTGGGCACATCGATAACGAGTTTCTCCTTTGATGTCATCTTCTTTTACAACCGCACATTCAGGTCTTCATGTCACAATAATCATTACACCACTGGTGTCCCCCCCCCATATATATATATATATATATATATATATATATATATAATATATATATATATATATATGTTTGTGTATCCCGAGTAGCAGCAGTATTTTCGACTAACTTCGGTCATTTTCGATGACGTAGATGCCCCTGTATTAGGGAGTGCTGCATTGATTCGAGGAATTTTTGGGTGGGAATGACGTCTTGTGTGAACGTGTAGGCCATTGGCGATGGTTTGAACTATATATATATATATATATATATATTATAATAAAAGGGTTTTGTAATTTGCTTGAAGCATTGTGTATATATTGGTTTGTTGGTTGGTTTTGAAGGCTGTCACAGTGCGAGTGTAAAGAAAAAGAAGGTAACTATGATGTTTTTTGTTAACCTGTCATTTATTTCTCAATATTTCGGGAAGAGACTCCCATCCTCAGAAGAATACTGGAACTGAAGTTGTCTTAGCGGCTGCTACATTCGTTCTGCCTTGGGTCTTCCAAATTCTGTGTGTGTATGTGTATGGTTGGGGTGCTTGCTTATGTGTGTGTTTTGTGTGTGTAAGTGTGTGTGCGCGTGCTTGTGTGTGTAAATGTAAGCGTATGTGTGTGTGCGTGGTGCTTATGTCTGTGTGTCTGATCATTTCTTTTTATTTTATTGTATTACTATTCCAGATTTGTTTCGCCTCTAAGCAAGGTTTTATTTTTATTTTATTTTATTTATTTATTTTTTTGTTTGTTTGCTTATTAACAGGATCATCTGATCTCTTTTTTATTGCTATGTGTCTGAGACTAACATTCCAGATATTGCTTGATTGTTTATGGGTGCGGGTGTGTGGATTTACTGTCTATCAGGCGGCGTATCTGGTCAGTCCTAACACCATGAGTGTGTGTGTGTGTGTGTGTGTGTTATATGTGGGCGTGTATGCCTATTTCCTGTACATTAATGTATGTGTGTGTTATTTATAGTGTGTGTGCTTTGTACATGTACATTAATATATATATGTGTGTGTGTGTGTGTGTGTGTGTGTGGTGTGTGTGTTGGTTTTAGGAGCTTAGAATGAACTTAATTTTATTAAAAATTGCGATTAAAGAGTCAGCTAGATTCTATTCTGCTTTGTTTTTTATTTTTTTAGCATTATATTTATCTTATTTCATTTCAAATTATTTTGTTTTATTTACTTTTTATTTTATTTATTATTTATTTATTTATTTTATTAGTTATTTTTTATATATATTTATATATATTTTTTAGTTTTATTTTATTTATTTATTCGTTTTTAGTATATATCCATTTATTTATTTTATTTAATGTTTTTTTATTTATTTATTTATTTATTTTTTATTATTATTATTATTATTATTATTATTATTATTATTAATATACATATATATATTTAATCTCTTACTTGTTTTGTTCTTGTAAAAGTATTTCTAGTGTGTGCTGGGTTGAGTTTTAGGAGGTTACACGGCCTGGTCACATGAATTAATTATTAGGAGATTAGCAAGGGAATTCATATTCTTTAATGTAAAGTCAATTATCTAGTCAAATATATCAGTGATCAGAGTAAATCATATTTGTTAAAAGACTAGTGCATTAGCTCGAGTGTGTGTATACTGGTCTGTTGACGTGGGTGCGTGTTTTTTCGTTTGTCTTCTCATAGTAGATTCGTTGCGTTATAAATTCTCTATTGCATAAGTGGGTGTATGTTGTATGTGTGTGTGTGTGTGTGTGAGTGCATATATATATATATATATATATATATATATTTATATATATATATATATATATATATATATATATATATATATATA
Source organism: Doryteuthis pealeii (assembly GCA_023376005.1). Classification (NCBI taxonomy): domain Eukaryota; kingdom Metazoa; phylum Mollusca; class Cephalopoda; order Myopsida; family Loliginidae; genus Doryteuthis; species Doryteuthis pealeii. The sequence continues at coordinate 54,051,414 of CM042144.1, read as the reverse complement.
TATAGATAGATAGATAGATAGATAGATAGATATTAGAAATGCCCAAAATTTCACGTTTTTCTAACCCGCCATGAATTACAATTTAATAAAACTCGGAAAAAATGAATAAAACGTAATTTTTGCTGTATCATGAAGAGAAAGGATTGAAAAAGATCATATGTAAAAATTATTTGTCTTAAAAAAAGAGTGAATTCTATAAATTAAATTTTGTATCTGTCAATGTTTGGCAATGGGAATGGAAACAAACTATTTGTACTGAACCCGAATGGAAAAAAAGTTGTTTACCATGCAGTTCTGCAATAAGTTCCAAATAGACAAATTATATAATTGTTTTGATAAAAACTGTTAAATGTTTGATTTTAATTAAATCTAATATGTACTTAATGCATGAAGTGTCATTGTTGGGCTGAAGTCTCAATCAAGAGCGCTCCACAGGGTGGTTTTTTAGCTGATATATATATATATATATATATATATATATATATATATTATATATATATATATATAGAGAGAGAGAGAGAGAGAGAGAGAGAGAGAGAGAAAAGAGACAGACAGACAGACAGACAGAGACAGAGATAGACAGACCTTAACAAGTTTAATCCGTTCCACTCGTAACTCAATTTCCTCTAATACCAAATCAATTTTACCCATTGAAATAATTTGAAATGCCATCAACCCGTTCCAGCTACCCCAAACACCCTAACTTTTTAAAAGAAAAATGGCACTCTATTATATTAAAACATGATAGAATAAACTGTAATGAGTGATGTGCTGTAATATGTTTTAATGTTACATATTTTACAAATAATATTTTTCTTTGACGTAATAAATTTGGAACTTATTAATATTAGTCTGAAGCTCACGCATATCTCAAATTTTAGCGTGCAATACAAAGCAAAAAATCGACCGAATGATTGCTCGTAACTCAGAAAACTTGTAAGTTGGGAAATTCGTGAGTCAAAAATATCTCTGTATTCAATTTATGATATAGAGCAATGGTTCCCAACCTTTTTCTATTCCCGCACCCTTAAAATAGTTTTGCTTTGACCTCGCACCCCTGTAAAGACTTTTGCTCTGACCTTGCACCCATACAATTTATATTTTTGTTCAAAAATATAGAATGTGAATCTATACTACAGTTTTATCAAAAGATCATATATATTTCACTCTCTAAATAATAATAATAATAATAATAATAATAATAATAATAATAATAATAATAATAATAATCTGAAATAAAGAAACGAAAATACAAATAATATTAATTACAAAAAAGAAAAATTAATCTAAATTTGAATGCTCGCTACCACAGGGACTGTGAGCACCCCTGGTCGGGAACCCCTAATATAGAGGTTTTGAATGAAAAGGTGAAGTTAATATTTCTGTCATCTATAAACATCCAAATCTTTATTTTTATCCCTGACCTGGATGAATATCCGTTTAGATAATTGTTTTCGGCTAGGAAATTCGATAGTTGAAGGCCGCGCAATTCTAGAATCAACTACAAAAGATTAACGTCTTCCGGCGTACTCAGACTTCCCGTGACCGTTCCTTAAAAATGGCCGTTTTAATCTCTTTTCCGATTGGTTCAAACCTATTCGGAGGGGATCGCTTCCTTTTAAGGAGTGATCTCCTCTGTAGATATCTTTGCTTAACCACGAAAAAGATTGACTTGACATTTACAGAAATCTTTTGGATGCGTATTTAATTATGTTTTTTTGCATTTTCTATACATGTATTTGATATGACGTGTTTTATTATTGTCACTATTTCACTCGTCGCGAGATTTTCTCATCAGTTTTAACTGGTGGTCTTTCACTGGCGTCTGAGTGACAGGATATCTCTTCGGGTCTCCAGGACTCATCTGAGTATTCTAACCGAACTTAACAAGGCTGTAATCCGTATGGCCTCGATTCTTCTTCTGATTTCCAATTCCTCAAGTCTTTTCCCAAGCCTTTGGGGACGTCCCAATTGGTATCTACAATTGGTATCACCGTCACCCTCATGTTTTTTTTTTTTTTTTTTTTTTTTTCAATTCTCTTGCAAGGTCCAAGCATTTGTCTCTCTTTTCGCTTTCTTTTATTTTCTCTCTCTCTGGTTCGCTAAAATGGTAGCATCCTGTAGATCACGGATTTTCAACCGGGGGTCATATGGCTCCCCGGTACTATATATTATTTTCATAGGTTCAAGCAAGCAAGCAAAAAAAATCATAAAAATACAAATGGATTTTAAAACATCGAATGGCTAGTGGGGTGGGGTCTCCATAGTAAAATAGGAATCAAAGGGATCCATAGGTAAAAAATGGTCGGACTGCACTAGATGTCAAGTTTTTTTTTCTTAATTAAAAATGATCTTCTTGCCGGGATTCGGTGATCCGTTTGTATTTCAGAGAATTTCATGTCTGTCATTTTCTAGAACAGATTTTTGTTTGTGCATATATTATTATTATTATTATTATTATTATTATTATTATTATTATTAGCAAATATATGCACCCCCCGAGTGCAAGTATTTAAGTTTTAATGAAATAAAATATTATATTCAATTAGAAAGACTAATTAAACTAAATAAGAATGCAGATTTAAAAATTTGAAACAGAGGGGGGGGGGTATAATCGAAATATAGAAACTGAAACTTACTCTACACTCACTCTTGTCTTTCATTGCTAAATTTTCTTAATTTAACTTTTTAGTTAAATTAGGAAGTAAAGAATAAAATTACAGTTATTTCTTCTTGTTAATGGATTTCTTTTAAGATTTATCCCTGAGATTTTTGCTCATAATCATTAAGATAAAACAAAACAATTAGAAATCAATAATACTAAGCATATAATTATTTAAATCAAATTTTTAATATCAATATGCAAATTAGCTTTCCCGTTCACACTGTAAACCGCTATTTTGTTGTATATATAAATATAACTGCATGTTGTTAGTATGTACATATGGACAGCAGTTTTAATTATGTATAATTATTTTATCATTAATTGAGGTTTAGATAAAAATAAAATTATGGAGAATGTGACGTAAATGACAAAGGGGATTGCGACTTTAGTAGTAATATAGTTTCTGTTACAGACAAACAAACACACAATCTCCACTAAAATAAGATTATTATTATGTTCACCCCTGTGACTTTTTAACACCAGCGTTAGATGATGGTCTTTCGCTGGAGTCTGAGTGACAACAAGTCTCCTCAGGTCTCTGGGACTCTTCTGATTATTCTAGCCGATTGCAGCAATGCAGTTGTCTGGATGGTGTTAATTCCCCCTCTGATAACCAGTTCCTCCAGTCTTTTTCTTTTTTTTCCAAGCTTTTTAGGACTGTTCCTAATGCATCAACTACTATTGTTATAACTTTCACCCTTATATTCCACAGCTTTTTCAATTCTCTGGCATGGTCCAGGTATTTGTCTATCTTTTCGTTTTCCTTCATCTTACCTTGTGATCTGCTGGAATTGCAAAATCTACCAGATGACAAGTTCTTTTTTTTTTTTTTTTTTTTTTTTTTTGTTAATCAAGGACAAATTCTGGTTTATGCATTACCATTTTGTTGTATGGTCAAAATTTAATTTTTTGCATAATTCCTGGTGGATCACCTTTCAACCGGATAGTGCCTAGCTTTGTATTCCCGTTGTGTTAGTTTGCTAAATTTGCTTAATACATGGTTTATGGTCTCATCTCTGTCACCATGTCGCACTGACAGTTTGGACTCTATCTCGCCAACAGTCCTTATCGTTATCGCCTCTAGCAGGTCTTCCGCAAGGCATCCAGTTGATTAAATTCATGACCACTGACAATCCCCTACTTCCTGATTTTCAACGTATTCCTATAGTAAAACTATTACTCATCCTGGTTAAGGCTTGCTGATAGTGCAGATTCCCTTGACGTTTCTCCGTCCATCCCTATCGTCCATAGATCTTGGCAGGTCCTCTACATGGCATCCAGTGTCCATACAGAGCTGATGTACGTACGTCTGTACTGGTTGACTAACACTGGTTTGTGTCTATGTTGTAGGAGTCCATGGGAGAAACGTTGCTTATGACATCGTCCTCGCTTGTGAAGCTGTGGCCAGAATTTCTTGTTCGGTTGACTTGGACGGTTTGTTAGATAGGAGGTAAGTGTCCGTATAGCTGAGGTGTTGCTTCAATTTGCAAATATTAAAGTTTTAAATACAATAAAATATTAGATTAGATTATAAAGACAACTAAACTAAACAAGAAGCATATCAAAAGATAACAACTTATTTCTATATATCAAAGAATAGAACCGGTTGGGCGCTCGCTTTTATTGCTAAATTCTCCTATTTTAACTATTTACCTAAATTAGACAGTTAAGAATAAGATTACCGTCATTTCTTATTGTTAATGGATTTATTTGAAGATTTATCGACAGGGCTTTTACTCATATTTGTTAACATAAAACGAAACAAGTTAGAAGTCTATGATACCAAGCAAATATTTATTGAAATCAAATTTTAAAGGTTTAATATATAAATTGGCCTTCGCATTCACATTGTAAACTGCTATTTGGTTGGATACATAAATACAATTGCATGCTGTTAGTATGTAGATAAGACCAACAATATTGATAATAAAAACCATTTTCTTAATTGAATAAAATAAAATCATGGCGAATGTGACGTTAATAACTAAATGAATTCTGACGACCGTGTAATGTAGTTTTCGGTTATAGTCAGGCAGAGACAATATCTCCATTACAAATATATATATATAATATATATATATTATATATATATATATATATATAGTCATGTTTTCTTAGTAAACCCTAGCGTTAATTCCTGACCACTTCTTTCTTATGTTTATGTACATAGATTAAGTCTCGAAAATAGCTAAAGATAAATGTTGAGTAAAAAATAACAAGATTTTGTTATTTATATATAAAAGTCTTACATCTCGCCATAAATATTATATAAGTTAATGCAGAAAATAAATTAACTAATTGGTAGCGCTCGTGTGTGATGGTTCAAATCCTCGACTAAACTGTTTGCATTTCCCATAGCGCTAATATCCTTGGGAAAGGTATGGATCCAACTATTCTCCATCCAGCCATGGGTAATAGTAGAACAGGCTGAGCTCTTTAACCTGGTATAGCAGTTAGTTTAGGAGAAAGAAGCCCTGAATTCAAACCAGTTGAACCCCACTTTAAAATTTACCTTGTTTCACACCATTCTCTTGTGGAGGGGTCTGGTAAAACAGTAGCAGTAAAGTCGCTGGAAAGCAGTAAATATAAATATTGCATATATATAAGTCGTCGGGGTGGCCTAAAGTCGGTATCAGCCAATCAGCGAAGGAGTCTATCCCCTTTTCACTAGCGTTAGACAAGAAGATTATTTTTTCTGCGTCTGAGGTGGAGCGCCACATCTATCATCAGCTCCTTACTTTTACCGCACAGATCCCTGTGCTACTCATACGCCTGAGTTGGTGAGGTGTCGGTATCGAACTAGGAACCTTGTGATTCCTAGCTGAACGCTCTACGACTGAGCTAAACCGGCCCCATCTTGACTCCAAAATACTACCGTGATTATTGCTTTTTTTTTACCTCGAGAATTTGCTATGTCCTTGAATTGTCCGTATTTATCCAATCCCTCTGTCATGAGTTATATAAAACCAAGTCGATTTTTCTGTAGAGTACAGCTGGTTTTAATTTAGTTTTCCCTTCTCCAAGACTAGTTGCCTAACCAG
>CM042144.1:54018208-54040708 GCA_023376005.1 Doryteuthis pealeii | reverse complement strand
AACAGATAATAATATATCAGTCAAAGAGTATAATAAAAAAAGTAAATACAAAGACCTGGACATAGAAATTGAAAAAAAAAGTGACACCTTAAAACGACCACCGTGCCGGTAAGTGGGAGCCCTGGGTATCATAAAAAAAGGACAGATAAAACACATAGCTGGTAAGATGAGGGTTTCATACTTCAAGGGCATTAGTTCGAAAGTAAACGCAACAGTTCGACTAGAGTTTGAAATCGCTTATTACGGATAATCTTTGAATCTCCCTCATACATAAGGTGATTTTTTTTCTTGTGATATACAAAATTAGAGGAAAAATAAAACATCATATGTACATAAATGATATTAAGATATTTGCCAAAAATGAAAAAGAACTGGAAACCTTTCTTCATGTTATATATACTCGTTCAACATTAGGTATAATGAGAAAGACAGTCAGATAGACAGACAAACAGACAGAAGATTAGAGTATATGGTAGATGATGAGATGATGGTTCTTTTTACTACTTCTTCTGGTTCTACCTCGACCGCCATTTTCTTCCGTCGATCTAGTGGGCTTACTTCTCTTCGGGGCTTCTGCCGGGGATTGATCTTCTTTGTTGATTTCTTCGGGATGTCATCTCTTGTTTTTAATATTCAATTAACAAACAATACTTGGTTGTGTCTTAATAAAGCTTTATTTTCCAAACCCAGCCCATGATTCCGCCGCGGGTAGACCGGCTCAGATCGGCGACTTTCACGTCGCTCGCTCTGAAATCTCTGCCGAATCTCACTACTTAAACTTATTCTCACACTTGTAGCGGAAGGTCAGCGGAATGTCACCGTTGTCACTCATCGGTACTTTCATGATTTATAAGCTGCTCCTAAATTGTGTAACATTCATACCATAAAAATTTACAGTCAGGATATAGGAATAAAGCAAATGTACTGAGAAGAAGAAACATGTAAATATTTTGGGGACGGATCAGAATTACTAAATATACACCACATATCAATATTTAGTCTTTCATCCAAGTTTATTTCTTCGTCTTTATTGTTTTTCTCACAATATTTCGGATGTTGAATTCTTCGGCCTTCTTTAGATGTATGTTGCATTCTGTAGTACCCTCCAGGAGCGACAAAGTGAACTCATCTGGTGATATGCAGATTTACGGCTCGTTTAAGAAATTCAAACAGAAATATCCCATTGTCTTGACACAATTGAACGCAAAAATGATTTAAAGCAGCTTTGCTGCAGTCGGGAAACCAAGGGACAATTCTGGGGTTTTATACTATCATAAAATTTAATTGCCTATTTAAAATGATTCTCATTGTTTGATGTGCATCACAGCTAATAGAAAAAGTAAAGAATAATTTGTCATCTAAGATCGACATAATATTCGCACATCTGCCACATAAGTACCTGAACTCATTGACTGTCTAGTGCTAAGAGAAACATGTCTTCTTCTTCTTCTTCTTCTTCTTCTTCTTCTTCTTCTTATTATTATTATTATTATTATTATTATTATTATTATTATTATTATTTTCTTCCTTCCTTCATTCATTCATTCCTACCTTCCTTCCTCCCTATTATCATCTAATAACATTCTTCTTCTTCTTCTTCTTCTTCTTCTTCTTATTATTATTATTATTATTATTATTATTATTATCCTTCCTTCCTTCCTTCCTTCCTTCCTTCCTTCCTTCCTTCTCCCCTATTCTCATCTAATAACCTTCTTCTTCTTCTTCTTCTTCTTCTTCTTCTTCTTCTTCTTCTTCTTCTCAAAACCCTTGGGTTAATTTGTTCCACATATGTCAATATTTTATAAAGGGAGCGTGAAAAAACAAATCTTGAAAGTGCCATTTGCAAAAATAGTGGGGAAAAATGATGCACATTTTTTTTTCTCAACGTATTCGCAAATTATATTATACACGTAATTGCCACATTCTGTTAATGATTATAGTATTAGTTCATGACCACTGCCAATACCCTTCTTCGTAATTTTCAATGTATTTTTATAATGAGATCATCATCATCATCATCATCATCATCATCATGTCGCACTGACAGTTTGGACTCTATCTCGCCAACAGTCCTTATCGGTTATCGCCTCTAGCAGGTCTTCCGCAAGGCATCCAGTTGATTAAATTCATGACCACTGACAATCCCCTACTTCCTGATTTTCAACGTATTCCTATAGTAAAACTATTACTCATCCTGGTTAAGGCTTGCTGATAGTGCAGATTCCCTTGACGTTCTCCGTCCATCCCTATCGTCCATAGATCTTGGCAGGTCCTCTACATGGCATCCAGTGTCCATACAGAGCTGATGTACGTACGTCTGTACTGGTTGACTAACACTGGTGTGTCTATGTGTAGGAGTCCATGGGAGAACGTTGCTTATGACATCGTCCTCGCTTGTGAAGCTGTGGCCAGAATTTCTTGTTCGGTTGACTTGGACGGTTTGTTAGATAGGAGGTAAGTGTCCGTATAGCTGAGGTGTTGCTTCAATTTGCAAATATTAAAGTTTTAATACAATAAAATATTAGATTAGATTATAAAGACTAACTAAACTAAACAAGGAAGCATATCAAAAGATAACAACTTATTTCTATATATCAAAGAATAGAACCGGTTGGGCGCTCGCTTTTATTGCTAAATTCTCCTATTTTAACTATTTACCTAAATTAGACAGTTAAGAATAAGATTACCGTCATTTCTTATTGTTAATGGATTTATTTGAAGATTTATCGACAGGGCTTTTACTCATATTTATTAACATAAAACGAAACAAGTAGAAGTCTATGATACCAAGCAAATATTTATTGAAATCAAATTTTAAAGGTTAATATATAAATTGGCCTTCGCATTCACATTGTAAACTGCTATTTGGTTGGATACATAAATACAATTGCATGCTGTTAGTATGTAGATAAGACCAACAATATTGATAATATAAAACCATTTTCTTAATTGAATAAAAATAAAATCATGGCGAATGTGACGTTAATAACTAAATGAATTCTGACGACCGTGGTAATGTAGTTTCGGTTATAGTCAGGCAGAGACATAATCTCCATTACAATATATATATATATATATATATATATATATATATATATATATATATAGTCATGTTTTCTTAGTAACCCTAGCGTTAATTCCTGACCACTTTCTTTCTTATGTTTATGTACATAGATTAAGTCTCGAAAATAGCTAAGATAAATGTTGAGTAAAAAATAACAAGATTTGTTATTTATATATAAAAGTCTTACATCTCGCCATAAATATTTATTAAGTTAATGCAGAAAATAAATTAACTAATTGGTAGCGCTCGTGTGTGATGGTTCAAATCCTCGACTAAACTGTTTGCATTTCCCATAGCGCTAATATCCTTGGGAAAGGTATGGATCCAACTATTCTCCATCCAGCCATGGGTAAATAGTAGAACAGGCTGAGCTCTTTAACCCTGGTATAGCAGTTAGTTTAGGAGAAAGAAGACCCTGAATTCAAACCAGTTGAACCCCACTTTAAAATTTACCTTGTTTCACACCATTCTCTTGTGGAGGGGTCTGGTAAATACAGTAGCAGTAAAGTCGCTGGAAAGCAGTAAATATAAATATTGCATATATATAAGTCGTCGGGGTGGCCTAAAGTCGGTATCAGCCAATCAGCGAAGGAGTCTATCCCCTTTTCACTAGCGTTAGACCAAGAAGATTATTTCTGCGTCTGAGGTGGAGCGCCACATCTATCATCAGCTCCTTACTTTACCGCACAGATCCCTGTGCTACTCATACGCTGAGTTGGTGAGGGTCGGTATCGAACTAGGAACCTTGTGATTCCTAGCTGAACGCTCTACCGACTGAGCTAAACCGGCCCCATCTTGACTCCAAAATACTACCGTGATTATTGCTTTTTTTTACCTCGAGAATTTGCTATGTCCTTGAATTGTCCGTATTTATCCAATCCCTCTGTCATGAGTTATATAAAACCAAGTCGATTTTTCTGTAGAGTACAGCTGGTTTTAATTTAGTTTTCCTTCTCCAAGACTAGTTGCCTAACCAAGGTTAAAGTACCCAACCTGCTGATGGGATAAGATATGGGTTTATTCCTTTTCCAAGGGTGAGTGCGAAGAGAAACGCAAAGTTTCGTTCAGGATTTGATTTTTTTTGTTTATATCTTCGTAGGTTATTAAAATCCCACACCCCTCTTGTAGAAGAACAGCAGCGGTACTATTTAACTTATAGCTGGGGGGATGAGGGGTTTCATACCTTTCTCAAGGCTATTAGTCCGAAAGTGAATGTAATAGCACGATTGGAATTTGAACTCGCTACTATGATGTCGCAGTCCTGGACGTTATCTACGACACTTCGGAACTCCTCCTTCGGGATTTGAATTCGGGTTGCCGAATCTATTTTCTACATCGATAACCGTTACACAAAGAGTGGATGTGTCATTGAATGGGGTGAAATTTAAAATGTTGTCATATTTGATTATCAAATCTTTGGCGTGATATCTATAATTTTGATTTTTCGGACAGTTGTCCTTATCTTTATTGTAGCATGTAAAAACACAATCTTTCGGTCGCTGTATCCTCCGACTTCCCTCGTGTGTTCCCTGTATATCCGAGTATAACAGTGACAAGGTTGTAAAGTATTTTTGAAAATCTCATTCAAATAATGACGTCATTGTTTGTTTGTTTTTTTTTTGTTGTTGTTTTTTTAATGATCGTAACGCTTCTCGTAACGCTTCTCTGAATGATAGGCGTGCAAAAACAATGATATCATCATTTGAATGGGATCTTCAAAAGTTCTTCGACGCCTCGTTTGATCAACAGCCAAACTATTCAAAGTGATTTCTCAGGTTAGGTCATTGCTATGCTCGGATAGTCAAGGAACACCTGAGGAAGGCCGAGGATACAGCGACCGAAACGTTGTGTTTTTAAATACCACAATAAAGATGAGGACAACAGTTCGAAAAATCAAAATTATACAGGGTTTTCATTTTTTAAATTTTTTTTTTTTTTCAAATTGTGTTCATCTCTATACTTGGTCTACTCAAGAGGTTACTGTAGCCCAACATATGCGCTCTTTTTTTAGATGTCTTATTTTCCAATGCCCTTCCCTAACTATTATTCTAACTTTATCCCACAATTGTTTCCCTTTTCTTTCCATACATGGTCAGCCATACCCAATAAAGATGAGGACAACAGTAAAAAAAAAAATCAAAATTATACACATCAAGCCTCATCTAAAAAATACAGACAAATAAAGTGAAGTGTTCCTGCTTCGTGGTAAGAACAGAGAAAGAGTCTGTTGAACTGACGGAATTCCTCCAGATGAGATATCATTGTATCCCCAATATATTCAGTGTTAAAGGAGAGGTAATCGATTTTTTTAAGAGTGAATGAGATCAGGATGAATTTGGGCTGAAGTCTTTAAAAGATTTCATCTTACGTTGGGAGATTTGAGAGTTCTTCCTTGTCAAAAGGAAGTCACTTCGCACGTACGCCCACACAAACATACACTCATACACACATACATACACACATGTATCTTAGATTGGTTTTCTTTCTCTACCACGTACGTGCATGGATATAGCCATATATATATATATATATATATATATATATATATATATATATATATATATATATGTATGTAGGTATGTATGTATAAGAGCATAATTCAGATAAATTACCAACTTTTGATGGAAGCTAATATTTCAAATATACATTTATGAAACAGAGACAAAAACAACATATATATATATATATATATATATATATATATATATATATATATATATATATATATAAAGTATTTGGTTACAAAGCGTAAAAACTGGGATACATTGACCTAAATTGATACAGGAACCACTCATAGAGTTATGGTCTTGCACAGCTGTGTTTATAAGTTTCTGACTAGGCGCTCAATTATTGTGGTCTTTTGTCAGTTTAAACTAAGCATAGCAAATATTTATATTCACTGGTAATTACGCCTGTTGTAGTGCGTTGGTTAAAATTTCATTCTTGTATAGCATTGTTTATGAGTTCGATCATCAGTGCTACCCTCAATACTTTAACATCTTGCCAGATTAGGTCAATCTGAGTTGGCTTAGTCTGGTACAAGTCTTTATTCACATACAGAGCGATGGTTACCAAGGTAATTTCTCGGTTCATCGTGTGTTCAATTCTCGCTGGTTTCTCTATTAATTTAGCTTTTTGTAATTAAAACTACATACATACAAGCAGAAGCGCAATGTATTTAAAAAAAAATGGTTGCATTGAATACGTGGGCACATCGATAACGAGTTTCTCCTTTGATGTCATCTTCTTTTACAACCGCACATTCAGGTCTTCATGTCACAATAATCATTACACCACTAGTACCCCCACCATATATATATATATATATATATATATATATATATATATATATATATATATATATATGTATGTATCCCGAGTAGCAGCAGTATTTTCGACTAACTTCGGTCATTTTCGATGACGTAGATGTCCCTGTATTAGGGAGTGCTGCATTGATTCGAGGAATTTTTGGGTGGGAGTGACGTCTTGTGTGAATTTGTAGGCCATTGGCGATGGTTTGAACTATATATATATATATATATATATATATATATATATATATATATATATATATATATATATATAGGTATATATATATATAGGTATTAGAAATGCCCAAAATTTCACGTTTTTCTAACCTGCCATGAATTAAAATTTGATAAAACTCGGAAAAAATGAATAAAACTTGACGTAATTTTTGCTGTATCATGGAGAGAAATGATTAAGAAAGATCATATGTAAAAATTATTTGTCTTAAAAAAAGAGTGAATTCTATAAATGAAATTTTGTATCTGTCAATGTTTGGCAATGGGAATGGAAACAAACTATTTGTACTGACCCCGAATGGAAAAAAAGTTGTTTACCATGCAGTTTTGCAATAAGTTCCAAATAGACAAATTATATAATTGTTTGATTTTAATTAAATCTAATATGTACTTAATGCATGAAGTGTCATTGTTGGACTGAAGTCTCAATCAAGAGCGCTCCACAGGGTGGTTTTTTAGCTGATATATATATATATATATATATATATATATATATATATATATATATATATATAGTTCAATGAGAAATCAAAACAAATAAAAGTTTTTGCTTTTATTTATTTAATTACGGGAACGGTATTACAACCAGCGGTTTCTTGCTGAAAGCATTCATCAGGTAAGACGAAACGGTTCCTTTGAAAATGACAGAAATTGTGTAAATGGTTAAATGTGTGCGTTTTTAACTGTATTCTCGTGTTTGCGTGTTTACGTGATGCGGAATGTTTTTTTTTGCTTGTACGTGTGCGTATTTTTGTTTGTGCGTATGTGTATGATGTCATGCGCGGGCGCATGGAAATGCGTGAAGGTTGTGATGATATGATTGTGTCCACGTGCGTGTGTGCGTATTTTTGTTTGTGCGTATGTATGTGATGTCGTGCGTGTGCGCGTGGGAATGTATGAAGGCTGTGATGATATAATTGTCTCCACGCGCGTGTGTGCGTATAAATATGCGTATTTATATATATATTGAGAGAGAGAGAGAGAGAGAGAGAGAGAGAGAGAGAGAGAGAGAGAGAGAGAGAGAGGGGCAGAGACAGAGACAGAGACAGAGAGATACAGAGACAGAGAGAGACAGAGACAGAGAGAGACAGACAGACAGACAGACACAGAGACAGACAGACAAACCTTAACGAGTTTAATCCGTTCCACTCGTAACTCAATTTCCTCTAATACTAAATCAATTTTACCCATTGAAATAATTTGAAATGCCATCAACCCGTACCAGCTACCCCAAACACCCTAACTTTTTAAAAGAAAAATGGCACTCTATTATATTAAAACATGATAGAATAAACTGTAATGAGTGATGTGCTGTAACATGTTTTAATGTTACATTTATTATAAATAATATTTTTCTTTGACGTAATAAATTTGGAACTTATTAATATCAGTGTATCTGAAGCTCACGCATATCTCAAATTTTAGCGTGCAATACAAAGCAAAAAATCTGCTCGTAACTCAGAAAACTTGTAAGTTGGGAAATTCGTGAGTTAAAAATATCTCTGTATTCAATTTATAATATAGAGCAATGGTTCCCAACCTTTTTCTATTCCCGCACCCTTAAAATAGTTTTGCTTTGACCTTGCATCCATACAATTTATATTTTTGTTCAAAAATATAGAATGTGAATCTATACAACAGTTTTATCAAAAAATCATATATATTTCACTCTCTAAAATAATAATAATGATAATAAGGTCGTGCCGATTGTGATTGAGGCCCTTGGAACAATCCCAAAGGGGTTAGAAAGGAGTCTGGATGAATTAAAAATCGGAGGAAGAATCGAGACCAACCAGACTACAGCATTATTGAGATCGGCTGAAATACTCAGAAGAGACCTGGAGACCTGAGGAGACTTGCTGTCACTCAGCCTCCAGTGAACCTCCGGCTTCTGCAGGTGTTAAAAACTCGAATGGAGTGAAATAATAATAATAATAATAATAATAATAATAATAATAATAATAATAATAATCTGAAACAAAGAAACGAAAATATAAATAATATTAATTACAAAAAAAGAAAAATTAATCTAAATTTGAACGGACGCTTCTTTCATCCCTTGGAATGATGCTCGTTACCACAGGGGCTGCGAGCACCCTTGGTCGAGAACCCTTAATATAGAGGTTTTGAATGAAAAGGTGAAGTTAATATTTCTGTAATCTATAAACATCCAAATCTTGAAATTATTTTTATCCCTGACCTGGATGAATATCCGTTTAGATAATTGTTTTCGGCTAGGAAATTCGATAGTTGAAAGCCGCGCAATTCTAGAATCAACTACAAAAGATTAACGTCTTCCGGCGTACTCAGACTTCCCGTGACCGTTCCTTAAAAATGGCCGTTTTAATCTCTTTTCCGATTGGTTCAAACCTATTCGGAGGGGATCGCTTCCTTTTAAGGAGTGATCTCCTCAGTAGATATCTTTGCTTAACCACGAAAAAGATTGACTTGACATTTACAGAAATCTTTTGGATGAGTATTTAATTATGTTTTTTTGCATTTTCTATACATCTATTTGATATGACGTGTTTTATTATTGTCACTATTTCATTCGTCGCGAGTTTTTCTCATCAGTTTTAACTGGTGGTCTTTCACTGGTGTCTAAGTGACAGGATATCTCTTCGGGTCTCCAGGACTCATCTGAGTATTCTAACCGAACTTAACAATTCCCCAAGTCTTTTCCCCAAGCCTTTGGGGACGTCCCAATTGGTATCTACAATTGGTATCACCGTCACCCTCATGTTTTTGTTTGTTTGTTTGTTTGGGGTTTTTTTTCAATTTTCTTACAAGGTTCAAGCATTTGTCTATCTTTTCGCTTTCTTTTATTTTCTCTCTCTGGTTCGCTAAAATGGTAGCATCCAATAGATCACGGAGTTTCAACCGGGGTTCATATGGCTCCCCGGTACCATATATTATTTTCATAGGTTCAATCAAGCAAGTAAAAAAATCATAAAAATACAAATGGATTTTAAAACATCGAATGGCTAGGGTGTGGGGGTCACCATAGTAAAATAGGAATCAAAGGGATCCATCAAAGGGTCGGACTACACTAGATGTCAAGTTTTTTTTTCTTAATTAAAACTGATCTTCTTGCCGGGATTCGGTGATCCGTTTGTATCTAAAAAGACCCAGAGAATTTCATGTCTGTCATTTTCTAGGACAGATTTTTGTTTGTGCATATATTATTATTATTATTATTATTATTATTATTATTATTATTATTATTAGCAAATATATGCACCCCCCGAGTGCAAGTATTTAAGTTTTAATGAAATAAAATATTATATTCAATTAGAAAGACTAATTAAACTAAATAAGAATGCAGATTAAAAAATTTGAGACAGAGGGGGGGGGGTATAATCGAAATATAGAAACTGAAACTTACTCTACCATCACTCTCGTCTTTCATTGCTAAATTTTCTTAATTTAACTTTTTAGTTAAATTAGGAAGTAAAGAATAAAATTACAGTTATTTCTTCTTGTTAATGGATTTCTTTTAAGATTTATCCCTGAGATTTTTGCTCATAATCATTAAGATAAAACAAAACAATTAGAAATCAATAATACTAAGCATATAATTATTTAAATCAAATTTTTAATATCAATATGCAAATTAGCCTTCCCGTTCACACTGTAAACCGCTATTTTGTTGTATATATAAATATAACTGCATGTTGTTTGTATGTACATATGGACAGCAGTTTTAATTATGTATAATTATTTTATCATTAATTGAGGTTTAGATAAAAATAAAATCATGGAGAATGTGACGTTAATGACAAAGGGGATTGCGACTTTAGTAGTAATATAGTTTCGGTTACAGACAAACAAACACACAATCTCCACTAAAATAAGATTATTATTATGTTCACCCCTTTTAACTTTTTAACACCAGCGTTAGCTGATGGTCTTTCGCTGGAGTCTGAGTGACAACAAGTCTCCTCAGGTCTCTGGGACTCTTCTGATTATTCTAGCCGATTGCAGCAATGCAGTTGTCTGGATGGTGTTAATTCCCCCTCTGATAACCAGTTCCTCCAGTCTTTTTCTTTTTTTTCAAGCTTTTTAGGACTGTTCCTAATGCATCAACTACTATTGCTATAACTTTCACCCTTATATTCCACAGCTTTTTCAATTCTCTAGCATGGTCCAGGTATTTGTCTATCTTTTCGTTTTCCTTCATCTTACCTTGTGATCTGCTGGAATTGCAAAATCTACCAGATGACAAGTTCTTTTTTTTTTTTTTTTTTTTGTTAATCAAGGACAAATTCTGGTTTATGCATTACCATTTTGTTGTATGGTCGAAATTTAATTTTTTGCATAATTCCTGGTGGATCACCTTTCCAACCGGATAGTGCCTAGCTTTGTATTCCCGTTGTGTTAGTTTGCTAAATTTGCTTAATACATGGTTTATGGTCTCATCTCTGTCACCACACACTCTACATTTTTTTGTGTGTCTTATCAATTTTTGCTTCGATATAATTTGTTCTTATGGCATTGTTTTGAGCAGCAATAATTAGCGATTAAGTTTCTCTCTTGAGGTTTTCTTTTCTTAAACATGTCCAAGTTTTTTTCATGTGTAATCTCTTCAATTTGACGTTTAAAGTATCCATATAATTGTTTTTCTTACCATCTTTGTTTTCTTGTTCTCGTTGTTTTTCTGTTTGTCCACATGTTGCAGCTGCTGTTATTGGCTACTATAAGTAATTTTTCTCTTTTTTGTGTATTCTTCTAGTCCTTGGATTGTGGTATCTACGCAATCATCTATGTTGGCAAGACCTCTTCCACCTTCCTTTCTTGATACAAATAGCATATATTTATTGTCTCTGGGGCGTAAGGCCTTGTGCATTGTCATTAATTTTCTAGTCTTTTGGTCGATCTGTCTGAGTTCTTCTCTTGTCCTTTTTAATAATGGCCCAGGATATTTTATAATGAGGACGAAGTATTTATTCCTTTGATGAGATTTCTTCTGCTGAATTTGGTTTCTTTGAGTTTTCTTGTTTTCCGGAGGTATTCTTTTTTTTAAACTTTTCCTTTCACCTCTGTTTGTTTGATTGTATCTGCATCTAAAATTCCTAAGTATTTGTAACTTTCTTTTTCTTCAAGTGTTTTATAGTGTCTTGATTTGGTAGTTGTATTCCGTCAATTAGTTTTCTTTCCCATTTTTTATCACAAACATGGCACATTTTTCAATTCCGAATTCCATTCCTATATCTTAGATGTATATTATTGTGGCATTGTTAGACCCTGAGGAACTAACTTTAGAACAAAATACTCCAGAGGCGACACCATGTGTGGGCTTTGAGTGAATAAGGAAAATCCCCGTGGTAATCCCACTTGGTCAGCCAAACTGCAACCGGTTTAAAGTAGTTGAGATTATTTTTTTAATGTTTTGGTCAGTATTTATTTTGGACATAAAAAGGAAATGATTTTTGCCCATAATTGGAATTCAGATAAAAGAAAAAGTGGAAACTTAGATAAAAATCAAAAACAGACCTTTTTTAGACTTAATTCTTTGTTGAAAACTACTTTGGGTGTCCGGAAGTGGTAATTGACTGATTCTAGGGATGTAGGACAGAAAAACAGGTGGTACTTAGAAGATGGAAGTTAGAGATGCTGTAGAACTGAAGTTAGAGTTGATTGGCGGATTAGCACTAAGAGGGTTGGACTTTTGCCCAAAATTGGGAAATCCCAGTTGAAAGAAAGGAATTGCTAACCGGAAATCCTCAGTTCCGGGATTAGATATTGTTTAAGCTGGGTGTTTTAAGGCTTTAACAGACAGAGGCTGGGAGAGCAGTCAGACAGAGGCCGAGAGGGCAGCGAGATAGAGGCTGGGGGATCAGCGAGACAGAGGCTGGGAGAGCAGCGAAACAGAGGTCGACAGATCCAGTCGGTGTCAGTAAGAAGAGCCGACAGACCAACTGACTTCAGCAAAGACTATTAAGAAAAAAATTCCTCACTTAAATTTGATTTGAGTGGGAAATTTGGCCAACAAATAACTTAAGAACTGCCTGAGTGATATATTTCAGAACCCAATCATGGTTGTATTTTGACCGAAACTCATTGATTCGTTTTGTTTTTGTTTTGTTTTTTTGTTATATAACCATTAAGCCGCCGTTAACCGTGGTGTGTCAGCTTCTGCAGCAGATTTCTGGTCGTTTGAGATCAGAGCATAACGTGGGCATTCGACCAGACTTTTAGCAAGTGTAGAAAAACCTGCAACCCATGGTTGATGGAGAGAATCTGATATTGACGGTCATTTTCTGATATTCAGTGAGCCCTTTAGCTCATCGGGCTAACGGGTTATATTATAATGGTTTGTACCATGGTTTCTAGTTCTTTTTCATTTTTTGCAAAGATTTTTGTCATCCATGTACATAAGGTGGTTTATTTTTTTCCTGCGAGTTAGTGAATTTCTATCATCCTGTATATTTTCTAAGTATATAATTGAGTGGCACCGTTGTTATAATAAATAGTAGTTGTGATAGCGATTCTCCTTGGAAAATACCTCTTTGGATTTATATTTCTTCCAGTGATTGCTCTCCTGCTTTTTATTAGACTCTCGTGTTTTCCATGGCTGTTTTGGTGAAA
The DNA here is from genome assembly GCA_023376005.1 of Doryteuthis pealeii. NCBI lineage: Eukaryota > Metazoa > Mollusca > Cephalopoda > Myopsida > Loliginidae > Doryteuthis > Doryteuthis pealeii. The sequence continues at coordinate 54,027,511 of CM042144.1, read as the reverse complement.
TTTATGACGTTGTTGGATATTGTGTACATATTTAAACATTTGATAATCCAGGTATGTGGGACCATATCATAGGCCTTTCTGTAGTCCATGCCATTGCAATATTTTTGCGCCTATTTTTAACTTCCTTAAGGATTTGTTGATCTGTATAAAGTGAGTCGTGTGTTCCTCTTTTTCTTCTGCGGCTTCCTTTCTTATTATGCTATCATGGCCTGGTGTTTTCCAGTTTGCTACTTTTTGAGTGTTACTCTGAGCGTAATTATGTGTATATTTGCTGCAATTATCATTATTATTATTATTATTATTATTATTTGACTCCATGAGAATTTTTCACATCCGCTTTACCCGGTGGTTCGCTGGAGGCTGAGTAACAGCAAGTCTTCTCAGATCTCCAGGACTCTTCTGAGTATTCTAGCCGATCTTAACAATGCTGTTATTTGGATGGTCTCGATTCTTCCTCTGAATTCCAATTTACCCAGTTTCTTTTCTAAGCCCTTGGAACCGTTCCAAGAGCCCCAATTACGATTGGTAGGACCTTTACCATCATGTTCCAGTTTTTTTTCAATTTTCTGGTAAAGTCCAAGTATTTGTTTATTTTTTCTTAGATTTTCACACTGTGATCCACCGGGATGACAAAATATATGAGATAACAAGTTCTTTTTTTCTTGTTAATTGATACTAGGCCTATTCTCCAAGCTGGAATTAGGTTATACTTTTGTATCTCAAAGTCACAGAGAATTTTATGCATCTCGTTCTCTAGAACAGATTCCGGTCTGAAACATATACCATTTAGTAGCTATGGTATACTAAGACCCGGAAGCACCGGTTATAACATTGTTGTATGAAACGGAAGTACTGTTTCAGCCATCTTGTATTATTTTAAATAAAAAGCGGAAGTGGGTTCTTCTTGCAGTTAACGTCAACTGGGCTACATGTCTTATTATTCGCTAAGCGCGTTATAACAATTGGCAGACGAGGATTTGTTTCACTGAAGAAAATGCCATTACTCGGACATTTAGAAGAATTCTGTACGGAATCAGGAAATATATCAACCTATTTGGACCGAGTAGAACAGTTTTTTTTATCGCAAATGATATTGGACATGAAAACCAAGTAAAATGCAAAGCCATATTACTGAGTACAATTGGAGAAAGGACCTACAGAGTCTTGGAGGATTTATGTACCCCTCAAAAACCAAGCGAGAAGTCTCTGGGGGAAATTACCCAGTTGTTGTTGGAATATTTTAAGCCTAAAAGACTAATAGTGGCTGAAAGTTTTCGGTTCCATAATGCAAAACAAGAGGAGGGTGAGTCAATTTCAAAATTTCTTGTTCGCCTTAAACATTTGTCTTCTACATGCGAATTTGGGTCATTTTTAAAAAGAGCATTGCGTGACAAATTTGTGTGTGGATTAAGCAACGATAAAATCCAAGAAAAATTATTGTCCCAAGATATGTCGTTAGAAGAAGCTGTAAAAATGGCCACAGCTATAGAATTAGCAATGAGTGACGTTGCACATATAAAGAAAAGAGAGACGGATGAAGAAAATAAAATGTGTTCCGAGTCTAACACAACTGAATTACAAAAGAAAGAAAAAAAGTTGTCTTGGTTGTGGTGGGAAATGGCATGAGAAAAGATTTTTTTGTCCCGCATGGGGGAAAAGTTGTTTTAAATGTAACAATAAACATCACCTTTCAAAATTTTGTAAAAATGAACAAAGGAGAAAGGTGTCGAATTACATACAAGAGACAGACGACATACCCTTATTTTTTACGAGATCGAATAGCCGTGAACCATATATGTGTAATATTTATTTAAATGGTATTCAATGTCAAATGGAAATTGACACCGGTTGTTCGTCTACTCTGATAAGTAAACAGCAGTTTGACTTACTGCCGAACGCGAGACTTATAAAAACGGCAACATTACAGAGGTTGCGGACCTATTCGGGTGAGGTCATTGTACCTAAAGGGGTTGCTAACCTGATTGTAAAATACCAGGGAAAAACACATTATTTAAGACTGTTAGTTGTACCAGGTTCTGGACCAAGTCTTCTTGGAAGAGACTGGCTGCAAAAATTGCCAATTAATATCTATGCCACCTGCAACAAAATGGAATGGACTGATTTTAATCAAGAATTTGCAGAACTTTTTAAACCAGGCTTGGGTACATTAAATATTGAAAAAGCTAAATTGTATGTTAAAGAAAATAGCAAACCTCGTTTTATGAAAGCTAGACCCGTACCCTTAACAATTAGAGAAAAAGTTGAAGCTGAACTTAAACTTATCATGACGGTGGATGCATCTCCAGTGGGTGTGGGGGCAGTGTTATCGCATATAATGAAAGACGGGAGTGAAAAACCGATTTATTTTGCCTCCAGAACATTATCAAAGGCAGAACGAAATTATGCCCAGATAGAACGTGAAGGACTGGCAGTCATTTTTGGAGTTTCTAAATTCCATAAATATATCTATGGTCGAGAATTTACCATCATCACGGATCATAAACCACTGTTTGGGCTTTTTAAAGAGGACCGTGCAATATCACCAACAGGAAGTGCTAGAGTTCAACGTTGGGCCTTGATTCTAGCAAGTTATCATTATCAACTAGAATACAAACCAGGTTCAAAAATTTCTAATGCAGATGGATTGAGTCGGCTACCTATAGAAGACCATTTTACGCCATTACCTTGTCCGGAGGAAGTAGTACTCTCCATGTCAGCTTTAGACTTAACCCCAGTCACGTCAAAAACTGTTGCTTTTTACACCTCAAGAGACCCCGTGTTATCACAAGTGCGTAGATGGATCTTACATGGATGGCCGGGAAAAGTATTCTCTGACTTTCAACCATATACAACCAGGAAGGATGAGTTGTCGGAACAACTGGGTTGTATTTTATGGGGATCACGGGTGATTATCCCAGCAAAGTGTCGAGAGGCGTTACTGAAAGAATTGCATGAGAGTCATCCAGGAATTTCACGAAGTCTCTTGCTCGTAGTCACATTTGGTGGCCTAAAATGGATGCAGATATTGAATTATGTGTGAGGAGTTGTGCCATGTGCCAAGATAGTGCAAAGATGCCTCAGGCTAGTGCATTGCATCCCTGGGAATGGCCAGGAAGGCCTTGGTTCAGAGTGCACATGGATTATGCGGGCCCTATCCAGGGCAAGTGGATTCTAGTGATTGTCGACGCCCACAGTAAATATATAGATGCACATGTTGTGTCATCACCATCTTCTTCAGAAACAGAAAGGATGTTGAGACGCACGTTTGCCACACATGGGAGTCCACATGTGATTGTGTCGGACAATGCTAGCAGTTTTACTAGTAAGGAATTTTCCAGGTTCTGTACCCTAAATGGCATTAAGCATGTTAGATGTGCGCCATACCACCCTCCTCAAATGGACTGGCTGAGCGTGCAGATCAAACCATTAAGAGTGGTCTTAAAAAAGTTACTGGAGATTTGGAAACACGATTATTGCGTGTATTAGCCCGATACCGGTTATTCCCGCAATCAACAACAGGTCAATCACCAGCAATGCTACTAATGGGCCGTCAGCCTCGATCTCGTCTGGACCTTGTGTATCCAGATTTATCTACCCAAGTCACCACGAAAATAGACGATACTAAAAGAACAACGGATAGATATCGTAGTGAAAGGATGTTCCATATTGGAGATAGTGTTAGTGTGGTGAATTTTCAAGGGAGGCCAAAATGGTTGTTCGGAGTTTTAGAGGAGCAGCTTGGTCCACTGACTTTTAGAGTGCGATTGGAGGATGGTCGATTATGGAAAAGGCATGTGGATCATATTCGCGCGAATATTCCAACAGAACCTGTTGTGAGAGGTCCCGAAGAATCAAGGCAGCCTCAGGGGAGTCAGGAACAAACAGTTACAGGGCACTCAACAGCTTGTGCACAGCTTCCTGCACCCTACAGAGATAGCAGTTTTTCAACAACCGGTGACAGCTTGGAAGATGAACACCCCAGAACTCGCATGAGAACACGGTTTCAGAAACGCAAAGAGGAGGAAAGAAGGAACAATGCTGAGAATAAACCCGAAAGACAGCGCACCAACATTAAACCAGATACAAAAGGGAAACGACCCAGTACTAGCCCCTTAACTGGGGAAATTGCTGTTCAGGAGTCTCCAGAGGCTACAGATGATGATGATGTGACTATGTCTGAGAGTCGGACAATGCCTCCTATAAGTAATAGGAGTTTCGGGGAGGGACCTATGGATGTTTCAAGCTAAGTGGGGAGGGATGTGGTATACTAAGACCCGGAAGCACCGGTTATAATATTGTTGTATGAAACGGAAGTACTGTTTCAGCCATCTTGTATTATTTTAAATAAAAAGCGGAAGTGGGTTCTTCTCGCAGTTAACGTCAACTGGGCTACACGTCTTATTATTCGCTAAGCGCGTTATAACAGTAGCATAGTGAAAATTTCATTTCTTGCACAATTCCCAGTGGATCACAATTTCCACCCAACGGTGCCTAGTCTTGTATTCCATAATAAAAAGTAAATTAAAATTTCTGAGCCATTTTTTGAGCGGATGTTTTTAGTTGGATTTTTACAAAGAAAATCAAACATTATGACTGAAATAAAAAGTAAAAATTATTTTAATCAAGAATATATATATATATTCCACATTCAATGGTCAATAAAGAAGGTCATACTGACAGTCTTGTTGTACATGAAAGTGTTTTGTACCCTTCTAACATATCGCGGGTGTATAATGGGACAGAGAGACAGACAAACAGACGAAGAGAGGATGAGATGAGGGCTCTTACTTGTTAACGGCCATATTCTTCAGGGCTGACTTTCAGGCTGTTTCTCCGGGTTGCTTTTCCGTGTTGATTTAATCGGACTGGTAATTTCTTGTATAGATAACTTAACAAAACTTGTTGTTTTTCTTAAGTCTTTTATTCAAAACAACCCAGCCCATAAAGATTCAACAGCGCGGTGGAGAAACGACTCTCAGAGCGAGCGAACCTATGCATCTGATCACGCTGAATTTCTCGTCGCAACAAATCTAAAACTTAAACCAATCACTCACGGCTCTAATGGCACGTTTTTCAAGGGATCAAGTAAAAAGGTTATTACCCGTCAGTAACCGTCGAGGTAACTTTCCACTGGACCCCCGTTATTCTGAATCTAACGAACCCCGATTCAACATATCTACAGTACGTACATAATTCATAAGCTGCCTATGAATTATGTTACAAAAGGATACATCACTATTGATTTCCTTGAAAAGGTGCAACTGTAAACATCACTTCCTATTGTCAACACTTTTGTCAAATTTTCTTTTATATATATATATATATATATATATATATATATATATATATATATATATATATACAGGAGGCACATTTCGGAAACGGGGGGAGGGGGATGAAGTGATAAACTCAAGGGCTGCTCTGGGAGGCACACACTCTAGCTACGTCGTGCGAGTCTGTATGTCTGTGTTTGCATGTGTGCGTTTGCATGTATATGTACTGGTGTTTGCGTTTGTGCCCTTGTGTGTGTGCGTGTGTGTATTTACGAAAATAAATGATTGTGAAATTCACCCATTTTAAATTTCGATATATCATTTAGGGAGTCTGTTATATCATTTATATATATATATATATATATATATATATATATATATATATATATATATATATATGAAATGAATATTTTAGAAAAAACAAACACATGATGTTAAAATTCGCTGAGAGAAATCTGTTTCGACCCTTTACTGAAGTGGTCTTCATCAAGAGCGAGATGTGTATGATAGAGAGACGGTATGAGTGAACCGTTATAAGACGAAAGTGGTACAAACGAAACGTTCAAGTTCATAGCCGGATTTTTTTTTAAATTTTTAAATTTTTTTTTTTAATTTTGAAAATGCATATTCTGTTTTGAAAATAAAATAATGAATTTTATTTTATTTTATTAAATCAGAAGCATTATAATCCCACAAAGAAAACTCAAAAGAGTTTTATGTAAATATGTATAAAAATGTATAAGAAAGTATCAAAAAGTTCAAGATTCCAGCTACTGCAGACCACGATAGTCACCGGAGAAGATATCTAGGTATTTTTTTTTTTCAAATGACAGTATGAAAAAGTGAATGGAAGTGAATCCGACAATATGAAATAAATATTTTAGAAAAAAACAAACACATGATGTTAAAATTCGCTGACAGAAATCTGTCATATATATATATATATATATATATATACATATTTACCCAACATCTCCGACCCGTGCTTGATGAGACACAGGGTCATTTTTAAAGCAGTGTAAAGCTAGTTTGAATTCGGAATATTCCTTCTCCTAGACTGGTCGCTTAACTAGTTTCTATAGAATCCAGTCAGTCCTACTATTTATCCGTAGCTGGTGGTAGTGGTGGGAGTGAATAGATGGGTTCATGCCTTTCGAAATGAAACGCAAACAGTCTCATACAGGATCTGAACTCGGGTCACCGATTCCATTTTCTACGATGATAACCGTTATGCTAAGCGAGCCTCCACTATAAGTCGTCGTCGGAGTGGCCTAAAATCAGTATCAACCAGACAGTGAGGGAGTCCCCTTTCATTAGTGCTAGATCAAGGAGATTGTTTTTAGCGTCTGAGGTGGAGCGCCACATCTACCATCAGCTCCTTACACAGATACTCAGAGGCTGATTTGGCGAGGGCTGGTCTCGAACCAGAAACCTTGTGGTTCCCTGGCAGATGCTCTACCTACTGAGCTGAACCGGTCCTATAAGAACACAATTATCAGAAGATTGTGCAGCGCCAATGTTCTTGATGTAATCAAAGAGCACCGATATGATAATCGCCGTCTTGTTTTAAGTTCAACTTGAACATCGTCTAAATTACGTTTTGTGTCTTTCCAAAATGTGCTCATTTCAACACACTAATATCCAGGCCGCCATATCTGACTGTGCATATATCCCCGCAAAAGGACCTCCCCCTCCTCCTCGCCACGAACCGTCACCACCCTAAGTAATTAGGGTTAGCACTTATTGTTTTAACGGATCCATTTACTAGTATGTTCCTTAAACCATCAATTACCGTGACCGACGCCAAAATGTGTTCGTGGTGTCGTGTGTGGTCGTTTGATAATATTTTTCCCACTATGAAATGAAAACAAATCGTGCGTCTTTTAAGCAGGCGAGCGGGCGGGCATGGTGCATGGTGCAGAGGCTGCTGTGCGCGTCGGTGTTGCCGATGGAAGAAGAAGAAGAAGAAGAAGAAGAAGAAGAAGAAGAAGAAGAAGAAGAAGAAGAAGAAGAAGAAGAAGAAGAAGGTATTAGATGAGAATAAGGAAGGAAGGAAGGAAGGAAGGTAAGAAAGTAAGGAAGAAGAAGAAGAAGAAGAAGAAGAAGGAAGAAGAAGAAGAAGAAAGAAGAAGAAGGTAATTAGATGAGAATAAGCAAGGAAGGAAGGAAGGTAAGAAAGTAAGGAGGAGGAAGAAGAGAAGAAGAAGAAGAAGAAGAAGGAAGAAGGAAGAAGAAGAAGAAGAAGAAGATTATTGGATGAGAATAGGAAGGAAGGAAGGTAAGAAGAAGAAGAAGAAGAAGAAGAAGAAGAAGAAGAAGAAGAAGAAGAAGAAGATTATTGGAATGAGAATTAGGAAGGAAGGAAGGCAAGAAGAAGAAGAAGAAGAAGAAGAAGAAGAAGAAGAAGAAGAAGAAGAAGAATAGACTCAGCATCTGTACATATGATTTCGGCCCACGCCGAGATAGATGTGCGGATATGCGATTAGCAGCCGGAGAATCAAAAACAATACAACGCGCATAACGTTCACTCACGCAGCCGAAGAAGAAGAAGCAGAAGAAAGTTGCATGTCTGTGGCTACCGCAAAACATTGTCAAATTTCACACCCGATGCTGTGGGAATGGTGTCAATGCAGAAAACAATATTTGATTTGTCATTGGGTGATGTCTGAACATCAAAGAACATTTGAAATGTTGGTGCCAAAAGAACATCGGGACCCATGAATCGTGTTTTCTTGAAATTACTTCTTATCTTGTACTTATCTTTTTATTGTGTAAAAGCCGTTTTATGGTGCTGCAATTAAGCTATCCCCTGTGGAGGGATCTTGATTGCGCCTTCAGTTCAACAATGACACTTAATGCAAGGAGTACATAAGTATAATACCCCTTTTTGACAGTTTACGACAAGAAGGTTCCCGATTACGACAAGAAGGTTCCCGATTACGACAAGAAGGTTCCTGAGTTCAAGAAGGCTCCCGAGTTTGACAAGAAATACCTGCAAAAGGCCGTAGGTACATCGGCTAAAACGTTGTACCTATAACAATAAAGATGAAGGCAGTTGTCCGAATAATCTGAATAATATTTTTTTAATTATTATTACTTATTTCCAAGTTATGAAAATTGTTATCATACAAAACAAACAAGCAAACAAACAAACAAATAAAAAAGAGTGCCTCAAAAGAAAAAAAAACATCTAGAAACCAAGCTCTGCTGCAGAAATCTCATCAAGGGAATAAACATCTGGGCTAGGATAGATTTGTAAGATAATCTGGACCATTCCGAAAATGAACCTAAGGACGGGGACATTGATGACTATGCACAAAGCATTACACCCTAGTGATGATATGGACAGACTATACGCATCGAGAAACGAAGGATGGAGAAGACTCGCCAGTATTGAGGATTACGTAGATGCGATAATTTGAGAACTCGAAGAATATGCAAAAAAAAAAAAAACACTAATTACAGCAGCAGAAAAACAGAAAAACTAGAAAACAGAAATGGGATGAAAAACAAGAAACTGATACTTTAAGCGAGAAACTGAAGGGATTGCTCAAGACATGGCTAAGAAACGAAACCTCACAAGAAACTAATAAGATGATACAAGGATGCAACCCGGCGAGGGACCTTGCCATATTGTTACAAAGCAAAGAGGGAAGAGATAGGAATCAGTAATAAAACTTTGACCACCTGTGTAGCTAGCTCCATTCTAAAACAAAGGATCTTCAAATCTCGGATGATGAGATTTGGTGTGAGAGTTTAAAAAAATAGAGAAAAAAACATGGCTCTAGTAGTAACAATAAGCTTTTTATTATCAATGTCTGAAGATGCTGTTACGAGCTAAGCATGTTGTAGTTGAAATAAATTATTACATGAAGCAAATCTAAAGTTTTTTCCTTTCACATATCTGGAAAAGGGCACATCGAGTACTCACTGCGTATGACCTATATTATTACAGTTGAACCCACATGGAATAATCCTCATCACCTAATATATATATATATATATATATATATATATATATATATATATA
>CM042144.1:54013208-54015708 GCA_023376005.1 Doryteuthis pealeii | reverse complement strand
ATCCTGGAATATAAATCAAATCTTCCTTTTTTTGCACAAAAAGCAAGAACCAGTGATATTTAATGTGTATATATATTTACTTTGTCATTAATTGTTTTATTTTCGTTGTTTCATCCGGACATACATACATACATACATACATACATACATACACACCAACTGTCCTTTATATGTGTATAGATATTATTCAAATAAATGCATTCATCTGTGTTGTTTTAAGCAGAGAGTTTTGGCTGAAATTCTTTGAGCTTCCTCTGATTTAGGAGATGTATGTTGTGTCTGGTGGTCTTTAGAAATCACTCAGGTCTAGAATACGCTGACTGTATCCCCAGCAAAAGGGTAAGACCCCTAAAAACGGGTGTTCTCGGCGTGTATTAACCAGGCCCTCCACACGAGCAAGGTGTGACACAAGGTCTATTTTCAAGCGGATTTTAACAAGTTTGAATTCAGAGTTTTCCTTCTGCTAGACCGGATATTTTCCTGATCTTCCACCAGGCTGGGATCGACACAACGTCATTTTAATTTGGGTAGCCACGCAAAAACCGAAGCTCATGCGATTGTTAATGCAAAAATGTGTGGGGCGCATCAGACACCGGGCAATAAACATAGCCTACCCCTTTAAATCGAGGGGGCAGGTGTTGCCTCTGGGGTCAGCCTCCTGGGAACACACGGTTAATTTTCTCTGGATTTGATGTCTGGCAGTTGAAGCCAACGATTACGTTAAACCGGAGCTTTTTGTAGATCAGTTGCCATACCAAGGTTAAAGAGCCTAGTCTGCCTTATTATTTACCCATAGCTGGGGGGGGGGGTAATAGTTGGATGCGTACATTTTCCAAGAGTATTAACGTGGACTTGAACTCGCGTCACTGTGTCCATGTCATACGACGATGACCATAACACGACGGACGCCTGGGTATGACACTAAATTGCATCAGAGTGTGAGGATCTAGTTCTGGATCTTATTGTCATTACTTCCAGGTCCACTCCAACCCTGAGTGGTAGTACCTGTTAGGGTCCTATCTATAGGTCAAATAGATTGTTTAAAAATTATTCGCATTTGATTGGAATACTTGAGGTCATATATCTGTAATTAATTTGTATTAAGAATAGTTACTTGAAACTATAATTGTTTACTAAAGATTATTTTCAGTTACTTGAAACCATGTAATTGTGTACAAACAAATGACTATTATTAAACCAAAATAATTCCATCAAATTGTATAATTGCGTATAAATTATTTGTATTAGATAGGACTACTTGATATCATATAAATGTGTACAAAAATAAACCCTTAAGAAACAACTAAACAAAAAAAAATTAAATATGAATCTACAATTAACGCGATTCACTAATCTCTAGGCATAAAATAACCCTATACGGGTTGACATGTCAGAATCCTTCAATCTATCAATTAGGTTTTTTTTTCTTTCGATAAGATGGTCACAGTTTATCAAGTTCATGCAACTAATTTCCGTTTACGCCAGATAATTTTCAGATAACACTGGAAAATCTCTTCAATTTTTTTATCAGAGAACCGTCCTGATAATATGGGAGCCTTTAATGGATAAAATAATTATATCCACTTCTGATTTCCTAACATTAAAATTTATACTCAGATTGTAGAATTTTTGTTGAATTATGTGAGGTTTGTCTGGAAAATATCAAGCTATATAATATCTAAAAAAAAAAAATTTAAAAAAATGCCTACCTAGGGAAGAAGTGCTTTTGTCTATTTGGAACCTTAGATACTTATCACAGCGTCCCTTCCGCTTCTCAAAACAGGATCGCTGTCGTCTGCTTCATTGCATTCTCCTTCATCTTGTCTACAGTGTCTGTTCAGCGACCATTTCATCTTTGGGAAAAAAACAGAAGTGACAGTGTGTGTCTATGTGTGGAGGTGTTGGCTGGAATGTAATGCGTAGGTGGAATGATGGGGCTGATAGATTTATATGACGTGGTGTTTGGCTAAGATTCCTGAACAAGACGTGAGGAATCTACTCGCTTGGTCATTATGATGGCGACGTTCTCGCACTTTTCGAACTTTACGGCGTCTCCCTGCTGACTGACTAATTCCACGCATGCGCAGTAATGTCTACTGTGATTGGTTATACCAAGGCCATGCGAGATTTATATGGACAGATGAAAGAAGACGCATATATGTATACTTTTTATTAAACTTTTCTTGCGGAAAATGAAGAGTAAAAAGTTGTTTTTCTTCTGCAGCGGTTCGGTGAACCTGCTCTTGGTATTTCGTTTATTCCAAGAACCGCTTGTTAGCTTAAAAACAGGGGTTATCAGCTCCTTTTTTTTACCCACGTATCTGCTAGAGGCCGTGAAATTGAGGAGTCCAGTTAAAATGTTCGAATCCCACCACTGAACAGATCCCACAAAAAACAAAAAAAAAAAAAAAAAAAAAAACAGTATTAGTTGGATCTTTTAGAGTAAAAAGAAAAAAAAACTTTCAAACATGACTCTAACAATATTCAAAAGTTTGGTTGA
>CM042144.1:53948208-54008208 GCA_023376005.1 Doryteuthis pealeii | reverse complement strand
CGAGCTACCCTCTTGAAATCAGCATGGCATTAATTTATGGGACATGAAGGTCATTAATGGAATCCTTTAAATTTATGTCTCGTTGTGAAGAAATCCGACAAGGTCATCACATAAAAAAAATCGAATGATCAATCTCACACAAAATCCTCAAAAGCTTTAACAACCGCCAACCACTTAAACAGAACACTTCGAGCAGACGAAGCCCAACAAAACTATAGCAAAATATTCCACCCCATCAGGCAAAATATTTTTGTTGGCGTTTTAGACATGTCTGAGCACTTCCCATTTAAAACAACAGAAGTATCAAATATGGCGTCGTACACCCCTTGGCATACATTTTAATGTTTGTAATGTCTGTTTTTATGACGTTTTTATTCATATTTATGATACATTCGAACTTGAAGGTTATGGTTACATTTATTGCTTATACCTATAGCCATTAAAAATATCACCATTTACAAAAGAGATATCAAATATTTCTTGAGAATATACTTAATTATTATTATTGCGAGTTTTTCACTCTAGCTGGTGGTCTTTCACTGGAGCCTGTGATAACAAGTCTCTTCAGGTTTCCATAAATCTTTTGAGTATTCTTGCCGATTTTTAACAATGCTGTAGTCTGGATGGCTAATTTCCAATTCCTACAGTCTTTTTTTTTCAAAAAATCATTGGGGATCGTTCCAAGGACACCAACTACAATTGATATCACATTTATTCTCATGTTCCACAACTTTTTCAGTTCTCTGGCAAGGTCTAAGTATTTGTCTATGGGCAATTCTATGTCAAATCCTCCAGAAAAAAATAAAATTGTCACCCACACCCTTGAATTTTTCTGAATATGTACAGGTGTGAACTCTGTTACAGATAGTCATTCCCCAATATTTGAGCTTCCAATTCCAAAAAATTGACGGAGTTATGTCGATTTCTAGCTCTCCAAATTTGGTGGGGTTCGCGAAAAATGGCGACTTTTTGTAATCTATTTTTGTCTGTAAAATGAGTTCGTTGGAAGGGCAAGATCAACAAGATGAGATCATTTTTCTTGTTAACCAATTATAGGCCTGGTCTCTTGATCGGGATTGGGTGATCCGTCTCAAAATCCCAAAGAATCTCTGAGCCTCATTCTCTCGGGCGAATTCTGGTTTATGCATATACCATTTGGTAATATGGTCAAATTATAATTTCTTGCACAATTCCTATTGGATCATCTTTCCCACCCAGTCATATTTCGTCTCCTATTGCGCTAGTTTGCTGGATATGGGATTAACCGTTTTATCACTGTCTCTACATAGTCTACACTTGCTAATAATCCGTTGCGTATTATACATTTTCGCTTTAATAAAATTGGTCATTATAGTATTATTCAGAGTTGCCATGAGAAGAGATTCAGTTTCTCTCTCTATTATTATTATTATTATTATTATTATTATTATTATTATTATTATTATTATTTCACTCCTTGCGAGTTTTTCACACCAGCATTAGCTGGTGGTCTTTCACTGGAGTGACAACAGGTCTCCGCAGGTTTCCAGAACTCTTCTGGGTATTCTAGCCGATCTTATCAATGTTGTTTATCTGGATGGACTCGATTTTTCCTCTGATTCCAATTCCTCCAACCTATTTTCTAAACTCTTGGGAAGCGTTTCATGGGCACCAACTACAATAGGTATCACTTTCACCTTCATATTCCACAATTTGTTCAATCCTCTGTCAAGGTCCAGATATTTGTCAATCTGTTCGTTTTCTTTCACCTCCACTCTGTGTTCTACTGAAAAATCTACCAGTTGACAAGTTCTTTTTTTCTTGTCAATTAATACTGTACATATATATATATATATATATATATATATATATATATATATATATATATATGGGGGTATATGCGTATGCATGAGTATATGTGCATGAGGGAATATGTATGTGTAAGTTTTTATGTGCATATGAGATTATTTATATACAGTGTGTTCGGGATAAATTTGACATACTTATATTTGGTAATTTTTCTCCGTAGGTTCGCGGTATTGACGTACACTACGCATCATTTAAAAGCTTGGACCCTTCTTCATTCATATACCTGATGACAGATAGAATGGATGACTGGAACCCACCTGAATCATGGAAGAGAATAACTTGTATCATGATGATCTGCGCCGGCCATCAAAATAAGGAGATTATGGTTGCTACCCAATGTTCCCTGAACACTGTAAAAACAATCAGACATGAACTGCAGAATTGCAATGGAGATTACGAGGCTGTGGCCAGAAGAAAGCAACATAACAGACGATCGGATTGCGTTCGTACAGCAGAATTCCTCGAAAGTCTCAAGAAAAATTGTTGGAGGGCCCTGGCATTGGAATTCGGGCTTTGTCACATGAATTGAATGTTTCAGCTTCTACCATGAAGCTTGCACTCAATGAAGACATTCACTACTACTGATACAAGCGTCGCAGAGGTCAATTGCTCCCAGAAAAGGCCCGTAAAAATCGTCTGACAAAGGCGAAGAAACTTCTGAGCAAAGTGAAATATCCTGCTGAACCACAAACAATCTAGGTTTTTTTTCCGAAGAGAAAAACTTTTGCCAAAATCAAAAGTACAACACGCAGAATAACAAATGGCTTGCATACAGTACAAAGGATACTCCTTGTGTCATGCAGATCAAAATTCCCCAAACTGTGATGGTTTTCGGATGTGTGTACTCTGATGGTGATGTGATGCCTCCGCATTTTTTCAGTGAGGGTATCAGGTTGAATTCAGATGCCTACGTGGAGTTACTTAACACCGTAGTCAAGCCCTGGATAACAAGGGTAGCCAACAGTAGGTTATATGTATGGCAGCAGGATTCGGCCCCCTGCCACACCTCTGGTGTCAAAAATGGTTTTCAGCGAATTTTTACGACTACACGTCCCAATGTTTGGCCTCCGAACTCCCCAGATCTTAACCCCATGGGTTATTATGTATGTTGCGCTGTTGAGAAAGACACCAATCGCCGTGCCAGTACTACAAAAAGCCTGTTTAATCGACGGAATTAAGGTAGTTTTTGAGACCCTTCCCAGAGAAACTGTAACATCTGGTTGCTCCAGGTTCCGGAGCAGGATTGAGGGTGTGATCGACGCTAATGGCGGTTATTTTGTGTTAAAATTGTTAACAGTAGTGTAATTTACGTGCCTGTTGAATTTCTTTACAATCCATTAAATTGTGTAGTTACCAAGCACTTTTTCTTTTTCCTTATGAAACTGTCAAATTTATCCCGAACACCCTGTATATATATATATATATATATATATATATATATATATATATATATAGGTGTGCATTTGTATGCGGATACGTATGTGTATATACGTACGTATGCGTGTACGTGCGAGCATTTTTCTGTATGTGGCTATATGCGTGTGTATAAGTGTGTATGTGTACATTTGTGACTGAGGTTTTACAGTTGTCAAAGGGTTTTTATAAATATCTTAATGTGCGTTACAAGCCAAGCTACACCCAACACGACTATTTCACCCTCTCCCCGCTTCCACTTCTGTCCCCTCCCTCCGCCCTCCCACCCCCTTCTCTCTCTCTCTCTCTCTCTCTCTCTCTCTCTCTCTCTCTCTCTCTCTCTCTCATACACTTCTTTCTTTCCACTTTGGTCTTCATTCATCTTGCTCTCCCCCTCCATCCCCTAAGCCTAAACCTAAACTTAAGAAAAGCAAGACACCTTTTCCAGTCAACATAATCTCGACCGTATGGACAAGTTTTTCGTCCTTCTATTTGCATATTACCGGTTTAACGGGCTGTAAGGAAGAAGGGTGTAAGTTGACCCTTGAAAAGGAGGGGGGGGGGTTAAGAAGTGATCACCGCCTGAAGGAATGGCTGACTTGTGACGCCGGCCACGTGCCTATACAAGCCGGGGCACTTTCCTCCTTCAAACTCTTTACCATAAAAAAAATATTCAAAAAATCCTACCATATTTTCTCTGATTTTCGGCCTGAAGACACAAATCACGGAAGTCGAACGAAAACCTCTAATTATTCTGATCTCTCTTTTGTTAAGGGATTTTCAAGCATCTCGTTGGTGTTTAAGAGTTTGTAAGAAAGTCTAAGTCCCTTCCTTCGAAAAATGTATCCTCTGCTTCTTTCTGTTTTGTCTTGTGACTTTTTCTTCTCACTTGTCAAATCACTCGACTCCTTCAATCCGACACATTCTGACCGGCTTCTGAGCTTCTTTGGTCGCATTAAAAAAAATCCCATAAAAGTGCTTATTTGTTCCCTCCCACTCTTCTTAATTCCATCACAGACACACCCAGTAATACTTCAAGATATACATTAAGGCGTCCCATCATGGTGTAATGGTTAACAAGCTAATCTCGCAGATCCATTGCTGCTGAATAGCGAGTTCGATCCTCACTGGATGCTCCATACTCATGACTTTGTGTCACATCTCATTCTCCTTAATTCCATCACAGACACACCCAGTAATACTTCAAGATATACATTAAGGCGTCCCATCATGGTATAATGGTTAACAAGCTAATCTCGCAGATCCATTGCTGCTGAATAGCGAGTTCGATCCTCACTGGATGCTCCATACTCATGACTTTGTGTCACATCTCACTCTCCTTAATTCCATAACAGACACACCCAGTAATACTTCAAGATATACATTAAGGCCACAACTAAGCAAAGCATACTAAAAAGGGCGTTCCATCGTGGTGTAATGTTTAGCAAACTAGTCTCACAAGTCCATTACTACTGAATAGCGAGTTCGATCCTCTGGTGATGTACACCAGATTTCTTTTTTACAGAGTCTTATGAAATTTGACTCAAGTATAATCGAGAGTCCCGAATAATCAAGAGATATCAAAATGCCGATTTTCTTCATCATCTTCATCAAGTCTTACCGATAGCGCGAATTCCCTTGACTTACTTTTATCATCCGTCCCTATTGACTATCGATTTTGGTAGGTCTTCTACACGGCATCTAGTGTCCGTACAGAGCTGGTGAATGTAATTTGTTTCTGGTCAGCCAACACTGGTGTGTTCATATGTAGCAATCCACTGGAGAACGTCGCTTATGACCCCGTCCCTGCTTATTTCTTGAATGGTGTGTGAGATGGGAGGTAAGTGGTCGGAAAGCTACTATTTTGTGAGGAGCTGCTGCAGGATTCGTTCAAAACAGCACGCAGTGTCTTTGCATAGTTCTCATCTAGCCTTTTCTCCAAGCATTTCATTAGAATCCAAGTGGTACAACCATACAATAGTACTGATACAGCTCCAGCTTGGAAGAATTCTATTTTTATTCTATCAGTGAGATCAGATTTCCATATGACATCAATAGTAGATCACACCTGTATGATTTAGAGTATTCTTATCTAATACTAATAATTATATGATTTCAAGTAATTATTCAATTTTAATAATAGTCATTTGTTATATGGTTTCAAATAACGTTCGTTATCTTCAAGTAGGTATTTACCCAACCACTCTACCACAGGCAGGATGTGACATAAAGTCAATTTTAAGGTAAAAAAGCTGGTTTGAATTTAGTGTTTTGCTTCTCTTATACTGGTTGCCGAACCAAGGCTAAAGAACCCAAAATGACGTACTATTTACCCATAGCTAGAGGGAGAAGAGTAGGATGCACATCTTTCTCAAAAGCATCTCCGCAAAGTGAAACGCAAACTGCCTCATCCAGGACTTGAACTCGGCCCTTGATTCCATTTCCTACGACGATAGTAACTTAATACAAATAATTTACAGTTAGATGTCAAATCTACTTGACCCATAGATGTGACGATAATAGGTACTACCACTCCGGGTCAGAGTGGGATTGAGTTTAATAGCAATGAAGGGTACTCTACAATTCCTAGATTTCTAGAACTGGCGGATCATCATCAGATGCAGTTAAGTTTCATACCCAGGACACTCCTTTTTAGCAAAGCTAACGGTCAGTCGGATCAATCGGCTAGTCACGTCAAGGCCTAGCACCTAATATGATTGTCCTGAGCCTATTGCTCATGTGGCAAACCCCCAACCCTTTTCATAATACAGAGATGCTGATAGGTATGCGTCCTGCGTCCCCGACGCACAAAAATCTAAAAGGATGCAGTAGAATCGTATCAATGCGTCTCAGTGTTTTTCTTTTTTCTTCCCTCGTCATTTCAAGCGAACTGTAAATACATTTCAATAGTTTCTTAGAAACGAATTACAAATTATACAGGATAGGTTACAAGGTAGGAGTTAGACTGCTTTAGTTGGGACGCATAAATTTTCCCAGGGACTCATTCAAAGCAAATGTGTACGTCTCAAGACACACTAAATCAAAAAGGCTATCAGCATCACTTATATGTGCTAGAAGGCGGTGACTGATGTTCTAATGCATCTGGTTGTGAGTTTCCAATTCTAGAGCTCTGGGGAGTACCTTTTCATTGTCATTACTTATTTTTGCTTTAAGTCTGACCTGGACTAGTAGTACCTATGGGGTCCTATCTATGGGTTAAATAGATAAATCATGAATAGTTACTCGAAGCTATGAAGGCTCCCGTGTAACGGTTATCGCCGTAGGAAATGGAATGTGTTTAAAAAATAAGTTTAAAAAGATTTTAGTACCCAACAAGAATGAATAAAACAAAGACGTTCCCGGCATAAAATAACTCAAGGGTTGACATGCCGTAAAAATCAACCAACCAACCTTTTTAGCGAGGAGAATCCTTATCCTTTTGCAGGAGAAACTTATTTTAAACCACACCGACAGGTCCAGCTACGGAGTAAGGATTATTAAGTTAGCATCCTGCGAGGATCGAACTCGCCATTCACTAATATTGGCGTTGTAATATAAGATTGCTAACCATTGACCCCTAAATTGGGACGTCCTTGCAAATAGGAAAGAATAATGAACGTGATTCACTAACCTTTAGGTATGTAATAACTGTTGACATGCCGTTACCATCGACCTTATTTCTCAGCGAGGCGACCCACTCTTTAGGTTGTACACTTTTTGGCACATACATTTTCATGTATGAGTTGTGTACGTGTGTTTGTGCGTGTGTGTGTGCATTTTTATCGTGAGTTTGTGCATGTGCCTGTGTGCATGTTTATGTGTATCTTTGCAGTGTGTGTGTGTGTGTGTGTGTGTGTGTGCATGTGTGTGCGCGTGCGCGCGCGCGCGTGTGTGTGTGTGTGTGGTGTCATAAGCTCCCCTAAGCATGACTTGTCTATTTGATCCCTTCAGAAAGTATAGTCCATAATTTGGTGGCCTTTTGCCATGGGTAAGGCTTAATGGCTGACGGCACATCCTGTCAGGAGCACGTGGACAGTGCGATGCCTGGAGACGAGAAGGCCACCTGCAAAGTCAGGGAGGGATTAAGAGGTCAAGCATCTATTATCTGGGGCTTGTCTGGTGGCTGAGGTAGTTGCGTATTCAAGTTCAAGTAAAGTTCAGAATTCGGTTTTTAAAATACCCTCCGTTTGAAAATTTGGCGCAACATGATCTTTCTTTGTCCATTTCGTCTTTTCCCGTCTTTTCCCGTATAAACCTAAGTAATAATTATCAAAAGTCATAATGTCAAATGCTGATGTTCAAAGCAAACAGTTTCCTTCAAAACCACTAGGAGGTCTGGCGCAATATAATCTTCCAATTCTCATTGTCTTCTCTACTTGAATTTGTGCTATACTCACTTGAATTTAGTAAACATCAAAAACCAGGATCTTGAAAATTGGTTTTCAAGGCAAGCAGACACGCATGCCCTCTTCTCTTGGAAATTGGTGCAACACAATCTTCTTTTTTCCAATTTCTACCTATTTAGGTTTACATTGGACTCATCTAAGCTTTGTAAACATCTATCTATCTATCTATCTATCTATCTCAGTTTGTTCCTATCTATCTATATATGTATTATTTAGATTTTTCAGACTGTGGTCTTCATCTTTATTGTAATATACACAATATTTGAGCCGATGTGTCCTCCGGCCTTCGGGTGTTTCTTGTTGAAGTCGGGAACCTTCTTGTCGAGCCTTCACGGAACTTCGAACCGAACCCTTTATTCAATCCACGAAGGTAGATTGTTCTCATTCCGTGAACCATGACCTGGTACAAATGTTGAGCTATGTTAAGTATTCTATGTTATTTTCTCCTGATGATTGTCACTTAGAACTATTGAGTCAATCTTTATATCCGTTGCGCCATGTGTCCAACTAATACAATATAACTATATAAGAATAAAGACGAAGACAACAGTACGAAAAATCTGAACGATACAAATTATCAAGCCTCATTTTTTAAAAATTCTGACAAATACTATCTATCTATCTATCTATCTATTTATCTAAAAATGTTTACTTTTAGGCGCTTGTTGTAAGTGGACACGGTTACTCGATTTCAAATCCTGAATGAGGCTGTTTGCATTTCACATGGGAAAGGTATGAATCCAAATATTCTCCCTCCAGCTATGGGTAAATAGTCGGGAATACTGGGCTCTTTTACTTTGGTATGGCATCCGGTCTCGGAAAAAGAAAACTCTGAATTCTAGACTAGTTATATGCAATTAACACCCACCCTGCACAATCCGGATGTGACACAAGGTCATTTTTTAAACGGAGTTTAACAGGTTTGAATTCAGAGTTTTTCTTCTAAACTGGTTGATATCCGAATTTTAAAGAGCCTATGGCCGGGGGAGAAAAGTTGGATTCATACTTTTCCCACGGGTATTAGCGCCATGTGAAATCCTTGTCTAGGATTTGAACTTCATTTCCTACAATAATCATTACGCTTCCATTCACACCAGTTGTAGACCTGGAGAAGGATAGGTGTTGGATTATTTGGGACACATAAGGTGTGCTGTGGCCCACCACTTAAACTTATAGACTCTGCGTGGCCGCGTAGATTAAAGCCAGACAATCAACACGTTTGAATACGTGGTTAGTTAACTATTTAATCGCCGATCTTGAAAGCCGTTTCTTTGCATGTATTCGCCACTGACGAACGGATCTGCAACAAAAGGATTCTGCCTAACACCAAGGAACAACCAAGGACTCTGCTTAACACAAGGATTCTTCAGTAAGGAACAACCAAAGGATTATGCCTAAAACCGAGAAACAACCAAGGATTCTTCACTAAGGCACAATCAAAGGATTCTACCTAACACTAAGGAACACAAAGGTTTGGTTTGGTTTGTTTTACGGCATATCAACCTCAGTGGGTCATTTAATGCCGATAAAGTTTTGAAATAAATCAATTCTTAATGGATAATACAATTTCTTTTATAAATACATTTTTCTATTTAACCCATTGATGGGACGGAACACAAAGGATCTCCACTGTAAAGTGCTCTGACCTGCAGCCTAAAATGGCCACAAAAATCGTAACAATGGGATCTGCCACGTATTCCTGCCCAAAGTACGCAACACGGGTAGCATCCCCACAATCAAAACCAGGTTACGGGACCAATGATGACGAAGGATAAGTAATACTTATGCAATATTAGTCGACACTTTACGGTAACCCCCACCATAACCAACCGCCATACACCGTTGCTATTTTTCACAAGGGGAATGATTGCTTTCATCTTTGGGGGGGGGGGATTTGGCAGTAGTTCTTGTGAAATGCAGGAATTTGTCACCGTGCCCATCGACCAGAAACCACCTTAGGTATGTAAATGGTTGTTCCTCTTTTGTAAATATTGGATCTTTGACGAGCAAATATTTGCAAAATGTTTCATAAAAATGAGATGAAGAAGATCAAATAGCAATCCAATTTTTTTTTTTTTTGCTGTAGATTGAGTAGGGCACCTGCTGTTATAATTTCTAAGCTATTCTCGGAGATCGTTCAACGATAGAATGCAGCCATTGCCCCAATATTCTAGGGGGGTTTATTGGTTGGTTGGTTTAATGACATATAAACGCTTGTGGGTTATCTAATGCTAGACATATGAGCTCAGTCGGTAGAGCATTGGTTAAGAATCGCAAGGTTCTTGGTTCGATATTAAGTAAAGTCGTTGGGGTAGCCCAAAGTCGGTATCAACCATACAGCGAGGGAGTCTATCCCCTTTTCACTAGCACTAGACCAAGGAGATTGTTTTGGCGTCTGAGGTGGAGGGCCACACCTACCATAAGCTCTTCACTTTACCGCATAGATCCCTGTGCTACTCATACGCTAAGTTCACGAGGGTCGGTATCAAACCCGGAATCTTGTGGTTCCTAGGCCGACGTTCTACTGACTGAACTAAACCGGTCCTTGGTCCTCGCTAACTCAACGCATGAGTAGCACAGCTTGGGTAATGACATCTGTGCGGTGAAGCATCCGAGAGTTGAGGGTAGGTTAGGCGCTCCAACTCAGCAAAAACATTCTCCTTGGTTGAGCTCTAGAAAAACGAGGATAGACTGCTTCGCTGTTCGGCTGATACCGAAAATAGGCCATAGGTTATCGAAATAATTTTTATGAACTTCATGTGTATCAATAAATTGGTTGGCCTGTGTATTGATAAATATTGCCGGTTGACCCTCAACCACTGCCTTCTAGCACACATATGATAAAAAGGGTTGGGTGTTTACTATAAGAGCAATTTGAAGAATACGGTCGGGACAATCATATAGTTACTAGGGATTGACCTGATCAGCCGATTGATCAGTTCGGATGTCTCCGACTGTCCTTCTAGCCCAATTATAAGCCGAAGTGGAAATGTCACGGGACCACTCACTTGGATCACAGACCGCTCAGCCACCACGATCCTATCCCCAGGCATTATGGGTCCCCATTTAAGGCCAACAGGAGGCCTAATTGGGGGATACCCTTTTGCAGAGGTGTAGCTGAGTGTATTCTACAGCCTCAGTTGACAGTGCGGGTGTGGGGTCTTTGTATCGTATTAAGCTAAACTTAGTAAATATCTAATTATTGTTGTCGCCTGCTATATGGAGACATTTAACCAGTATCCCAACTCGTTGCCAAAGTAATGTCATTTATTTTATTTTATACCAGACTTAGATAATAATAGAAGCGGCTACCCAGCGTCACCTGGTTAGAAGGAGAGGGGAAAAACTGGTGTATTGATTTGTTTACTTCTGATATTTACAAATGCTGGACATTTTTAAGTAGAATTTTAATGTTATTTCATCGTAAATCTAATTTTAATGTCTTTGAAAATATAGATCAAATATTCATAATTTTCAATACAAAAATGAAGATCTGGTGATAATGAATGTGTATGCATATCTATATATACCTCTTATAACACATTATTAATCGTTTTAAACTGGGATGCTCCATTATTGAGGTCTTGTGTCTGACTTAACTAACTGCAATAGATTTCTACTTCAGATGTCATAAATTTTTGCAAATTAGCCATGTTTAATTAAATAAGCTTAATCCTTACTAAGTTACCCTAAATAGTGGCCTTGTGTCAGATTAAGCAAACCTTGATAAAGAGACAAAAATGAAGAGAGAACGTTATTTTAATCGAACTTTGCAATTGATAGAACACAGATCACTTGATGAAAATAACAGTACAGCCGCTTCACAATGCCTCGTACTCCCGGAGTATAGGTCTTTTCAGATATTGAAAGAGATTGTATTGTTAGTTATTCCAAAGGTGAAACGTTGAAATTGGGAATTTGACTTTCAAATATGAAGTGCGTGATTGTACAAACCAGTTATCAAATAGATGCCTCTTTTTCAAAAGCGTGTAATGGTCAACAAGTTAGTCTCGTAGATCCATTACTACTGAATAGCAAGTTCGATCCTTATTGATTGCCCCATACTTGTGACCTTGTGTCACATCCCTACTCGTGGCGAACGAGTTGAGTAGTTTTAGGACGTGCCACGGGTAGTGTAATGGTTAGAGTCGTAAGAAATGGACACGGCGGCTCGAGTTCAAATCTTGGACAAAGTTGATTGCATTTCACATAGCGCTAATAACGTTGAGAAAGGCATGAATCCAAATATTATCCCTCTAGCTATGGGTAAATAGTAGGGCTGAGTGGACTCTTTAACCTTAGTATGGCAACCGGTCTAGAAGAAGGGAAACTCGGAATTCAATCCTGCTAATCTCCGCTTAAAAATTGACCTTGTGTCACATCCTGCTCGTAGCGAACAGGTCGGGTAGTTTTAGGGTAGAATGGACACTTTAACCTTGGTTAAGCAACCGGTCTAGAAGAAGAAAAATTCAAACCAGTTGTACCCCATTGTACTCCACTGAAAAATTGACCTTGTGTCACACCCTGTTTGTGGCAGAGAGGTTAGGTAAATACATACATAAACTCTCATCATTCTCACTCAAATTTAATTGGTTATATGGGTAAATAGTAAGGCAGACTTTAACCTTGGTACGGCAACCAGTCTAGGAGAAGGGAAATTAAACTCCGTTAAACTCAGTTAAAAAATTGACCCTGTGTCACATCCTGCTCGTGCGGAGGGGTTGGGTAAATGCATCTTGTTCAAGACTCGGACCATCAGAATGGAGACTCGAGGAATGAATGAGATGGTGAACTGAAAAAAATCCAATTTGCATAACAATACGTATCAGTGTGTGCATTTATGTGCATATGCATGTGTGTGTGCGTGTGTGTGCACGTGCATGGGTGTGTCTGTGTCTGTGTCTGTGTGAGTGAGTGTGTGTGTGTGTGTGTGTGTGTATGTGTCAGTGCGGTATATTCACCTCATCTATCATTATGTCAAATATTAACCAGGTGATAGACATTTTTGCTGAAACTAATCAACATTCAGTAGAGAAAAAAAAATCAAGCAGTTAACTAGGTTGACACATAATTCCATCTTTCTTTATTTTATGGCATATCAACCTTCGTGGGTTATTTAATGCCAAAGCCATCCCTGTAGTAGAACAATAGTGGTACTATTTGACCTATAGCTGGGTGGATGAGTGAATTTATATCTTTCTCAAGGGTATTAGTCTAAAATTGAACTTAATAGCAGGACTGGAGTTCGAACTCGTTTAGTGCGATGTCGCAGTCCAGCACGTTCACCACTACACCACAGGGACTCCACCCATTATCTAAACAATGAGTTCAAGAACAATTCCGAACATTTGTCGTTTTTTTTTTTTTGTTGTTTTTTTTAAAGATTCCATAATGATGGGCATTCCTAGTTGCATTGCCATGACAACCTCATAAACAGTTGTAAAATTCTTAATATGCTTTCCTAAAATTAAAAAAAAATACATCCACATCATATCAGATGAAGCTCATACAGAGCGAAACATTATAATAGATATATAGAATTGTTGCTCAGATTGTGTTACATTTAATACTTGTTGAGGAAACAGTATTGCTGGTTTTTTTTTTAAATTTATCAATCCAAGTTTGGTAAAAGGCTTCGAGATAGGGTGATCAGTGTCCTCATAAACACACAAGAAAAAGAAAATATTAATGGGCAGAGTATAAAGGATCTTAGTGAGAAGATTAGATTAGCTTCTAGTTGATTTTCAGATCATTTCTTAGATCATCGCTTTGGGATGGACACAGAATCAAATAAAATGTCTGAAATCGTCTATAAAACACACGGGAAGAAAAAGGTCTCTGCCGACAAATTATATAATTTTATTATCAGCAACAACTCAGTTAACACAGACTTGGTGTAGAGAGACGCGAACTATCCCAGCAAGGATCCTGACTAGTCTTTGCACTTTGGCTGGCTGTCCGACTCTGGCTATCGGATAAAAATAAATGTTGCTTTTATGAGGGCCCGTGGAATTGTAATCCGAATCGAACTCGTTCGGATTCCGTGTGTCATATACTTCTCCATTGAGAGAAAGAAAGAAAGAGAGAGAGAGAGAGAGAGAGAGAGAGAGAGAGAGAGAGAGAGAGAGAGAGAGAGAGAGAGAGATGTAAAATTGATGGCAATTCTCAGGGAGAACAATGGGTGGTGTCGAAAATTTGATGCTCGACAGCTGTATATTTGTCCCCGAGGTCGTTTGTTCTTTCCGCCTCATAAAAAAAGCTTTTTCTCCGATTTCGTCTTTCAGATTTAGGAGTGAATGGATTTTCGCTTTGATAGAATTACTAGTTATTATATGGCACATGACATTGTGTGAAGACATCTTGTCTTGCACGATATCCGTAATTGTGGCATCGAAATATCCGTACACACACGCGCGCGCGCACGTACACTGTATATATATATATATATATATATATATATATATATATTATATAAATATATGCTTCATTGATATAGAGCATATTACACAATACACGTGCATACACACAGGCACTAAGCAGCGGCAGTGGTGTACTTAGAAATAAAACAGAAACCTAGCACACTTTTACTATCTCCGTCTGTCCAACTGTCACCCCTCTCTCTCCCCCCCTCTATCTCTCTCTATCTCTATCTCTCTCTATCTCTCTCTCTCTCT
Organism: Doryteuthis pealeii; assembly: GCA_023376005.1. NCBI lineage: Eukaryota > Metazoa > Mollusca > Cephalopoda > Myopsida > Loliginidae > Doryteuthis > Doryteuthis pealeii. Next base: position 53,993,867 of record CM042144.1, on the reverse strand, counting down.
CTCTCTCTATATATATATATATATATATATATATATATATATATATTTCTCATTCTGTTCGTATCTATCTATATATCTCAGTCTACTCCCATCTATCTTCCTATCTATCTCAAGAGGGAGAGAGAGAGAGAGAGAGAGAGAGAGAGAGAGAGAGAGAGAGGGGGGGGGGGGGGAGGGAGAGGGAGAGGGAGAGAGAGAGAGAGAGAGAGGGGGGTATGGATAATATATAACAAATATCAACTTGGATTTTCACCCACTTATTTTTTTGCTACGATCTCCAAGTACTTAACTCTTGAAAGGTTTTCTCGCCATAACTTGTATCTTCAGTTTTCTCAAAAAAAAAAAAAAATTCCCAATTGTATTCAAGTCTGGATTTTGATTTGGCCGCTTTAAAACATTCACTTTATTGTCCATGACTCATTTATTTTCCCTTCAACTCTGAAACGTGTTTTTTAAGGTTATTGTTTTGGTTGAAATTTCATTGATATTCCAGCACAAGTTTTTTTCGACAGAGGTTCATGTTTTGCTTTAAAGTTTTTTTCTCTCTTGGAATTGTTTGAATATTTCTTTGTAGCAATTTCCTTCATTGTGAGCTTCACTAAATTCTTTTCTTTATGACGACTGATTTCTTTTTGGCGCGAAATGACGAAGATTACAAATGTCATGTTATGGGGTTCAAACATATGACAAAAACGAAGAGAGAGAGGGAGAGAGAGAGAGAGAGAGAGAGAGAGAGAGAGAGAGAGAGAGAGAGAGAGAGAGAGAGAGAGAGAGTCTTTTAATAATTTCCCTTTGCTTTATTCTAATTCCGATTAATATTAATTAATGGTATAATAAGCAGGGATCCAAGGCTAAGCTAAGCTACGCGAGTCAAGCGGATCTATGCTGTCACCATGCCTTGATGATGATGATGATGATGAAGCCTGTTCATTATTAGTATTATCTGTGTTATTCGGACTATTGTCCCCATCTTCATTGTTATTTGTACAACGTTTCGGCCGATATGCCCTCCGGCCTTCTTCAGGTATTTCTTGTCGGAGGGCATATCGGCCGGAACGTTGTACAAATAACAATGAAGATGGGGACAATAGTCCGAATAACACAGATAATACTGATAATGAACAGGCATAAGTATAGGACATCCAGCGAGGTTCGAACTTGCAATTCAGTACTAATGTATTTGCGAGTATTGCTACGGGTAGGATGTGACATAAGGTCGACAGCACTAGGCATCCAGGGAGGAACGAAGGATTTGTTTAGTAGTAATATTATCATAATTCTTATTTTCACTTGATCAATCATTGTCAACCATTGTCAATATTGGCGGTTATAGATTAATGATCTGTATTGTTATGAGGACAAACAATAGAAATTAGGACAAAAGAAAAAAATATACTTGACAAAATTAATGATGGCTTTGCTTAGTTCGATACAGTAGAAGATTATACTTCTCTTTTAATAATTTCACCTTGCTAATTCTGAGTAAGGGTTTGTATGTCTGGCATAATAATCGGTGCTCTAAGGCTTAGCTAGCTTGGTCTGTCACAAGGATACCAAAATGGAGCAGTCGACAATTTTTCTTTTTTTTTTCTTCTTTCCTTGTTTATTTCTTACATAAATGAAGAGTAGTTTCTTTCTCCCTACATTCATTTCCTTTTTTTATTCACTCATTTCTTTCTTCCTCTGTATAATTCACCCTCCCTTTCTTTTTCCTGTCTTGTTTTCATTCCTTTCTTTCTTCCTCTCTATAATTCACTCTCTCTCTTTTTCCTGTCTTGTTTCCAACCTTACTCTTTTTGTTATTTATCCTTAACTTTTGATCGATCTGTTTTCTGGCTATCTATTGGTGACTAAGCTGAAATGTCAGTTTATATTCACACCCACCGTTAATTCTTACGATGTACTCAGCCTTATTTACTCTGACACAGAAGACTCTTCGGATGGTTTAAGGGAGTCCTCGTAGAGCATTGGCTCATTCCCTCAGATATAGGTTAAATAGTACTACTACTTCTATAAGGATGGATTTTGCATTAAATAATCCAGGTTGATTGTAGCAGTAGGAGGAGGAAGATGAGCAGCTCTAAAAGTAGTTTTGACTAATGAGAAGAGAGTCCCTTTGGTTTGAATTCAGAGTTTTTCTTCTCCTAGACCGGTTGCCATACCAAAGTTAAAGATCCCATTCTGCTTTACTATTTACCCATAGCTGAAGGGAGAATAGTTGGGTTCATAACTTTCCCAAGAATATTAGTGCTATGAAAATTGCAAACAGCCTTGCCCAGTATTCGAACTCGTCTCACCGTGTCCATTTCCTACGATGGTAAACATTACACAACGCGCTAGTTTATACTCTTCTTGGTCACACCCACTGTTAATTCCTATGATTTACTGAACCTGGCTTACTCTTGCACACAGGCCTCTTCACGTTCTTTTTTTTTGGGGGGGGCGCTCGTAGCGTATTGGCCTATTCCCCATCTATTGGTTAAATAGTACCACTACTTCTACAAGGATGACTTTGGTATTAAATAACCCCAAAAGGTTGATATGCCATTAAACAAAGAAACCAAAGCAAAACAATCAGGTTGCTTACATCTACTGCTGTTTCTAAGTGGTTACCTATTTAAGTACTGAACAGGAACATTGCTGCTTAACTTCGGTGAACTGACACTTTAAGCATGAATTAACCGTAAGCACCTGTTATAGTTGTTGGTCGCGTAATATAGTTGGATGGACTTCGGATACTGCGTAATGCTGACATTTCTGGTGGGTCACATCTTCGTTGAGGTTGTTGCTCTTGCTGATCAGTCGTCAGTCGGCAACTGGGTGTTATGGATGGTTGATTCACTTCCATAGCCCTTCTTTGCTTCTGGGATCCTTTCTGTAGTTGGGTCTAATTAATTAGCCTTTCTTATATACCGCACAGGTCGCTCAGAACCGACATGCTGAGAGTCGCATACATTGGTTTGAGCTTGGAAAATACTTTGTGACCCTTTATTTATCTATTGCGTTCGTTCCCGAAGTGAGTGCATGGAGCCGGTTGTATTTATTTCCATCTTTTGCTGTTGAGATGAACAGTTCCGTTTGGGTTGTTGTACGACAGTTTCGTTGCTGTTTAACTTCGGTGATCTGGTCTTGTCCGTGTAGGGAGACAAAAAAATAATTGTCTTCCCTTGGATTGTAGGCGCGACTTCCCACGTCACGTGTCCGTTGGTCACGTGATATTTCAGCCCCCTTTAAATTTCCTCTTTTGTCCCCCGGGTTTCGAACAGATAACACTCATCTGTTTTCAGTCCTCGCTGGTGTCAGCGAAAAGGACATATTTCTCAGTTCGGTTCGTAGAAGAGAAAAGCGACAATTAGTCTCCAACTTCGGAATAGCATTTAGTACACCTCACCAGAAAAACCATTGAAGACACAATAACCATTCTTTGGAATTTATTCATGACACTCTGTTCATGGAACGTATTGTACAATTAACCTGTTTGGGACATATAAGTCATTTTGTTGTGACATATTATGTATATTAAACATTCATATGTGCATTGTTCATGCGAATTAGTTGTTTGTCTTTTCTGGCCGAATGTTCAGTGTTACTGTATCCATGGATGCACTAACGCATTATAAAGTATTTTCTTTTTAAATTAGTGAAATAGATCACTAATTAGGACTGAGCCTATTCTAGTAGTGATCACCTTCAGTGGAGTTTAACAGGTTTGAATTCAGAGTTTTCCTTCTCCTAGACTGGTTGCCTAACCAAGGTTAAAGAGCCCAGTCTGCCCTACTATTTACCCATAGCTGGAGGGAGAGTAGTTGGATTCATACCTTTCCCAAGGGTATTAGCGCTATGTGACCAGTAGCTTCGTCCAGGATTTAAACTCAAATCGACGAGTCCATTTCCTACGACTCTAACCATTACACCACGCGCTTCCAACATAAGGACCTAATGTTGGTTATAAGCTAATACCCACAATTCTTATACTCGTAAGCATCTGCTGTCAATTTTTTTTGCAACAAAACGAGTAAAAATCTTTGAATTGTTGAATTGTTGGGAAGACCAAAAAATTCAAAAGATAAACTTTGGGAATGTGTGATTTGGTAAAATGGCACCAACACAATCTGATCGACCCTACCATTTCTACACGCTTTGATCAACCTTACAATTTCGATGTAATGGGCGAGTCAAAAAGTAATGCCATTTTGTTTAGGTCAGATATAATTACCAACACAAGAACATGTATCATACATCAAAATGAAGCTGGTCCTCTGTGGATCACATCACTACTTCTCCACATAGTCACCGTTTCTCTCAATGGCAAGAGCCACTTCTTCACTACAGATTTCACTTCCTCGTAACTGGAATAATGTCCACAGAGGACCAGCTTCATTTTGATGTATGATACATGTTCCTGTGTTAGTAATTATACCTGTCTTAAACAAAATGGCATTACTTTTTGACTCACCCTCGTACCTTTTGTAATCAAATGTGATAAAAAAATTCAAATAAAAAAAGATAAAAAAACGGTGAACTTGTGTTTTTCCGGCCTTTTGTCAAGTTCAAATTTCAATCCTCCCGTCCAACTAGAATCTAAAATAATCACATTTTTATTTTTCAAATCTTTTTTTTTCGTTCATGCTGACAACTAAAAAAAAACCCTAAAAAAACAAGAAAAAAAAAAAAAACTGAATCTAAATCCTAATTTATAAGCCATCAGTTTTCTAAACCGCCATTTTAAAGTCCATTTTAAGATGTCATTTCACGATAATCAAAGGAAGAAATATTTTCAGTTAATTCGTCTTTCATTCTCCGTGACGGCTCGTGATATTAATTCATGGCGGTGGGGGTGCTTAAGAAAACATAAAAAAATTGTATTGATATTGTGGAAACACACACACACACACTGAGAAATACAATATATATATATATATATATATATATATAAGTAATCCACAGACACGTGTTTCGAGGTTTCACCTTTCATCAGTGTGGCTATACCGTAACAGCTACCCCTGGCCGGGTTTGAGACCCGAATGAACTTTCGTTCGCCAAGCCTTTAACCCGTACGGCCAGAGGTAGCTGTCAAATATAGGAGAATAATTAATCGCTATATTTTTAAGCGGAAATGAATTCACTAGAGTCCTCAAACGTTTATATATATATAAGATGAACAAAAGTGATAAGGCAAACAGGAAAATTTATTTTATGTTATTTACTTCTTGGTTGTTTTCAACTAGTTTTGGCCTTTGTGAAAGTTGTGTTTTTGATTCTGAAGTTAATTTGTTGACCATGGAGCTAGATATACATGTGACCGACATATATATGTTTGGTGAATATTGTAACGTCTTTCGTTTTTTGCACATTTTGGACCAAACAACTATTATGATGATTTTGTAAATCGAAATATTGATCAATATCAGCTATGATATATTATAAATTAAACAGCATATGTTTTCATTTGATTCTGTGGTCTGATACGTTTAGTATTTTATTACCAAGTAATAAAGTTTAAATAAAGTTCAAATTTTTTAAATCCATAATTGTTGATGGATGCCAAATTGTGACTGATGTTGTCTACAGGTATTAAATCCACTGTGTCTACACCATTCTGATTTTCTGACACACACGCACACATACACACACACACAAACACACACACACACACACACAAATATATATATATATATATATATATATATATATATATATTTACAGTCCCAGAAAACGTGTAAAAATACTCAATGAAAAGAACTAAATATACGATTAAAACCGAATGGTCGAAAAACAAACTGACTCGAGTTACATGTATATAACAAATCTTCAGGGTCTAAATATTCAATTAAAATGAATACAATGGGGTTTTTAAAGATCCAATGGTAGTAGGGGGGGGGCAATGGAGTAAAATAAAAACCAAAGGGTCCATAAGAAAAAAAAATGTTGGGAACCACTGGAGACGAACATTTTACAGAGAAAATGGAATCATGAACTGAGTTTAGATTCCAACCTAGGCAGTTTGTGCTAACTTCATACTCTTGGAAAAGGCATGAATCCACTTCTCCCTATAGGACAGGTCGGGGATCATACCCTATTGCCCAACTCTCCACTTATTGCAAGGTCGTCGGAATCCTATAAATCTGTAAGAGAGAAAAGGTTGACAGTTGGCTGTGACGCTTCGTTGAATTGGCGCGAAGTGAGACCCAAACATAAATAGTGAACTCGGTGTGTGCTAGGTGACCTTTCTTTGAAACACTAATTGCAAGCAAGAAGAGGGAGGTTGGGGGATAGGGAAGGAGGGAGGGAGGAAGTGGAGAAGGAGGGTAGGGAAGAGGTAGAGGTAGGGGGAGAGATAAAAGAATAGGAGTGGAGGGGAAAAGAAGAAAAAGAAAGAAAATGAAGATGAAAGAAAAGATGGAAGAAGTTGGAAAGGGGAAGGGGGAAAGAAGATATAGGAAAGGAAGGATGTAGGGAAGAAGTTAGGAATTGAAAAAAAGAAAGAAAGAAAGAAAGAAAGAAGAAGAAGAAGAAGAAGAAGAAGAAGAAGAAGAAGAAGAAGAAGGCAATGTTTATTTTCACACATTACACAATATAAACAATGTCACACAAAACAAAAAAACGTAGTGTTGGTTGTTGTAGTAATGTGTGGAGGATGATCACTAATTAGGGCTGGCTCAGCCCTAGTTAGTGATCATCCCCCACCTCAGTTGATATTTTTTGTTAAGTTTGAAAGTTGATTATAGTGATAGCTTATAGAGATGTTTTTGTCGAGCTCGTCTAGATGGAGAACTACACTCGATGGGGAAATGCAGAGATCACCTGATACTCTCCGAGTGCTACTCGCCGAAATTCCTCTATAACTTAGAGAACGGCCTCAAAATCATTTTGTTTCTCTAATGCTAACAGGCATTCTGTTCCTTCTTTACTTTATTATTATTACTTCCGTATTCGATTATATACTTCCTTTTTCCATCTTTATTTTTTGTTCTATCTATATTGCCTTTAACTACGCTACTCTCTCTCTCTCTCTCTCTCTCTCTCTCTCTCTCTCTCTCTCTCTCTCGCACGTTTCTTTAAGTTTTTTTTTTCGATGATCGTTTCTTTGATCATTTTTTTTTACTTACTTTCTTCAAAGTAAATTCCAAAATATATTTTCTTTATCCCCTGCACCCTTTCTATCATTCTTATTCGTTACATTTTTTGCATTTATTTTTTTTCTTCAGGCATATTCTTTATTCATGCTAATATTCTTTTTTTCTTTGATCCTTCCTCTTCCACATTTATTCCTTTCTATTTCAATATCCTTTGCCTGATCGCCGAGGTTCTTGTCAACCGAGCGAAACTTCTTGAACCATCTGGTTACTGTACTGTGATCAACTTCGCCTTCACCTTTCACACAAAAAATGTTATTGGTTGCTTTCGTGGTTTAAGGGCTCAGTTCGAACTCGTGAAGCATAAGTTCCAAATTAAAATACGTTTATCTGTGCAGCTTTCAATTCTTGATCTTTATTTGATCATCCTATTGGTAAGTGCTGAAGATGCTGTTTCACATGAATATGTTTTTGTAAAAGGTAGTAAAATTTTGACTGCCCTTTGAGACAACTAGGGATACCCTGAAGCCAAGTGCTGAAGATGCTGTTTCACATGAATATGTTTTTGTAAAAGGTAGTAAAATTTTGACTGCCCTTTGAGACAACTATGGATTCCCTGAAGCCATACTAAGCCAAACAATTGGGAGTGGTTACTGTTTAAAATGAATTTTCATAGGTGTGTATATAAAAAGTAAAGTCATCGGGGTGGCCTAAAGTCATTATCAGCCAGGCAGCAAGGGAGTTTATCCTCTTTTCTCTAGCGAGATTATTTTGACGTCTGAGGTGGAGCGCCACACCTATCATCGGTTCCTCGCTTTACCACACAGATCCCTGTGCTACTCATACGCTGATTTGGTGTGTACTGGTATCGAACCCGGAACCTTGTGGTTCCTAGTCGAACGCTCTACCAACTGAGCAGTTCTATCGCTAATTGAATAATATAAATGTTCAAGACAACCTTGCTGCCTCTGCGAATCCCTGCTGTTTTCGTTCTTGTGGACTACCTGTGCTTTCCGGACCACATTTTAAAAACTACAGCTTTAATGGAGTCATTGGTGCGAAATGAATATAAACAAATCTCTGTTGTGTTTCAACACGGTATGGAATGGTCAAATAATCCAATCATGGCCCTCTTAGAGGGGATGTGGTGTTACTGTATTTGAACCCTTAAGAGTTACTGCCCTTTATCCAGGCAGACTGTTTTGACACAATAAAAATGGCTACTTAAACCTTCACACGTCGTTCGAGTGTTCTCCATTTAATTTAGATATCTAGACAGAAGTCCCGTGAAACCATCTATAAAACGGATGAATTCCCTAATTCGTCCCCTTTAGGGGCTTTTGGAAGCTCAGCGTCCAGTTCGAGACTGTGAGACATTGCTTTGCGACAACCAGCCCAAGACGACGCCCCAATTAGACACGCTGTTTCTCAAAGGTACAGAGCGAACAACCCAAAAAGAACCTGCTACTAATATTTCAACCAAGCCACACGGGGACTATAGTCAACACGATAAAACATATCAAGATAAGTCCGCAGGGCATATTATCTGTAACATTTGAAGATTTCATTGCATCTCCTTTGTACTTATTTTGTACAGTAAATTTATTGTAGTTGCAAATGATTGTGGTTTCCCTTCTTCAAAAGCTGTGGACCCTTTATTACTTAACAACTGTTTATAACCCTTTTTAAAAAAATATGTGACGTATTTCCTAAGAGATTAAAAGATGAAAAAAGTATTATTTGTTTTAATTTTTGAGAAAAATAGAAGGAAAAGAAAAAAAAAGAAAGATAGCTAACAGACTATACGTAATTAAGTTGGGTATAAATCTTTTTAATATTGAACGTGTGTATGATATTACAATCTACGTTTATAATAATAATAATAACAATAATGATAATAATAATGATAATAATATATATATATATATATATATATATATATATATATATATATATATATATATATATTGGTTTCGTGGTTGGTTTTGAAGGCTATCACAATGCAAGTGTAAAGAAAAATGAGGTAACTATGGTGTTGTTTGTTAACCTGTAATTTTTTAATTCTTAATATTTCGAAAAAATTTTAAAATTACAGGTTAACAAACAACACCATAGTTACCTAATTTTTCTTTACACTTGCATTTTGATAGCCTTCAAAACCAACCCCAAACCAATATATATATATATATATATATATATATATATATATATATTATTATTATTATTATTATTATTATTAACTAGTTAGATTTTATGTATATAAGCGCAATAACCAAGAGGATATGTAAGACGATAGAATTCGAATGGAAAAAAAGGAACCCTGCCAAACGGTTATGAACCTTTCTCTGTGTACACTTTCTCATCTCGACTTCACCAAGAATAAATTCACCTTTTTTGGAATATTTTGTTTTTTCTATTTTCTATATTCATGGGAACTGCACCAGAAACAAATCATGGAAATAACACTCCACAAGGAAACAACTGTACAACCACGTCCCTCCTATCACACAAACCATCCGTGTGAGACTGTGGTGAGCCGAAAGTTAACGCATTGAAAGCAGAAATAAAATGACGAAAATAAGAAGTCTGTGCATAGGATCAGCGCTGGTAGAAAGAAAAAAATAGAAATATTAAAAATGATAATTTTAAACCAATCAGAAGTGTTCACGCCTAAAAAAAGAAGTTTTTCAAAATACCGATTTCGAGCCTAGGGAGTCCTACAAAAGCGAAGGTTTTCGAAGAACAGTTCAGAGGACAAACTTATGCTGGATATTCCTTGTCGCTCAACTCAGAAATATTTGCCTACCGCTGAAGGTATTACAAGCTATATCTTTCTCTCTCTACAAGCTACTTCACTGCTGATATATAAGAGCATTACCCTTTCTTTCTCTATTGGAGGGAATTCAACATTTTTTTCTAATTACATGAACTTAAAAAAAAACATATTCCGCAGGACTTTGATCAGTATTTTGACTACTGTAATCTAGTTGTTTTAATACACATATTACTTGTTGAATTTATGAATAATTTCTTTTTCTCTCTTAATATATGTGACCTTATTATGTGTTTGTTGTAATCACCAATATATATATATATATACATATCCACATTACAACCACCATAAGACAAACAAAACATGCTGAACATTGCTGGAAAAGCAAGGACGAATTCATAACCGACGTCCTCATGTGGAAACCAGCACGCGGACATGCCAGTGCGGGCCGTCCAGAAAAGACCTACATAGGCCAACGCTACGCGGATACTGGATGCTGTGCTGAGGACTTCCCGGGGACAATAAATGATAGGGACGGTTGATGAGAGATAATAATGGATATCTATGCTACTAGTGCGACATGATGATGATCTTCCTATATCCCCCCCCCCAAAAAAAAACTTTTATCATTACTCCATTACTCCTTTAGTATCGTTTTAATCTCTTGAAAATAGGCGACTTGAATGCGGCCATTTTGAACGCATTCAACCAAGCGTCCCGCTAAATATGCAACAATCGGGAAAAAACTTTTTGTTTTTTTATTTTAATCCCATGATTCATCATCCTTTTTTTTATCAGCTCATATAAACTCATCGGTTGGTAAAAAATTAAACCGTATTATTCAATTAGACTATGTCATATCGAGGCAGCTGCCTTATTGCCGCCCGGACGGTGTTGGGGGGGGGGTTCGTTGTCTTTATTTTTACCTTATGTCGTTAATTCACACGTGGTCGTCTTTGTCTGGAGATGTTATGGTTTCAAATTCTCATGAAAAAAGACGCGTGACATAGCCATAGGTGGCAGGCGACAATTCTTTCTGGGGGAATTCAAGGCACACGATCAACAGCCGGCCATAAAATAGGGGGTGGGGGAAAAGAAGCAGTAATGGTAATAATAATAATAATGATAATACGGTGGTTTTTATTATTATATCAATCGGCTGCAATAGTTGGTGGGAGTATTTTCTTTTGGTGGAAATCTTTTGATTCTAACATTGTTTTACACATAAAACGCGTGAAAATTGTAATAATTAATAATAATAATAATAATAATAATAATAATAATAAGAAGAAGAAGAAGAAGAAGAAGAAGAAGAAGAAGAAACAACAACAACTAAAAAACGTGAACGTCGTATCATTAGGATCACAAAAAGTATAATTCCCTCTACAGACACCTAAAATGATTTGGATTAACAAACATCACCGGCCTGGTACTCAGTCATGAATACTAAAACATTGAATCACACACATATCGATTTGATTTTGTCTAGGTTGACAATGGAGGTAACAGCTTTTCATCGTTGCAATTAACTGAGAAGCAAAATATGGTTTGACGAAGTCCTAAGATTCACTTTTACCTGCTGTATCCATTGTGACACGCCAGTGACAAAACGTTTTTGCGACGATACCGGAGAGAAGTGTATTCAGGGCTTTTCAAGGGTACAAAGTGGACTTACAACCCTACTCCAGTCTCTCTTCACCCCCTAGCACACGTACACACACACACACACACACACACACACACATACATACACACACACGTACAAATATATATACCCGTATACACATACACATGTATACAGTGATACGTCCTATGTTTTGGTATTCTTACACAAGGATACAAAAGTTGATTCGCAAGAACCATGTTTTCTACCAACGTCCTACGAGATAAACTCGGGTAATCTGATCATTAGCTACATAAATGAGAGTAACCTCCCCTTGTTTCTTTCACTTTGAGGAAGCCTTAATAACAATTAAGTTCATTTCAAATAATGCGCAAGCGCAATTAAGAACTCATCTTATGATATTTTCGTGTTAAAACATGCAGTTGTATTAATTCGAACAAATTCGTATTTTCAGTGTAGATTTACGGTGAAATGAAAATGGCAAACTGAAACATAAGGCTTCCTCAATGTGAAAGAAACAAGGGGAGTTTACTCTCATCTATTAGCTAATGTTCAGATTACCTAAACCCGTTGTTGTAGAAGAACGGTGCTTGAGTATAAGGTTCCCCGTCATGGTGTAATGGTTAGCAAGGTAGTCTTGCAGATCCATTACTATCTGAATAGCGAGTTCGATCCTCTGAAGAAATCCCCACGTTAAAAGATCTTGTGTTAATCCTGCTTTGTGGGATGTCAGGATTTTTTTTTTAATTCTTTAATCGTTTCCTCGTATGGAATAAAGGTAAGAACAATTCACGACAAAGTGGTGACAAGAATATTTTATTGCCTGAGCAAACTTAATAGAAGAGAATACAGATATGACAGGAGATACAAAGACTAGCTTATACATAGTTGTATAAGTGAAATGTCTTAATAGGAAAATAGTTGATAAAAGTCTCCAAGCTGCTAGTAAAAGAGAAAGTATAAACACTTAAGCGTTGGGCATGTTCGCGTGTGCCATGGGATACGAAATGCTGGGCATTCAAAGAACCCCTTGTCCGTAGACAGGAGACGCAACTAGTGCATGTTCTTTCTTGGTTCTCGAAGGTTAAAGACTGAAAGAGACTTTTGGCTTTGGCGCTTCCACTGCTCGCTACGCCACCTAGCGCCTACCAGCAGCAAACACGGGCGGTAATTGTCTCTCGTGTCTCCTAGCGTCAAATAGCAAGTAAGGAATGTAATCTGTACATTGTCAAACGTTTTACAACTGCTTATAAAAAGAACGGGAATATGAATGAACATATTGTATAGTGATACTGGGTAAGCTTTGTCTAGTCTGACACAAGGTACCTGGTAATGAGCAAAATCCCTAGCAATGGCTGGCGAAATTAGTTTGTTAACCCATACATATAATAGGTGCATGGTATGTATTTACCAAACCCGTTCACCACGGGTAGGATGTGGCACAATGTCGCAAGTATGGGACATCCGGTGGGGATCGAAATCGCTATTCAGTAGTAATGGATCAACGACACTAGCTTGCTAACCACTACACCACGATGGCGTGAGTTATAAAACATATGTATTGGATTCAGTTCATGGGGTCTGCTGTGTATTTCCTACAGGTGTCGACAAAGGGTCGATAATCAAGCCCAGGTATAATGCCAGCACTTAAATTATTAATTAATATTTTTTTTATTGAATTAATTTTGAAGTTTGGCGAAATATAATCTTCCTAATACTTATTTCATCTTGTATTAAACTAAATTAAAACATCTTATGAGTTCTGCATGCATTTTTTGGGGGTAGTAAGTTCTGTGTGTTTGTGTGTATGTGATGAGAGTAGGGAGAACAGTCAGTCAGAAGCTACAAAAAATGCGGGGAGAAAGAAGTAAGGTAGGCGTCGGGGAGAGGCTGTTTTAAAACTCTGTCTAGTCTTATTCGGAAAGGAAAGGGAGAAGTCATTATTTGAGAGAGAGAGAGAGAGAGAGAGGAGAGAGAGAGGGAGAGTTTGTAAATAAAAGAGAGTTGGGGAAAAGAGAATAAAGAAAGAGAGAGAGAGAGAGAGAGAGAGAAGAGAGAGAGAGTGTGAAAAGGGCGAGGGGGAGAAAAAGAGAAGGGGGAAAAGACAGTGAGTGGGAGGTGTGATGTGAAAAAAAAGGGTAAGAGTGGGAAAGTTTGGTTGGTTTGGTTTGGTTTGGTTTGGTACCTCATGTTTATTTAACCCATAGATGGGACCCTAACAGGTACTACCAGTCTGGGTCAGAGTGAACCAGGGAGCAATGGTGATGAAGGGGTGCTCCACATTCCCCAGACCTCCAGAACTGGAACCTCACCATCAGATAGAGTTTAACGTCATACCCAGACCATGAAGACCCTCGGCTACCACCTTCTAGCACCCATATGATAAAAAGGGCTTGAGGTTGCCATAAGGCAATAGGGTTGGGGCAATCATATAGGTGCTAGGGCTTGACAGGGCCAACCGATTGATCGAAGGGGGCAAAAGTGGGAAAGAGCGTAAGGGAGAGATAGAGAGGGTTAAAGAGAGGGGAAGTGGGAAATAGATAGATAGATAGAGATAGAGAGAGAGAGAGAGAGAGAGAGAGGTGAAAGGATAGAGAGTTAGATAGAGGAGAATTAGTAAAAGCAAAATAAATACGGAGCATTCCTTATCAGTTAAAAGATATCGCCTTAACCATCATTTGGTTTAGACTACTTTTTCAAAAAGCATTTCACATTACAAAACTTTAAAAACTATATAGACCAAAGGGAAATAACTCTTACAATAGTGCTTATATTTACTTTCCTTGAAAAATTAAAAACTTTAAGAATAGGGTCATTTTTATATTAATACCACGAATTCATAGCCAATACATTTTATATATATATATATATATATATATATATATATATATATATATATATATATATAATGTGTGTGTTTTTATGTATGTCTATTAGAGATTTGAAAGAAATTGTGTTTGTGTGTGTCTGTGTTAGCAATAGTGGCACAGAATGTAGCTGTATGCAACAACACATAACGGATTCTTTTTTTTCTCCTTTTTCAAAATGCAATTCACACTATAAATAAAACAAAACTTTACAGTGCAAGGGACATAACTCTTGTAATATCTAGTAGATTTATCTCCCTTAAAGTCTACGCGGCTAAGAATAAAAAAGGTTCATTCTTTTATTGTTCGTATCACGAATTCATAGTGTGTGTGTGTGTGTGGTGTGTGTGTGTATGTGTGTGTGTGTGTGTGTGTGTGTGGTGTGGCTATCTGTCTGTCTATCTGTCTGTCTGTCTTTGTCAGTGTCTGTGTCTATGTGTCTGTGTCTATGTGTGTTCGTGTGTTCGTGCGTGTGTGCCTGTGTATTTGTAAGGGCTTTAATACACTGTATTAGTGTGTGTGTGTGTGTGTATTAGTAATATTGCTACTAAATATGACCGAAAACATCAATAGGAATCCTATCGAAAAAACTAGAATTAAAGGGAGACAACTTTTCATTGATCAACAGAAACAATTCCCAAACTCTTTCGAAACTTAAAAAATCAAATTGAATATAAACTTCAATTAACTTACCGTCCCACCCCATCTTGCGAGAATTAGAAGGATACAGTGGGTTTATAGGATATATAAGAAATTACAAATTGTTAGAGATGGGTGGGAGGGGAGTATACAGTTAAGTATAGATATCTCATAAATAGGAATTTTACTTTAAAAACCTGCAGTTTATATCAATATCTATACTTACCTGTATAACTAATGCAAGAAATATAATTTGTTGCAGAACTCCGAGAGGTGGAAAAAAGTAAAAGAAACATACTCACTTATTCTTTGCAACTCCGACTGTCTCTAAGATGGATGTTCTTTTAAAATTCCCTTTGCTCCAAGCAACATCTCTTAAATAAAAAGATGCAAATGTGCTTTTTAACGACCAATGAGCCACTTGGAGGATATCTCTTTGTGAAGCTCCATTAACATGCCTAATAGTGGCTACAATCCACCTTGAAATAGTACCAATCGCTGCTGGCTCTTATATAATGAAAATGCTTCAATATCGTATCGTAACAGCTCCGGTCTTTTTATATATATTCTCAAATAACGACAAGGACACAGAAGGAGGTTATTGCATGTTTGTTGGAGGTAATTTTTTATTTGAAATGTAACATCAAAGAAACAAGCAAAACGGTACAAGTAATGAACAAAGAAGTTTGAGTCGTAACAAAAATTGTCGTAACAAAAATTATTGTAAATTGTATAAAATGAACAAGTTACAAAGATGTGGTTTGGTTAATGAATTTTCCTTTTTACAAATTCTTATTAGCGTTAAAGCTTACTTGTATTTCAGTTCACCTGGTTTGAGGAGGATCGTATTCGTGACTGGTCCCTTTGCTTGCCAACGCCTTTCTGCCCTCTGCTATTAGAAATCCTTTTCTCTTCCCCGCTCTCAGAATGTCCGTTAGTTGACAGGAGTTTTGAATTTGGCGTCAGTCAGTCTGGCTTTGTATATTTCTAAAGACGACCGCCTTTCTTTGTTCTTCAAACCTGCTCTAACAAGAATCTACAGCTTATGAACCATTACAGAAGTTTCCCCCTAAGAGCGGAGTGTACTACTACTAATGATAGTAATCGTTGTGTCTTTTACAGGAAACTGTTCGACCTGAAAATGATTTTAAGGTTATTATGGGAGAATCTTCTTGTTCAATTACAGAATTTACTTATTGCTTTGGCGTTTTATTCTTATCTATTCTTTCTTCTACAGGTTTCTCTACTTTTTCTTTTTGTATTTATCTATACGGTTTTAACCTGTCCACAGAGACTCGAGTATCAATATCATTGTCTTAATCAGAAAATATTTAGGTGTTCACTGAAGGAATGTGTAGGGACTTGAATAGGGTGCCTCTAATGACCTTCGAACGCGATCCACTCTAATTCAAACTTTATCACAAATTTTAAGATTTTCTGGGAAATAAGATTTGGAGGATTTATTCTTTTGGTGAAGTCTCTCAAATCAAATTGTGACATGGCTTTATGTAGTTCTCTTGTGAAACTTTGAGTTACAGTCTCCTCTCTTGTACTATCTATTAGTAGCTGTAGTAGTAAAACTTGTGTGCCTGTAACAGCGTAAAAAGGAGAAAAATCAGAGCTGTTGGGCATACTACGAATCCCAAGAAGTACTATTGGAAGGGCCGAAAGCTAGGACTCTTTTCGTGCTATAATAGCAGTTTTAATGGTCTCGTTGGCTTTCTCAACCAAACCATTGCATTGAGGGTGATAAGCTGTTGTACGTAGCCTATAAAAAACAATTATTTTTGCTAATTTCTCAACCAACTCACTTTCGAATTGCTTCCCTTCTCTGTAATAACATGCAAAAGAACACCCCCTTCGTGTGATCCATGCATTTATAAAGACCTCAGCCTTACTACATGCAATGTTCCGCTCATGGGTTGCACTTCTATCTAACGGGTTGTGCGGTCTATGCATGTGAGGACATATCTGTAAAGGCTGATGCAATGGTCATTTGGGCTTTTTGCTGGTGGGAGTGGTCCCACTATATCTATGCGTACTGTGTGAAATCTCGCTGATGGTATTTCTAATGTTTTTACTGGTGATTTTGTGTGCTTGTAGACTTTTGCTTGTTCGCAAGATGTGCTTGATGTACACAATTCTGTAATGGATCTGTCCATGTTTGGCCAGTAATATCTCGATTTAATCATTTTAATGGATGATTTAATGCTAGGGTGCGATATGGAATGGATGCTATTAAAAATGGACTTACGCAACTTAGATGGAATAAAAGGTCTGGGGTAAGATACACATGTTACACCATATAAATTAGTTGTAGCGATTGTATATCCCCGCTGGGATGGACTTGTGTCCACAGGGTTATCGTCGTCAATTGGTGACACTACTAGCTGGGTATTTAAACAGCATCCCGGGAATTTCTCTCTTTCTCTTGGTCTAGCATTCACAAAAGATGGACTAGATGCGTGGTATCTCTGTCCATTAAGTGGGGGACTTTCTCCCCCATCAATCAGTAAGTGACTCATATTCTTTATGAACTCTTTCTCATTTTCAAAGGACTTTTGTCCTATCTGTTTTGTATCTTGTCATGTATAATGTCATGTCCACGTGCTCAGACAATAAAGCCTGTATTGTTGTTATATTATACTTCTTTGTTCAGATTTATTTGTATATATTATTCACTTACTGGAAGGTTACTCTGAGCCTTCTAACGTATTATAAAAAGCACACATCTTATTTTTATATGGTTATCCCCAGGTATGGTGAATCTTTTTAAATCCTGAAAGGATTGAATTTCAGTATCAGATGCATGTGCTTCAGTAAGAGTTGATCGGGATTGACAATCAACAACTATATTCTAACAACCCTTTACATGTTCAATATCTGAAATTAATTCTGTCTGGGTCGCTAATTGTCGCTGCTGTCTGTCTTATTTTGCGGGGTTTAGACTGTAAAATGCACAATATAATGACTTATGGTCAGTTAAAAGCAACACTTGGCGGCCTTCTATGAGGTGACGGAAGTACCGTATTGATAAATAAGCTACTAAAAGTTCACATTCGAAATTAGAATACCTAGTTTGTATGTGTTAATTTTTTAGAGAAAAATTCAACCGGTATCGAATTTCTCTTCACAATTTGGTGTAATGCAGCACCTACAGCGTAATTACTACTGTCGGTGACTAACTGATAATTTGTAGAGTTAGGTTGAGGGTGAGCTAACGGGGATGCATCATTAAGTTCTTTAATCATAGAATTGAAGGCTTGTCATTCAGATTCATTTAATATAAACGAGCCTATAGGATAATCTCATTCTCACAGATAAGGGTAAAACTATTTCTGAAAATGTTGGTATTAATTTTCTATAGAATTCCACCATTCTAAGGAATCTGCATAATGCTTTTGAATTTGGTTTGGTTTGGTTTTGTTTTACGGCATATCAACCTCAGTGGGTCATTTAATGCCGATAAAGTTTTGAAATAAATAAATTCTTAATGGATAATACAATTTTTTTATAAATACATTTTTCTATTTAACCCATAGATGGGACTAATCCTTTTGAGTCATTAAGGTAGGGAAAATATTTAAATTCTTCTTTTTTACTACTTGGATGTTTAATGCCATCTGCACTAATCTGAAAACCTAAGAAATTTAGGGAAGTCGCATTAAAAACAGATTTTGAGTCTGAAAATTTTAAATTGTGTTCTTGTAAAATATCAAAAACAATTTCAATGTCTTTTTGGTAAGAAATGTTATCATTGCTGAAAATTAAAATATCATCAATATACACAAAAACAAAATTAATATCTTTAAAAAAATGTCATCCATATAACGTTGGAATGTTGCTGATGAATTTTCAATCCAAACGGCATTTAGTTAAATTCGTAAAGTCCGAATGGAGTTGTTATAACAGTTTTTGCTATATCGTCCGGATGCATCTTAATTTGGTGGTAGGCTGAAATTAAATCGATTTTAGAAAATAGTCTCATTCTCTCAGATAAACTCTGCTACTATAAATCCTTTTCTCTCCCCCGCACCCAGAATGTTCGTTAGTTGGTGGGAGTTTTGAATTTGGCGTCGGTCAGTCTGGCTTTGTCTATTTTTGCGGAAAAAAGTGTTTATCTTTGGTGTTGGTATCGATCACTTTTAGTTATGCTATTGAGTAAGCGATAGTCTCTACAACATCGAAATCCTTCGTTTGGTTTTGCTACCATATGTAGTGGGCTTGCCCATTCGTTTTTGAAAAGGGAGATCACTCCGTCCTTTTGGAGCATTTTAAATTCAGCCATTTTCTGCATCATATTTTTCGACGGAAAGTTATCTGTGTTTTTCATAGATTGGCGTGTCAATTCTATGATAGACGCCGCACTAGGTTTTGTTAGTGTTCTTGTGTGGTGTAATTGGGTCAGGATATTTTTTGTTAATTGCGTTCCGTACGAATGACGAAAACGCCATTTTGTTTATGACGAGATTCACCAACGATGCAGATAATTTCAAGCTCTTCTGGGTCGTAAATGGTTTTGTTGCTGCAGTCTAATATCAGACCAAACTCTGCTACTAGAAATGCTTTTCTCTCTCTCCGCTCGCAGAATGTCCGGTAGTTGGCGGGAGTTTTGAATTTGGCGTTGGTCAGTCTGCCTTTTGCTATTTTTAGAATACGATCCTTTTTCTTTGTTCCCCAAACCTGACCTAACAAGAATCTACAGCTTATGAACCATTACAAGGTCCTCAGAGTCATTCGTAAATTTAGTGAAATTCGGAATAAACCATAAAAGTATTTACGTATCGAAGGGGCTTTTATTTCCCCGTGGTCGTTGGCAAATTGTCGGACAAAGAAGAACAAACACAAAGTTGATGCAGACACTTGTATTACAACATTTACAAGGATTTTAGACAAAGTGGTTAACAATAAAAAGAGTACAAGATATACACAAATGGTAGAACAACAAAAGGGGGTTTGCAAATTAGCTGGAATTTGCGACCAGACTTATCTCTAAGAGTTCTTGGTATCGTGTTGTTAGGAGTTCATTCGAGCTTCACGGGTCGTTTCTTGTTTTAGTTCTCAGTTTGCAATTAAACCGCCGTTGAAGGTTCGTAGAGAGTTTAGGGAACGGTAATACTGCGTTACCCTTAATGCGTGGTTTTTGATAAGTAGGCCCTGATTTTGGGCTAAGTGAGATAGCGTGGTTTTAGACGCCTCTCTCCAGTAACAGTTCTTGATAAGTAAAGTCTAGGGATCGCTTATTTTTGCGACTTCCCTCGTTGACTGCTCCGAGATAAGTGACGTAGGGTTTTAATTTTGGCGCCAATATGCCATTGGCGATTTGTCCCTCTAGTGGCAGGGGAAGATAATTGACATGGAATTTCCGATAACCAAGGCGACCAAGCTTTCTTTAAACGCTGAGTCTTGGCTAGAAATTTTAAGGTAAAAGTCGTATACCAGCCTCCTCAAGCCTAAAATTCGACTCCCTGATGCATTTAGCTCGCCTATTCTAACAGCCGAAGTCAAGGCTACTAGGAAAACAGTCTTCCAAGATAAAAAAAATTAAATCAGCAGAATCTAAATGTTTAAAGGGGTGACTAGTGAGAACCCTTAGAAGAAAAGGTAAGTCCCAGTTATGGAGAAGTTGTCTCACTGAAGCATTTGAATTAAAACCTCCTTTAACCAAATTCGATAGAAGATTCTCGGAATTTATAAAAACTTTTCTCCCAATCCTCGTGAATAGTTGCTAACGCTGTTCTATACCCAGCAATAGTTGAAGCTCTGCAACCTCTGACTTCGTACAAATGAATCAGAAAATCTGCAATATCCTTTATAGAGGCTAAATTCGGGTCTATATCTTGTTCAATACACCAGCTTCTCTACACCTGTTGCTTTGCCTCGTACATTCTCCTAGTGGAAAGCTTTTGCTATTCTTGTTGTAACCTTGAGCCTTTCTAGAAAGAGATTCTATAGGTGGGTTATGCTGGATATTTTCCATGCTACTAGGAGCAATGGTAAAGGGAAATGTAATCTGCTGCCCAATGGAACACTTCCCACACCAACTGACACAGATGAATAGACCTTCTGTCCCTTCTTTGTTGATGTATGCCACTATTGTGGAATTGTTGCATATTAGAAGAACTATCTCCCCTCTGATATGAGGTAGTAGCTGAACAAGTGCTAGATGGACTGCTTTTGGCTCTAGCCAATTGATATGGTTCATTTCCTGATGTTCGTCCCAAACTCCTACCACCTGGTGAGTATTTAAGTGAGCTCACCAGCCATTTTCTGAAGCATCCATCTAGAGGCTCTACATGGTGAAGCAAAACCCCTTTGAAGAATTTTTCCCTTCTTGTCCAACATACAAGGTGTTCTACTAAAAAAACTGTTTATAGGAATCATCGTTTTGATATTGTCTCTTCGAGGGATCAACCATGACCGAAGGTAGAATCGGATTGGCTTCATATGCAAACGAATATCCTACTAGTTGTCCCCCGGCCAGCTCGGATTAAGGAAATACTCTGACTATTGTTG
Organism: Doryteuthis pealeii; assembly: GCA_023376005.1. Lineage (NCBI taxonomy): Eukaryota > Metazoa > Mollusca > Cephalopoda > Myopsida > Loliginidae > Doryteuthis > Doryteuthis pealeii. The sequence goes on along the minus strand of CM042144.1, from coordinate 53,972,372 downwards.
TTGGGGACGAAACCCCAACGACTTTTGAATTATGAACTTCTTAAAACCTATTTGCTTACTCTTCCAGGACGAAGCACTCTGTCCTCTCCCCTGCTTTAGCCTTTTCTGACTAAAAACCAAAGAGTCAACACATTTAGTCTCCTTAGATCCCTCTTTATTTTTACTCCAAGAAAATTACTCCTGGCATGTTGAGTCTCCCTCACATTTCTCAGGTTTTCAGCACTGCTCGTCTAGCCGAGGGGTGGGGCAGAACTGGGTAAAGTGATCTTTTGACACCATATATTTTTGGTCTTCCGAAGACCTAAAACACTTTACCCCCCCCCCCCCCCAAGCTTGCTATTCAGAATCAACTTCTTCCAATGCTCTAATAATAGACCCATCGATAGTCTCTTTCAGCCTAGGAGCCAGTAAGTGATCCGCAACGTAAGATTTAAATTCTACTCCTATCTGCACTGGGAATATTTAATTTCAATGCTAACTTCGAAATAAAATGAATTTCATTCCACAGTTCTAGTATTCTAACTGGGTTTTCCTCCAAATTCTGTTCGTTTTCTGCTTCAGAGAAAAGACTGATATGTCCCCTTCTTTGTTGATGTATGCCACTATTGTGGAATTGTTGCATATTAGAAGAACTCACTCCGCCCGAATTGGAGTTCACATTGGTATGTTCACGAAAAGGAGGACTAACATCGTTCTTGTAACTTACCACCGACAACTCTTTGGCATGAGTCTCACTCATTTGGTTCTTGTTTTATTTTCAAACATGGGGTGGTAAGGAATTTTTGGTTTTCGTTTTTGTTCTTCTGAATGAGACGGAAGACGAGGCTTTGTCAGAAAAGACTTATTTAAACTGGAGGGGTACGAAAAACTTGCTTTTCACTCCTGCTTTTCTGAAGGTGACAGAAGTCGTAGCTCCGTTGCAAAAGACTTATTTAACATACTGTGACTGTTGTAATGGTCCAGTTTATCTTCTCTCAAAGGAAAATTGAAGTCATAACAACCCACAGTCTGAACTGCTGAAACATCCTCTGAAAAAAAGCGGCGGCCATGTCTTTATGCCCCTCTCCATTTGTGTTTTGTGTGTGTGTGTGTGTGTGTGTGTGTGTGTGTGTGTGTGTGTGTGTGTGTGTGTGTGTGTGTGTGTTTTGTAAAGAAACAACACGAAAGAAAATAGAATTCAACGTTTGAAAAATTCAAAATTCAAAACACGACTTTCAGCTTAACAACTGAATAAAAAAGGGAAAAGGCAGAAAAAGTGACTTACCAATTTCTTCCTTTTAAAATTTGTTGTTTTTTTTAGCTTCTTCACCAACATTTTCCTCTCTTGGGTTATCTCTTGTTTTTCTTCGGTACGATAAAATTCCAAGTAGGAGTAAGAATTCCAAACCTCTCACTTCCATCATCGAGTAGAAAAGTGAAGTATATATTTTCTTTGGTCAAGAGGTCGTCTTGGAAAGTGGAGATGATTAAGAATAAATGAATAAATAAATATTCAACTCGGACGGTATAAGGTTTCTTGAGTATGATTGCATTAGTTATACAAGTAAGTATAGATATTGATATAAACTATGTGCGTGTGATGTTATTGGTGGGAAAATAATTTTTCGTTAATGTTTCTGACACAAGTAAAACTTTTAATTTCTGAATATCTTAAGACATACATTTGAGAGATGCTCAAACTTTACGACTGTGGCATGTTTTTACAGCCCTCTGCCCTAGGTAAAGGAACTCGGACAAAATTACCTTTTAAGTTCCAGGTTCAAATACCATTCATTCAACAGTGAACAGTGTCTTCTATTACCTTTATTGTAAGAGAAAATGTCTGGAATTCCGAAGACTGTGTTGTTGGTATAGTGAGATGATATTTTACTTTGGTTAGAGCCACAAATACTTCGTTTATTACAGCAAATTTCAACTGAAAGCATAAATTGACTGCCATTTATAATCATTGTTTGTGGTATGTCTATTCAGTCAATTAACTCAGACGAAATCAACTTTTAAATTCTGAATAGTATTGACTCTATCGTAACCAGTGTCTAATCATATTTAAAATTAGTGAAATGTATCACTAATTAGAACTGGGCCTATTCCTAGCGGAGTTTAACAGGTTTGAATTCAGAGTTTTCCTTCTCCTATACTGGTTGCCTAACCAAGGTTAAAGAGCACAGTCTGCCCTTCTATTTACCCATACCTGGGGGGAAAGTAGTTGGATTCATACCTTTCCCAAGGGTATTAGCGTTTTGTGAACTGTAGCTTCCTCCAGAATTTGAACTCGAGTCGACGAGTCTATTTTCTACAACTCTAATCATTACACCTAATCATATGATATCAATGTCACTACGCCACGGACTCAATCACATTAAAGTGTCATTTTTTTAACTAATAAATTTAATATTTCTGATGCTAAGTAACCTTTTAAGCCCAGAACCTCTTGTGGCATAAATTGATAATTATTTGCAATCGGTATCTTTGGCACAGTGGCATGTCTTTTCAGTTAAATAACTCTGATGGAATTAACTTATGAGTCCCAGGTTCGAATACATTAAATCTAGCATAAACAGTGTCTCATTTTACATTTCATTCCGTCGGAAATATTACCTTTATTACTACAGGAAATATACACAATTTCAATCATTGTGTCGTTGGTGCAGTGGTATGATCAGCGGTTGACTATTCGATTAGACTACAAAGAATGATTAATCGTTTTTCCTGTTTTGCAATCGAATACTGTCGTGGTCGGTTTTACTTTGCTTAGAGCCACAAATGCATACGTTTATTATATTAGAAATCTAACCAAGTGAGTCACTATATACTAGTAGCGCAGGTGTATGAGATCTTATCGTATAAAATCAGATGTCTAAAACATGCCGTTTCTCGGGTAGCGAGTTCGAAAGACATTAACTGCAGCCTGTTTTACTTACTACCGGGATTGTAATAGTGTGACATTCGTGTCTTGTTTTTATTCATTTCTACTGTAACCATCTTTATTGTAGGCAACATGGAATAAAAATAATCGATCAAGGAAGCTGGCAATCTCTGCTAGTGATTCTATCCAACAGCTCACCATACTTTACATTCGCTAACGGCATCAAGTTCTGTGAGAGACCACGACGATTCGATCGCAAAACATTCTAATGCTATGGGAGCACTTCAAAGCGTTAGTCAATGACTACTTGTACCTCCAAACAGCCTGACAAGACACTCGTGCTTTATACATTTTTAATTGTTATATATTTATAATTTTTGATGTTCAGATAAATTAATCAGATAGAAATCTTTCAAAGCCTCCATGCTTCCTGTAGTCTGCCGACACTATACCTGATGCCACTCTCCACATACATATGCACACACGCGCATACATACATGCATATTACTACTGTAAACTGTTCATGCTCCTGACACTACATTATTCTGTGTACTTGACATGAGACTTTGATGAGTTGTGGTGCACCTGAGCACTGTACACAATAAATTTCATTATTAAATGGAGTTTTTACAATCTCGTAATTCGATCTCGTAACCTGAGATGCTAACTGAAAATAAAACTTTCCTGTATTCTATACTGCTGCACCACGAACACAATCGACTGGTTTGCCTATTATCAGTAGTAATAGATTAAACATTTCTGGCGCTAAGCAAAATAAATCAGGCCGAGACAGAGTTGATACTACTCGAACTCAGAATATAAGAGGAAAATGGGTAGTTAATATAGTTATACGATATCAGTGCCGCTACACCACGGACTCAATCACATTGAAGTGTTAATTTCTTAACTAATAAGTTTAATATTTCTGATGCTAAGTAAACTTTTAAGCCCAGAACCCCTTATGGCATAAATTGATTATCATTTACAATTCCCCCAAAAAACCATGCCGTTTCTTGGGTAGCGAGTTCGAATGACATCAACCGTAGCCTGTTTTACTTACCACCAGAAATTTGGGCATGATGGTAATAGTTTGATAATTAAAAAAAGGTTTTATGTCAAAAACTCACCTATTTTCCACAGTGAAGAAAATGATTATTTAAGTTCAGAGAATGTTTTCAGTATCTGGACAATTTACACTGATACTTCAGAAGACAATTTGCTATAAAAATGTATTTGCCAGTTTTGTTAACTTGATAAGTTTTACTTAATGAATAAATTTGAAAGGATTTGTTTATTCATTCTTGTCCGGTCGATTTTCAATTAAATTCATGGAGTGTCTCTTTAGGAATAAATGTTACTGACAACCGCCAGGAGTTGCTAAATTACTGGAGCCTAAATTGTAAAAATAGTCCTCAAATTATTGATGTTACCATAGCTAGCTTTCTGAAATATTTTTTAAGCCACAGATATTGAGCAACAAATCACAATTTTCATCAGTGCTGTAAGAATTCTATCAGATGATCATCTCGAGTGTAGATATGACATCATTTTTGCAGTCCAAGAGAAATAACTCTATTAAACCAAATGAATTATCTCCCTTGACAACTCATGTAAATCATATGTAAAGATACGCATAGCATCATAAATAAATAAATAAATGAAATAATTTTTATTATAAAATTTCATTCGCCAATGATTTATATTAGATAAATTTATTGACCAATGATATTTACTCTATAAAATACATTACCAATGATATTTACACTATGAAATGCATTGGCAATGATTTTTACTATCATAATGCATTGAGAATGGATTTTAAGATGGAAAATACATTTGATACTGTTTACATGAAAAATGCTTTTTGCTTTAAAAATACATAAGCCCGTGATTTTAACTTTAAAAAAATATTCGGAAATATATTTTATTATGAAAAAATATTGCCTGTGATGTTTATTATATTACATACACTACTTGCGTTCATTGAATTTTGTTTAAGATCAAAGTGCAATATCTTTTTTGTTTATGTCAATTAAATATATAATTACCTTTTCATTGGAGTGTTGTATACATTAATCATAGGAGTAGGAGAGATAGTGTGAAAATACCAGACAAATATTTGAAAATAACTGTTTTAGACTGTAAATTCGGTGTGTTGATTGACAAATGAAACAGAATTCTTAAAATATGAACTATTCGTATATCTGTTATACATTTACGTTGAATGTACGTTAGGGCAGGTTGATTTGTCACTTTTTTGGAAATTCAATATAACTTTCATTGAGAAAACTAGAGTTTTTGGAACTGGCATGAAAAAAAAGCTTCCTAACTTTAAAACTCAGTTGAGCATTTAATTTTAAAGATCGTCTGTAAAAATATACAGAAATACCTAATTTCCGCAGTATTTTACTGACAAAGTGACTTTAAAATTTCATTATTTCAATAATAAATCCAGATAAAATTCATATTCTTCATTAGATTATGGGATATGAGTGGTTTTGGGGTATGATGAAGGTTTGGGTGTTTTATGGTTAAAATGTAGCTGGGATATTATTGGTTGCTTTAACCATTTGGTGGTTGTGCTGAAAAGAAGGAATTTAAGGAACAAAAAAGAAAAGAGACAACGACAGAAGGTAGTTTTATGACTTAGGCTTTATTGACCGGGTCATAGTCGCCTGTAGCAAGGGAATATCCCCCTGGCTAGTAGGTGCGACTAGAACCAGTTAAGGCCTGACTCGAAATGGCCGAGAGATTCTTTTTGGGGTCGAGGGACAATTCTTTTTGTCGGACATGCGCAGAGGGTTCTTCCGGTGAAGGCCCCATGGGAGGTTTTTTTAATTCTAATTTTATCTTCGTTTTATTTTAATCCCCACAAGATACAATGAATGGGAAATATATTCAATGTTTCAAATTTCCATGTTCATTGAACATTCTACTAAGATCCCATGCACTATATAAGATTATATAACAATAGAACTAAATTGTTCATTGTATTTTCCTTTCGATAAAAATGCAGGTCTTATTTGGTGGCACAATGATTTGGTTATAGTGATATTGTGCCTTACTTGCTTTCCATACACGACCTTGAAGCTTTCGTTGTTAATTTAACAGCTCTTTCTACACCTTGTGAGTGGGAAGATAAATTTGGAAATTTCAATTGTTTCATTCAGTAGAGATTCTAGAAGTTCATTCCTTGAAAAACGTTCTGCAAGTGCGCGTTCACAAACCCCACTTTGTTAGAGGTCAATCAAAGTTGACCAATGTGTGGCTTCAAAATTGATTGAAGTAATGTTTTAATCTTTTCATTGGTGGTTTGCTACTTCTGAAAAAGAAAATATTGGAAAATTTACCTATACTTGATTATATTTTTGCGATGTAATTTGAAAACTTATAATTATTTTGTAAATTGACATAACTAATTAAGTATAAATAAATGTTTATTTACCCAATGAACAAATCTTTTTATGGTCTCTTCCTTCAACTCAAATTCATCGGAATTCAACATCGACAACAAAATGTTTTCGGAAGCAAAACAAAAGCATTGTGCTCTAAATTTCTTAATGCAACAGTTTGGATTTCAGTTGATTGTTGCTTTACTTTCTGAATCATATTAAAGATATACAGTTGTTGGTTATAGAAATTATTATCCCTTTTTATATTAAACCAACTAATAGCATACACTTGAATGACAAATTGGACAGTCACGTAATTTATCCGATTTCTGGTGGATACATACCTCTGGTCCATAAGCACATTAACTGATGGCTAAAATTAGCCATCTTACTTGATTCAGAGGTCCAGTCTTCCAAGAAACAAATTTAGGCTTCACTTTCCCTCGAGAAATGCTTACAGCATATTCAAAAAGTAATCGTTGGTCCCCACTTAGATCATCCATTGCCTCTGCAGGGAAATAAAAATTATCCAGAGGGCCACTAATGTTTAAATTTTACCTGGGTCAAATCATGGTAATTACTTCCATACATTTCTCTAGAGGGCCAGTGAAAGTAGTAGGGATTTTTGTAGTTCCATCAAGTTTTAAAGATGGTTCTAAATGGAATTTTGTTTTGATGAACAGCAGCACATCCTGTGCGAGATGAAAACCAGTTGCACCAATGTGGGGTTTGACTCGGTGGATGAGATATTTACTTAAAGTGTTCATATCTCTTGTGAATGCGCTCTGATCCCTTTCGTTTTTAATCTTTTTGTCACCATTTTCTTCTGTAATCTCTTTGTATAACAAAGTGTCTTTATCCACTCTGCAATCAACTCCAATGCAAATGAGATTGTCATAGTCCTGAACATGTTCTCATAGCTTGTTACTTTTATCCTCGCCTTTTCCCTATCTGTTTTAGATTTGTCTAGAATAATGTCTTTTAAAGGACTATTTGGATTAAGAAAGTCAATGTTTTATTTTCGATTATCTGTCAATTTTTTAAAAAATTCCATAAAAATAGCACAAATTTGTTAGATGTATTTTTATGGTTTTTGAGAAAAATCGAGGTTATCCTGTAGCTCAAAAAGTTGATGTAATATAGAAGAACGGGAGTCATTTATAGATTCAGAGTCAGAAAATAGTCAAAATCAAGTTTCAGATCCAACTCAACGAATATTATGTTGCCCAGTGTAATCTATATAAAATTATATGGATTCAAGTAATTATTCCTATTTAACAATAGTAATAATTTGTTTGCACACACTTATCAAGTATTCATATCTAATGCAAATAATTTACACATTTATATGGTTTCAATCTAATACTAATAATTTTCAAACAGATTTATTTGATCTATAGATTAGGTCCTAACAGATACTACCATTCCAGGTCAGAGTAATAGCAATGAAGGAGTACTCTACATTTTCAAGATGTCAAGAACTAGAGGCTTACTACCGAATTTAGTTTAGTGGCATACACAATATACCCTTTTCGGGTGCAGAGCTTACCTCAGTGCACAAGATAGAGTTGGTTATTCTAAGCCCTACCAACAAGGTGGACATGTTTTCTGCACATGTATAATAAACTTTTGTTTATACTGATTCTGTTGTGGTAGGAAAAGCACCTCAAAATCAAAGCTAAAAGCACCCGGCAAAGAAGATAGACATAAATTGGAAAGAACATTTCAAGAAACTACTGGAAAACCCTCCTAAAATCACAGAAAATAATACCAAAAAAATTGATGATAGCCAACTAGACATCAAGTAAGGAGACTTTATGATGGACGAACTTAACGAAGTCCTAAGAACAATAAAAAGTAGAAAAGCCACAGATCTTGATGAAGTACACCCTGAAGTATGGAAGACAAGGAAATTTAATGTTATACTTCTTAGATTATGCAATGCAGTGTATAAATAAAATACGATTGAGAAATGGGCGAAAGGTTGCATCCTCCTATTCCAATAAAAAGGCGACCACTAAGAACTACAGAGGTATAATTCATATTGCCAGAACTGCTAAAGTTTATAATGCTCTTGTTCTTAATGACAAGGAAGGAATTTAAGGAACGAAAAGAAAGAGACAACGACCGAAGGTGGTTTTATGACTTAGGCTTTATTCACCGGTCATAGCCGCCAAGTGGCAAGGGAATATCTCCCTGGCCAGTAGTAGCGACTAGTCACAGTTGAGGCCTAAACTAGAATGGCCGAGAGATTATATTGGGGGTCGGAAGTGGGTTCTTTTTTTTACACATGCGCCGAGGGTTTTTTATTTTTGTTATTTTTATTTTATTTTGATCTTATTTCAATCCCCACATGCTATGTATCTTCTCAGCTTTGTAGGAGACTTTGTTGTTTCCGATGCTTTTGGCTTACGGAGGACATTACCACAAATGTTTTCAGGATCATATCAGAGAAGCAAAATTAAAAACTAAATTAAAATATTAAAATAACGTCTCGATGACGTATCGATTAATGCGATTAATCTATGTAAGGGCAGACAACTGGTGTTACTGATTCAACATGACAATAAAAATAAATAACCAAGATGACTGGTTTTAACGGAATGTTAACCCGTCTGGAGTTATTTTAGGTTAGATGGTTGGTTAGTTGGATTTTACGGCATGTCAACCCTTGTTGGGTTATTTTATGCAGTTTTGTTTTATTCATTCTTCATGGGTACTCAATTTTCTAAAAAGAATTTAATGCGTTTTTACACTCATTTTTTCTATCTAAACCCGTAGATGGGACCCTGACAAATATTTCTACTCCGGGTCAGAGTGGAACTGGAGGTAATGGTGATGAAAGGGTACTCCACATTCCACAAAGCTCCAGAATTGGAACTTCATCATCAGATAAAGTTTAACATCATTTAAGAGACTCAGCCACCGTCTTCTATCACATATATAATAAAAAGGGTTGGGGCTTGCCATAAGAGCAATAGGATTTGACGTAACCAGCCGATTGATCGAAGGGGGCTTTTCCGACCGCCCTTCTAGCCTAAGTAAGAGCTAAAGTGAGATTATTTCCTATAAATCTAACATGAACAAATGGGAATCACTCTTGACTGATAAATTATTTATATATTTTCCCATTAAACTAACCCTAACCCTAAACCCTAACCCTAACCCTAAACCCGTCCCCTTTTTCCTAGTTGATCAATAAATAAATAAATAAGTAATTTATCAGTCAAGAGTGGTTCCCCTTTGTTTATGTTAGACTTATAGGAAATAACCCAAAGTGAAGTGTTGCATATCATGGACTGCTCAGCCACCTGTGTTCCATCACAAGTCGCCACCCATGGCCTACATGTGGCCCTATTGGGGGCTTTTATTCCTCTGTAGAGGTGCAGTCGGTGTATTCTAAATCCCCAGCCGAGTGGGCTGGTTATTTAGGCCTAGAGGTTAGGGAATTGTATACATCGTAAGTTTATAGTTACATTTTTTGCGTGTAGTTTCTTGTTTTTTGTTGTTTTTTTTGCTTTTTTTTTTTTTTTGTACACGGTTATGCTGTCAAGTATTCCTATCTAATACAAATAGTTTGCAAACAGATTCATTTTATCCCTATGTAGGACCCTAACAGGTCAGAGTAGAGCTAAGAGTAATGTCAATGAAGTAGTACTCGACAGTACCCAGAGATCCAGAACTGGAGCCTCATAATTGGATGCATTTTAGTGTCAAACCCAGGCGGACCCCTTCTTAGGGATTGAGGCTCTTACCCCACTGCAGGGGATACAATCAGCGTATTCTAAGACCCACGAACGGGACATCAAGATGAGAACACTTGTGTGATTACATCAGTGTTCGCCATGGGTAGGATGTGACACAAAGTCGCTTGTATGGGGCATCCAGCGAGGATTGAACTCGCTATTCAGAAGTAATTGATATGCGAGACTAGCTAACCATTTTATCACGATGTGAAAGGTTGAAATTTATTTAACTCTTTGCCTACGTTTTGAGAATTTTTGAGGGATAAAGATAATGTGAATTGCTTCTCTTGGGGCGTTTGGACCCCATGTTGCTGCTGCTGGAAAGAAAGAATATTTAAGGCCCGGAATAACTCTTCAACTTTCTCATTGTACCAGGACCAACAGCAGTGTGGTTCGCACCTTTTGATTTGCCGTTGTTGCATCCTAGATTGTGACCCCCACAAAGAGCCTGCATTAAAAAAAGGGAGTTTAAAAGATTCCTTTCAAAGAAAAGTATCTTCAACCGAATTGCAGAGAATTTTACGTCCTATTGAGACTATTGGTTTTCTTCAAAAAGAATTAAAAGAAAGAACTTGAACTTCCGAGAAATTTTGTCGGACCTTCCAGTTTCCTGTCAAAAAAGTCTCTTCCACAAAAGAGCAGAGTTTTGAATCTCAGAGAGACTCAGTTTTTATTGAAGAAAAAAGAAGAAAAAGAATTTTGGTCTTCTAAGAGTTTTCCATTTTCCTGTAAAAACAAAAAGTCTCTTCCCCAAAAGAGCAGAGTTTTGAGTCTCAGAGAGACTTTGTCCCTTAGAATTGTCAATCTTTTCCAAGAACTTTTTGGTAGCCTAGAGACTATAAATTCAGTCAGGTGACTGGACAAATTGTAAAAAGAAAAAGGGTGAAAAAGAAAAAATTAAGAAAGGAAAACGTGATTTATATTTTTTACTTCTATTTTTTGTGTTTTCCTTTTAATTACTTTGTGTTTAAGTTTGTTTTTGTTTTTTGTTGTTTTTTTTCATTTATTTGTAATTTTGTTATTTTGTTAATTAGAAGTCTTTGAACTTCTGCAAGAGGAAATAATCTTGCAAGGGTTCCCTTAGCCAATAAATTGTTTCATTCCTTTAGGCATATAGCAGAATTTGTTTTTTTTTAGTGACTATTTATCTTATTATATTTTGTTTTTGTTTTTTTGTTATAAAGTCGGGGTCCTGTTACTATATAGGGTCACTTATTTTATTCCGAGAAGTTTTCGGGGTAGAATTCCGATAACTTAGCCGCTCACAGCGACTCTTCCATCAATGCGGCCCTACCGTATACTGCGGGTAGTGGCTCTCACAAGTCTCACTTGTTTACACTGAAAAATCTTTAGGTGAACAACTCTGCCATCTTTTGTTTTGTCTGGAAACCAACCTTGAGACTGGTATTTGCAATATCCCATGATACAGGTAAAAATTAACAAGAAAATTTGGCACAGTCGTGGTGGAAATTTGGTATGCAAAGATTTATGGGGTCAAATTGACTTTTTTATGCGTGTATTTATTCATTGTGGACCTGATTTCTGCAGTGAAATTTAAGTGAAAGGGGATAGAATATTGTGTATACTAGGGGTCGGCAACCCCCGGTCCGCGAGCCACATCCGGCCCTCAGGTTGTTTTCGTCCTGCCCTCCAACTTAACAACTGGACTCTGACTGTTCAATTAGTATCGAATAGAAATATATTAGTTCAATTCAGGTTAACCCATTAAAGACCAGAGGCAAAGATTTTTCAAATTTAAACCTTAAAAAACAACAACAACAACAAAAAGACAGAGTCCGAGAAATTTATTTACATTATATTTAATACTATGGCCGTTTTACCGAGACACTGCATAGCCAACTGTCACCCTCTCTCGAAAAGGTTCCGATCCCTGGTGCAGACAAAAATGTAATTGATATTTTGCTACAATGAGAAAAAGAGGAAATCATGAGGTATTAAGTCTGGGGTGGAGAATTTGGTCAACCTAATGATGATCAACAATTATTTTTACTTACTTGTTTTGTTTGTTTTTGTTTTTTATTGGGTTGGGGGTTGGTGGTAAGCGGTGCTGTGAAGTGGTCCTTAGCAAACATCCGGTTAAATTCACAAGCATCAATTTGATTTGGCAGAAAATGATCGTTTGAAATTTGAAAATCCCATTGACTCAAGAGTCAAGGGAGGTAACTCGTAAACTATATTTGTTTATTTCAAGAACACCGATATCTCGAAATAAACAATAAAATGGCATGAAAATAAAGGAAAGGATTAGACATTTGCTTGATTTTTTTCTTCTTTTAATTGAAAAACAAGAATATGTGTGATATGATTTTTACAAGAACAAGACTAAAAGTGTGTAACCCAAAGCCAGACTTTTTTTTAGACTTTATATTTCCAATGCAGGCTTCCTTGAGGAACGTGAAAAGTTTTGGTAAACTACAATTTAATTTCTTAAATTAATTTTCCATTTTCTCATTCCCAATTGATACCTGCATCAGAAAAATAAGGTCGAGAAAAGTTAGGCTTCGGTTACCCTTACACCGTTTTTAACCTGGGCTTAACCGTTTGAGAAAAAGAACAGAAAAATATCTGTCTTAAAAATAGTTTGTGTATGAACTAAAATATCTGAAATCAATCGAATGTCATATTTATTTAGTACTTTGTTAATTTATAGGTGTAAATGTCTCTAACCCAATTGTTTCATCAAATCTAACAAAGATATTTAAAAAAGAACAAAAAAGCACGTGTATCATAATTTCCAAAAATAATAATCCCCTATGTTACCGCCAAAATTTAATGGGTCTGAATACCAGTTATCCGCCGCGCAGATCAGTAGCAGTTGAATAGTTAAAGAAGGAAGACCTTATATACTCCAACCTCTGAACCAAAAACATCATCCCGAATTCCACGGTAATAACCAAGTTTTATCCTCAAATGAATTCAAAACTGATGTTTTATAACGTTAAGTTATGCCCCTTTTGTAAAATAATAATTTACGATTTAGGCAAAGTTATGGAAACGTAGAATACGTCGTAGACAACAGAGGTGGAAACTATTGAGTTTCCTTTCGTGGCTTGTATATGTATTCTACACATTCGTTGGCACGATAAAGTGTCCAACACAGTCGTATTGGATTGCGCCGACATGAACAGCATATTCCCCATTCTCTGTGAGAGGCACCTTTGTTGGCTTGGACATGTCAGGAGAAAGGAAAATGGACGCATCCCAAAAGATCTTTTGTACGGCGAATTAGTAAAAGGCTCCCGATCGGTTGGTAGACCACGCCTACGATTTAAAGATGTCTGCAGGAGAGTTATGAGGATATGACATACTGACACAAACACGTGGGAGGTAGATGCAAAAAAATAGAGCGGCCTGGCGCCACAACGTTAAGCAAGGCACGGGAAGGGGTGAGGCAGAGAGGAGAGTAGCCACGACAGAAAAGAGAGCCAGAAAAAGAGAGAAAAGCCTGGAGCCCCAGAAAGCATCACAGTTTGTGTGCATTCAGTGCACCAAATATTGTCATTCAATAATTGGCCTGCAGAGTTATTTGCGCAGATGCAGATCAAAAAAATATTTTTATTTTGGACACTACACCATCGTCCTTAGCGGACGGAAAGGATCCAATAATGGAAACGTACATAAGTTTGTTATTTTAATTTAAAAAAAATTGAAATAAAAAAATCCTACAAAAAGTTACACAGAGTAGCTAAAATACGTAAGAAAAAGAAAAAAACAGCACATAAAGGATACGCACACTGAACAGTTGTTTAGGCTCCAGAGTAAAAATCAGGATATTTTGAAAAAAAAGAAAAAAGAAGAAGGGGAATAACTTTTAGTCCCTTTAGTCTTCGGTAAAGAAAAAGAACTATCGTTAGTAATAGTTTTTCAAATATATAAAAACCTCGAAAAATAAGTTGCGCAAAATTGCGCATTTTTAAACTTACATTTTTAGATAGATTAAATAAAGCTTTATCTCTGGTGTAAATATTGACTTCAACATGGATGCTTCTAGACGTTAAAAATTCACTATTAATTTTTATAAATAAATTTTTTTATAAATGAATTTTATAAATAAAAATAGGCCAATTGAATCGGCGAAAATACTTTTTTGCATCAATTCAAGGGTTATTTTTGAGTTTTAAGAAAATAACATTTAAATTTTCAAATAATTTTTTTTTTTCGGGTATTGAATTAAAAAAAATATGTTCTTTAGGATTTGATCTTTCTAGAAATGTAAAAATTAGGGACCGAAAATTTTTTTCTTCAAATGACCACAGGTCACCCCCCCCCTCTCTTTGTGTTGATCTATCTAAATGTACAGTTTACAAAAAAAATTAATGAAATAATGAAGCTGCTACGATACTTTCGTAAATTCACACCACCACACAAAACCTTCGGTGCACACACGAAGTAACGACTACAACCGGGTTTCAAGTCCTTCGACGTCCCTTCGAATCCTGCAGGAGAACCGCTACCCCACGTCCACTCGCCTGTTTTTTAAAATCTCGCTATCTTATGCAAATAAGTCTGTAGCATATAAATGGCAGTTTGCGAACGGCTCCCAGAAAGTAGATCGATACGCGAGACAGCGAATGCGTTTGGCTACCGGTAAGTCACTGTCACCTCTACTACAATTAATGAGTTTGATCCGAAACGGGTTAATAAGATCTCTCACTGTTTCACTGGCTCCGTAATCTCGTTTGGTTGTGCGGACGCTGCTCATGTAGCGTGTCTTTGGCAGGAATAATCAGGTGGGGTCCCTCCCTCTCCAGATCTACGATTGGTTTGAATTAAGTTTTCTTTCTCCTAGATCGATTGCCGTACCAAGGTTAAAGAGCCCAGTCTGCACTACTATTTACCCATAGCTGGAGGGAGAATAGTTGAATTCATACTTTTCCCAATGTATTAGCGCTAGGTGAAATCCAAACAGACTTGTTCAGGGTTTGAACTCTGGTAGTCGAGTTCACTTCCAGCGAGGATAGCCGTTTCTCAATGAACGGTTGAAACAGAACGGCTGTTGGGGATTAGATGCACTGAGCTCTTGCAATGATTGTGAAATATACATTAAACGTGCGCAGATTTAAACCGCGAATGTAGAATTAACAAGAGTTAAAAGCAAGAAACACATGAACACCACATGGAATTTCAAACAACACTGTATTAATACATTCATATATACAAGAAAATACACTCGCAATACTTGTTGTTACAAACGATAGTATTGTTTGCGGGAAATATCAATTATATAGATATAATGAATACAATTCCACTTAACTGAGTCATTGGAATGTGTATGGTAAGTTATCGTACTTACAGTCCTTTTCTATCTCTGCTATTCTCTACTGAATTATCGGGAGCAATGTCTTTTACACCCGAAGAGATGTTGGTGCAAAAAGAGGAAGATTTCTATCTTCAATTCCGCCAAAATGTACGGACCTGTGATTGGTTGATTTGAAAAGTGGTACGTCAACCATAGGAGATAACCACCTACCTTAGATATATATTTTTTTATAAACGTAAACAGTGATACTTTTAACATATTTTATATGATAAATATTAGATAAAAAAAGAATGAGAGGTAACAAAAATGAACACAAAGAAGTAAAATCCTCTATATCACATTACAAGAAATAGAGGATTCATATGTAGGTATTTACCCAACCCATTCGCCGCGGGAATTATTCCAAGAGTGAACATAAGAGTGTGATTAGAGTTCGAACTCGCATACTACAATGTCGCAGTCCTTCACATTAGCCAATATGTCACTTACATTAGCTCGATTCTTAAATCCCACTATGTAACAAGCAGTTGATTTTGTACACAAGCCAAATATTCTGTACTGTAAAGTGTCTAAAATTATGATTTATACTAGCAAAAATATACACCGTCCGTGCGCAAGTATTTAAGTTTAAAGGTAATAAGATATTATATTGAATAAGAAAGACTAACGAAAGTAAATAAGTGTGCATATAAAAAGATTACACTTATTTTCATTTTATTCTAATTGATTTCTATAGAAAATTATACATAGGACTGCTTTTAATACGTTTGAGAATAAAACAATAACACCAAGTAGTCCGGTTTTGTTAAAACCAGTATGCGAATTATCCACACCATATATTATATAAACCTTTATTTCTTAGTGATATATAACACATATTACAGAATTTCAAATAACATGGACGGTTTTCAGATAAATCTAATTCTGTTAAACTTTAATATGGACATCGTTAATAAATAAGGTGCGAGTTAATAAATAAGTTGCGAGATTAAATAATGATTATTCAATAATCATTGAGTATATAACGTAAATAGCTAAGGGAAGTGTGGTGTCGGTGGTAACGTAGTTTCGGTTACAGACGCGTAATCTCCATTATAAAAAGAGCTGTGACACCACCGGCGGGCTGCGAGGCCTCTTTGCACATTGTTCTGCATCCCATCCTGCATTCGCAGCACCTTTGCTGCACTGCTTACTTCTGGCCGTTCATCTCGTCTCGTCTACTAGCTATGTCCCTGGATCGCCACATTGTACATATATGCTCAAAGCATCTCGCAGGGGCCCCCCGCCGAGGGGTGCACAACAAACAAGTATTGCAAAAGAGAAGGAGAGAACAAACAACAAAGAAAATCAGTCAGGTGAAAATCAAACAAATGGTCAGAGAGGCATACAACCTGCATTCATCTACATCAGTCACTCCCATCTGGTTCTAATTCATATCCTATGTCTGTCGAGAGGGGGCACCCCCTGTTCCTTTGGGGACCTCTGCTAGAGCTGGTCTCTAGTGGACAACTAACATCTTAGTTCTTCAGTGATCAAAGCTCAACTGCTCCCTTCGGTTTCAGAAAACTAACTGCTCTCCCCGGGTCCAGCAAACTAACTCTCTAAACTTTTCAAATTTCCCAGAATCCCCAAATCTCTTATCAATTCTCGTACGAAATCTCATCCTACGAGATTTTATCAATCACGCGTGATTTGAAAGAGTTCTTTGTCTAAAAGACCACCCTCATGGTGTTTTATGACCCATCTGACCAACTGGTCAACTATTAATTGCCAAAGGACCAGACATATTGTCTGCTTCTAACATTAATTGTTCACTATCAATCCTTTTTATCTAGCCTAAATTCTTTTTCTTATTTCTAAGATTTACATGACTTAGCCGTGACCCTACCTACACATACAATATATGTATGCACACACATTATCCACACTAGTTACTATTTACTACTGGTCTTGCTTACTACATATTCAATCTACACACATACACACACATATATGTGGTTTGACTTCTATTTATGTATTCAATATCTACCTAGAATTATATATACACACGTACACCCGCATGCACAGATGCATAGTACTATAGAGCCGTTACAAGCAATATATTAATGCATGCGTCTACGCATTTTCAGACATAATCGGTTGATTTACTTTGCAGGTTTTTTCTAAATATTTAGCTTGTGTATTTTAATCCATTTCAACTCATTTGAGTTGAGTATGGTAATTACTCGTCTATAAATAGAAGAAATTCTCTTTGAGCCTTGCCAACCCACTAGATAACACGAGCGTTTTGCAGTCTCCCTAAATGAGCTGTCCATGCTCTACAACTTTTATAATAATAATCCATGGGCTTAATGAAAAAAATCCGACAATAGAATTCCACAAGTCTATTGTTAATTTAAAACAAATAATCTAACGCTAAGTTCATGTTCATATCTACTCAGTCTCGTCCTTGGCATAAAATATAAAAATAAGTTGAGATCAACAGTACACACGACATCTCAACTGGCCGCATTTTCTGTCTCGATCACGTCACCAAGATATGAACGAACGATAGTGTTGGGTCAGTAACATTTTTATTTCTGCGTGTGGGGTGAAGTGAGGGAGAGTCTCCCTGTGATTGGATATATATATATAGCAATCACGTAATGAGCCTAGAAGTTTTGGCCAAAATACCAAAATCACCAGATAAGATTAAGGACAAGCTCCCGGCTGTACGTTGACCAGAAATTCTCTCCAAGAAATCACCAAGTCAGAAGATACCAGCTATCCTCTCCATTATACCGGTAAGTCTTTCAAACTTGACTATACACAGGAAGGACTTTATATTGTTAGTCATTGTTTTATTTGTTCTTTAATAAATTGTTAGAATTAAATTAAATTTTAATTCATTTATTTGTTGCTGTTAGTCTTAGAATTAAATGCTATACTAACACTAATAATGGTAACTTCAATTTTAGACTACAAAATCAAATAAAAACTAGGGGTTTGTGTATAATTTTAATCTTTGTATAGCAAACATGTTTTTTAAGTGTGTACGATACTTTTTTTTCGCCATTCATTTAAGAGCTTCCCACTGTCCCCAAGGAGACGATACCGATCACTTTAGGAATGACTGCGACAAGTTTTTATCTATTTTCCTTCTTATTGATACGTCAATTTTAATTATATGTTATGGTGGTATAGGGTGAGACAAATTAGCATAACGAGTTACTGTGACAAAATGTAGCTTTATTCCTAGGGACCGCAGCCCAATATATCATACCATTTTGAAATCAGGCCGACTCCGTGGGCAAATTAAAAGCATTCCGGGCCGAATCTGGACATGCAATCTTGAAATTTTGGATTCCCAACTTTTAATTAATGCGATTGTTTTCGACGATCTTTTGTACGATAATAATTTTTATAACTTTGAAATAAACTTGGGGATAATTGAAATTAATTGCGAAATCCTGCGAAAGTCACCCAGGAAATAGAAATAATTGTTTGTGCAGAAATTAAGGTCATAAATACATCAAATTCACTTTAAATTAAGTAACTGCTGAAGAATTATCGTTGAAAAATTTATTATTGCAATATTTAAATGCAGCGATGTAGTTTATTGTTGCCTATCGCATACGACAGCAGTATTGCCTATCAAAAAAGAAATCTCCGCCACTAGAGGACCAGATTGCAATCAAAAGAACCTAAACTGCAGCGAGGAAAGCAGAGTTTCGTGCTAATAAAACCCCAGATCAAAGGGCAACCAGGAGAGTTTCAAATGCTAAGAATAGGCAAAAAATTAGGGACTCTTAAATTAGTTAAGATAGGGTGGCATTTTAAACTAGTTTAAATATACAAGGTGTGTCAAAAAAGTACCGAGATTTTTAAAACTTTTTGACACACCTTGTATTCACTCTTCATTTCTATCTTGGTAAATACAGCTTTAAACTTGGTACTTTTTTGACACACCTTGTATTCTGAAAAAAATTTCTTTCAGAATACAAGGTGTGTAAAAAAGTACAAAAAATATCGATCTTTTTTTACACACCTTGTATGTCGGGAGTTCTTTTTTCTTTTCTTCATTTGAACGAAGATAAACTACTGTCAACCTGCTAGTTGTGCTGTTTTCAAATGTACACTGAACATCATGTCTGGCATTCTTTTCATGCCAGAATATTAAAAACAACATCATACGTCAAAACGTGAATTGATGGTTTCAATGACGACAGATACATCAGAAATGTTCGTCACAGATGATTCACTGATAGGTGTAAACGAATATACTCAGGATCGGTGGATAAGAGGTTAAAGGAAGAAGACTCTTGCCCTTTTATGGCTAAAAGTTTTCAGCTTTGAGAAATCATTCAATGGGGTGGTCCGAAAGTTTTGTCATCCCTACATACTTTTTTGACTTTCATTATTTTTGTTTTCATAATATAAAATATAAATTATGTAATTAATTTACCTCTAAAAAAATCTTTAGAAATTAAGTTATTTTCTAGAATTTCGAGTTCTATTATGCATTTATTTTACCTCCAAAAAATAAGTAGTGGGTGACAAAACATTTGGACCAACCTGAACTTTGGTAAATCAGGACACTTATGATTTTAAATTTTACGACGATGGTGCCCCCCCTGATGTGAGAAGCTTATAATTTGTAACACAATAAGGAAAACAAAGACACGTTTATGAAAGTATACTATTACGTTTCTGAAAGTATATTATTAACAGGACCTGTGGATATACCACAGTATGATAATTTATTATTACAACATTAAAAGGATGGTAAAATCCGGGAGTGAGAAATAAAGTAATAGCTCTTATTTTATCCCTACGTAGTGGTTGGTTGAATGTTCTTTCTTTCGTTGTTAATACAAGGAACCGGATATCCGGTATTGTGAACATGAGTAAGCGTTTGCGAAAAAAATATGTGCGTGACATGTAGATGAAAATAAACTGAAAACATAAGTATTTGACAAACAACAATATTTACTAAGCGAAAAAAAAAATGAACATATATACATATATTTACCAACCACTTCGCCCGAGTAGGATGTCACACAATGTCAATTTCTTAAGCGGAATTTAACATGTCTGAATGTAAAGTTTCCCTGCACCTAGACTATTTGTCTAATCAAGGTTAAAAAGCCCAGTCTGTCCTACTATTGGCTCATATCTGGAGAGGGAATAGTTGGATGCATACGCTTCTCAATGGTATTAGTAGTATGTGAAATGCTACCAGTCTTGTCCAAGAATTGAACTCGAGTCACCGTATTCATTTCCTACGTCTCTAACCATTACTCTCTCTCTCTCTCTCTCTATATATATATAATATATATATATATATATATATATATATACTAGCAAATATATGCACCCTCCGGGTGCAAGTATTTAAGTTTTAATGTAATGAAATATCGTATTAAATTAGAAACGCCAATGAAACTAAATAAGAATGCAGATAAAAAGATTTGAAACAGAGGGGGATATAATCGAAAAATAGAACAACTGATATTTACTCTTCCATCACTCTCGTCTTTCTTTCTTTTTTTAATTTAAGTATTTAGTTAAGAGGAAGTAAAGAATAAAATGACAGTTATTTCTTTTTGTTAATGGATTTCATTTAAGATTAAGTGAAGAGATTTTTGCTTATATTCATTAGAATAAAGCCAAACAGTTAGAAATCAATAATACTAAGCACATATTTATTAAAATTACATTTTTAATATCAATATGCAAATTAGCCTTCCCGTTCACACTGTAAACCGCTATTTTGTTGTATATATAAATACAATTACATGTTATTAGTATGTAGATATGGTTAACAGTATTAATAATGTAAAACAATCTTATTAATAATTGAGGTTAAAATAAGGATAAATTAATGGTGAATGTGACGTCAATTACTAAGGGAATAGTGACTTGAGTAGTGATTTAGTTTCGGTTACAGACTGAAAATCACACAATCTCCATTTTAATAAGATGTTGTTCTGGTTCCAACGGGAGAAAATGTAATATTTTATAAAAAAAGAAGGTCCGCAAAATGTATCGTTCTCAGAAAAAATGTTTTATTCTTTTTATTTCACCTACGCAACACGTGTTTCAGATATTCTGGTATCTTCTTCAGGCTTTGATCAATACATATATTGATATACATATATATATATACACATATACACATACATAGGTTGTGCGTGTCTCTGTATTTTTTCTGTTATGAATATATATATATATATATATATATATATATATAACTCGTTTTTCAGTAGTAATGGACCTGAGCAAGTAGCTTGCTAACCATTACACCACGATGGGACACCATTGCCGTGAATAAGTAATGTAATAAACGGCAATTCTCTGACATGAACCGTTTTTTATTTGGACGACACAATTCTATGTAATGTGTGCCTACACACACACGCGGACTGTCGACTACTTATATATGAAATTCAACTTGTGTGACACGGCGAGACGAAGTCAAATCCTGAACGAGGCTGTTTGCAGATCATATAGTGTTAATACCCTTGAGAAAGGTATGAATCCAACAATTCTCCCTTCGGCTTAGGATAAATAGTAGGTCAGACTGGGTTATTTAACCTTGGTTAGGGAACTAGTCTAGAAGGAAAACACTGAATTCAGACCTGTTAAACTCCACCAAAGAAATTGACCTTGCGTCACATCCTACTCGTGTGGAGCAGTTGGTAAATATATATACAAGGTGTGTCAAAAAGTATCGAAATTTTTTCTACTTTTTTAGCACACTTTGTATTCTGAAAAAAAAATGTTCCATTCCATTCATTCTTCATTTCTATCTTGGTAAACACAGCTTTAAACTTGGTACTTTTTTGACACACCTTTTATTCTGAAAAAAATTAATGAATGGAACATTATTTTTTCAGAATACAAGATGTGTCAAAAAGTACAAAAAATCTCGATACTTTTTTTACACACCTTAAATAAAATGAGAAAGAGAGAGAGGGGGGGGGGAGATTAATCCATTAGTTTTGATAAATTAATAGCGATTTTTTTTATCGCGTTTACATGTTTTCACGAACAGTACCGGTTACTTGATAGATTGGATTTCCACCCGAATAGTTTGTGGCCCGTGGAAGATTTTGCGACAAAAGTTAAAAAGGGATTCTCACTCCTAGACTTTCTGATAAGACGGACATAATGGCGGCGACGGCATTGAATGAGTTTTCTAAAGACGTTCGCTTTTCGCCAACAATTTATGCTCTCTCTCTCACTGAAAGAAATGATCTGATAAATAAATCTGAAGCTGCATTTATTGTTCAGCTTCTGACAATAGAACACTGATCAAGCCAATGGATTCTAAGGAGAAGAGAAAGAAACGAATGCATCTCTCAAATGATAAAATATTAATATCAACTGATAAAATACCAACTTTGTAATAACGCAGGTGCTCATGATGTAATGGTTATCGTCGTAGGAAATGGATACGTCCGTCCGAGTTCAAATCCTGGACGAAGCTGTTTGCATTTCACATAGCGCTAATACTTTTGGAAAAGGTATGAATTCAATTATTCTCCCTCCAGCTATGGGCAAATAGTAGGACAGACTGGGCTCTTTAACCTTGGAATGTTAATCTGTTTAGGAGAATGAAATCTCTGAATTCAAACCTGTTAGACACCACTTAAAAAGTGACCTTATGTCACATCCTGCTCGCGAGGAGGGGTTGGTAAAATAATTTTTTTTGAATAACTTAAGAGTTAATCTAAAAACATTTCAGCAAAATAATTCAACTAAATGGATCGTCCTGTTGTCGTGGCTTAGAATACACTGACTGTATACACGGCAGTAAGACCCCCTCCGAAAAAAAGGGAATGTGTTCTAAGTGAGTATTTACTGACATTCCACTGTAAGATTCAAAGTTAATAATTGAACAACAGCTCCGACACGTTGTGAGACAAAACATTTAATAGGTGTACAGCACATGGTAACGATAAGATAGATAAAGTACATAGATATATAAGATACAAATAAGATATAAGAGTAGAGATAAAAGGACACATTCATGAATGGTAAATACAAGATACAATATTTAAGTATACACGAGATACCCAAATGTACATAAAATATAAATGTTACAGACATGGAACTAAAGGATAACCCATGCTGTATAAAAGACTTACAGTAATGTAAGGGGACCAAAGCCCCACCGAGAAGGGGGTAGAAAGTCTAACCCATGTGCTCGTTCAGAGGCAGTAAGAAAAGAGAGTGGAAGCATTTGAATCAGCCGCTTATATACCAGATGTCCCCTAGTGGCCTCAAACGGCAACACAGCGGGAAGATAACTCTTCCAGGCAAATGGAAGATAATCCCCTACACCACCATGTCAGTCGAACACAAGGATCATTATTGTGGGGAACCATGCACAAACCGAAGCTCATGCATGGCTAGTGTTTAAAAATTGTGTGAATCCCTTCGGCATTCCTCTTTTGAGTCGCCTCCGGCACTGGGCAATAAATCCATAAACTCAGCCCTGCTACTTTTAGACGAGGGGACAGGTGCTGCCTGGGGGGATGGCCCTCTGGGATCACGCTGATATTAACTATCTTACTGGTCCAAAGGCCGAAGCCATTGAACACAGGTTCCGAAGAACAAAGTAAGGGAGTGTGTTCTATTTATGACCCGAAACTGCATCTTATAGTGAGAGTCCAGTTCTGGAGCCCTGGGGAATGTAGATTACCTCTTCATTGCCATTACTCTCAGGTCGACTTTGACCCGGAAGAATAGTGCCTGTTAGAGTCCTTATTATGGATCAAATAGACTGTTGCGAAATTTGTATTCGATAGGACGTGTCCCCCCCCCCCAAAAAAAGAAACCCTAAGAAACAACCACACAAAAAATATAAATATGAATGTACAATGAACACGATT
>CM042144.1:53940708-53943208 GCA_023376005.1 Doryteuthis pealeii | reverse complement strand
CACAGACAGACAGACACCGAATCTCCACTATAATAAATCATATTTGCATACAAACACAAAAGAGATAAAGACAATTATTTATTTCTCCAATTTATCGATGTGTTGAGTATATAGAAAATTGCATAAAGAAAGAAACGTATAAATAGCTTCAATAATTGATATTTGTCCGAGTGAAGATTGTCTAATAAGTGAGAAACACTGACTTCATTTAAGAGCGGCGGTTTTTGGAACGTTCTCGGCACAACTAAGAATGAATTAAAAAAAAAATTTTATCTATTTATTTTTAGTTATTTTTTAATCTTTTATGTCTTTTTTTTTTTTGTAATAGTTTAATTGAACTGCGACATGCGTGTTGGCAATAGTATGTATGCTTCTAGATCATTTCCGTCTTGCTTGGGCCTAGAACTTTTCAGCATCCCATCATAATTAAACCGTTTATTTTTTACGATTTCTTTTTAATTATTCTGCTAAATAGTATGACTTCATTTTTTACAAGAATGTTGTCATATATCAGTCATATAGTCATGTAGATATGATACATACAGATGTCATTTTAATACTAATGTCATTTTAATACTAATACATGTTGCGTCTATAAGAATATACAAGAATGTTGCTTTTTCTCTTATATACACATGTGATAAGGAGATTTAGACGAACCCAATGAACAACAGGAAGTTTATGGATCACACGCACACACACATACACACACAAACAAGTACACAAACACACACACCACACGCGCGCTATATATATATATATATATATATATACATATATATTATGAAATGGATACAATAGAAACCTACTCGAGCTTCACCATAATCTTCAGGGTTAAATCCACTGAGGTACCGATTAATTGCAGTCGATCACACGTGTGTGTTCATTGTATTATATAGAACGTTACTAAGGAACTCTTGTTTACGATTTGAAATTCGTATTGAGCACTTTGTATTTGTTATATCGCCGACTTAACCCCTGAATTTTGCACCTCCCAACCATCATGCCCATATTCACTGGTAATCCACTTTTTATCTTTATATATACTAGCAAATATATGCACCCTCCGGGTGCAAGTATTTAAGTTTTGATATAATAAAATATCATATTAAATTAGAAAGGCTAATGAAACTGACTAAGAATGCAGATAAAAAGATCTGCAACAGAGGGGGTATAATCGAAAAATAGAACAACTTTGAAACTAACTATTTCATCATTTTCCATTACTCCCCTGTTTCATTGGTAAATTTTCCTAATTTAACTATTTAGTTAAAATAGAAAGTAAAGGATAATATTACAGTTATTTCTTCTTGTAAATAAATTTCTTTTAAGATTTAACCACGAGACTTTTGTTTATATTTCTTAAGATAAAACCAAACAATTAGAAATCAATAATACCAAGCACATATTTATTAAAATAAAATTTTAAATATCAATATGCAAATTAGCCTTCTAGTTCAAACTGTGAACCGGTATTTTGTTGTATATATAAATACAATTGCATGTTATTAGTACGTAGATATGATCAACAGTATTAATGATGTAAAACAATTTTTATTAATAACTGAAGGTTTAAAAGAATGAAATCATGGAGAATTTGACGTAAATAATTGTGACTTGAGTAGTAATATAGTTTCGGTTACAGACAGAAAAACACACAATCTCGATTATAATAAGATATATATATATATATATATATATATATATATATATATCCGTAGATGGGTTACCAGGTAAGTTGATATTAGGATGATTATAAGTTGATCCTTTCTTCCAGCGGCGGAATGTTAGAGTAGTTCAGGTCCAAAGTTGAGAGCTCGATGTTTAATCTAATTGAACAGAACAATATAATTGGCAAAGAAAAAGGCTTAAAAATTCGGCCATTTTGCGGTATGCCCGAATTTTAAAGCCTTTTTCTTTATCATATATATATATATATATATAATATATATTATATATATATGAACGAGAGGGCGAAGAAAAGTTCTTATAGAAATTTTAAAAATGAATGATCTAAAGAAATGTACATACTATTCCACATATTCTTCATCCAATTCACTACATTGGTAGAGCGCTTCTTAATTTTCTTTAACTAGGAAGCAAAAATCCACTATTTAAAAAGAATGTCATTCTTCGTTAGGAAAATATCTTTTCAGCTCACTCATGTGTGTGTGTGTGTGTGTGTGCGCGCGCACACGTGTATGTGAGTGTGTGTGCGCGCGCGCGTGTGTATTGTAAACATATATTATAATTGCATAATTGTATTATACATTGTGTGTACATCATTTTATATATATATATATTATTATATATATATTTGTATTTGTTTATATGCATTGTAATATGATATATATACTGTGTATACCATTATATATATATATATATATATAATATATTATTATATATATCATATTATATTATATTATATATATTTTGTATATATTGTATATATATATATATATATATATATATATATATATATATATACACACACACACGG
>CM042144.1:53870708-53935708 GCA_023376005.1 Doryteuthis pealeii | reverse complement strand
GTAACACCACTGTTCTTCTACTAAGATATCTTCGGTATTAAATAACCCATGATTATTGAAATACCATTAAACAAATAAACCAAAACCTTAAGAAACAACTGTAGGTATGAACGCGATTTCCTAACCTCTTTGCATAAAATAACCCCAGATGAGTTGAAATGCTATTTTAGACAATGACTGAGAGAAAGATTATAATGAGTGGAATATAACTTATTATTGGCAAAAATGTTGACTGCATTTTCTGTTTTGATTTTTTTTTTTTCCAGTGACGAAGACGTTTTCAGGTCGACTGACACAGCGCCACTCAACATGGTGCTCCTCACTCGATCCATGTTTACCGAAGGACATTACATAAACGGAGTAAATGTAAAATTCACTTCCCGCCAGGTGGCGCTTTTTACCATTTTTTACACACTTCTTTTAGATAATTTTCTTCTTACGGCTCTTGGTAAGTATCGAAAACTTTATTTTTTTAAATTTGATTTTGTAAGTTTATAATCTCCCTCCTCTCTCTCTCTCCTCCCCTCTTTCTCTCTCTCTCTTTCACTCACACACTCTCTCTCTCTCTCCTCTCTCTCTCTCTCTCTTCTCTCTCTCTCTCTCTCTCTCTTCTTCTTCTTCTTCTTCTTCTTCAGGTTTGATTAGTGTTCGTTTTATGCTGAGAAGGCAAATAATACCTATTACTAAGCTTCTCACATTATATATATATATATATATATATTATATATAATATATTTATTTATGTGTGTGTGTGTGTGTGTGTGTGTGTGTATGACTATAACCTAGCAAAAATGGTAAATCATAATTAAGTTCTTTTTATTAGAGTAATGCACCCAAAAAGCTCTAATATAGTGAATAAAGTAATTTCCAATCCAATATACAACTGAATAATTGGTCGGTCTTTGTTTGCACTAAACGTAATTGTTTATTCATCTAAAATAAATGAATATGAGCGCCAAAGTTACAGGGTGCGACACGTAATTGGTATGTTCAATCACAGAAAGGCTCTCTCTCAGTTAACTCCATATATAGAAGCAGACGTATTTTACTGACTCAACATTATTCGATAAAATTTGTCAGTATTTACGATATATTTTTGAAATTTTTATTTTAGCATATGTAATTTTCTTCCATTTTATTTTTTTCTATATCTATCATTTAATGAATTTACTATAGATTTAGATCTAGTCAATATATTAATCACATTTCTGTCAATAAGTCTGGTGGCATTTTATACTACTTGGAGCGCCTTGAACTAGTTGTAACGATATTTAAGCTCCGAAACCACGTTTGAATTCAAGGTTATGGTCTGATGATGACTTTATTCTAAAGTAAATAAGAAACACCTAAAAAAGGCCCGGGGTTACAGCGACCTGAACGTCGTGTTTATACATACCACAATCAAGATGAGGATTACACTTCGAAAAATCAAAATTATTCACTTTCGATATAATTGAGATAAATATGAAACGTTCATTAGATAGAATCATCAGTATCATCATGGACCACTATAACAACGGGGTCTTAACGGGTTTCAAGTTTAAAAATGAATTTAGATAACACCTGTTCATAATATTACAGAATCCAACGTTTACTCTCATCTGTGTGATCTGATCAAAAAGCTGTATTCGTACTTTATTTTCACCGCCATCTATACATATATAAAGGGCAGTTGGTATGTACGTATGTATGTCCAGAGGAAACTACGAAAATAAAACAATTAACGACAAAGTAAATATAATTACACATTAAATATCATCGGTTCTTGCTTTTTGTGCAAAAATTATGAAGATTTGATTTATATTCGAAGATATTCAAAAGTTAAAATATGCATAGAAATAGCATTAAGATTCTACTTAAAATGTTCAGTAGTTGTAAATTTCAAAAGTAAGCAAATCTATACACCAGAGTGGGTTGCCCCTCTATCTAGACGATGCTGAGCGGCCGCTTCTAGTTTACTTTAAAGTAGTCACCTTGTAGAGCAATACAATATCCAGCTCTTCTGTCAAACTTGAAACTCTCTATGAAAGCCCCATATGTTAAGCACCATATACGTGGATCTCCTCCACGGTGTCAAAATGGCGACCCTTAAGCTTGAACTTTGTAAAGAGGGAGAGGTTGCAAGAAACCAACCCCGATAAGTTTGGATTAGTGTGGATTGATGATTGTATTGGAACTCCCAGTTCTGATCACGTCCCGTTTCAGGTCGTTTCCGATAAATGTTCTCTCTTTCAGATACCTCTATAGCAGGAGTCAGCAAACTACGGCCAGTGTGCCGGATCCGGCTCGTGAAGGCATTTTATCAGGCCCGCCGACGGAATTTTGAATTTGTTTAAAACGTACGGAACGCGAAACACGAGCAAACCTTTTCAAAATTGAAATATGTGAAATCAACCCATCGAACGAAATTGACTGATAAACATTTGAAAGCAATTCTCTTGATTGGATGTAGAAATTATAAACCAAACATTGACGTTATCTTGAAAGGCAAACTTCAGTTTCTCAAATCTCACTAAACTTTTCTGCTAATGTTGCGTTCTTTGATAATGTTTCGAAAATAAATATATTGGTTAAATTTGTTTTTGTGCATCTTACGCCACTCATCCATGAATACAACATGGAAAGATACATTTTGTTTTACATCTTTTTCTCGGGGCTTTCGTTCTGTCTAGCAAGTATTGAACACAATAATAATGTGGCCCGTGCTCGTTATTTTTTTAATTATCCGGCCCACTGTGAAAAAGTTTGATGATCCCTGCTCTATAGCAATAGAGGGTATTAGTTTATAACCAATACTAAGTCCTTATAATGCATAAGTGTATCCATAGATACACTAACACTTTCAACGAGGAAAAACAAACAACTAACTCATATAAATAATGTACATATAAATGTTTAATATATACATAACATGTAATAACAAATAAGAGAATACGTATGTCCCAAACAAGTTAATTGTACAATATGTTTCATGAACAAAATGTAATGAAGAATTTTTTTTTACAAACAAACAACTTACGGTGTCTTCCATGGTTTTCATGACGTGGTGTAATAAATGCTACAACGAAGTTGGAGACTAATTGTCTCTATTCTGTTCTACAATCAGAACTGAGAAATATGTCCTTTTCGCTCAACGAGCAAGAACCGAAACAGATAGGTGTTGTTCATTGAAAGAAAGGGAATAAAAGAGAAAGCCTCAAGGGGCTGAATTGTCATATGGCCAATAGATACATGACATGGGAAACCACGCCTATAATCCAAGGGAAGACATCTCTATCTTTATTTCCCTACACACCAGAACTGTACATTGGGGTCCGACGATTCTTACACACGATTATTCACAAGGCCAATTTTTAAGCGGAGTGCAACTGTTTTGAATTCAATTTTCCCCCTGCTAGACCGGTTGCCATACCAACGTTAAAGTGTCCAGCCTGCTGTACTATTTACCCATAGCTTGAGGGGAGATCAGTTGGATTCTTACCTTTCCCAAAGGTATTAGTGTTAAGTGAAATGCTAGCAGCCTTGTACTGGATTTGAAATCGAGTCACCGGGTCCATTTCATATAACAATAATCGTTACACTAAACACTAAACGCGTGTAACACAATATTCACGACATGGCAACATACGACACGCTGACTCGTGAATATTACTGCCTACTTCCTGCTGAGTTCGCATGACTTTACCATCCTTAATTCATTCATAATATATATTTACCAATTCTTTCGCACGAGTAGGGTGAGACACAAGATCAGTTACTTAAGTGGAGTTCAACAGATTTGAATTCAGAGTTTTCTTCTCCTAAACTGGTTGCTTGACCAATGTTAGCTGAAAGGAGTTGGATTCATACCTTTCCGATGTTAGTGCTAAGTGAAATGCAAAAAGTCTCGCCCAGGATTTGAACCAGAGTCGACGAGTCCATTTTCTACGACGATAACCATTTCACTAGGCACCTCCATTTAATTTATTCATATTATGTTGAATACTGTCTCTTAAGTTCTTCTAATGTCCGATTCTATCGGGTTTCCGTTTCTCCTTCGTGTCGGGGGTTCTTCTACGTGTCGGGTTTTCTTCTTTCGGATCGGAAATTTCTCTGTGTGTAGCGTTTTTTTTATTGTTGTTCTGTTATCTTCTTGGTAATCAGAGACAAACCCAGATACATAATTGTGTATGCACTTTTTTATTACCCCGACTCCATTCTCAACCCGCAAAATTTACACCACACTTCTTTACAAAAATGACAGGCTATGCTTATGCAATATGTATTAGAGACAGACACGGATTTTTATCGCACCACTTCTTTGTACATTAGCCACAAAAATGGCAAATTGGAACCAAATCTATGAGTAATTTTAATTATTCTCAAATAAAGGCACCTTGAACTTGGGGTGGGGGTAAATATGTACATCCCCAGAGGGATTTTTGTCGGTAAACAAGAATTATAATTATTTTTCTAAATTAAAAGAAGTGTCTTTTGTTTTCGTATCATTTTTGTAATTTGTGAAAAACGAAGGAGGTTTTACTGAAACAAATTAAAAACTAATATTTTCTGTTCCAAGAACAACGCACAACATTTCTTTATGTTTGTTGTCTTTGATAATTTTTAGGTGCGCTTAACGTAACAGTTATCGTTGTATGAAATGGCGACCCGTGTTCAAAAGTGTACTATTGTGATAATACCTGGTCTGCTCTCGTGCACCTTCGTTGCACAATGTCGATGAGACCACGTTGTAATGTTCTGTACTGGCCGATTCGAAGGGTACGAGTAAGAAACAGGTCCACAAGGATGAAAAACACAACATAATGTTTGATAACAGGACGCTAATGGAGGAGGAAGGTGTGATACTTTGTGCAGTTTGTGGTGGAGCAGAGGACACTTAAGTATATGTTGTCAGCTGACAAGAAAGTTGTCTTAACTATAAGTCGATTGCTGGCTTCACTGATGTGGGTTCCTGCCTATTTTTTATCTACTGCTACTGCGGCGACCTCTCATTCAAACGGCTGATCTGAAACTGCTGAAGGGCTTGAGTCGGTTGAATATATACAGATTCCATCCCTACACACCCCATGGATTCGACCACCCAGAAAGTAGATACTAACTTTTTTTACTCAGATATCGTGTCTACAATTTCTCCTAAAATTATAGCCATTACTTTTTTTTATCAGTCTCAGGGTCCATTAACTTCTTCAAGAACCATTCTCTCTGATCGCATGGGTCTGCACATTCTATTTTCCTTCTTTTTTTTCTGACCGTATTTTCACTTAACCATTGTGTCACACTAATTTGATTATTCTTGCCAGGGAAGGTAATTTTTGAACACGTTCTAAATGTTATGGCTAATTCAATGTTTCATTGCCATTTTCTTTTAGTGCCAATAATTCCAGATTTCCTTCTCGAAAAAGACAAAGAACAATTGGAAGAGACACTCCGTAGTTATAACTTGACTTTCTTTGACAACAAAACATCACTGCAAATTTTACGACCACGGTCAAATGTCAGTAGACGCATCGGAAACGGCAGCTATTTATCCGACGAAGACGACGCCGCCTTCCGGATGGTTCAAGAGATTTTTTCCTTTCCACTTCATACTATTAATGAGAATACCAGGGTCGGTTGGTTACTTTCTTCAAAGGCCATTGTTCAACTTGGGGCCAATGTTGTCATCGGAATGCTCACAAACAGGTAGAGTGTCTTTTTCAAATTTTTTTTACCCCTTTCTATGACATATCTTGTGTACATTAACATTAGGGTAGGTCGATTTTTCACTTTAAAAAAATCAAATTGTCCATCTATGCGAAAGTTGTGTGTTAGTATACTGAATACTGATAACAAAAATTATATCCTTTACTTGCACCATTGTTTGAAAAATAGCATCAAAAATCCTCGTTGTCTAAAGACTAAATTTTGCGAAAACGAGGATTTTTAGTGCATTTTAGTAGACGATATTTGATGCTATTTCCAGGGTTTGTTTTAAAGTAATGTTTCACTCATTTTTTTTTTTTTTTTTTTTTTTTGTCTATAAATACATCTTGAGGTTCAATATTTTTTCAGCACATCACGTATTTCTTTTATTTCCCTTTCAGTTGATTTTTTTTTATTGTAAAGTTTAGGTTATCAAATATTTTTGGTGTATATTACATATATATATATATATATATATGTGTGTGTGTGTATGTGTGTGTGTGTGTGTGTGTGGTGTGTGCGTGCGTGCGCGCGCACGCGTGTAATGGAATGCGGCCAACATTCTCGTTCAGCATGTTTAGCAACGCGACTAGCCTTCCGAATGCCCTCACGTGTTTAAAACTGTTGTCGGTGATACCACACAGGATATATATATATTATATATATATATATATATATATATATATATATAAAAGATAATGATTATTACATTACGTATGTCACCGAATTTTATGTGCCATCCTTCCACCCGCTATCATTCTTTCACCGATCATTCCTTTAAAACTTCCATCTCATCCTACCTCATAAATTGCTACCTCTGACTGAAATATATATATGGTGATGAAAATATATATGCATACACAGGATATATATATATATATATATATATATATATATATATATATATATATATATATATATACAACCCCTCCGCTCGACTCGGATGCGACACAATGTCAATTTCTTAAGCGGAGTTTAGTAGGTTTTGAATTCAGAATTTTCTTTCTCCTGGACAGGTTGCCTGACCAAGGTTGAAGAGTTCAGTCTGCCCTACCCATAGCTGGAGGGAGAATAGGTTCATACCTTTCCTCCAAGGGTATTAGCGCTATATGAAATATAATATATATATATATATATATATATATATATATATATATATATATGGTGATATTAGAAAAATGTAACACCCTTATGGTTGTACCTTTATAATATAATTTCAAACAGTCTCCACATGTCCACCATCAATGTCAACAATTGATTTAAAGGTGTTAATATTTCTATTGAACTGTCTTTATTAGACAAGCCGAACTGAAATTATGGAGATCAACTGAGGAAGATTCCAATAATGTGTTGACACGGATGGTGAACAAGACGGGACATTAAAATCATAATATCATTTGAAGCAACTTCCATAACTTACTAACATTTTTAAACACCTAGTATATTTCCAACAATGATTATTCCAGACTATTCCAATCATATCCTCCCCATAGTGTTTATTTCCCACTTCCGCTCAAATTTGGCCTAAAATTTTCCAATCTCTAATAGTTTTTCTAAATGGAACATTAATTCTAACGACAAACAAAAACAGCTTCTGCTGTTTATAGCGTGAAAATCACTCCCATTTCCTATTTCTCAAATATCTTTCTCGTTTATCTAATTAACACCAAAATGGCAAACCTGTATCATTCTGTATTCTGTAAGGGATGCGCAGTGGTGTACTGGTTAGAGTCGTAGGAAATGGACTAGTCGACCCGAATTCAAATCCTGGACTAAGCCACAGTTCACAGAGCGCTAATACTCTTGGGAAAGGTATGAATCCAGCTGTGGGTAAATAGTAAGGCAGACTGGGCTCTTTAACCTTGGTTAGGCAACCAATCTAGGGGAAGGAAAACTCTGAATTCAAACCTCTTAAATCTCTGCTTGGGGTGGTCACTACTAGAATAGGCTCAGACCTACTTAGTGATCTATTTCCGTTTTAAAAAAAAGATTTGTATCACCTATCATTAGATATACCACTACCATTTTTGTTGATAAAGAGTTCATTTTCTTTTAAACTAAAGGTATCAGGATTTTATTATTTCAAGTAGAGCATTATACACTCAAAACGGACATTGTTTGCTAATATTTAAAAGCAAACTTGGTAATCTGAACATTAGCTACATAAATGAGAGTAACGTCCCCTTATTTCTTTCACTTTCAGGAAGCCTTATGTTTTGGTCGGCCATTTTTATTTCACCGTAAATCTACACTGAAAATACGAATTTGTTCGAATCAATACAACTGCATGTTTTAACACGAAAATATCATAAAATGTGTTCTTAATTGTGCTTGCGCATTATTTGAAATGAACTTAATTGTTATTAAGAATAAGTTATTATTATTGTAACGAATGTTCAGATTACAACGAATCTATAACAAAAAGATTTTATTGTCCGAGCAAACTTAACAGAATAAAATATAGACATGACATGAGATACAAGAAAAAGCTTATACAGTTACATGAGCGAAATGTCCTGACATGAAATTGAATGAGTCTTTAGTATAGAAAGTTTTGAGTTCTTCTTATGTAAACAGGTAGAGAATGAAACCGACAAGACTTATATGTTAAGCATGCCATCTTGTTCATGCAATACGATGTTGCTGGATCGCAAAACCATCTCCTGTTGGTAGGCAGGAACGCAGCTCCTTATTGGTCGTGTTTCTTTTATAATGCTGCTTGCCTCGCTATTTAGTGACTATTGGCAAACCCGGTAGGTAATTACCTCTCATGTCCCCTGACGTAAATTGGAAAACCATGACATGTAAGGGATATAATCCCTACAGTAGCTAATAATTTTATTGTATAATTCTCTGCTAGAAACAAAATATTGGCATCTTTGGTTAAGAAGAAAACAAACAGTAAATTTACGATTTTTGTATGTGTGTGACTGTAACACAGAAAAAATGAAACATCATACCGAGATTTTTGTTAGCACAATATCGTTAAAGCATTCTAAGAGAATAATATATTTCAGGATTCAATTTGCAACTTAACAATGTCTATTCTGCATTCGCGATCGCTTCGTTCATTATAATTTTTTTTCAATGAATATTGCTATTAGATGGCTAAATAAAGTGTGCTTCTTCGTGTTTATGTGTTTGAAATTAATTATAAACCACTACTACTACTACTACTACTACTACTACTTGCTGTCCATCGTATCCGATGATGACACCACGCGAATCATTTTCCTCCAATTTAATCGGTTTCTGGTTGCGTCTTGCCAACTGCCTAAGGGGATATTCAAGTCCTTCAGGTTTCTCTTGATGTTGTATTTGTACCTAAGCTTTGGTCAACCGATTCTACATGATCCCTCTCTCAGTTGAGAGTACAGAATCTGCTTTGGTAGTCTGTCATCCCCAAGTCTGTTTAAGTGGCCAGCCCATCTCAGGTTGCGTTGGACAAGTATTTCGTTCATGCCAGGGAGTCCAGTTCTCTTCAGGATGGTCCTATTTGAAACATGTTGCCACCACCTGACTTTTAATATGCTGCGCAAGTGACGCATGTAGTAATAATATATATAAGGCAACCAGTCTAATTATACAAATTAATTATAATCTAAATTTTATAAATCAGCGAAAAAGCAACATCAAGCTTAATGGCCGTACGTATCGCTCCTTAACAAGATTCTCAAAGGCCATGTTTTTTCCCAAAGCATT
Source organism: Doryteuthis pealeii (assembly GCA_023376005.1). Classification (NCBI taxonomy): domain Eukaryota; kingdom Metazoa; phylum Mollusca; class Cephalopoda; order Myopsida; family Loliginidae; genus Doryteuthis; species Doryteuthis pealeii. Next base: position 53,926,324 of record CM042144.1, on the reverse strand, counting down.
GTACACGGAAAACTGCGAAAAAGGACAACGGTATCAAATAACTTAACAAGAGTTGACATATCGTACAAAAAACAACCATTAATGATTTTTAAAAAAGCGTGACAATTTGAGAGTTGTTTCTTTTTTTTTTTTCTTCTTTTTTAAAAATATTTTTTGCAGTTGTAGGTTTATTCAGTTATTTTTTGTTTTTAATTGAAATAGATCACTAAGTAGGCCTGAGCTTATTCTAGTAGTGACCACCCCAATCGGAGATTTAAAAGGTTTGAATTCGGAGTTTTCCTTCTTCTAGACTGGTTGCCTAACCAAGGTTAAAGATCCCAGTCTGCCTTACTATTTACCCATAGCTGAAGGGAGAATAGTTGGATTCATACCTTTCCCAAGGGTATTAGCACTATGTGAACTGTGGCTTCGTCCAGGATTTGAAGTTCATTTCCTACGACTCTACCCAGTTAGGAAAGTTTATTATTTATTGAACCCAACCAACAATTTCCTAATTGAATAAACCTACAACCACAAAAAAGCAATAAACCCTCTCAAACGAATAAGATAAATAACTACAACAAATAAAGAAGATCATGGACGTGGTTGAAAGCGCTTCGGAACAAAATATGGGTCACTTTCTCTACCATCTGGACCCCGATAAGAAAGCTTGAACATAAGTATTTGAAAATCATCAAGAGGAAATATTACGCAATTTTTAATAAAGCCTGTCTAAATAATAATTTTATGCCAATATATATATATATATATATATATATATATATATATATATGAGTAGTGAAGAATTGAGTAAATCCGACAAAATATATATAACAACCCTACAACTAAATTCAATTGATATTTCGCCTAGATATTTTGTGGGGCTTCCTCATATATAAATTCTGAGGAAGCCTCACTAAAAACCGAGGCGAAATATCAATTGAATTTAGTTGTGTTGTTATATCTACTTATTTCTCTATTTTCAACTATATATATATATATATCAACCACATCCGCTCGAGCAGGAAATTACACAAGGTTTTTTAAGTGGGGTTTAACGGGTTTGAATTCATACTTTTCCTTCTAGAGTGGTTTCCATGCCAAGATCCTGATTTGCTCTGCTATTCACCCTTTAGCTGGAGGGAGAATAGTTGAATGCATACCTTTCCCAATGGTATAGGCGTCCCATTGTGGTATAATGGTTAGCAAGATCCATTACAGCTGAATAACGAGTTCGATCTTCGCTGGATTCCCTATACTTGCGGTCTTGAGTCACATCCTACCCATGGGGAACGGGTTGGGTAAATACCTACATTTCGGAAGGGCATTAGCACCGTATGAAATGCACACAGCCTTGTCCGGGACTCGGGTCGCCGTGTCCATTTCCTACGCCAATAAACATTACAGTGTGATCGCGTCTATTTTTATATTTAATATAGTTCTTTTAATATTTCAGAATTGGATACGCAGTTCCTGTTTTTATAGGATCTTTAATTCTATTAATTTCCACCAGTAGTAAGTATATACTCTAAGAACTGTGTTATTACATTTTTCGGACCATATGACCTTTAAGCACCCCTTTTTGATCTCGATTAAGGAAGGACATGTTTTTCATTTACACCGTCAATATCCGGTTGTTTTAACAGACGATTTTTAGATTTTTTTTTAAATTATAAAACTAACCTCTAACCCTAACCCCTAACCCCTAACAAACAACCGGATATTGACGGTGTAAATGAAAAACATGTCCTTTCTTAATCGAGATCAAAAAGGGATGCCTAAAGTTAATATGGTCCCATTTTCCTTTTAAAGTTGTATCACTTATAAGCAATAAACAGATACCACTGTGAAAATAAAACAAAAAAGATATCACAAAAGAAAGACTTAAATTGGCCTTTACTAACACTGAGCAACAAAAACATTTTTTGTCTGTTACAACCCCATCCCCACCCCAGATATGCTAGACTTAATCGAATACGCCGATTCTGAATCTGCACCCAGAATTATCCTAGCCCCTCAGGTTTTTGATTTTGGTTGGCTGGTTGATTGGTTGGTGTTTAATGGCACATCAACCCTTGTGTGTTATTTAATGCCAAATGTGTATTAGTAAATACAGATGATTGACCCTAAGACACCGCCTTCCAGCATCTATATGATAAAAAGTGTTGTGTTTGCCATAAGAGCAATTTGAAGAATACAGTCAGGACAATTATACAGGTGTTATAGCTTGACATGACTAACCAATTGATCCGATGAGGCCTCTCCGACCACCTAAATATTTTACTACTTGTGACGCTTTCAATTCCTTTTTAAATAAAGTAAAGTTGGCGGAGTGGTCTATTGTCGATATCAGCCAAACAGTGAAGGAGTCTATCCCCTTTTCGCTAGCGCTAGGCTAGGGAGATTGTTTTTGCTGAGGTGGTGCGCAACACTAATCGTCAGCTTCCCACTTTACCGCACAGATCAGATTTACCCAATCTGTGCTACTCATGGCGGGGACCGGTACCGAACCCGGAACCTTGCGATTTCTACCGACTGGCGATAAATACTAAATGACACAAAGATAAATATTGGTAAGTTATTATATCAGCACCAGCCAATCAGAGGCTCAGTAGAGAGTTTTACACTCGCCCAAAAACAATGAAAAGCCAAACGTCTGTTAGCATCTAAAATTGATGTGTGGATCAGAGTTTGATCATCTCTGATAGGGTTAGCCTGGTGAGGGAAGTATGATGCTGAAAGACCCGAAACTTCCCAGGGACCCATGCATACTACATCACTGACGACACCTACCAGCGCCCCAAATGTAGGAGCGTATATTTAAAGTGTCATCACATTTTTTTAAATACATGCAATGTAATAATATTAATAAAATATTTGTAGTGGTTATTTTCCTGGCCTCCTTCCAGGCTGGATTAACACAAAGCCTTTTTAACGTAATAAAATTGTTGTTATATATTCTGTATTAAAATGTATTGCGATGAAAAGTATTTGAACTGATAAAAAAATATTGTGTTTCTTTTTATTACAAAGTCGCTATTTTCAGAAATTAAAACCTGGTAAACTTGTGCTTATGCTACACCAAAAGTCGGCAAACTATGACCCGTGACCTCATTGCATCCGGTACTTCAGAGTCATTGAATATTTAATAGATCCCCTCCAACATATAATTACCAAAAAATATTGACATAATTAAAATGGTGTTCATTTTTAATTTTTTTTATTAACATTGTCACTTTTTTTTTGTTTTTTGTTTGTTTTTGTTTTTTTGTCTTTTCGTTGTTTTGTTTTGTTGTTTTTTTTTGTTTTTGTTGTTTTTGTTGTTTTTTGTTTCTTTTTTAATTTCGGACATACCCAGGACACCCAAACCCTCTGTTTTTCTTGCCTTTTCCTAACCTTAGAATCGTGTTTCTCAAGAGTCAGCAGTATTTTTCTAAGTTCAAGCCCACCCGTCTCAGAATCCATTCAACCTCCCATTAAAGATATCCACTCTCTACTTTAAAATGATTGGCTTGTTTTCGGTCCTTAAACTAGCAGAAGGAAAAGGGATTACCAAACGGCCAAAATTTTGTTTAGTTGAATGCTTTTGTTTGGCTTTTTTTTTTTTTTTGTTACCTTCTACCTCTTCCACCCGTCACTGCTCATTCGAGTTTTTCTTTTTTGTAAATAAAATTCATGTTGTTTTTGTGTTTTTTTACCTGTTTTTTTTTTTAAGTAGGTTAAGAACCATGGGTTGCTCGAGGTATTTTGTTGGAAGCGTTGTTTCTCGGAACGGGTGCAGAGGTGTTCCCGAACCAAATACCTCGCTTCAGTAAAGAGGTATTTTGGTAGAAGCAGGTTGCGAAAGATAAAGAATGCAAGTAGTTATTAGCAAGGATTGGTCAGCGAATGGAACTAGCTAAGGAAGAATAAGACCAGCAAACAAGACTACTTTTGTAACCCCCTTTCGCCAAAAACACAAAATTCGACCTATATGCTCAGGCCCGGGCCACACTTCTATATCCGTTTCCAAAATAAATGCAGTTCCGCGTGGCGTTATTTCAGAACGGGGTGTAACACCCCCGGCGGGCTGCGAACCCTTTGCACACTCCTGCATCTCTCTGGCATTCTGCATCTTCGCTGCACTCCTAACTCTGGCCATGATTCGTTTCGTCTGCTGGCTATTTCTACTAGGACCTGTCCACGTTGCGCATATGTGCTCAAAACATCTCGCAGGGCCCCCGCCAAAGGGGTTACAAACAAACAGTATCACAAAGAGAAAGAGAGAATAAACAACAAGAGATGAAGACAAGACAATGTCAGTCAGGTGAACATTCAGAAAAGGCAGGAGATATATACACGTATCCATCTGCTGCTATCTCTACTGGTTGTCGAGATGGGGGGTTCCCCCCGTTCCTTTTGGAGAGCTCTGCTAAGGCTAGCGTCTAATGGGCATCTCGCATCTTATCTCCTCTGTGTTCAAGGCTCATGTGTCCTCACCGCTGTCCAGAAGCTAACTCTCTCTCCGCTGTCCCAAGACTAACTGTCAAAACTTTCTAAATTTCCCCAGAATCCCAAATCTCATCTCACTCTCGTATCAAATCTCATCCTCTGAGATCTTATCAACCCTGTGGGATTTGAAAGGGTCTTTGTCTAAAAGACCACCCTCATGATTTTTTATGACCTATCTGACAACTGGTCAACTATTAAAGTTGTTCACAACCCAGACTTCTCGTCTCCTAAGAAGAGATTATCATCCTTTTATCTATCCTCAGTTTTATGCTTTTGTTGCCTATTGCACCCACAAACAATATGCCTACTTACACATACACATATATGCATACACACACATGTATGTATACATGCACACATATGTATCTATCTATCTATCTATACATATATATATTCACACTTATCTACTTATCTTATATATGGGTTTTACTACTACTTATTCGGTCTACAACATACATACACATATATTTATACATATATGTGGTTTGACTTACTACCTTTTTAATTCGATTTAACTAACTATTATTTAACTATATACTAAGTGTGCATTTATATGCACATACACATTCTTGCACCCACCATTGTATTATAGGGGGCAGAATTGTTCCCAAAACAAATACTTCGTTTCAGCTCGCAAAACCTTAAAAAAACGTTTCTATTACGTACCCACCTTCCAAACAGTTTGCCGACCTCTGTGCTATCCTAAAAGCAAATAATGGTCTTTGAGAGATACCAAATTTGATATTGCAATATATTACCAATGAATAATCAAACTTCGATTAAAAAGACTTTTTTTCTTCTATTTTTGAGTTTTCATAATAGGAGAGACGTACATTCCTTTACTCATTGCCAGGTCTCTTCAGGGTGTTGGCTCTGCTTGTGCAAACATCGCTGGTAAGTGTTTTCCTCCTCTCTCTAAATTGATTTACTTCTTTCTTAAGTTCGTCCATTTTTGTTGCAACGTTTACGTTGTTAGTAGCAAGCTGTCGTCATGCCTTTAACCTGGATTAATTTCTTTGGGGGGGGGGTCGACGATCGCACTGAACCTAGGTGCTGGCTGAACGCTTTTTTTACGTTTACGTTGCCAAGCTGTTGTCACGCTGAGTAGTCTTTTGCTTTTTCGTTTGTTTTAAGTCCTTCATCGTCGCAGAATATCTACTGCTACTTTTATTTGGAATTCTTCCATGTGCGAACATTGGATATCCTAGAAATACGAGCTCAAGACTTGAAAGAATTACATACTAATATATATATGTCTAGGGGTTCCCATGACCTTTAAACCTCATCTCTGAGGTCATTTATTTGTTTTTGTTTAATTGGTGTCTGTTCAGAAATGCATAGACATGTGCACAACAAAGTATGACGTCAATGTTAAGTGCGATGGCAAACAGACCTGGTGCAAAAAAAAAATCACTGAAACTGCATTCTACTTAATGTAATTGTTTTTATCTTTTTTATGATATTGTCGTATGCTCTTTTGATTATTTGTATGGAATTCTTATTTTGCAAACAAATTTGATAAAGAATATCATTGCATTTGAAACTCCGGAAAAAACTACAAAAACAGGGGAAAAAAAGATTATTATTCTTTTAAAAGTATTTTCTTTCCTTCGTTTTCAATCTTACCATTTTCAGTAATAAAGTCACAGAAAAAGAAAATCAATTTTTGCTTGGAAAAAGTCACAATTGCCTGTTGGGGTTAAATTTTGTAGAAAAATACTTTTTCTTAATTCGAATGGGATGGGATTTATCGAGTACACACTTTTGGTTTAAGATTCCTTTCTTTTCTGTGACTTTTTTCTCTGGGTTCAATTGGCCAGCCTGTTGTAAAATGTAGCTTTACAACAAGTCTTTTTTATAGTCCAGGTAAAAATGCGCGGTAGGGGAAAGCAGAAATTATTTTTTCGAGACCTTACTTCCAATGCAGGTATCATTGGGGACGAGAAAAGTTTTGGTATACAAGTCAGACTTAGGCCCGTTTCCCAAAACTTTTCTCCTTCTCCAATTTAGAGAATATTTTTAAGTGGATGTAAAATTCTTATAATTTAAGTGGCAGTAAAATTCTGATAATTTATGTATTTAAATCTGCTTGAAAATGTTTTACTTAATTTTTATTTTTGAAAAAGATTAATTTTAAAAGCCAGATCAAGTGAAGTAGCCATAAGGTGGAGATTCGCGTTACAATATAGTTATATACTGAGCTTGGCTTAGTTATGGCACAAGGCAAGAAGATTAGAGCACCCAGTGAGAATCGAACTCATTAACAATGGTCTACTAAATTAGCTTGCTGATTATTTACACCACGTGATGGTTTTATTTCTTTGTTTAATGGCATAACAACCGTCGTAGCTTATATAATACCAAAGCCATCCTTGTAGAAGAACAGTAGCTTCGGTTCTGAGCAAAAACCAAACTTCTATATTTGGTTTCTATGAAAAATCAATTAATTGTCAAAGTTTCACGAAAATTTCAGTGCTTATTCACCTTCAAATGAATTTATGTTTAAAATACTTTTTTCCTAAAATATATTAGGGGAAATACTTTTTTTACGGAGTATATATAATGGACATATGATTAAAACATTAAATTTTGCCTTTAAACATCATTTCGGGCATTTATTAACACTTTGATCAGTATTGGAAACACTAAATTGAATTTTGAATCTGATCATTGAAAGGCCGCCGAATTAGGACATTGTATCCATTTTTCTTTACCCCTACAATATTGATTTCTAAGAAACTGTTATAAGCTTTAAAATCCTAAATATGTTTTTTAGTCCCTAAATACATGAAAAAAAAAAAAAAAAAAAAAAAAAAAAGCGGCCATGTTTGAAAAATATTTGAGCAAAATTGAGCGAACATAATAGTTTAAAATGTATTAAAAATAAATTACATATGTAATATTATTTTGCTTTTTTTTTTTTTTTAACTGATGCTCATTATGTTACTACTTTCCGACTTAGACAAAAATTTGACCTTATATAATCAATTTTAATTAGTTTTTCAAATGAAAATGAGCGAATAAATTGGCAGTGCTTACCAATACAGAATGCGAGATACTGGTTTTTACACACTAGTAGAGTGAATATTATCTTATAGATGTCAGTTTCTAGTGGCGACCGCAAATAATCGGTTTCTTCGCACGCAAAAAAAAAAAAAAAAAAAAAAAAAAAGAATTCTGCTGGCAACACTACCAGTCGTTCTTATACAATCCGTCAAGAGGTCACTTCACTTTAAGATCAAAACACGACACACCGTTCTCTCCACTGAAAAAGACGTTCTCTTCGAGAGAATTCGCCTCGGCATTTATTTCTCTCATTGGCCGAACCACTTCAGCTAACAGGGGTGACAGCAATTCCACCACTCATGATCAGTAGGTTGCGAGTTCAATCTCGAGTTACTCGCTATACATTCCCCCTCCCGCGCTGGCCAGACACACACGGACGCGCTTAGTCCTTGGGGGCAGGGAATTCTCAACTCCACGGTCCCCACCTCCGCCACTCGCCCCGTGCTCTATGTTACAACTTTTTCATTTGAATGTCATATTTTTAAGTTGTTTGCACAAATTGGCTTACTCTTGTTTTTTGTTTTCTTGATTATTTTCTTTTATTTGCGCGGGAAAAGGTGAAGAATCAAAGTTGTTGCTGAATGTAACATACTATTGAACAAGGCTGAAATAATTGTACGCAGTTTCTTCCTCGTTAGTCCACATAATATATAGTTATTTACTAAGCTTCGCTTAGATGCGGCACAAGTCCAGAAGTATGGGGCGCCCAATGAGAATCGAACCCATTGATAATGGTCTGCGAATCTATATCTCTAATTATAATGGAGATTGTGTGTTTCAATGTCTGTAACCGAAACTATATTACTACTCCAGTCCCAATTACCTTAAGTTATTAACGTCCCATTCTCCATGATTTTATTTTTATTTAAACCTCAATTATTAATAAAATTGTTTTACATTATTAATACTTTTGGCCTTATCTATATACTAATAACATGCAACTGTATTCATATATACAATAAAATAGTGGTTTACAATATGAACAGGAAGGCTAATTTGCATATTGATATTTAAAAAATTATTTTGATAAATATGTGCTTAGTATTATTGATTTTTAATTGTTTGATTTTATCTTAATGCATATGAGCAATAATCTCTTCAAGAAATCTTAAAAGAAATCCATTAACAAGAAAAAATAACTGTTATTTTATTCTTTACTTCCTATTTTAACTAAATAATTAATTAGGAAAATCTAACAATGAAAGACGTGAGTGATGGTACGTTGCATAATCTATGGTAGCATAGATTATTGACAACACTGTGTAGCGGAAATACAGAGAGCCCAAATGGAAAGTTACAGACCGTTGGGGTACTTTGACCCCAGAGGCGGGAAAACCGCAAATCGCGTGAAGTCACGTGAGATCTAGTTAGATCCTCAGTTGCAACTAGGATGTTAAGTAAGAGAGACGTCTCTTGCTTTTGGCTGGACTCATCTCCGCGCGTAATGTTAGTCAGAAATGTTAGTTAAGTAAATAAAGGTTTTAGAAAACAACAGGCGTTGTTAAATGTTTGCGCATGCCTTAGCTAGAAGACCGACCAAGAAAGAAAATGAACCGACAAGAAGTAGAAGAAGAACTAGACGTAGACATCACGCTGAAGTAAAAAAAAAAAGAGATAGAATTCAACATGGCGACTCGGAGAAAAAATAGAAGACTAGACGATCACAAATGGCCGAAGAAAGAAAGTAACAAGTAAGTTATGCATCATCTAAATATGCATATCTGTGTAAATATCTATCTGTCTACCCCTCTCCCTATCAAAGAACGCATTGTTTATATACCCGCAACATGTGGGGGTATATAACAGGTAGAGTAAATTTCAGTTGTTCTATTTTTCGATCATAGCCCCCTCTATTAAAAATCTTTTATCTGCATTCTTATTTAGTTTCATTAACCTTTCTAATTTGATATATTTTATTACATTAAAACTTAAATACCTGCACCCGGAGGGTGCATATATTTTGCTAGTATTAGTAAAATTCTAATTGTATATAACATTAACTCTCTAAAAATTGCAGATCGTAGCAAAATTAGAGCAATACACTTAAAATTCTCTTTGAGAATAAATCAATTTACAGACCAATTTGCAACTGAATGATATAGTTCAGGTTAAAAGCGCGGTAAGGGTAACTCGAAGCCGATTTTTTTAGACTTTACTTTTTATCCACATCCACCTTATGAGTACTTCACTTGATTTTATTTTTAAAATTAATTAATTATTAAGTTAAGCAAATGATTTTCAAACAGATTTAATTACATGAATTGTCAGAATCTTAAGTACGCCCCTAACCACATACACAAAAAAAATCACGATGAAAATTCTCTAAAGAAAGTTTTTATATACGAGCCAAAGCTTGTCCCGTTTACCAAAACTTTTCATTCCCAATGATACTTGTGTAACGATTTTCTTCTCTTGTGGAATGAGGTTGATAGTGGAAAAGGGATATCTTTCCTTGCCGCCAGGATTTTCCAGTAGAGGACATTACTACCTGGCTATTTAAACACATACCGGGAAGAATTCCCTCTCTTTCATCTGGCATCCACAAAGATGCACTAGACAAGTTGTGTCTCTGTCACCAAAGGCTTGAGAGGGCCTTGCCCACCCCCAACTATAGGCCTGTATCCATGTATGTACGTAGATCTTTCTGTACCCTAACCACGTGGTTCCTATACAGTTAGTGACTCTTCTATTCTCTAGTTAGTAGTCTCAAGATTAACTGTACAATAACTCTTTCTTTCTTTAGAACATTCGTCCGAACTGTTTTGTATCTGAATTTTATGTTAAATGTGCTCAGACAATAAAGTCTATATTGTTGTTATATGTACCTCTTTGTTGGATTTCTTTGTATATATTCACCTACGCTAGAGACTTCTCTGAAGCCTCCTAACGCATTATAAGAAGCAGTTTTAGCAATTGAAGCTAAAACTACATTTAATTCTTATACTTGCATCAGAAATAAAGTTTGAAGTTTGTCTTCTCGTTACCGCACTTTTTTCTACCTGGACTATTAAAAAAAAAGACTTGTTGGAAAGTTACATTTTACAACAGTCTGACCAATTGAATCCGGAGAAAAAAGTCACAGAAAAGAAAGGAATCTTAAACCAAAAGTGTGTATTCGATAAATGTCCTCCCATTCGAATTAAAAAGTATTTCTCTACAAAACTTAACCCTAACAGGCAAGGCAATTGTGATTTTTTTCCAAGCAAAAATTGATTTTCTCTGTGACTTTATTTTATCACCTTAGAATCTTGGTAATTTCTATCAAATTCATCGTACAGTGGAATCAATCAATTAATCTTCTCAGAGCAGACATGGTTTGTGAAGATATTCATGGAGATGAACAAGAATTGGTAATAAGAGAGGATACTGAAAATGGTAAGATTGAAAACGAAGGAAAGAAAATACCTTTAAAAGAATAATAATCTTTTTTTCCTGTTTTTGTAGTTTTTCCGGAGTTTCAAATGCAATGATATTCTTTATCAAATTTATTTGCAAAATAAGAATTCCATACAAATAATCAAAAGAGCATACGACAATATCATAAAAAAGATAAAAACAATTACATTATGTAGAATGCAGTTTCAGTGATTTTTTTTTTTTACACCAGGTCTGTTTGCCATCGCACTTAACATTGACGTCATACTTTGTTGTGCACATGTCTATGCATTCCTAGACAGACACCAGTTAAACAAAAAACAAATAAATGACATCAGAGATGAGGCTTAAAGGTCACAGGACCCCTTTATATACATATTAGTATTTAATTCTTTCAAGTCTTGAGAGAAAACAACTCATATTTCCAGGGTATCCAATGCTCGTACGTGCTGTGACGATGAAGGACATAAAACAAACAAACAAATAGAAAAAAACATTACTGAGTGTGACGACAGCTTGGTATTAATAACGTAAACATAAAAAAGGCGTTCAGTGCGATCGTTGCCCCAACCCCTGAAATTAGTTCAAGTTAAAGGCACGTTAAGGGTAATCCTAACTTTTTTTTTACCTTATCATTGCGGGACGAAAAAAAAAAAAGGTTTTTATAAACGAACAAAGACTGGCCTATTTATCAAAACTTCTCATTCCCCAATGATACCTGCATCAGAAAAATAATGTCTAAAAAAATGTTAGGGTTACCCTTACCGCGCTTTTAACTTAGACTAACTGTTTCGACAATTGCACTGAACGCCTTTTTTACCTTATGTTTGTGTTTATCATTGGGAAATGAAAAGAAATTTTGGTAAATGGGTCAGTCTTTGACCCGTTTACCAAATGGTAAAATTTTAATCTGTGCCCTTCTTTCTTCTTTTATTTTATTTTATTTTAATTTTTTTTTGTTGGTACAAATGCAGAATAGCGCGCAAGAGATAATATCATTAGAATCGCATTTTATGTATAAATAGTATTAGATTACGGAAACTCCCACAGTAACCTAATCCTAACCCTAACCCTAAAACTAACCCTAATCCCAGCGTCTCAGAGGTTTCGGGTATTTCCATGAAATGTAAATCTTTTCATACGTAATCAAATGACATTATCTCTTGTGCGCTATTCTGCATTAGTACACTTTTTTCTCATTATGAAATTTAAAAAAAAAAAAATTTCTTCAAATTCTGTCGATACTCTTATTGTGTAATCATTCTATCATTGCCAACAACTAAATATCGCACCTTTCTCTTATAATAGGAATGGGTATAGTGGCAGAAAAATACCCGGATGACAAAGAACGGAGTAAGGCAATGGGGATTGCTTTAGGCGGCTCGGCAGCGGGTGTGCTCGGTAAGTAGAACTTTCTTTATTATTTTTAATTTGTGCCTCCTTTTGTCTTTTATCAATACTAGCAGTACGTACACGTAATACGTAGGGGTTTAATATATCTACTGATGTTCATAAACTGGATAATATGATTCCGGATAAACATTCCGAACCAAAACAAAAATCCGCCCTGTCGGTGGGGCGTTAGAATGCACCGACTGCACCTCTGCAGAGGGGTAAGACTCCCCCAATGGGGTCACCTGTTGGCCGTGGGTGGCGACCCGTGATGCTTAAGGATAGAGCCCAGGTGGACGAGCAGTTCATGACATGCAATACTCCACTTTGGCCCTATCTTAGGCTAGACGGGCGGTCGGAGAGGCCCCCTCCGATCAATCGGCTGGTCACGTCAAGCTCTAGCACCCATATGATTTTCTCAACCCTATTGTCCCTATGGCAAGCCCCACCCCTTTTTATCAATTGGGTGCTAGAAGGCAGTGGCTGCGGTCTACATGTCCTGGGAATGACGTTAAACTCTATCTGATGGTGAGGTTCCAGTTTTGGAGGTTTGGGGAATGTGGAGCACCCTTTATATCACCATTGCTCCTGGTACACTCTGACCCGGAGTGGTAGTACCTGTTAGGGTCCCATCTATGGGTTAAATAGAAAAATGTATTTATAAAAAAATTGTATTATCCCATTAAGAATTGATTTATTTCAAAACTTTACCGGCATTAAATGACCAACTGAGGTTGATATGCGTAAAACAAAACAAACCATAAACCAAAACAAAAATGTAAACATAATTTGGAGTTGAACTCTCATCAAATATATTCCTCTATAAATTACTTCACATCTACAGAAAGCGATGTCAATATATGCATGAAGACAATGGATTGCTATCGACAAGATTATCGATCATAAAATGAAATCTGGTCTCTCTGATAAGATTAAATGAGAATCCTTCCAAGCTGTAGCCATGTCGGTGCTACTGTACGGCTGTACCCATTTGGACTATACTGAAACACCAAGAAAATGCTAGATTGGAACTACATAAGGATGATGCGTGCTCTCATGAATAAAGCAGCATCTCACAAAAAACCAGCTATATGACCACTTACCACCTATCATACAACCACCCAATTAAGATGAACAAGACATGCTGGGGGGGGGCAGTGACGTTCTCCTGTGGACATACCAGTGTAGGCTGACAAACAAAAAACTACAGTAATCATCTCTGTGCATATTCTGGATGCAGCACGGAAGAGCTGCCAGGGGCGACGACGGATAGGGACGAGTGGCGATAGTCATGGTAATCCGTACTGTCAGCTCGACATGATAATGATAATCTATGTGAATAAAAGCGAATTTCTGTGCGTGTTTCCGTACCAGTGCTAACATCAAAATAACTGACATCAATCGTTAATACGCACAATCAATGTGCAAATGTGTATTATATTTACTAACCAATGGCGTTTACCACATTCATGGGATATCCAATTTGCGTCATTTTTAAAGCAGGTTTTAATAATTGTCTTGGGTTTATTTATTTGTAAACTTTAATGTTATAATTGATATATAGCAAATTGATACCTATCTTGGATGGTGGTAGGGGTTTGCAGTAAAGTGTGTGTACTAAGTAAAGTAAAGTCGTCGGGGCGACCTAAAGTCGGTATCAGCCAATCAGCGAGGGAGTCTATCCCATTTTCACAAGCGCTAGACCAAGGAGATTGTTTTTTGGCATCTGAGGTGGAGCGCCACACCTACCATCAGCTCCTTACTTTACCGCACAAATCCCTGTGCTACTCATACGCTGAGTTGGCGAGGACCGGAATCGAACTAGGAACCATGTGGTTTCTAGCCGAACACTCTACCGACTGAGTGGGGGGGGGGGGTACTACGGCTTGTAATTTTGTTATGTAGATTTATCTTTTAAAAATAACATTTAGCGTTTGTTCGCGTCAAATTTTAATTGACAATCCATAAAACTTCTAAAGAAAAAAAGTAACAGATTGATTGTCTTACTAAAAATTCACATCTGGTCTACGGAGTGGCCTATTGTCGGTATCAGCCGGACAGCAAGGAAGTCTATCTCCCTTTTCACTAGTGCTAGATCAGCAAGATTGTTTTGCGTCTGGGGTGAGCGTGACATCTACCATCAGCTCTCGACTTAACCGCACAGATCCAAGCTGCCCTACTCATGCGCCGAGCTGGCGAGGGCTGGTATCGGACCTGGAACTTTGTGATTCCTTGGCGGATTCTTTTTGACTGAGCTAAACCGCAATTACTAATTAGGTTTATTACGAGCTCTTCAAATTGGAGATTTAAAATAATCAGATAGCATTCATTATCAATTCAGATTTTTAAAATCTGGACTTCCAAGTAAAAAAAAAAAATGGTTTTAGATTATAAACGCGGTATCTTTATTATTTTTTCGAGACTTATTTTAAAAAGGCAATTAGAATTTTAAAATGTCATTTTGGGGTTCCCCCTTGGTTTTGTTATAGCCAGAATTATCATTAGTTAAGCCCGGGCGCACGCTGAAGATAAACATCTGATGAGTTATTCTTTTTTTAGGGAATGCTTTGAACAGTAATTTAGCTATATGCTAGGTATACCCAATTGTCGAAAAATCCGTGTTTTTACAAAACAAATTTTTTTTCTCCAAAAATCAGGGAATTAGCCGATTTTAATGAAATTTTCAGTGTTGATTTTTCAATGAATGAATTTTATAATGCATCGGTTATTTTATTTTAAAACTTTGTGATTTTTCAGGTCACCTAACTTTGACCCCCCCCCTTATTTTTTGGGCTGCAAAATATCGGTGGGTTTATATATGATTGATACTAATTTCTGCATAAATAGACAAAAGATAGAAGGTGTGAATAGAAGAAAAAAAGATTTTTAAGGGTACTACCCTGGTAGAAAATAAGTACCGAAAATCAGAAAATAAAATAGAAACAAAAAAAATTTTTTGAGATTTTCTTTTACTCATTTCGATAATTATTTAAATATTTATCATAGCAGAAAATACCTAATTTCTTATAAAAGAAAAAAATATTTGTTCTATTTAAAAGGGGGCGCTAAACTTTCAATAGAGTTTTTGACAAAAAATTATTAGAGATTGATACTAAAGTAAAAGTAGTTATTAAAAAAATATGTTTTTAGAATCTAATAATATGACATTTTAAACTTAACATCATGATACTCATATTCTAATAGATTTTTATATATTAATTTATCATAGCAGAAATACCTAATTAAATCAGAAAGTTTTGAAATAAAATAACTGATGCATTATAAATTCATTCATTGATATATCAATACTGAAAATTTCATTAGAATTGGATAATTCCCTGATTTTTGGTAATTTCTTTTTCAATCGAGAGTGTTAAATTTATTTTGTAAACATGGATTTTACGGCAACTACGGCGGCCAATTAAGTCATATTTGATCAGATTGACCGAAAAAATCGTTTAAATGTATTAAAAATAATTACATGTGTAATATTATTTTGCTTTTTTTTTTACCGATGCTCATTATGTTAACTTTTCGACTTAGACAAAATTTTTTGACTTTAAATAATCGATTAATTAATTTTAACTCGTTTTAAAAGTGAAAATTAGACGAAAAATCGGTATCTCTACTATATGCTATTATATCACTGTGTTGTGATTAGCAAATGTGTGGATGATAAAATTTAAATGTCTCGAGATAAGTATTGAACAGTGAAGAGTTTTAACATAAGAAGTTAAGCAGTCTGTCCTCGGATTGAGTGCAATCTGTTAGTTGTGTTATATAAGTTGCAGTCAGGGGAACTCTCGCTAACACCCTGAGAAGACGAAGCCAGCCGAGGGAACACAGTTTCGCAATTTCCTGAAAAAATGTTCTTCCCGCCAATTCATTCATATTTTTGTTTAGGAACATTTAGGAGCAGCTGAGCAACAATTTGCCAAGATGGCGTCTGGTATGTATTTACCCATCCGCTCTTGTCACAGAGAGGATGTGACACAAGGTCTATTTTTAAGCAGAGTGCAGCTTGTTTGAATTCAGTGTATTACTTCTCCTAGACCGGTTGCCAATCCAAGGTTAAAGAACCCAGTCCGCCCAACTATTTATCTATAGCTTGGTGGTGAGACACGTATTCATACCTTTCCAGGTGTATAAGTGCGAAGTGAAATGCAAACAGCCTTGCCCATGATTTAAAACACTGGTCGCCAATTCCATTTCGTGCGACGATAACCGTCACGCTAAGCACGCTTCCTTTCCCGAGAAAATGTTAATGTTGAGGTTCGACCCAAACTCTAACCAAACGGGAATAAAAGCATTTCTATACATCTAAGATGGCATTTTTGTTCATTTCTTCTGTCCTGTCGTTGGGGCTTAAAATACGCCGACTATATCCCAGCAGAAGAGTAAACCATCCTGCAAAGAGGTGATCCGGGTGTGACACTAAACTGCATTTGGTGGAGGCTCTAGTTCTGGAGACCAAGGTATTGTGGAGTACCCTTCATTGCCATTATTTCCAGTCCACTCTGATTCGGAGAGATAGTACCTGTTATAGTCTCATCTATGGGCTGAATAGACTTGTTGGAAAATTATTGAAATTAAATAGGAATACTTGAAACCATGCAACTGTGCCAATTATTTGTATTTGATAGGAATACTTGATATCATATAACCATGTGTAGATTTTTTTTAATCTGAAAAATTAGAAACTGCACAACATTTAATTATAAACATACAATGTACATAATTTCCTCATCTCGAAACATAAAATAACCCCAGAGGAGTTGACATGCCATTAAAATCAATCTTCGTTCAGTTCTTGCTGTCGCGACGATCCGGTCATTTTCTTGATGGACTACACGTGATGTGGATTACGACGCCCCATCGTGGTGTAGTAGTTAGCAAGCTAGTCTCGTAGATCCACTACTACTGGATAGCGAGTTCGATCCTCGATGGATGTCCCATACTTGTGATCTTGAGTCACACCCTACCTGTGGTGAACGGGTTGGGTAAATACCTACACGAGATTAGGTTGACATCCACATGTTCGTAACTAGAAACTATTGAACTAATTCCAATCGAATGGATGACTGAGATAAGAATGTTTTTTTTTTTTTTTAACTGGATATAGCAGCTGTTTCATTTGAAAGATGTTTTCTGTTGCAAGTTTCACTTCATCTTCTTGAATTTTCAGTCACTTATTTGCAACTCCAATTCTGATATTTAAGCAGCGGAATTTTTATCTTCATGGGAATGATATTAATGTGCAACGTGTGAATGCATCGATAGTGCACGCATGCGCAAGCGACATAGACGTATCAGGAATTTCTTTCCATCGTGCGGGCGAACTGTTTAAGGAAATCCATTAAGTTCACTGAATGATTCTGCATTAAACTCCATTCTCAGTCCCGCGGGCTTCAACAAAAGAACCGAGAGAGGATTGCAATTTGCACGCTTCGTGCACAGGATGAAAGAATGAGTAATGGTGCACTGGGCGCGTCAACAGACAGTCTCCTCCTACTCCTTTCCCCCCCACCTTACGTACTCCACCTGCTTTCCGCACGTTCTCCTCCTCTTTCCAGCCTACGTTCTCCTCCTCCTCCCACCTCCTCCTCTTCCTCCTACATCTCTGCACCTTTTCAGTGTTCTAATAGGTTTCTTTTGCCGCCCCCTTTCTAGCTTCCTTCTCTTTCATTTTCTTTTTTTCTTTTTTTTTTTCTTTAATGAAAAGCGAATGACAAAACACCGATACTACGTGTCACGTGACCAAGAGAAGAGTAAAAAAGGTAGAAATGAATTTTTTTTCAATGGCTAAGAAACAAGCAGACAACATGGATCCATGAAAATAAAATCAAATCAGCGTTTCCACTATCGTTAATATATGAATTAACATTGAGAATCGGTATTGCGGCAAACTGGGTTGGAGAAGTGACCTCAAATGAGCTTTTCTTTAGATAAATATCTAATATCGATATAACGCGTGTACAACCGGATTAATAATAATTATTAATCCGAGTTGACGCACAGAGTACACGCGTTATATTATATAGATATTTTCTAAAGAAAAGCTCATTGAGGTCATCAGTACTTCTCCAACCACCGTTTCCGCAATACCGATTCTCAATGTTAATTCATATATTAACGATAGTGAAACGCTGATTTGATTTTATTTTTCATGGATCCATGTTGTCTGCTTGTTTCTTAGCCATAAAAAAAATTCATTTCTACTTTTTTTACTCTCTCTTGGTCAACACGTAGTATCGGTGTTTTGTCATTCGCTTTTCATTAAAGAAAAAAAAAAGAAAAAAAAAATGAAAGGAAGAGCTAGAAAGGGGCGAAAAGAAACCTATTAGAAACTGAAAGGTGCGAGATGTAGGAGGAAGAGGAGGAGGTGGAGGAGGAGGAGGAGAACGTAGGGCTGGAAAGAGGAGGAGAACGTGCGGAAAGCAGGTGGAGTACGTAAGGTGGGAGGGGGAAAGGAGTAGGAGGAGACTGTCTGTTACGCGCCAGTGCACCATTACTCATTCATTTCATCCTGTGCACGAAGCGTGCAAATTGCAATCCTCTCTCGGTTCTCTTTTGTTGAAGCCGCGGGACTGAGAATGGAGTTTAATGCAGAATCATTCAGTGAACATTAATGGATTTCCTTAAACAGTTCGCCGGGACGATGGAAAGAAATTCCTGAATACGTCTATGTCGCTTGCGCATGCGTGCACTATCGATGCATTCACACGTTGCACATTAATATCATTCCCATGAAGATAAAAATTCCGCTGCTTAAAATATCAGAATTGGGAGTTGCAAATAAGTGACTGAAAATTCAAGAAGATGAAGTGAAACTTGCAACAGAAAAATCTTTCAAATGAAACAGCCGCTGCTATATCAGTTAAAAAAAAGAAGAAACATTCTATCTCAGTCATCCATTCGATTGGAATTAGTTCAATAGTTTCTAGTTACGAACATGTGGATGTCAACCTAATCTCGTGTAGGTATTTACCAACCCGTTCACCACAGGTAGGGTGTGACTCAAGATCACAAGTATGGGACATCCATCGAGGATGAACTCGCTATCCAGTAGTAGTGGATCTACGAGACTAGCTTGCTAACTACTACACCACGATGGGGCGTCGTAATCCACATCACGTGTAGTCCATCAAGAAAATGACCGGATCGTCGCGACAGCAAGAACTGAACGAAGATTGATTTTAATGGCATGTCAACTCCTCTGGGGTTATTTATGTTTCGAGATGAGGAAATTATGTACATTGTATGTTTATAATTAAATGTTGTGCAGTTTCTAATTTTTCAGATTAAAAAAATCTACACATGGTTATATGATATCAAGTATTCCTATCAAATACAAATAATTGGCACAGTTGCATGGTTTCAAGTATTCCTATTTAATTTCAATAATTTTCCAACAAGTCTATTCAGCCCATAGATGAGACTATAACAGGTACTATCTCTCCGAATCAGAGTGGACTTGGAAATAATGGCAATGAAGGGGTACTCCACAATACCTTGGTCTCCAGAACTAGAGCCTCGCCACCAAATGCAGTTTAGTGTCACACCCGGATCACCTCTTTGCAGGATGGTTTACTCTTCTGCTGGGGATATAGTCGGCGTATTTTAAGCCCCAACGACAGGACAGAAGAAATGAACAAAAATGCCATCTTAGATGTATAGAAATGCTTTTATTCCCGTTTGGTTAGAGTTTGGGTCGAACCTCAACATTAACATTTTCTCGGGAAAGGAAGCGTGCTTAGCGTGACGGTTATCGTCGCACGAAATGGGAATTGGCGACCAGTGTTTAAATCATGGGCAAGGCTGTTTGCATTTCACTTCGCACTTATACACCTGGAAAGGTATGAATACGTGTCTCACCACCCAAGCTATAGATAAATAGTTGGGGCGGACTGGGTTCTTTAACCTTGGATTGGCAAACCGGTCTAGGAGAAGTAATACACTGAATTCAAACAAGCTGCACTCTGCTTAAAAATAGACCTTGTGTCACATCCTCTCTGTGACAAGAGCGGATGGGTAAATACATACAGAACGCCATCTTGGCAATTGTTGCTCAGCTGCTCCTAAATGTTCCTAAACAAAAAAATATGAATGAATTGGCGGGAAGAACATTTTTTCAGGAAATTTGCGAAACTGTGTTCCCTCGGCTGGCTTCGTCTTCTCAGGGTGTTAGCGAGAGTTCCCCTGACTGCAACTTATATAACACAACTAAACAGATTGCACTCAATCCGAGGACAGACTGCTTAAACTTCTTATGTTAAAACTCTTCACTGTTCAATACTTATCTCGAGACATTTAAATTTTATCATCCACACATTTGCTAATCACAACACAGTGATATAATAGCATATAGTAGAGATACCGATTTTTCGTCTAATTTTCACTTTTAAAACGAGTTAAAATTAATTAAATCGATTATTTAAAGTCAAATTTTTGTCCAAGTCGAAAAGTAGTAACATAATGAGCATCGGTAAAAAAAAGCAAAATAATATTACACATGTAATTTATTTTTAATACATTTAAAACGATTTTTTCGGTCAATTTGATCAAAATATGACTTAATTTGGCCGCCGTAGTTGCCGTAAAATCCATGTTTACAAAATAAATTTAACACTCTCGATTGAAAAAGAAATTACCAAAAATCAGGGAATTATCCAATTCTAATGAAATTTTCAGTATTGATATATCAATGAATGAATTTTATAATGCATCAGTTATTTTATTTCAAAACTTTCTGATTTAATTAGGTATTTCTGCTATGATAAATTAATATATAAAATTCTATTAGAATATGAGTATCATGATGTTAAGTTTAAAATGTCATATTATTAGATTCTAAAAACATATTTTTTTAATAACTACTTTTACTTTAGTATCAATCTCTAATAATTTTTTGTCAAAAACTCTATTGAAAGTTTAGCGTCCCCTTTTAAACAGAACAAATATTTTTTTCTTTTATAAGAAATTAGGTATTTTCTGCTATGATAAATATTTAAATAATTATCGAAATGAGTAAAAGAAAATCTCAAAAAATTTTTTTTGTTTCTATTTTATTTTCTGATTTTCGGTACTTATTTTCTACCAGGGTAGTACCCTTAAAAATCTTTTTTTCTTCTATTCACACCTTCTATCTTTTGTCTATTTATGCAGAAATTAGTATCAATCATATATAAACCCACCGATATTTTGCAGCCCAAAAATAAGGGGGGGGGGTCAAAGTTAGGTGACCTGAAAAAATCCCAAAGTTTTAAAATAAAATAACCGATGCATTATAAAATTCATTCATTGAAAAATCAACACTGAAAATTTCATTAAAATCGGCTAATTCCCTGATTTTTGGAGAAAAAAAAATTTTGTTTTGTAAAAACACGGATTTTTCGACAAATTGGGTATACCTAGCATATAGCTAAATTACTGTTCAAAGCATTCCCTAAAAAAGAATAACTCATCAGATGTTTATCTTTCAGCGTGCCGCCCGGGCTTAACTAATGATAATTCTGGCTATAACAAAACCAAGGGGGAACCCCAAAATGACATTTTAAAATTCTAATTGCCTTTTTAAAATAAGTCTCGAAAAATAAATAAAGATACCGCGTTTATAATCTAAACCCATTTTTTTTTTTTACTTGGAAGTCCAGATTTTAAAAATCTGAATTGATAATGAATGCTATCTGATTATTTTAAATCTCCAATTTGAAGAGCTCGTAATAAACCTAATTAGTAATGCGGTTTAGCTCAGTCAATAAAGAATCCGCCAAGGAATCACAAAGTTCCAGGTCCGATACCAGCCCTCGCCAGCTCGGCGCATGAGTAGGGCAGCTTGGATCTGTGCGGTTAAGTCGAGAGCTGATGGTAGATGTCACGCTCCACCCCAGACGCAAAACAATCTTCCTGATCTAGCACTAGTGAAAAGGGAGATAGACTTCCTTGCTGTCCGGCTGATACCGACAATAGGCCACTCCGTAGACCAGATGTGAATATTTTAGTAAGACAATCAATCTGTTACTTTTTTTCTCTAGAAGTTTTATGGATTGTCAATTAAAATTTGACGCCGAACAAACGCTAAATGTTATTTTAAAAGATAAATCTACATAACAAAATTTTACAAGCCGCAGTACCCCCCCCCACACTCAGTCGGTAGAGTGTTCGGCTAGAAACCACATGGTTCCTAGTTCGATTCCGGTCCTCGCCAACTCAGCGTATGAGTAGCACAGGGATTTGTGCGGTAAAGTAAGGAGCTGATGGTAGGTGTGGCGCCCCACCTCAGATGCCAAAAAACAATCTCCTTGGTCTAGCGCTAGTGAAAAGGGGATAGACTCCCTCGCTGATTGGCTGATACCGACTTTAGGTCGCCCCGACGACTTTACTTTACTTAGTACACACACTTTACTGCAAACCCCTACCACCATCCAAGATAGGTATCAATTTGCTATATATTAATTATAACATTAAAGTTACAAATAAATAAACCCAAGACAATTATTAAAACCTGCTTTAAAAATTATGCAAATTGGATATCCCATGAATGTGGTAAACGCCATTGGTAGGTAAATATAATACACATTTGCACATTGATTGTGCGTATTAACGATTGATGTCAGTTATTTTGATGTTAGCACTGATACGGAAACACGCACATAAATTCGCTTTTATTCACATAGATTATCATTATCATGTCGAGCTGACAGTACGGATTACCATGACTATCGCCACTCGTCCCTATCCGTCATCGCCCCTCTGGCAGCTCTTCAGCGCGGCATCCAGAATCTGCACAGAGATGATTACTGTAGTTTTTTGTTTGTCAGCCTATACTGGTATGTCCACAGGAGAACGTCACTGCCCCCCCCCCACATCATGTCTTGTTCATCTTAATTGGGGTTTGTATGATAGGTGATAAGAGGCCATATAGCTGCTTTTTGTGGGATGCTGCTTTATTCATGCTAACACGCATCATCCTTATGTAGTTCCAATCTAGCATTTTCTCTAGGTGTTTCAGTATAGTCCAAATGGTACAGCCGTACAGTAGCACTGACATGGCTACAGCTTGGAAGGATTCTCATTTAATCTTATCAGAGAGACCAGATTTCCTTTTATAATCAATAATCTGTCTATAGCAATCCATATCGTTCTTATGCATATATTGACATCGCTTTCTGTAGATGTGAAGTAATTTATAGAGGAATATATTTAATGTGAGTTCAACTCCAAATTTATGTTTACATTTTTGTTTTGGTTTATGGTTTGTTTTGTTTTACGGCATATCAACCTCAGTGGGTCATTTAATGCCGGTAAAGTTTTGAAATAAATCAATTCTTAATGGATAATACAATTTTTTTATAAATACATTTTTCTATTTAACCCATAGATGGGACCCTAACAGGTACTACCACTCCGGGTCAGAGTGGACCAGGGAGCAATGGTGATGAAGGGGTGCTCCACATTCCCCAAACCTCCAAAACTGGAACCTCACCATCAGAGTTTAACGTCATTCCCAGGACATGTAGACCCGCAGCCACCGCCTTCTAGCACCAATATGATAAAAAGGGTTGGGGCTTGCCATAAGGGCAATAGGGTTGAGAAAATCATATGGGTGCTAGAGCTTGACATGACCAGCCGATTGATCGGAGGGGCCTCTCCGACCGCCCGTCTAGCCTAAGATAGGTCCAAAGTGGAGTATTGCATGTCATGAACTGCTCGTCCACCTGGGTTCTATCCTTAAGCATCACGGGTCGCCACCCACGGCCAACAGGTGACCCCATTGGGGGAGTCTTACCCCTTTGCAGAGGTGCAGTCTGTGCATTCTAACACCCCAGCCGACAGGGCGGATTTTTGTTTTGGTTCGGAATGTTTATTCGGAATCATAATATCCAGTTTATGAACATCAGTAGATATATTAAACCCCTACGTATTACGTGTACGTACTGCTAGTATTGATAAAAGACAAAAGGAGGCACAAATTAAAAATAATAAAGAAAGTTCTACTTACCGAGCACACCCGCTGCCGAGCCGCCTAAAGCAATCCCCATAGCCTTACTCCGTTCTTTGTCATCTGGGTATTTTTCTGCCACTATACCCATTCCTATTATAAGAGAAAGGTGCAACATTTAGTTGTTGGCAATGACAGAATGATTACACAATAAGAACTTCGACAGAATTTGAAGAAATTAATTTTTTTTTAAATTTCACAATGAGAAAAAAGTGTACTAATGCAGAATAGCGCACAAGAGATAATATCATTAGATTACGTATAAAAAGATTTACATTTCATGGAAATACCCGAAACCCCTGAGACGCTAGGGTTAGTTTTGGGGTTAGGGTTAGTGTTAGGCTACTGTGGGAGTTTCCGTAATCTAATACTATTTATACATAAAATGCGAGTTTCCGTAATCTAATACTATTTATACATAAAATGCGATTCTAATTCTTGCGCGCTATTCTGTATTTGTACAAAAAAAAAAAAAAAAATAAAAGAAGAAAGAAGGGCACAGATTAAAATTTTACCTTTTGGTAAACGGGCCAAAGACTGACCCATTTACCAAAATTTATTTTCATTTCCAATGATAAACACAAAAATAAGGTAAAAAAGGCGTTCAGTGCAATTGTCGACACAATTAGTCCAAGTTAAAAGTGCGGTAAGGGTAACCCTAACATTTTTTTAGACATTATTTTTCTGATGCAGGTATCATTGGGGAATGAGAAGTTTTGATAAATAGGCCAGTCTTTGTTCGTTTACAAAAAGCTTCTTTTTTTTTCGTCCCGCAATGATAAGGTAAAAAACAAAGTTAGGATTACCCATAACGTGCCTTTAACTTGAACTAATTTCGGGGGTGGGGGCAACGATCGCGCTGAACGCCTTTTTTATGTTTACGTTATTAATACCAAGCTGTCGTCACACTCAGTAATGCTTTTTTTCTATTTGTTTGTTTGCTTTATGTCCTTCATCGTCACAGCACCTACGAGCATTGGATACCCTGGAAATATGAGTTGTTTTCTCTCAAGACTTGAAAGAATTAAATACTAATATGTATATCAAGGGATCCTGTGACCTTTAAGCCTCATCTGAGGTCATTTATTTGTTTTTTGTTTAACTGGTGTCTGTCTAGGAATGCATAGACATGTGCACAACAAAGTATGACGTCAATGTTAAGTGCGATGGCAAACAGTTCTGGTGTAAAAAAACATCACTTAAAATGCATTCTACTTCATGTAATTGTTTTTATCTTTTTTTATGATATTGTCGTATGCTCTTTTGATTATTTGTATGGAATTCTTATTTTGCAAATAAATTTGATAAAGAATATCATTGTATTTGAAACTCCGGAAAAACTACAAAAACAGGAAAAAAGATTATTACTCTTTTAAAAGTATTTTCTTTCCTTCGTTTTCAATCTTACCATTTTCAGTATCCTCTCTTATTCCCAATTCTTGTTCATCCCCATGAATATCTTCACAAACCATGTCTGCTCTGAGAAGCACAATTGATTGATTCCACTGTACGATAAATTTGATAGGAATTACCAATATTCTAAAGTGATAAAATTGGCTGGTAATAAAGTCACAGAAAAAGAAAATCATTTTTGCTTGGAAAAAGTCACAATTGCCTGTTAGGGTTAAGTTTTGTAGAAAAATACTTTTTTTTGATTTATTGAATACGCACTTTTGGTTTAAGATTCCTTTCTTTTCTGTGACTTTTTTCTCTGGATTCAATTGGCCTGCCTGTTGTAAAATGTAGCTTTCCAACAAGTCTTTTTTTAATAGTCCAGGTATAAAAAAAAAAAGTGCGGTAACGAGAAGCCAAACTTCAAACCTTATTTCTGACGCAAGTATAAGAATTAAATGTAGTTTTAGCTTCATTTACTAAAACTACTTCTTATAATACGTTAGGAGGCTTCAGAGAAGTCTCTAACGTAGGTGAAGATATATAAAGAAATCCAACAAAGAGGTACATAACAAAATACAGACTTTATTGTCTGAACACATGTAACATAAAATTCAGATACAAAACAGTTCGGACGAATGTTCTAAAGAAAGAAAGAGTTATTGTACAGTTAATCTTGAGACTACTAACTAGAGAATAACTGTATAGGAACCACGTGGTTAGGGTACAGAAAGATCTACGTACATACATGGATACAGGCCTATAGTTGGGGGTGGGCAAGGCCCCCTCAAGCCTTTGGTGACAGAGACACAACTTGTCTAGTGCATCTTTGTGGATGCCAGATGAAAGAGAGGGAATTCTTCAAGGGATGTGTTTAAATAGCCAGGTAGTAATGTTCTCTACTGGCAAATCCTGGCGGCAAGGAAAGATATCTCTTTCCCACTATCAACCTCATTCCACAAGAGAATAAAATCGGTACACAAGTATCATTGGGAATGAGAAGTTTTGGTAAACGGAACAAGCTTTTTGCTCGTTTACAAAAACTTTCTTCAGAGAATTTTCATCGTGATTTTTTTGTGTGTGTGGTTGGGGGCGTAGTTAAGATTCTGACAATTCATGTAATTAAATCTGTTTGAAAATCATTTGCTTAACTTAATAATTAATTAATTTAAAAAATAAAATCAAGTGAAGTGCTCATAAGGTGGATGTGGATAAAAAGTAAAGTCTAAAAAAATCGGCTTCGAGTTACCCTTACCGCGCTTTTAACTTGGACTATATCATTCAGTTGCAAATTGGTCTGTAAATTGATTTATTCTCAAAGAGAATTTTAAGTGTATTGCTCTAATTTTGCTACGATCTGCAATTTTTAGAGAGTTAATGTTATATACAATTAGAATTTTACTAATACTAGCAAAATATATGCACCCTCCGGGTGCAGGTATTTAAGTTTTAATGTAATAAAATATATCAAATTAGAAAGGTTAATGAAACTAAATAAGAATGCAGATAAAAGATTTTTAACAGAGGGGGCTATAATCGAAAAATAGAACAACTGAAACTTACTCTACCTGTTATATACCCCCACATGTTTCGGGTATATAAACAATGTGTTCTTTGATAGGGAAAGGGGTAGACAGATAGATATTTACACAGATATGCATATTTAGATGATGCATAACTTACTTGTTACTATCTTTCTTCGGCCATTTGTGATCGTCTAGTCTTCTATTCTTTCTCCGAGTCGCCATGTTGAATTCTATCACTTCTTTTTACTTCGGCGTGATGTCTACGTTTAGTTCTTCTATTTCTTGTCGGTTCATTTTCTTTCTTGGTCGGTCTTCTAGCTAAGGCATGCGCAAACATTTAACAACGCCTGTTGTTTTCTAAAACCTTTATTTACTTAACTAACATTTCTGACTAACATTACGCGCGGAGATAAGTCCAGCCAAAAGCAAGAGACGTCTCTCTTACTTAACATCCTAGCTGCAACTGAGGATCTAACTAGATCTCACGTGACCTCTGGGGTCAAAGTACCCCAACGGTCTGTAACTTTCCATTTGGGCTCCCTGTATTTCCGCTACACAGTGTTGTCAATAATCTATGCTACCATAGATTATGCAACATACCAACACTCACGTCTTTCATTGTTAGATTTTCCTAATTTAATTATTTAGTTAAAATAGGAAGTAAAGAATAAAGTAACAGTTATTTTTTCTTGTTAATGGATTTCTTTTAAGATTTCTTGAAGAGATTATTGCTCATATGCATTAAGATAAAATCAAACAATTAAAAATCAATAATACTAAGCACATATTTATCAAAATAATTTTTTAAATATCAATATGCAAATTAGCCTTCCTGTTCATATTGTAAACCACTATTTTTTTGTATATATGAATACAGTTGCATGTGTAACGTATTGGCTTCTATTTAGCGATACGTATCGTTGTGGGACCAGTTAGGGATCTATTACGTTGGGGTACCAGTTCGTAATATTTAACGTAGCGGGACCAATTCGTATTTAACGTACGTACGGAGTTTCGTTTGTTTACATACACCGATCTAGGTCTAGCAGTCAGTCTTAGCTAGCCCCAAAATCTTCTCCCACTTCTTTTGGTCAAGGGAAAGGTATCACGTTTCACGGCCGCGTGCTCCTTCGTTACGGCCAATTGACGTGTTGACAAGTTTACACTTTAATGACTTTCATTCATGAGTACGATTTCTTTGCGATAGTGACTTTTACTATCTTGTTTGTATCGTGAGTCCATTCATAAAATGATTTCTTTCGTTGTAAATAGAGCAGACTAATAACACTGGATTTAGCTTCTCAAAAGTTTATTATGTTCCAAACTTCCTACCTTTTGAGAGAGAGAGGGTCCCTAATAATCTCTGTCTTAGCAAGAGGTGTATTTTAACTGGATTCAACTTCGAGTTTTTAGTCCTTAGTAAACTTCTCGGTGAACAAGCTTTTCTTAGCCTTTCCTTATCGTCCTTAGCGACAACAGCTTAACTCCGTACGAGTTCTGCCTGACTCTCCTTCTCGGATCGCAGACCCTAACTGACTGCTCTGCTCGCGGACTCCAACTCCAACTCACTCCAAATCCAACTGACTTTCGTGATTCTATTCGCGGGTCTTAAATAGCATTTCCAAACAATCCTCCAGAAGGTTCCACCCTAGAACGTTCGAGACCTTTCGATTCTTTCTATTTGTTCCAATCTCACTGGTCAACCAGAGTTCACTAACCTAGAGATCAAAGGCTTATTGGAGCCACTCATCCTAACATTTCGTTAAATCTAGACTTATCGTCTCATTTCTCTCGTTAAAGAGATGTTATCTATCCTAACTACCTTTTCGGTGATTCCACAAAGACCACCCAGCAACTCAAGATAATCGGTAGTACATTTTTCCAAAGGTTCTTTTCCAAGTCTGGCACAAGGCCACAAATATAGGTGCAGGGCGGCGATTATATAACATACCTCCCTATCATCACCGATAAAATTATATGTAATATAATTTTCAAAACTAGCCCTAATTATCATTCATTTTTCTTTCTTCTTGATTTTTTTTCTAAAATACACTATCTAACCTCTCTCTCTCTCTCTCTCTCTACATGTTTACAAAATATAAAACAATCATAAAACAAATACAACAACATTAGCAAAATCAATTATACAGCGAATTTGAACATGAAATTAAAATGATCTTTACACAATCAAACAGTACATTTTTTTTTTTTTAATTGTGTACAACTTCCAATAGCCATTTTCTTACCTCCATATCGCTCTCTCTATATTTACATATAATCTACTTTTCATTTACCTTCCAAATTGATGGTCATTTTTTTCTTTAACATAGAAAAAAAAATTCTTATAAAACTTGTCTTTTTGGGCACAAATTATTATTACCAATAATAACAATCACGGCAATAATAAAAAAAAAAAAATGACAGTACCTAGTGAAAATTCTCACTAGCGACAAAAACAATATCTACAATTTTTTTTAAAAATTGAATGCTGTCTTTTTTTAATTTTTTTTTATTTTTATTTTAAATTAAATATACGGAGAAAAAAAAAATCGTCGTCAATAGTATCCATGTCCACTGTGTCGGGAAACTAATTCGGTCCTGCGTAAACTTTCTATCTCTCTAGCTGAAAATATCAGAAATGGCGTCCCTTAATTCCTTTCTTTTCTTTTCTCGCCATCTATCCTTCTCTTTACTGTCGATTCGAGACTTTCCTTCAGGTTTAATTTTAATATCAGTTGCTACTCTTCCTATGTCTTTGAACTCTTTTTCGGCCTGACTACTAACCTTATCACGCGAATTCGTTTTACCACTGACAGAATCCTGTTTAATTCGTTTTGACGTATTTTCTTATTATTTTCTATCTTTCGTGTTCTGAGGGGCACGAAAAAATCATCCCTGTCAGAGTCACCAGGACTCTCCTCGGTATCAGAATTTTCCGAGGGTGCATCTTTAATTACAGGCGTTTTTGTATCTGGACTAACTTTCTCTACTGGATTTGGTTCTGTGTTCGGTGTGGCCGTTTTCTCCGGCTTTTTCTCAATTTCAGTACAATTCTTAAACTGTTGCACTGGCTTATCTATCTTCCTATACGTAAAATTATTCATAAACCCTCTATTATATGGTTTATCCCTCGTATTTATCCCTTCTCCTCTAAGATTTTTTTGATAACCTATCCTATTCGTCGAGTCTATCGCACTGATAATGTACGTCTGTCTTTTATTTCGTTCGGGAGGCTGTCTATAAACTGGCACTCGCCTTTTTTCAGCATTTCTCTGGGGGCAATTCCACCTCAGATGCTTGTCCGACCTGCATATCCAGCATAATCGATTCCTTATCCACTTGTTTCTTACTGGATGTGTCGCTCTATGATCGGTCCTGCCATCACACCTAGCGTGGGCTTTTCTATCATGCCCTATTGCATTGATATGCACCGTGCGCCTTTTAGCGTGGCAAATCTCCATCGGTGCAGGATCAATATTGGGAGGAGTCCTAACTCTCGCTCTTAGTTTATCCTCTGAGAATGCTAGTTGATAGGCGCTCTCAACTGTTGGGGGGTCATTCCTTAATACCGCTAACTTAACCTCAGGATCTACTAATCCTTCTATAAAGCAGTTTTTTATTTGATGTTGCACTATTGTTGCATTTTTATCCTCTCTAGAGTAGGCCTGGTCTATCAGTTTTGTAATTCTTAACATGTAATTCTGCACATTCTCCTGTCTGTACTGTTTAATATTCACTAATTTACGAAAATAATAATGTGCGTAGTGGGTGACCCCAATATATTCCCTAATTACCTGTGTCAATCCTATCCACGAAATATTCTTGTTGTCTTCTATAATTTTGTATATAAAATTTCCTATTTCTCCTCCCGTGCTAATGAGTGCTACCCTACATTTATCCATTTCTTTAACATCTATCAAAGTAAAATATTTCTCCATACTTTGGAGCCATACCTCAAATTTACTTTCGTCCTTACTAACTAACGGTGCAATCTGCTGCAAATAAAAGTCATTTTTCAATGTATTTGACAGTGATTTTGCCGTATTGATTAATTCAGCTTTCAGTGCCTGAAGTAAGTCCCTAAATTGTGATTCCATCATATAATATTTAACAAGTATCAAACAAACAAGAGAGCGAAAAGAAAAGAAAATGGCCAAAAAAAAAAAAAAAAATAAGTGGGAAGTTGTACTTACGTATAGTTGTAAAAAGTTCAATTTTTCTTCTCTTTCCTTTTAACAAAATGTCCTTTGTTACAATTTTGACTTCTTTTTTTTTTTTTTGTTCTTTTTTTGTTTTTATGTCCGTAATAAACGTCTTTTTTTTTTTTCTTTTCTTTTTTGTATTTTCAAAGTTTATAGAAAGTTCTTTCTTTTTCAAGTCTAGTGAGTCCTTTTGTTTCTTGTTCCTTCTTGTTTTTGTTATTTTCGGGGAATCCAAGTTTACGTTGTTTTTCGTGTTTTGTTTTGTCGTTTTTTTTTTTTTTTTTTTGTTTTTGTGTGTGTGTTTTCCGGCCGGTCTGAGTGGTTATTTCGTTGTCTTGTGTGGTAACGGTTCTTACAAGTCCCTGATCGAACTTCCGTGGTGCACGGCAACCAATTAACAATATGTAACGTATTGGCTTCTATTTAGCGATACGTATCGTTGTGGGACCAGTTAGGGATCTATTACGTTGGGGTACCAGTTCGTAATATTTAACGTAGCGGGACCAATTCGTATTTAACGTACGTACGGAGTTTCGTTTGTTTACATACACCGATCTAGGTCTAGCAGTCAGTCTTAGCTAGCCCCAAAATCTTCTCCCACTTCTTTTGGTCAAGGGAAAGGTATCACGTTTCACGGCCGCGTGCTCCTTCGTTACGGCCAATTGACGTGTTGACAAGTTTACACTTTAATGACTTTCATTCATGAGTACGATTTCTTTGCGATAGTGACTTTTACTATCTTGTTTGTATCGTGAGTCCATTCATAAAATGATTTCTTTCGTTGTAATAGAGCAGACTAATAACACTGGATTTAGCTTCTCAAAAGTTTATTATGTTCCAAACTTCCTACCTTTTGAGAGAGAGAGGGTCCCTAATAATCTCTGTCTTAGCAAGAGGTGTATTTTAACTGGATTCAACTTCGAGTTTTTAGTCCTTAGTAAACTTCTCGGTGAACAAGCTTTTCTTAGCCTTTTTCTTCTTTTTAAAAATATTTTTTGCAGTTGTTAGGTTTATCAGTTATTTTTTTGTTTTTAATTGAAATAGATCACTAAGTAGGGCCTGAGCCTATTCTAGTAGTGACCACCCCATCGGAATTTAAAAAGGTTTTTGAATTCGGAGTTTTCCTTCTTCTAGACTGGTTGCCTAACCAAGGTTAAAGATCCCAAGTCTGCCTTTACTATTTACCCATTACTTGAAGGGAGAATAGTTGGATTCATACCTTCCCAAGGTTATTAGCCACTATGTGAACTGTGGCTTCGTCCAGGATTTGAAGTTTCTTTCCTACGACTCTACCCAGTTAGGAAGTTTATTAATTTATTTGAACCCAACCAACAATTTTCCTAATTGAATAAACCTACAACCACAAAAAAAAAGCAATTAAACCCTCTCAAACGATAAGATAAATAACTACAACAAATATAGAAGATCATGGACGTGGTTTGAAAGCGCTTTCGGCAACAAAAACTATGCGGTCACTTTCTCTACATCTGGACCCCGATAAGAAAGCTTGAACATAAGTAAATTTGAAAAATCATCAAGAGGAAAATATTACGCTGTTTTTATAAAGCCTGTTTAAATAATAATTTTTATGCCCAATATATATTATATATATATATATATATATATATAATATATATATATATATATATATGAGTAGTTGAAGGAAAATTGAGTAAATCCGACAAAATATATATAACAACCCTACAACTTAAATTCAATTGATATTTCGCCTACGGTATTTCTGTGGGGGCTTCCTCATATATAATTTCTGAGGAGCCTCACTAAAACCGAGGCGAATATCAATTTGGAATTTAGTTTGTTATTGTTATATCTACTTATTTTCTTCATTTTCAACTTATATACTAATAATTATTCAAACCACATCCGCTCGAGCAGGGAAATTACCACAAGGTTTTTTAAGCTGGGTTTAAACGGGTTTGAATTCATACGTTTCCTTCTAGATGGATTTCATTGCCAAAGATTCCTGATTGCCTCTGCTATTCACCCTTGACTGGAGGGAGAATAGTTTGAAATGCATACCTTTCCCAATAAGATCATGGCGTCCACTTGTGTATAACATGGTTAGCAAGATCCATTACAAGCTGAAAACGAGTTCGATCTTCGCTGGATTCCCTATACTTGCGGTCTTTGAGTCACATCCTACCCATGGGGAACGGTGGGTAAATACCTACATTTCGGAAGGGCATTAGCACCGTATGAAATGCACACAGCCTTGTCCGGGACTCGGGTCGCCGTGTCCATTTCCTACGCCAATAAACATTACAGTGTGATCGCGTCTATTTTTATATTTAATATAGTTCTTTTAATATTCAGAATTGGATACGCAGTTCCTGTTTTTTATAGGATCTTTAATTCTATTAAATTTCCACGAGTAGTAGTATATTACTCTTAAGAACTGTGTATTACATTTTCGGACCATATGACCTTAAGCACCCCTTTTTTGATCTCGATTAGGAAGGACATGTTTTTTCATTTACACCGTAATATCCGGTTGTTTTTAACAGACGATTTTTAGATTTTTTAAAAAATTATAAACTAACCTCTAACCCTAACCTCCTAACCCCTAACAAACAACCGGATATTGACGGTTGTAAATGAAAAACATGTCCTCTAATCGAGATCAAAAGGGATGCCTAAAGTTTAATATGGTCCCATTTTCCTTTTAAAGTTGTTATCACTTATAAGCAATAAACAGATACCACTGTGAAATAAAACAAAAAAGATATCACAAAAGAAAGACTTAAATTGGCCTTTACTAACACTGAGCAACAAAAACATTTTTGTCACAACCCCATCCCCACCCCAGATATGCTAGACTTAATCGATACGCCGATTTCTGAATCTGCACCCAAAATATCCTAGCCTCAGGTTTTTGATTTGGTTGGCTGGTTGATTTGGTGGTGTTAATGGCACCATCAACCCTTGTGTGTTATTTAATGCCAAATGTGTATTAGTAAATACAGATGATTGACCCTAAGACACCGCCTTCCAGCATCTATATGATAAAATGTTTGTGTTTGCCATAAGAGCAATTGAAGAATACAGTCAGGACAATTATACAGGTGTTATAGCTTGACATGACTAACCAATTGATCCGATGAGGCCTCTCCGACCACCTAAATATTTACTACTTGTGACGCTTTCAATTCCTTTTTAAATAAAGTAAAGTTGGCGGAGTGGTCCTATTGTCGATATCAGCCAAACAGTGAAGGAGTCTATCCCTTTCGCTAGCGCAGGCTAGGGAGATTGTTTTTGCTGAGGTGGTGCGCAACACAATCGTCAGCTTCCCACTTTACCGCACAGATCAGATTTACCCAATCTGTGCTACTCATGGCGGGACCGGTACCGAACCCGGAACATTGCGATTTCTACCGACTGCGATAAATACTAAATGACACAAAGATAAATATTGGTAAGTTATTATATCAGCACCAGCAATCAGAGGCTCAGTAGAGAGTTTTACACTCACCAAAAACAATGAAAAGCCAAACGTCTGTTAGCATCTAAAAGTGATGTGTGGATCAGAGTTTGATCATCTCTGATAGGGTTAGCCTGGTGAGGGAAGTATGATGCTGAAGACCCGAAACTTCCCAGGGACCCATGCATACTACATCACTGACGACACCTACCAGCGCCCAATGAGGAGCTATATTTAAAGTGTCATCATTTTTTTAAATACATGCAATGTAATAATATTAATAAAATATTTGTAGGGTTATTTTCCTGGCCTCCTTCCAGGCTGGATTAACACAAGCCTTTTTAACGTAATAAAATTGTTGTTATATATTCTGTATTAAAATGTATTGCGATGAAAGTATTTGAACTGAAAAAAAATATTGTGTTTCTTTTTTTACAAAGTCGCTATTTTCAGAAATTAAAATCTGGTAAACTTGTGCTTATGCTACACCAAAAGTCGGCAAACTATGACCCGTGACCTCATTGCATCTGGTACTTCAGAGTCATTGAATATTTAATAGATCCCCTCCAACATATAATTACCAAAAAATATTGACATAATTAAAATGGTGTTCATTTTAATTTTTTTTATTAACATTGTCACTTTTTTTGTTTTTTGTTTGTTTTTGTTTTTTGTCTTTTCGTTGTTTTGTTTTGTTTTTTTGGTTTTTGGTTTTGTTTTTGTCTTTTTTAATTTCGGACATACCCAGGACACACAAACCCTCTGTTTTTCTTGCTTTTCCTTAACCTTAGAATCGTGTTTCTCAAGAGTCGCAGTATTTTTCTAAGTTCAAGCCCACCCGTCTCAGAATCCATTCAACCTCCCATTAAAGATATCCACTCTCTACTTTAAAATGATGGCTTGTTTTCGGTCTTAAACTAGCAGAAGGAAAAGGGATTACCAAACGGCTCAAAATTTTGTTTAGTTGAATGCTTTTGTTTGCCTTTTTTTTTTTTTTTTTTTTTTTGGTTACCTTCTACCTCTTCCACCCGTCACTGCTCATTCGAGTTTTCTTTTTTGTAAATAAAATTCATGTTGTTTTTGTGTTTTTTTACCTGTTTTTTTTTTAAGTAGGTTAAGAACCATGGTTGCTCGAGGTATTTTGTTGGAGCGTTGTTTCTTCGGAAACGGGTGCAGAGGTGTTCCCGAACCAAATACCTCGCTTCAGTAAAGAGGTATTTTTGGTAGAAGCAGGTTGCGAAAGATAAAGAATGCAAGTAGTATTAGCAAGGATTGGTCAGCGAATGGAACTGCTAAGGAAGATAGACCAGCAAACAAGACTACTTTTGTAACCCCTTCCCCAAAAACACAAATTCGACCTATATGCTCAGGCCGGCCACACTTCTATATCCGTTTTCCAAAATAAATGCAGTTCCGCGTGGCGTTATTTCAGAACGGGGGCAGAATTGTTCCCAAAAACAAATATTTCGTTTCAGCTCGCAAAACCTTAAAAAAACGTTTCTATTACGTACCCACCTTCCAAACAGTTTGCCGACTTCTGTGCTATCCTAAAAGCAAATAATGGGTCTTTGAGAGATACCAAATTTGATATTGCCAATATATTACCAATGAATTATCAAGCTTCGATTAAAAAGACTTTTTTTCTTCTATTTTGAGTTTTCATAATAGGAGAGACGTACATTCCTTTACTCATTCAGGTCTCTTCAGGGTGTGGCTCTGCTTGTGCAAACATCGCTGGTAAGTGTTTTCTCTCTCTAAATTGATTTACTTCTTTCTAAAGTTTCTCCATTTTTGTTGCAACGTTTATGTTGTTAGTAGCAAGCTGTCGTCATGCCTTTAACCTGGATTAATTTCTTTTGGTGGGGGGGGGGGTCAACGATCGCACTGAACCTAGGTGCTGGCTGAACGCTTTTTTTACGTTTACGTTGCCAGCTGTTGTCACGCTGAGTAGTTCTTTTGCTTTTTCGTTTGTTTTAAGTCCTTCATCGTCACAGAATATCTTACTGCTACTTTTATTTGGAATTCTTCCATGTGCGAACATGGATATCCTAGAAATACGAGCTCAAGACTTGAAAGAATTACATACTAATATAATGTCTAGGGGTTCCCATGACCTTTAAGCCTCATCTCTGAGGTCATTTATTTGTTTTTGTTAATTGGTGTCTGTTCAGAAATGCATAGACATGTGCACAACAAAGTATGACGTCAATGTTAAGTGCGATGGCAAACAGACCGTGTGCAAAAAAAAATCACTGGAAACTGTTATTCTACTTAATGTAATTGTTTATCTTTTTATGATATTGTCGTATGCTCTTTTGATTATTTGTATGGAATTCTTATTTTGCAAACAAATTTGATAAAGAATATCATTGCATTTGAAACTCGGAAAACTACAAAAACAGGAAAAAAAAAAGATTATTATTCTTTTAAAAGTATTTTCTTTCCTTCGTTTTCAATCTTTACCATTTTCAGTAATAAAGTCACAGAAAAAGAAAATCAATTTTTGCTTGGAAAAAGTCACAATTGCCTGTTGGGGTTAAATTTTGTAGAAAATACTTTTTTTTTAATTCGAATGGGATGGATTTATCGAGTACACACTTTTGGTTTAAGATTCCTTTCTTTTCTGTGACTTTTTCTCTGGTTCAATTGGCCAGCCTGTTGTAAAATGTAGCTTTACAACAAGTCTTTTTTATAGTCCAGGTAAAAATGCGCGGTAGGGGAAAGCAGAAATTATTTTTCGAGACCTTACTTCCAATGCAGGTATCATTGGGGGACGAGAAAAGTTTTGTATACAAGTCAGACTTAGGTCCGTTTCCCAAAACTTTTCTCCTTCTCCAATTTAGAGAATATTTTTAAGTGGATGTAAAATTCTTTTATATTTAAGTGGCAGTAAAATTCTGATAATTTATGTATTTAAATCTGCTTGAAAATGTTTTACTTAATTTTTATTTTTGAAAAAGATTAATTTAAAAGCCAGATCAAGTGAAGTAGCCATAAGGTGGAGATTCGCGTTACAATATAGTTATATACTGAGCTTGGCTTAGTTATTGCACAAGGCAAGAAGATTAGAGCACCCAGTGAGATCGAACTCATTAACAATGGTCTACTAAAATTAGCTTGCTGATTATTTACACCACGAGATGGTTTGATTTCTTTGTTTAATCATAACAACCGTCGTAGCTTATATAATACCAAAGCATCCTTGTAGAAGAACAGTAGCTTCGGTTCTGAGCAAAAACCAAACTTCTATATTTGGTTTCTATGAAAAATTAATTAATTGTCAAAGTTTCACGAAAATTTCAGTGCTTATTCACCTTCAAATGAATTTATGTTTAAAATATTTTTCCTAAAATATATTAGGGGAAATACTTTTTTTACGGAGTATATATAATGGACATATGATTAAAACATTAAATTTGCTTTAAACATCATTTCGGGCATTTATTAACACTTTGATCAGTATTGGAAACACTAAATTGAATTTTGAATCTGATCATTGAAAGGTCGCCGATTAGGACATTGTATCCATTTTTCTTTACCCCTACAATATGATTTCTAAGAAACTGTTATAAGCTTTTAAAATCCTAAATATGTTTTAGTCCCTAAATACATGAAAAAAAAAAAGAAAAAAAAAGCGGCCATGTTTGAAAATATTTGAGCAAAATTGAGCGAACATAATAGTTTAAAAATGTATTAAAAATAAATTACATATGTAATACTATTTTGCTTTTTTTTTTTTTTTTTTTTTTTTACTGATGCTCATTATGTTACTACTTTCCGACTTAGACAAAAATTTGACCTTACATAATCAATTTTAATTAGTTTTTAAAATGAAATTGAGCGAATAAATTGGCAGTGTTTTCAATACAGAATGCGAGATACTGGTTTTTACACACTAGTAGAGTGAATATTATCTTATAGATGTCAGTTCTAGTGGCGACCGCAATAATCGGTTTCTTTCGAACGCAAAAAAAAAAAAAAAAAGAATTCTGTTGGCAACACTACCAGTCGTTCTATACAATCCGTCAAGAGTCACTTCACTTTAAGATCAAAACACGACACACCGTTTCTCCACTGAAAAAAGACGTTCTCTTCGAGGAGAATTCGCCTCGGCATTTATTTCTCTCATTGGCGAACCACTTCAGCTAACAGGGGTGACAGCAATTCCACCACTCATGATCAGTAGGTTGCGAGTTCAATCTCGAGTTACTCGCTATACATTCCCCCTCCCGCGCTGGCCAGACAACACGGACGCGCTTAGTCCTTGGGGCAGGGAATTCTCAACTCCACGGTCCCCACCTCCGCCACTCGCCCCGTGCTCTATGTTACAAACTTTTTCATTTGAATGTCATATTTTTAAGTTGTTTGCACAAATGGCTACTTCTTGTTTTTTTGTTTTCTTGATTATTTTCTTTTATTTGCCGGCGAAAAGGTGAAGAATCAAAGTTGTTGCTGAATGTAACATACTATTGAACAAGGCTGAAATAATTGTACGCAGTTTCTTCCTCGTTAGTCCACATAATAATATAGTTATTACTAAGCTTAGCATAGATGCGGCACAAGTCCAGAAGTATGGGGCGCCCAATGAGATCGAACCCATTGATAATGGTCTGCGAATCTATATCTCTAATTATAAATTGGAGATGTGTGTGTCAATGTCTGTAACCGAAACTATATTACTACTCCAGTCCCAATTACCTTAAGTTATTAACGTCCCATTCTCCATGATTTTATTTTTATTTAAACCTCAATATTAATAAAATTGTTTTACATTATTAATACTTTGGCCTTATCTATATACTAATAACATATGTTATATAATCGCCGCCCTGCACCTATATTGTGGCTTGTGCCAGACTTGGAAAAGAACCTTTGAAAAATGTACTACCGATTATCTTGAGTTGCTGGTGGTCTTTGTGGAATCACCGAAAAGGTAGTTGGATAGATACATCTCTTTAACGAGAGAAATGAGACGTAAGTCTAGATTTAACGAATGTTAGGATGAGTGGCTCAATAGCCTTTGATTCTAGGTTAGTGAAATCTGGATTGACCAGTGAGATTGGAACAAATATTAAAGAATCGAAAAGGTCTCGAACGTCTGGGTGGAACCTTCTGGAGGTTTTTGGAAATGCTATTTAAGGACGCCGCGAATAGAATCACGAAAGTCAGTTGGATTTGGAAGTCGAGTTGGAGTTTGGAGTCGGAGCAGAGCATACAGTTAGGGTCTGCGATCCGAGAAGAGAGTCAGGCAGAACTCGTTACGGAGTTAAGCTGTTGTCGCTAAGGACGATAAGGNGAAGCAAGCAAGAAGAGAGAGAGAGAGAGAGAGAGAGGAAGAAGAGAGTGAGAGAGAGAGAGAGAGAGAGGTGTGTGAGTGAAAGAGAGAGAG
The DNA here is from genome assembly GCA_023376005.1 of Doryteuthis pealeii. Lineage (NCBI taxonomy): Eukaryota > Metazoa > Mollusca > Cephalopoda > Myopsida > Loliginidae > Doryteuthis > Doryteuthis pealeii. Next base: position 53,886,072 of record CM042144.1, on the reverse strand, counting down.
AGAAAGAGGGGAGGAGAGAGAAGAGAGGAGGGAGATTATAAACTTACAAAATCAAATGTTAAAAAAATAAAGTTTTCGATACTTACAAGAGCCGTAAGAAGAAATTATCTAAAAGAAGTGTGTTAAAAAATGCGTAAAAAAGCGCCACCTGGCGGGAAGTGAATTTTACAGTTTACTCCGTTTATGTAATGTCCTTCGGGATTGCACCATGTTGAGTGCGCGCTGTGTCAGTCGACCTGAAACGTCTTCGTCACTGGAAAAAAAAAATCAAAACAGAAAAATGAAGTCACACATTTTTGCCATATATAAGTTATATTCCACTCATTATAATCTTTCTCTCAGTCTTGTCTAAAAAATAGCATTCAACTCATCTGGGGTTATTTTATGCAAAGAGGTTAGGAAATCGCGTTCATACCTACGTTGTTTCTTAAGGTTTTGGTTTTATTGTTTAATGTTATTTCAATAATCATGGGTTATTTAATGCCAAAGATATCTTAGTAGAAGAACAGTTGGTGTACTATTTAAACTCATAGTTGGGAAGATGAGGTGGTTCATACCTTGCCAAGGGTATCAGTCCGAAAGTGAATGTAATAGCGCGACTGGAGTTCGACTTGCTTACTACAATGTTGCAGTCCAGCACAGTTAGCTACTATGCCACGGAGGCCACTCCAATTATTCTAAGCAATTTTTTGCACATTTTTCTATTGAATACGAATATGTTTTAAAGATGTCTATTTGACCTATAGGATAGAACCTTAGCAGGTTCACAGCAACTATATTATATATATATATATATATATATATATTATATATATTATATATATAGGAATAATAGCAATAAAGAAGTACTCCAGACTCTCCAGATTTGGAGCCTCGCCATCAGATGCAGTTTAGTGTTGCATCCAGGACATTTCCCTTTTTTGGGAGGCAGTGGTTTATCCCTCTTGTAGAAAATATAGTCAGCATATTCATATATAATATATATATATATATATATATATAAATATATATATATATTAAGATAATTTGCTTTAGAAGCATTGTTGAGTAAAGTATATTAATATTTATATTTTTTGCTTGAGGGCAGTTACAATGTGTACATCGTATAAAATTCGATAATTAATGAAAATACTCACGACAAGCGAACTCGGCAAATATCGCCTCCTATGTAGAACATTGTACAGCTGTTTCAACTTTATTAAGTCTCATCAGCGATGTATTTCCCTCCGACAGAAATCGAAACCGGTTTCGATTTCTGTCGGAGGGAAATCGTAAGTATATTTTTTTCTCCTTTTATTTTAAAAAACAAACAAAATTTGTGTTAGAAATTCTGGACCATATAACCTTTAGGCACCCCTTTTTGATCTCGATTCAGAAGGACATGTTTTTCATTTACACCGTCAATATCCGGTTGTTGGTTAACATACGATTTTTAGACTTTAAAAAAATTATAAAACTAACCCCTAACCCTAACCCTAACCCCTAACCCCTAATCCTAACCCCTAACAAACAACCGGATATTGACGGTGTAAATGAAAAACATGTCATTCTGAATCGAGATCAAAAAGGAATGCCTAAAGGTCATATGGTCTGAAATTCTTATTGCCACACTATTGTATCTCTTTTAAAGTTTTGATGTATCTATCAGTCTCTTTCTTCTTTTTTACATACTTATTTATTCATTTAGTTCAAGACAATATATATATATATATATATATATATATATATATATATATATATATATATAATGTTGTTCTGGTTCCAACGGGAGAAAATTCATAATTTATAAAAAAAGGAAGGTCCGCAAAATGTATTTTGCGGACCTTCCTTTTTTTTATAATATATATATATATATATATATATATATATATATATATATATATATATATATATATATATATATAATTCAAAAGTCCAGAGAAGAAATCTTCCTTACGACACAAGAGTTTTATTTAAAAAACCTGTCGCAGTTTGAGAGCTCAATGTGTGCTCTTAATGTTAGAGTCACAGAGCAAACATCTTATTATAATGGAGATTGTGGGTTTGTCTGTCTGTAACCGAAACTATATTACTATACAAGTCACAATTCCCTTTTGTTATTTACATCACATTCTCCATGATTTTATTTTTATTTAAACCTCAATTATATAGCGGTTTACAGTGTGAATGGGAAGGATAATTTGCATATTGATATTAAAAATTTGATTTTAATAAATATATGCTTAGTATTATTAATTTCTAATTGTTTGGTTTTATCTTGATGAATATGAGCAAAAATCTCTTCAATAAATCTTAAAAGAAATCCATTAACAAGATGAAATAACTGTAATATTATTCTTTACTTCCTATTTTAACTAAATAGTTCAATTAGGAAAATTTAACAATGAAAGACGGGAGTAATGGAAAATGATGGAAGAGTTAGTTTCAGAGTTTTTCTATTTTTCAACCATACCCCCTCTGTTCCAAATCTTTCTATCTGCATTCTTATTCAGTTTCATTAGCCTTTCTAATTTAATATGATATTTTATTATATAAAAACTTAAATACTTGCACCCGGAGGGTGCATATATTTGCTAGTATAAGTAAAGAAATAACAAAAGACTTAGAGGATTATAGTCTATTTCAGGGACCTTAGACAAAGTGTCTAACTCTCAGATGCGATTCGCATCTGATGAGTCGGGAGAGTTAGACACTTTGTCTAAGCTCCCTGAAATAGACTATAATGCTCTAAGTCTTTTGTTATTTCTTTACTTATATATATATATATATATATATTATATATATATTATATATATATATATAATATAAGTGAAAAAAATGGAAATGAACCCGACAGATATGTTGAAAAGATAATTAGAAGAAAACATATGTACTATGTTATGGATGAAATTTATTATTGTTATTTGTCAACATGTGTTTCGATCAACTTCCAGAATATTCCATTTAAAATTAATTTAAAAATATAAAAAAAATAAAAAAAATAAATATAAATAATATGATACAAATAAAATATCAGGCATACAAACTGTAGTCTTCTTCGGGGACAAGAGCGTTTTGATTTTTAAAAATAACGAGTAATACAAGAAAAATATTTGAAATCGATTACGTCATAAACGATTTTTTTTTAAATCTCAAAAGCGTTTCCTGGTTTGAAAAAAAAATGAAAATTTTTAACAGTTTATGTTTTGAAAATTTGAAAACAAAGTTTTCTTAGTTTGAAACCGTGAAGTTTAAAAATTTTAGAAAAAAAAAAAAAAAAAAAAAAAGACCAAACATCATATATATTGGTGCAAAAATTTCTCTTTTTAAATTTTGAAAATTATAAAAAAGTTTTAAACACCGATAATTTATCAACAAAAAATTATATATATATATATATATAATATATATATATATATATATATATATATATATATATATATTATATATATGTGTGTGTGTGTGTGTGTGTGTGTGTGTGTGTGTTTGTTTGTGTGTCTGTGTGTATATGTAAATGTCTGTGTGTTTGTGTGTATGTGTATGTGCATGTGTGTGTGTGTGTGGGGGGGGGGTCCGCGCGTGAGTGTGTATAAAATAACAAAGTACACCAAAAAGATGAATTTATTATTGATGGTGAAATCGACGTTTCAGTTTTTAATAAACCTTCATCAGAACTTTAAGATGAAAAGTTCTTATAGAAATTTTTAAAATGAATGATCTAAAGAAATGTACATACAAGCGTGTTCAAAAATGTGAACATTACAAGCATGTTCAAAAACAAAAACAAACAAAAAAAAACAGTAAAAAGTATGACATGTTTCCAGTCACAAGAGATTAAAGACGGTAAAAGTATAAATTGTCTGAATTAGATTAGGTATTTTAAACAACATACTTTTCCAACACATACTCTAAACCATTCTTACTAAAGTTTGATGATACTAAATTCAGACATTTTTTATACAATTCGCGTCTTTTTAATCTGTGGTATCTCTAGAAACACGTCACACTTTACGCCATTTTTTGGGACGTCTTCGCTGTACCGGTCACATTCTTAACTTCCGCTGTGCTGAATTCGGTTATGGACCTTTCTACGGATACAACTACCAAACTCACATCACTCAAAAAAAAAAAAAAAAAAAAAAATCCATCATTGCTTAGACAACATTCTCTCCATTTAAAAGTCCTGATGATGGTTAAAAAACCGAAACGCTATAACGTTGAGTTCACCGTCAAAAATAAATTCATCTTTTTGGATGCTTTGTTTTCACAAAACACACACACACACACACACACACACACACACACACACACACACACACATATATATATATATATATATATATATATATATATATATATATATATGTGTGTGTGTGTGTGTGTCTGTGTGTGTGTGTGTGTGTGTGTGTGTCTGTGTGTGTGTTAAAATATAAATGTAGAAAGGTAGAAAAACCAAAACAATGCAATCAATTTAATTAATGGGTAAAACTTAACATTTCGTTTTTATTTCATCAAAGATTTCATCGGAATGAATGAACAATCTACAAATTTGAAAACGTAGACAATGAGAAAAAGATAAAAATAAAATGATGTGTGGGGGGGGGACAAAGATAGAGTGAAAGAAAGGAAGAAACGAAGTTAAATAGAAAACAATGTCTGCCTGACAACTTTAGTAGAAAACAGGGTTAAGTTAAAGAGAGAGTAAATATTGTCTACAATTAAATATTTCAAATTCAAATAAACAGCGTTCAGAAGAAAAGGGAGAAAAAGTTGATAAAAATGCATATATAGGATTGGAACAAATGTCTTGGCCGATACAAAGTAATATTTATTCGGTTTATATTTCTCAATTTACATGTTGTCTTTATTGGTTAGATAAATACTATTTTGTATCGGACAAAACTTTCGTTCCATTTCTATGTGTAAGAAAATATTTCGAAGTATTAAACCATTAGAAATATTTTGAAGTATCAAATAAAATAAAAAAAACTCTAAACGCACAAACACCATAACCACATTTGATGCTAGCATTTATTCCATGCAAAGAATGCGACAAGAATTACATTGCTGAAACGAAATTTAAATAGAATGATAGGCAAACATAAAAGAGACATTAAAAATAAATCATAACCGAAACGCCCTTTTTCTATCATATGTTAGATTTTAATCATACTTTAATTTTTCCCAAGCCATACTATTAGTATGGCTTGGGAAAAATTAAAGTATGATTAAAATCTAACATAGTGAATTGGATGAAGAATATGTGGAATAGTATGTACATTTCTTTAGATCATTCATTTTAAAAATTTCTATAAGAACTTTTCTTCGCCTTCTCGTTCATATATATATATTATGGTAGAGGCGTGTAGTATCGCTTGACAAGCTTAATTTCGCTAGAATGGTCAGCTGTGTACTGTGGCCGAGGCGATAAAAGTGTTTCACTAGTGTTTCACTGCGTCTGCTGAAGTCCCGGTTTCGATTTCTGTCGGAAGGAAATCGTTAGTATATACCGCTGATGAGACTTAATAAAGTCGAAACAGTCTGTACGGTATTCTACACATCGAGCATCCTTTACTGGGATTACACTTGTCAAGTTCATTTTCTATAAGAAAAAGTATCGAATTTTATGCGATACATGCGTTGTAAGTGCCTTCAAGTAAAAATTTAATATATATATATATATATATATGATAAAGAAAAAGGCTTTAAAATTCGGGCATACCGCAAAATGGCCGAATTTTTAAGCCTTTTTCTTCATCAATTATATTGTTCTGTTCAATTACATTAAACATCGAGCTCTCAACTTTGGACCTGAACTACTCTAACATTCCGCCGCTGGAAGAAAGGATCAACTTATAATCATCCTAATATCAACTTACCTGGTAACCCATCTACGGATATATATATATATATATATATATATATATATATATATATATATCTTATTATAATCGAGATTGTGTGTTTTTTCTGTCTGTAACCGAAACTATATTACTACTCAAGTCACAATTCCCTTCGTTATTTACATAACATTCTCCATGATTTTATTTATATTTAAACCTCAATTATTAATAAAATATCTTCACCTTTTTATTAGTGTTGTCCATATCTACATACAAATAACATGCAATTGTATTTATATATACAAAAACTAGCGGTTTACAGTGTGAATGGGAAGGGTAATTTGCATATTGATATTAAAAATGTGATTTTATTAAATATGTGCTTAGTATTATTGATTTCTAATTGTTTGGTTTTATTTTAATGAATATAAGCAAAAATCTCTTCAATGAATCTTAAATGAAATCCATTAACAAGAAAAAATAACTGTCATTTTATTCTTTATTTCCTAATTTAACTAAATAGTTAAATAAGTAAAATTCAGCAATGAAAGACGGGAGTGATGGAAGAGTAAGTTTCATTTCTATTTTTCTATTATACCCCCACTCTGTTACATATCTTTTTATCTGCCTTCTTATTAGACTTTCTAATTTAATACGATATTTCATTACATTAAAACTTAAATACTTGCACCTGGAGGGTGCATATATTTGCTAGTTATTATAATCGAGATTGTGTGTTTTTCTGTCTGTAACCGAAACTATATTACTACTCAATTCCCTTAATTATTTACGTCAAATTCTCCATGATTTCATTCTTTTAAACCTTCAGTTATTAATAAAAATTGTTTTACATCATTAATACTTTTGATCATATCTACGTACTAATAATATGCAATTGTATTTATATATACAACAAAATACCGGTTCACAGTTTGAACTAGAAGGCTAAATTGCATATTGATATTTAAAATTTTATTTTAATAAATATGTGCTTGGTATTATTGATTTCTAATTGTTTGGTTTTATCTTAAGAAATATAAACAAAAATCTCGTGGTTAAATCTTAAAAGAAATTTATTTACAAGAAGAAATAACTGTAATATTATCCTTTACTTTCTATTTTAACTAAATAGTTAAATTAGGAAAATTTACCAATGAAACAGGGGAGTAATGGAAAATGATGAAATAGTTAGTTTCAAAGTTGTTCTATTTTTCGATTATACCCCCTCTGTTGCAGATCTTTTTATCTGCATTCTTAGTCAGTTTCATTAGCCTTTCTAATTTAATATGATATTTTATTATATCAAAACTTAAATACTTGCACCCGGAGGGTGCATATATTTGCTAGTATATATAAAGATAAAAAGTGGATTACCAGTGAATATGGGCATGATGGTTGGGAGGTGCAAAATTCAGGGGTTAAGTCGGCGATATAACAAATACAAAGTGCTCAATACGAATTTCAAATCGTAAACAAGAGTTCCTTAGTAACGTTCTATATAATACAATGAACACACACGTGTGATCGACTGCAATTAATCGGTACCTCAGTGGATTTAACCCTGAAGATTATAGTGAAGCTCGAGTGTTTTCTATTGTATCCATTTTATAATAATAATAATAATAATATATATATATATATATATATATATATATATATATATATATATATAGCGCGCGTGTGTGTGTGTGTGTGTGTTTGTGTACTTGTTTGTGTGTGTATGTGTGTGTGCGTGTGATCCATAAACTTCCTGTTGTTCATTAGGTTCGTCTAAATCTCCTTATCACATGTGTATATAAGAGAAAAAGCAACATTCTTGTATATTCTTATAGACGCAACATGTATTAGTATTAAAATGACATTAGTATTAAAATAACATCTGTATGTATCATATCTACATGACTATATGACTGATATATGACAACATTCTTGTAAAAAATGAAGTCATACTATTTAGAAGAATAATTAAAAAGAAATCGTAAAAAATAAACGGTTTAATTATGATGGGATGCTGAAAAGTTCTAGGCCCAAGCAAGACGGAAATGATCTAGAAGCATACATACTATTGCCAACCCGCATGTCGCAGTTCAATTAAACTATTACAAAAAAAAAAGACATAAAAGATTAAAAAATAACTAAAAATAAATAGATAAAATTTTTTTTTTAATTCATTCTTAGTTGTGCCGAGAACGTTCCAAAAACCGCCGCTCTTAAATGAAGTCAGTGTTTCTCACTTATTAGACAATCTTCACTGGGACAAATATCAATTATTGAAGCTATTTATACGTTTCTTTCTTTATGCAATTTTCTACATACTCAACAGATCGATAAATTGGAGAAATAAATAATTGTCTTTATCTCTTTTGTGTTTGTGTGCAAATATGATTTATTATAGTGGAGATTCGGTGTCTGTCTGTCTGTGTAACCGAAACTATGTCACTGCTTACGTCGCAATACCTCCAGGAATCGCGTAAGTTTATCAATGAATATTTGATTTATAGTCAAAATCATTAATACATAGAATAAATCTTATTTATTAACGATGTCTACGAAAATCTGAGTTATATTTTCCTCAAAACAGCCCATATCATTAGTTCGTTTAAATCCTGCAATGTGTCTTATATATCTCTAAGAAATAAAGGTTTACATAATATATGATGTGGTTAATTTGCATACTGGTTTTAACAAAACCGGATTTAATAAATAATTAATTGGTGTCATTGATCTCTAATATTATTGTTTTTTTCTCCAACGTGTTAAAATCAATGCTATAAATGATTTTTATATAGAAACCAATTAAAATATAAACAAAACAAGTGTAATATTTTTAAAATATGTTCTTATTTAATTAGTGTTTCTAATTTGATATATTCATTACATTAAATACTTATACCCATCTATGGGTTAAATAGAAAAATGTGTTTATAAAAAATAAATTGAGTATCCATTTAAGAATGACTTTATTTCAAAACTTTGTCGGCATTAAATGACCCACTGAGGTTGGTATGCCGTAAAACAAACCAAACCAAACCAAACTAAATACTTATGCCCGGTGGGGGCGCATATTCTTGCTAGTGTAAGTAATGTACAATTATGATCCCAATGAAATATCATTTCCATATGGATTTATAAACAGAACTTTTGCAAATTGATTAACATTAATACATTATCATTCTTTTTATGATTTCTTTTGTTACAAAAATTGATAGACAAATCCATATTCAATTATGAAACAATACAATCGAATAAAAGAAAATGTCACACTCACCTGGTTTCTTATTAAATTTCTCCACTGTTTAGCATAAATTCTTCCAATTGTTTCTTGTTTTCTGGTCTTTAAGGAATTATTTTAGTTTGTCAATTCGTTATTCGGCACCGATTATTTTTCGAAGTCTTCAACGACAGATGATGGTTTCATAAGCAGAGGAAGGAGGAGAAGGTTTGGATAAAGAATGGTGGAAATAGAAATAGAAGTTCTTAAGAGAAAGTACAAAATTTTCGATTTGGTATGAATTTGGTCACGAATTGGAAGATGGGGGGAGGAAGAAGAAAAAGGAGGAGGAGGAGGAGAAATAAACGTTTTAAAAGTACAATGGAAAATGAGGAGAAGAAAGAGGAGGGGGAGAAGAAAGAGGAGGAGGACGTAAATGAATTTAGTAAAAGTATAGTGGGAGGGAGGTTGAAGAAGATGGACATAGATGTTGAAATGGTGCAGTTGGAAAGAAAGAAGAAGAGGAGAGAGAGAGAGAGAGAGAGAGAGAGAGAGAGAGAGAGAGAGAGAGAGAGAAAGAGAGAGAGAGAGAGAGAGAGAGAGGGAGAGAATGAGAGAAGGGAGAGGTAAGTAGATAAATGAGGTTAAGGTATAGTGGGAGGGAGTTTGAAGAAGTAGGAGTAAATATTGTAATAGAGCAAGAGAGAAAATGTAAAGGTAAGAGAGAGAGAGAGAGAGAGAGAGAGAGAGAGAGAGAGAGAGAGAGAGAGAGAGATGTCCCCCCTCCTAAAAAGGGTCCCATAAAAGACAATATCATAATCGAACGCTTTTCATCAATTGAAAAGAAGAAAACTCGAGAAAAGTTTGAAAAAATATATCTAAATGTGCGCGGGCATGAAAGAGAGAGAGAGAGAGAGAGAGAGAGAGAGAGAGAGAGAGAGAGAGAGAGAGAGAGAGAGAGAGAGAGAGAGAGTTGTTAGATATAGAAAGAGACACAGTAAAAGGACTAAAAAAAGGAAAAAGGAACGGAGAGGGAGTTGGAGGAGGGGGGAAGAGGGGAGCGAGGGAGGAAGAGAAAGTTTGTGTATGTGTGGGGGGTGGGGAAGCGCCTGATTGGCCGTTGACCACTTTTCAATCACAGCTCTGATGGAAGATAACTTTTACATCACTCGATGAGCCGTCTTTATCTCGGCTATAATTGTGTTTTCACGCTTGGAAAGATTTTCTGATGGAATTGAGAATGTCCCCCAAAGTGTCAAGCATTCTACGGTGGCCCGAAAGTGACACGATCCGCCAAAATAATGGCGCCAAACATTTTCAAATCAATAAATCACACTTGTTGGGATCATTTCGATTAATTTTGATACAGAATACCTCAACTATTATCCATCCACAGCTCAAGTAGTCTTTCTTGCTAATATATATATATAATATATATATATATATATATATACATTGTAGATAGTATGGGTACTATATTTCTAAGCTGATAGTGTTCAATATAATTGATACACGAAAAGAAGATCGCGTAGGCGAGAAACTGTCAGTAACCAGGCCATGACTCCATGTCCATGCTACCTTAACTCATATATATATATATATATATATATATATATATATATATATATAAGTTAAAGGAAATGAAATGAATCCGACAGTATGAGTATGAAAAGGTGGAATGAAAACATCACACAATGCTGTTAACGAAGAAAACAATTTATAATATAATCATAGCTGATACTGATCAATATTTCGATTTTACAAAAATCATCATCAGAGCTCATTCACTCCGTGGTGTTTGGGTCGGAGAAAAATGTCAAATCAGTTCACAAAAAAAAAAAAAACAAAACAAAAAAAACCCTTAATTCTGCAAAAAAGAACGAAAGTTGTTACATTATTCACCAATGTGGGCATTCGCGCCATATTTATGTCGGTCATGTCGATATGTATACCTTTTTTGTCGGTAAATGCCCACATTGGTGAATAATGTAACAACTTTCGTTCTTTTTTGCAGAATTAAGTTGTTTTTTTGTTTTGTTTTTGAATTGATTTGACATTTTTCTCCGACACAGACACCACGGAGTGAATGAGGTCTGATGATGATTTTTGTAAAATCGAAATATTGATCAGTATCAGCTATGATTATATTATAAATTGTTTTCTTCGTTAACAGCCTTGTGTGATGTTTTCTTTCCACCTTTCATACTCATATATATAATATATATATATATATATATAATATATGTGTGTGTGTGTGTGTGTGTGTGTGTGTGTGTGTGTGTGTGTTGTTGTTGTTGTTGAGGGATCCACGTATGCTTCTCGTTGATATAAGTGTGTTTATATATGTATATATATATATATATATCCGTCTATAGGTGGTATATATTTCTTGTTTGGGGTTTTGCCACATACATGCACCGAAGAGCCAGGATGACTACTACTACAGAAAAAGCTAGCAACCGAGTCACTTTCATAGTCCATCAAAGAGAAGGTAATACTCTCGAAAATTTACTCAATAAATGAAACTAAACACTTAAGAAACCGAGTTTCTAATATTCTTAATTTTTAATGCTTCACACTGAAGTCCAAACAAAATATATACCATCTATAGACACACACACACACACACACACACAACACACACACACCACACACACACACACACATAAAAAATAGATAAATAAAAGACATGCTAAGTCACTAGAAAAGTCAACAAGCCACGAAGTGGAAACGCTCGAATAAGTTTGGTTTCAAATAAGTGACTGTTTTAATATTTCTTTCTTTATAGAAAAGGCTAATATATCGAATTTTATGCCTAGCATTTTGCGTCTCATCTTTGACTCTAACACAATTCACTCACAGGGATATGTAAAAAAAAAATACATTTTTATCTTATTTTAAATGACTTAGAAAGAAACCCCCTACCTAAGCCCGCTTCCTCATTGTCCCACTTTTATCTGACTTTCCCCCAGTTAAAGCTGATGCAATTGTGTCAATATCACCTATTTAATAGAAAATGGTACATGTTGACTTATACTAAGTTAAAACTTAGAAAAAATTTTTTCTCGGTGCGGTGGATCCGTAGATCTCATCAGATGATCCACCTGCGTTCCCCAAAGTCTCTCAGTCATCTTGCCTCGGCTTGTCACTGATACTTGACTTTGGGTAAGGAGAGCATGCGGTGCGTGTCGCACAAGCGCACAACATGTAAAACAAAAACAAGTGCAGATATTTCTACAAGTCCCACAGTGATGGAGGAATGGTGACGTGTGCAGGCCTGACGGGCTAGAAGCACGCAGATGTGAATCTACATACGGCGTGACTCGTGACCTACCTAACGTCACTGCCTTGCTGATTGAACAGCAACGTGCCTCGGCGAGGTTGTGGGTGACTGAGCAGCCCCTTGGGTAACACTGTTCACCCAGCCATTTGGGAAGTGTCTAGAAAGGGAGACCTAAACAAATGCCGGTTCACCTATCAAGCTGGCCAGAGACCTGCGGTTCGATGGATGTCCACATTAGCTGGGTGAAAACAAGAAAATATTACAACAAAAAACAACACTAAGAATAGCCACCTGGAATGTCTGGATACTTCTTGATCTTGAGAGATCGGGAAACCCCAAACGATGAACTGGTGTCGGGACAGGGGAGCGTCTCGATATGGGGTCGATATCGATGCCCTTGCAGAAGTCAGTTTCAGCGATAAGGACCAATTGACAGAAGTTGTTGGGCTGGGTATACATCCTCTTGGAAAGACAGGCTGATGGTAGCTGTAAGAAGTTTGAGGTAAGGCAGCTCGAGCACTCCATCCTGAAGCGACACATGACGGACGCCATGGAAACATTTTCTACATTTAAGACTGACCTGTGTGATAGGGCCTGTCTGTCGAGGGCTTTATATGTGTGACAGAGTACATAAAAACAAGTTGGATCCGTGGGCCATCTGCGTGCTCACAACTGAACTACTTGTAGAAATGGCCTTATTCTGTGAAGAAGTGGCAATCACCACACACACACACACACACACACACACACACACACATATATATATATATATATATATATGTTGAAGGCCAATACAATGCGTATGAAAAATAAAAACAAAAAGATGAACAAAAGTCATGAACTTCATCATCAAAGTTTCGTATCAGAAATGGACGTGCTTATGTTTTTCTTTGTGTGGTTATAAATATATATATATATATATATATATATATATATATACATTCTGCCATAATGTACACGAATATTATGTAAAAAAATTAAGTAAGCAATGGGATCCAAGCACTGCAACACTGATGAAAGAAGTATGTTAAAAATAAACCTCATTTGGTCATATTCCATGAGAGCATGTATGTCAGCCTAGGAACTTTTCAGCTGATCCTTGTACATAGTCAGCTTTCAAATTTACATAATTGTGGCCAATTAAAAGGATAAAAAGTAAGAAAATTGATGGATTGGCCTGTGGGGGTGACGAGAGGTTTAATATTTTAGGTTTACGGGTGGCTGTGATTATTTCTTGTATGAGTTCACAGGGTTTGCTTTTAACCCCATCTCATTTGGATGACAGACAATATTAGATACATTTGTTCTCAACAAACATTTAAAAAAAAAGAAAGAAATAAGAAATTACAGTTATTCGCCCATTTCATTCATAAAGGAGGAGAAGAAGAAAGAGAAAAAAAGGAGAGGAAAAGGAAATAAGAGAAGAAATTATAACCATACAAAGAAAAACATAAGCACGTCCATTTCTGATACGAAACTCTGATGATGAAGTTCATGACTTTTTGTTAATCTTTTTGTTTTTATTTTTCATGCGCATTGTATTGGCCTTCAATATATATATATATCATTTTTTTAATGTTTTTACTTCTAAACTCTACCGGTGTGGAAAAAACCCCGGTAATTCAGTTTTTCAAAATAAAAAAAAAATTTGAAACTGATATCTGGGGAAAAAAATTTAAAAAAGAAAAGACCGGTACATCCGTACTTTCTGAAAATAATCATCAGTATCGTATGTATTGGCCAAAAAAAAAAAAAACACCGGGGGAGTTTTCTAAGTTGTATATATAGAAAGTGCTCAATACATTAAGTAGAGCATGAAAATAAGGACCTACATGAGTCAGACACTATCTACCTAGGTTTCACCCGAGTGGTTCTTCAATATTCTCATTTTAATTGTAAAATATAAATGAGTCGTGTCCTTGAGGACATAGGGCTGCAGCTATACCACAGCTGTGATGCTGCTACAGTTTCGCAGCAAATAGGTTTTTATTGGATTAAATTGCTAAAATCCGCCCCCCCCCGGTTTTGAATTAATATTTTTTCTTCTCCTATACTTGTTGCCTTACAAAAGCTATTTACCCAAACCGAAGATAGGAAGAAAGGGCTTCATGCATTTTCTCAACGACATAAGCGCCAAATTGAAACACAGCCACATCCAAGATCAGAACTTGGCTCATTTTCTGAGACGATAAAAAAACATCTAAAAATCTTCTGTATTATTTCATTATTCAACTCTATTTTACCGATGTTATAGGAATGTATTGCGATCTCTTTGCCTTGGCGATTTCTTTAAACAGTTAATGTTTGGATTGTTTTGAAACTTGTGCTGAAATGCTGATATTAACAGCATGTCAATCTGTCTAGGGTTATTTTATGCCTTGAGGTTAGTAAATGGTGTTCATTTTACATTCATATTTATATTTTTTGTGTGGTTGTTTCTTAGGGTTTCTTTTTCTTTTTTTCTTTTTTTTTTTTTTGCACACGGTCCTATCGAATACAAATAATTTCGCAACATATCTATTTGATCCATAAAAGGACTCTAACAGACACTATTATTCCGGGTCAAAGTCGACCTGAGAGTAATGGCAATAAAGAAGTAATTTACATTCCCCAGAGCTCCAGAACTGGACTCTCACTATCAGATGCAGTTTCGGGCCATAATTAGAACACACTCCCTTACTTTGTTCTTCGGAACCTGTGTCCAATGGCTTCGGCCTTTGGACCAGTAAGATAGTTAATATCAGCGTGATCCCAGAGGGCTATCCCCCCAGGTAGCACCTGTCCCCTCGTCTAAAAGTAGCAGGGCTGGGTTTATGGATTTATTGCCCAGTGCCTGAGGCGACTCAAAAGAGGAATGCTGAAGGGATTCACCCAATTTTTAAACACTAGCCATGCGTTAGCTTCGGTTTGTGCGTGGTTCCCCACAATAATGATCCTTGTGTTCAACTGACATGGTGGTGTAGGGAATTATCTTCCCTTTGCCTGGAAGAGTTACCTTCCCGTTGTGTTGCCGTTTTAGGCCACCAGGGGACCTCTGGTATATAAGCG
>CM042144.1:53849751-53870508 GCA_023376005.1 Doryteuthis pealeii | reverse complement strand
GGGCGGCACGCTGAAAGATAAACATCTGATGAGTTATTCTTTTTTAGGGAATGCTTTGAACAGTAATTTAGCTATATGCTAGGTATACCCAATTTGTCGAAAAATCCGTGTTTTTACAAAACAAAAATTTTTTTTTCTCCAAAAATCAGGGAATTAGCCGATTTTAATGAAATTTTCAGTGTTGATTTTTCAATGAATGAATTTTATAATGCATCGGTATTTTATTTTAAAACTTTGTGATTTTTTCAGGTCACCTAACTTTGACCCCCCCCCCCCCTTATTTTTGGGCTGCAAAATATCGGTGGGTTTATATATGATTGATACTAATTTCTGCATAAATAGACAAAAGATAGAAGGTGTGAATAGAAGAAAAAAGATTTTTAAGGGTACTACCCTGGTAGAAAATAAGTACCGAAAATCAGAAAATAAATAGAAACAAAAAAATTTTTTGAGATTTTCTTTTACTCATTTCGATAATTATTTAAATATTTATCATAGCAGAAAAATACCTAATTTCTTATAAAAGAAAAAAATATTTGTTCTATTTAAAAGGGGGCGCTAAACTTTCAATAGAGTTTTTGACAAAAAATTATTAGAGATTGATACTAAAGTAAAAGTAGTTATTAAAAAAATATGTTTTTAGAATCTAATAATATGACATTTTAAACTTAACATCATGATACTCATATTCTAATAGAATTTTATATATTAATTTATCATAGCAGAAATACCTAATTAAATCAGAAAGTTTTGAAATAAAATAACTGATGCATTATAAAATTCATTCATTGATATATCAATACTGAAAATTTCATTAGAATTGGATAATTCCCTGATTTTTGGTAATTTCTTTTTCAATCGAGAGTGTTAAATTTATTTTGTAAACATGGATTTTACGGCAACTACGGCGGCCAAATTAAGTCATATTTGATCAGAATTGACCGAAAAAATCGTTTTAAATGTATTAAAAATAAATTACATGTGTAATATTATTTTGCTTTTTTTTACCGATGCTCATTATGTTACTACTTTTCGACTTAGACAAAAATTTGACTTTAAATAATCGATTTAATTAATTTTAACTCGTTTTAAAAGTGAAAATTAGACGAAAAATCGGTATCTCTACTATATGCTATTATATCACTGTGTTGTGATTAGCAAATGTGTGGATGATAAAATTTAAATGTCTCGAGATAAGTATTGAACAGTGAAGAGTTTTAACATAAGAAGTTAAGCAGTCTGTCCTCGGATTGAGTGCAATCTGTTAGTTGTGTTATATAAGTTGCAGTCAGGGGAACTCTCGCTAACACCCTGAGAAGACGAAGCCAGCCGAGGGAACACAGTTTCGCAAATTTCCTGAAAAAATGTTCTTCCCGCCAATTCATTCATATTTTTTTGTTTAGGAACATTTAGGAGCAGCTGAGCAACAATTTGCCAAGATGGCGTCTGGTATGTATTTACCCATCCGCTCTTGTCACAGAGAGGATGTGACACAAGGTCTATTTTTAAGCAGAGTGCAGCTTGTTTGAATTCAGTGTATTACTTCTCCTAGACCGGTTGCCAATCCAAGGTTAAAGAACCCAGTCCGCCCAACTATTTATCTATAGCTTGGGTGGTGAGACACGTATTCATACCTTTCCAGGTGTATAAGTGCGAAGTGAAATGCAAACAGCCTTGCCCATGATTTAAACACTGGTCGCCAATTCCATTTCGTGCGACGATAACCGTCACGCTAAGCACGCTTCCTTTCCCGAGAAAATGTTAATGTTGAGGTTCGACCCAAACTCTAACCAAACGGGAATAAAAGCATTTCTATACATCTAAGATGGCATTTTTGTTCATTTCTTCTGTCCTGTCGTTGGGGCTTAAAATACGCCGACTATATCCCCAGCAGAAGAGTAAACCATCCTGCAAAGAGGTGATCCGGGTGTGACACTAAACTGCATTTGGTGGCGAGGCTCTAGTTCTGGAGACCAAGGTATTGTGGAGTACCCCTTCATTGCCATTATTTCCAAGTCCACTCTGATTCGGAGAGATAGTACCTGTTATAGTCTCATCTATGGGCTGAATAGACTTGTTGGAAAATTATTGAAATTAAATAGGAATACTTGAAACCATGCAACTGTGCCAATTATTTGTATTTGATAGGAATACTTGATATCATATAACCATGTGTAGATTTTTTTTAATCTGAAAAATTAGAAACTGCACAACATTTAATTATAAACATACAATGTACATAATTTCCTCATCTCGAAACATAAAATAACCCCAGAGGAGTTGACATGCCATTAAAATCAATCTTCGTTCAGTTCTTGCTGTCGCGACGATCCGGTCATTTTCTTGATGGACTACACGTGATGTGGATTACGACGCCATCGTCGTGGTGTAGTAGTTAGCTAGTCTCGTAGATCCACTACTACTGGATAGCGAGTTCGATCCTCGATGGATGTCCCATACTTGTGATCTTGAGTCACACCCTACCTGTGGTGAACGGGTTGGGTAAATACCTACACGAGATTAGGTTGACATCCACATGTTCGTAACTAGAAACTATTGAACTAATTCCAATCGAATGGATGACTGAGATAAGAATGTTTCTTTTTTTTTTTTAACTGGATATAGCAGCGGCTGTTTCATTTGAAAGATGTTTTCTGTTGCAAGTTTCACTTCATCTTCTTGAATTTTCAAGTCACTTATTTGCAACTCCCAATTCTGATATTTAAGCAGCGGAATTTTTATCTTCATGGGAATGATATTAATGTGCAACGTGTGAATGCATCGATAGTGCACGCATGCGCAAAGCGACATAGACGTATTCAGGAATTTCTTTCCATCGTGCCGGGCGAACTGTTTAAGGAAATCCATTAATGTTCACTGAATGATTCTGCATTAAACTCCATTCTCAGTCCCCGCGGGCTTCAACAAAAGAGAACCGAGAGAGGATTGCAATTTGCACGCTTCGTGGCACAGGATGAAATGAATGAGTAATGGTGCACTGGGCGCGTCAACAGACAGTCTCCTCCTACTCCTTTCCCCCTCCCACCTTACGTACTCCACCTGCTTTCCGCACGTTCTCCTCCTCTTTCCAGCCCTACGTTCTCCTCCTCCTCCACCTCCTCCTCTTCCTCCTACATCTCTGCACCTTTCAGTGTTCTAATAGGTTTCTTTTGCCGCCCCCTTTCTAGCTTCCTTCTCTTTCATTTTTCTTTTTTCTTTTTTTTTTTTCTTTAATGAAAAGCGAATGACAAAACACCGATACTACGTGTCACGTGACCAAGAGAAGAGTAAAAAAAGGTAGAAAATGAATTTTTTTTCAATGGCTAAGAAACAAGCAGACAACATGGATCCATGAAAAATAAAATCAAATCAGCGTTTCCACTATCGTTAATATATGAATTAACATTGAGAATCGGTATTGCGGCAAACGGTGGGTTGGAGAAGTACTGATGACCTCAAATGAGCTTTTCTTTAGATAAATATCTATATATCGATATACGCGTGTACCTCTGTGCGTCACGCCCTGTCGCCAACTCGGATTAATAATGAACCATTCCGTATTGGTTGTGAAGAAATAAAGAGAAGAAAAATGAGAGGCAGAGAGAACGAGACTAATGCTAATTTCTCGTCTATGCGATTTTCAAACCAAGTCTCGGTTTGAAAATAGCACACACACATACACACACACACACACACACACACACACACACAACACAAATATATATATATATATATATATATATATATATATATATATATATATTATACTAAAACTGAGCTAATCAACTTTTGTCTCCTAAGGGATTTTTATTGTATAGTTTAATGACACGAAAGTTATGCTAAATTATTCCTTACTTTTAGGATTGACTTATATTTGAAAACAAAATCCATTTTAATTGGGTCTAATT
The DNA here is from genome assembly GCA_023376005.1 of Doryteuthis pealeii. Lineage (NCBI taxonomy): Eukaryota > Metazoa > Mollusca > Cephalopoda > Myopsida > Loliginidae > Doryteuthis > Doryteuthis pealeii. The sequence goes on along the minus strand of CM042144.1, from coordinate 53,866,600 downwards.
AATCGTAATTTGCAATTAAGTCAAAAACTGACCAATCACTTTCTTCTCCTCTATGTATATCTTGATTACCTCCTCGTTATATATGTTTGTTTCTATGGGAGATAGACAGATAGAGAGATGGGGGAATTTGAAATGTATTTGTGTGTTAAATTTATTAAGCAACAACCTGTAGCTTAAATTAGGTCAAACATTCCATTTCTTAGAAATTTAACAAAATGATTTTGATGTTTTGTCTGGCTGTATTTATTTTTTTCTTAATTCGCTTTGCAAACTCACTTTTCCTTAATCTCAATCATCTACTCAGAGCTCAATGGGTAACCCAACAGGTCAAGTTTTGTCTATATATATATATATATATTATATATATATATATATATATAAAGGTGTTTCATAAAAGTATCGAGATTGAAGCTGTATTTACCAAGATAGAAATGAACAATGAATGGAACGTTAATTTTTTTCAGAATACAAGGTGTGTCAAAAAGTACAAAAAATCTCGATACTTTTTTTACACACCTTATATATATATATATATATATATATATATATATATATATATATATATATTGTAACGTAGCGGGATTTGTTACATACGGGCATCAAATCGATATATGTAACGTAGTGGGTTGTTCGTAGTCACGGTACCAATTCGGAATACGTAACGTTGCGCCTTTTTCTTTCACGGCACTAATTCGTATATATTATGTGGCCGTCGTCTTTTTCATAAGGTATAGACTTCTTGGGTTTGTTTACAACTTCGCAGAATCTAGTAGTTCTTTGGTCAGTCAGCGGAGGATCAACTTACACAGGCCGCGTGCTTTTCGTTACAGCCAATTTGACTTGTTAACAAGTATATATCTCCAGTCAAGTATCTGTTCCCGTTTGTTTGTTTAATGGCTTTCATTCATGAATTCCATTACGATTTCTTTGGCGTGTAGTAAATAAAGATGTGGACAGTATTTCTTGCTTTTCATGAATTTATTTTCTTAATGAAAGTTATTAAGAGAGAGAGATAGTCGGCTTCCTTAAATATGTTTTTAATGATGCTCTTAACTTCGTTCCAATTATCAGGCTTCACACTTAAGATATGTTTTCAACTTCGTCCAGTGTAAAATATTAAATCTCAAGTTTTACACATCAGCGACACCAGGACCCCGTCTACTGTCAAGCCAACTCCACGGCCACAGACTCAACTGGTCTTCCTCCCTCGGTCTCCAGGGCTCTACTACTCACAAAATCTAAGATTCCCTCATTATATAGAAATCGAAGTCGATTTTTCTAGAATCTTCTGGAACCTTTCGAACGTTCTAATCGTTCTACCAAACTACACGTGTCACTTAAGAGGTCGATGGGTCAACCATCCTTTCTTCTAACAAACCGATTAAACTAAATTTTACTAGCATAATCCCAGACTTAATGGCTCCGAATAGACTCAAAGGTGCTAATTAGTTTTACATTGCTTGCCCACTTCCGTAAGGTCTGAGAATCATGCTACATCCTATTAAGTTTTCTCCGTGTCTGGCACAAGGCCACAAATATGGTGTTCCTAGGTCCATTATGCTACAATATATTACTTTCGTTTTTTCTTGTCAATGTTAATCAGCTTACAGAATTTAAACTGTTACTAGTTGTCATATTCATTGCAAAAGATAAGACAAACATCACCCATAAATATCTACACCATTGACATTTTTTAATAAAAAGTCAATTTTCTTTTAAACCAACGATACCAATTTCTACTCGAACATTATACAATTAAAAAGTTGATATCTTATATTTTATCTATTTGTTTTTGAAAAAATAATTTTTATACGTGAACTAATGGGTAGCATAATGGCCGACACAATGCTCTTGTTGTCAATGTCACTAAAATATCGTACGCACAAATTAACAATTTTACGCTTTGTAATCATGTCCCATTTCCATTCTGATTGGTTTATAATCGCTGGCCTTCTGAACACGCTAATGTTCATACTACTTGATTTTAACTTTGCCGAATTATTTGAAGATTTCTAATCATCACAATATTCTTTTGTGGTGTAAGTAGTCAAGTTTTGCAATATTTGATAAGGTGTTTAATGATAGCAATAATATTTCCATTTTCTGGACTTTCTCTACGCTGTTGATTTTCGTAATTTCTCACAACCCCTCGTCAGTAGAAAAACTCTAATCTGAAAGCGTCATCGAAATGTCTCCGGTTCTTGAGAATGAAAGACATAAAATTCTCTGGAACTTTGAGATAAAGACGGATCGCCTTATCCCACTCAGAAGACCAGATCTAGTACTGATTAACAAGAAAGACAGAACTTATCAACTGGTAGATTTTACAGTTCCAGCAAATCACAGAGTGATGATGAAAAAAACGGATACCTAGAACTTACTAGAAAAATGAAAAAAACTGTGAAATATGAGGTTGAAAGTCATATCAATTGTAGTTGATGCACTTGGAACAGTCCCCAAAAGCTTAGAAAACAGACTAGAGGAACTGGAAATCAGTGGAAGAATTAAGACTATCCAGATAACGGCATTGTTGAAACCGGTTAGAATACTCCGAAGAGTCCTGGAGACCTGAGGAGACTTGTTGTCACTCAGACTCCAGTGAAAGACAACCAGCTCACGCTGGCGTGAAGAACTCACAAGGAGTGAAATCTAACAATAAATAAATAAAGTACTATTCTTAATGATGGTTTGCTTTCTCTGTTTAATTCCAAGGCCATCCTTATAAAAGAACAGAAGTGGTACAATTTAAATCATAGCTGGGGAGATGAGGAGGTTCATACCTTTCCCAAAAGTATTAGTCTGAAAGTGGACGTATTGGCGCGATCAGAGTTCGAACTAGCTTACTACGATGTCGCAATCCTGCACGTTAGCCACTACTGTCCCCCTTAATGAATAGAGGTGGAAATAGTTTTATAAACTCAATTGTTTTGCTAAACTTGTCATTTTAATCATAAATTTCAAGCACATTAAAATAATAATTTTTACAAATGCCTTTTTTATTAAAAAGTCATTATTGTTTTACTTTTCAGTCGGTTATCCTCTTGGGGGATTCATGTACTCGTACCTTGGAAAATTTGCTCCATTCCTATTTATATTTATTCTAACACTTGTGGATATAAGTAAGTATCCTTTGTTTTTATTGGCTATCGTTTTTTAGTTTTTTCTCGACTTTTTAACTTGTCTTTCGAAATTGACACCATTTTTAAAAATATCTGACATCTAATACTCAATGATCATAGAATATTTTATCTACTAATTTTGATAATATATCGAGTAAATACACTGATCAACATACAATTTGTCAATGGCAAATGAATGCAAATATTTTAAGCGGCTCTGCTTATATATAGGGCCGATTTAGCTCAGTCGATAGAGCGCCGCCTTGGTTCCTGTGTCGATACCGGCCCTCACCAATTTAGCATATGAGTAGCACGGGGATTTGTGCGGTAAAGTAAGGAGCTGATGGTAGGTGTGGCGCTCCACCTCAGACGCAAACAATCTCCTTGGTCTAGCGTTAGTGAAAAGGGGATAGACTCCCTCGCTGTTTGGCTGATACCGACTTTAGCCACCCCGACGACTTTACTTTATATATATATATATATATATATGGTCTAAATTCGGTATCAGCGAGGGAGTATCCCATTTTCATTAGCGCTAGACCAAGGAGATTGTTTTGGCGTCTGAGGCGGAGTTCCACACCTACCATCAGCTCCTCACTTTACCGCACAGATCCCTGTATTAATCATTCGTTGAGTTGGATATATAAAATGGTAAATGTAAAACCTACATAAACAAAAAAATTTATACCGAAGATTCGTTTCTCAAACCAGATTATTTGATATTAGTTTTCTTCCTTAAAGGTCATAAACCTCCTGATGCCTCTTAAGCGTACAAAAATAATACTTCTAACGATTTTTTTCCTCACAATTTTTGCAAATATTTAGAGACTGTAAAATGATAAATTTTAAATAATTTCTATTTATATTTTGGACCATATGACCTTAAGGCACCCCTTTTTGATCTCGACTAAGAAAGACAGGATTTTCATTTACACCGTCGATTTTTAGATTTTTTATTTAAATTATAAAACTAACCCTTAACCCTAACCCTAACCCAAACCCCTAACAAACAAACATGTCCTCTTAATCGAGATCAAAAAGGGGTGCCTTAAGGTCATATGGTCCTATATTTTTACAAACTATTTAATTTGATTTAAAACGTTCTCATTGAACTTTTTTTTAATATTTCAAAGTTTTGCAGATGTTTTTCCTACGTTCGACTGCCGAGGAAATCGTAAGTTATTCTACAATTTTATGCAAATTACATTTGGTCGTTATTGTTGTTTTTTTTTTTTTTTTTTGGGGGGGGGGGGCTTGGGGGTCTGATTTTTTCCTATAATAATCAAATTCGTTTCTCTGAATGTTTGAGATGAGGCTTGAAGAAACTTAATTAATTAGCACAACTCCTACCCACCAGCTATGGTTAGCGGAATGAGAACAGGATACCCCCGTGGAATGAATAAAGGGTTAGGTTCAAAGTTCCGTGATGCCTCCCGAATACGACAAGAAAATTCCCGAGTTCGAAAAGAAGGTTCCCGAGTCCGAGAAGGTTCCCGAGTCCGACAAGAAATACCTGAAGAAGGCCGGAGGGTATATCGGCCGAAACGTTGTTCAAATAACGATGAAGATGGGGACAATAGTCCGAACAACGCTAATAATACTAATCAAATTCGGTTCATTTTTTAAAAAATGATTCATTTATTCAATAGCTCAGTTTAGCTCAGTCGGTAGAGTGTCAGGCTAGGGATATCAAGGTTCCTGGTCCGATACCGACCCTCGTCAACTCAGTGCATGAGTAGCACAGTCTTCTGTGCGGTAAAGTGAGGAGCTGGTGGTAGGCGTGGCCCTCGCCTCAGACGCGAAAAAAACGGTCTTCTTGGTCTAACGCTAGTGAAAAGGGGATAGACTCCCTCGCTGTATGGCTGATACCGACTTTAAGCCACCCTGATGACTTTATTCAATACCCCCCCCCCCGAAAAAAAAATTGATTTTATATCTTTTTCTTTTAATGGCGGTAAATTTGCAATGGTAAACGATGAATTTGTAAAGTGACTTTTATGACTCACATATTTGGATAATCTTCCTGTTTCTTTATAAATTATTTACCAGGGAGTCTCCGTGGCTTTGGTTTGGTTTGTTTGTTTTTACGGCATATCAACCTCAGTGGGTCATTTAATGCCGATAAAGTTTTTAAATAAAGCAATCATTAAATGGATAATCAATTTTGTTTATAAACTCATGTTTTTCTATTTAACACATAGATGGGACCCTAACAGGTAATACCACTCCGGGTCAGAGTGGACCAGGGAGCAATGGTGATGAAGGGGTGCTACACATTCCCCAAACCTCCAAAATTGGAACCTCACCATCAGATAGAGTTTAACGTCGTTCCCAGGACATGTAGACCCTCAGCCACAGCCTTCTAGCATCCATATGATAAAAAGGGTTGGGGCTTGCCATAAGGGCCATAGGGTAGGGGCAATCATATAGGTGCTAGGGCTTGACGTGACCAGCCGATTGATCGGAGGGGACCTCTCCGACTGCCCGTCTAGCCTAAGTAAGGGCCAAAGTGGAGTATTGCAAGTCATGGACTGCTCAACCACCTGGGTTCTATCCTTAAGCATCACGGGTCGCCACCACGGCCATCAGGTGGTCCCATTAGGGGGGGGGAGTCTTACCCCTCTGCAGAGGTGCAATCGGTGCATTCTAACGCCCCAGTCGACAGATCGGAATCTCCGTGACGTCGGAGCTAACGTACTGGACTGCGATATCGAAGTAAACGAGTTCGAACTCCAGTCGCGCTATCAAGTTCACTTTCGGACAAATATCATTGAGAAAGCATGATCCTCCCTCAGCTATGGGTTAAGTAGTGCCAATAGTGTTCTACAAGGGTGGCTCTGCATTAAATAAACCACGATGGTTAATATACCATTAAACAAAGAAACAAAACAAGACAAAATACGTACAACGTTTAGCTGATAATGTGATCTCACTAACGGTGAATTAACAGGAAAATTATTTGGTTAGTTAGTTTCCGGTGGTTGCCAAAAAAAAAGGATGGATTGTCACTATACACTAAGAAAATCTCCCAACATCCCCCAATTTCTACTGACTGGGGCTCACAGAATGTATGTACATATTTTTATACATTTTATCATTGGTTTTTTGTTTTGTTTGTTTTTGTTTTGTTTGTTTCTTTGTAATTTGAAAAATAAAATTGTATTTCATTCTTCGGACATCTTAATGTCATTTTTCCCTCTGTTATCTACTTGACAGCCACACATGACAAACCCACAATCCAACACACAAATAGAAACTTAAAAAGTGAATGCTACTTCGATCTTCCTTTTCCCAATGTTTTTACTTTGAAGTAAACACCCATCGTTTTGGTCTTTGAAGATAATGTAACGAAAGATGTTCTTCAAGACAATTCAGTGGCAATAATTCGTCCTGGAAGCTTTTCTTTTAATGCACCAGAATTGAAATAGTCGAATGATTACGTTTTCTTCTTGGGGTCTGTTTTTCTTTTTATTCCAATGATTACATTTTTTTCATTTGTTTTTTTATTTTATTTGTTTTGTTTTATTTTTCTTTCTTTTTCTTTCTTTTTCTTTTTGCACGCGCGTTCTTTAATCCAATATTATTTCTTCCGCCATTTTCGTTGTCGGTCGTCAAGTTTTGTTTTCACTTTTTCTCGTCGTCTTTGTTGGATTGTGTTGGATTATATGCCCTTGCCTGCAGGATGAACATTTTCGACGATAACCGGGAAGGTGGAGTGGGGGGACACAATTAGTTGCCATAACGATAATCATCCGGCCATCGAAGGAAGAAGACGCGTGCAGTAAGATATCAATTTCAATTGTCCATTGGGTGCCTTCCACACGCCTACACTGCGAGGACCTAGGCCTATGTATCGTTGTTACATACACAATGTGATTTTCTTTGGCACAATATACAAGTCAAACGCATAACGCAATATTCTATCCATGAGAAACAATGCTCAAACTTTAACAAAATAGAGATGCTTTTTTATCTTGTACATATTATTATTCTTTTATATATATATATATATATATATATATATATATATATATATATATATATATAAGAGAGAGAGAGAGAGAGAGAGAGAGAGAGGGATAAAATGATATGAAAAAACACAGATGTTGTTTGAATTTATTTTTACAACTTTGCATACATATATATATATATATATATATATATATATATATATATATATATAATCACGCCTAATTCATTTAGTTATAATTAATTAATTAACCAAATTAGGTATGACTTTAATTAAGCACATAATCTCCCACAAATTGTCGGCCTTCGCCATTTTCAAACGCACTGTTTGACTACTTCATACTGTCGTGCCATAAGTCACCAAAAAAGTGCGATATACATACCAGTTTAAAATGAACGAGAAATTCTGTGGAAGCCAGCTAGTGTAGCGGTTAGAATGTCCGCCTGTCAGCCTGACAGGTAGGGTTCGAATCACGCACAAAGCATTGCCCTGTCTATAGCTCTGCTGATGGGGCCTAATGGGTTGAAATGTATATATATATATATATATATATATATGGGTTGAAAATATATATATACATACATACTAGGAAGAATATGCGCCTTCCTGGTGTAAGTATTTAAGTTTTAATGGAATGAGATATAATAAATTATAAAGACTAACGAAATAAGAACGCATATATAAGGATTACAATTATTTTAATTGGTTGCTATATAAAATCATTCATAGGATTGATTCTAATACGTTAGAGAATAAAAATAATAAGATATATTGTCTGTTTTCTTAGTCTTTATATATGCGAGGGTAATCCCAAAAGTAAGGTCTCCAAAGCGCTAGGGACACAGGAAAACTGTTCGTGAGGCTATTGGCAACACTGTTGTGTTTGTTGTGCATGCGCCGCCTACGTTTGTCCCTATGCTCGCCTCGTTTGCATGCTCAGTTTTAGCTTGGTAGTCGTTTCTGATGGAGCTCCCGACTGATGCTACCACCAAGTGTGAAAGACATTGAGCTGATTGAAATTCATCGCCAATAAACAAAAGTTAATGGTGAGTCGTGCATGGATATCAAAAACGTTCGAGCTGGTATGACACGGGCATATAAAAACTGCCACAGCGCTTACAAAAGTGCATTGACCGAAATGGCGATTATGTAGAAAAATCGATACATGTTCAAACTTTAAAATGATATAAACACCATTGACAATAAACGTTTCTGGGATTTCTAAATATTTGGGAGACCATACCTTTGGCATTACCTTCGTATATATATATATAATGCAAACGACGTTGTAGTTTTAGAATAGTCGTAATTTACAGGGCTTAATGTGTCATCTTATTGTTAATCACAGAGCAAAAAAATATATTAGGAAAAATAACGAAGATTTAGAATTAAAGCATAATAGACTATTTCAGGAGACCTAGATGAATTGTTATTCCTCCGATCACCATCCATCATCAGATGCAGAATGAGAAATATATCTTTTTGTCTCCATAATCTCTTCCTCTTTGTGTGTGTGTGTGTGTATGTGTGTGTGTGTGTGTGTGTGTGTGTGTGTGTGTGGTGTGTGTGTGTGTGTGTGTGTGTGTTTTGGAGGGTTCATTTGTAGTTTTTGCTTCATGGCGTGATCTTTTGTTTTTTTTTTTTTTTTTGGGGGGGTTGTTGTTTTTGTTTTTTCAATTTTTTCTTAGTAATTTTAATGTCAAGTCTTCCCCTTTGACTCTTCATATTTTTTTGTGTTTTGCATTTTAACATTTCTTCTTCTTTTCTCGTGTGTTTTTATTTTTCAATGGGGGGGGGGATAACATTCTAGCGTCTCTTTAGTCTACTGGATCATTTTAATGTTTTTAATATTTTACTTTGTTTTCTTTAGTTTCATTCATCTCTCTCTCTCTCTCTCTCTCTCTCTCTCTCTCTCTCTCTCTCTCTCTCTCTCTCTCTCTCTCTCTCTCTCTGCAACACTCCACTTAAACTAGACGGGCGGTCGAAGAGGTCCCCACAGATCAATCGGCTGGTCACGTCAAGTCCTAGCACCTATATGATTGTCTCAATCCTACTGCCTTTATGACAAGCTTTATCCCTTTTTATCATATATGTGCTAGAAGGCGGTGGCTGGGGTATGACGTCCTGTGTCCTGGGCATGACGTCGAATTCTAACTGATGGTGAGGTTCCAGTTTTGGAAATTTGGAGAATGTGGAGTACCCCTTCATCACCATTGCTCCCTGGTCCACTCTGACCCGGATTGGTAATACCTATTAGCATCCCATCTATGGATTAAATATAAAAAATGTGTTTATAAAAAATTGAGTATCCATTTAAGAAAGGATTTATTTCAAAAGTTAGTCGGCATTAAATAACCCACAGAGGTAAACAAAATCTCTCTCTCTCTCTCTCTCTCTCTCTCTCTCTCTCTCTCTCTCTCTCTCTCTCTCTCTCTCTCTCTCTCTCTCTCTCTCTTCGTTTTCTTTGACTTAGTCGTTCTCTTCCTCAATTTGAGCTTTTTTATTTCCTTTTTCTTCATATTTGTTCATCAACTTATCGATGTCTCTCTAGTTAAGAAAAAACTTTTTTTCTCCTTTCAGTTGCAAGTTCCTCAGGAAAGTATGTGGGAATTAATACGAGATCCCTATATCTTAATAACATGTGGTGAGGAAACATTTAGAAATTTATCATTTTTGTGTGTTTTTGTTTTTGTTGCATTTCTAAACTTGGAGTTGAACGATAATTTCCACATACCAAATAAATGATTGATTTACTTGTGGATATTGTTTCATACACATTCACTAATTTCCTGCGACAATCGGTATTTTCCAATTTGTAGAACAATTTCACTTTGAAAAATTATTACCTGTATGCAAAAGTTTCCGATTTTTGGGGGTTTTTTGTTTTTGTTTTTTTTTTGTTTTCCCTTACTTTGGCAAGAATTTATTTTACGGGTGGAATTTTGATTACTGAATCATTAAATGTTATGGCATGCAAGGCGCTCCACCACGGACGCAAAAATAATCTCCCTGGTCTAGCGCTAGTGAAAAGGAGATAGACTCCCACGCTGTACGGCTGATGCAAGAATGCTGTGTGTTGTCTTGGAGAAAACTCCTGGAAGCAGTACCCCACGAAGCAGCTGTACGGCCACTTGCCTCCTATCACCCAAACCAAGTAAGACGAACCAGACATTTGGACACTGTAGGTGAAGCAAGTCAAAGTCATAAGTAACGTTCCTCTGTGGACACCTACACGTGAAAACACCAGCAGGGGCCGACTAATTTTTGCTTATAAAACGTGGTAATTGGATTATATATATATATATATATATATATATATATATATATATAACAAATTTATATATATATATATATATATATATATATATATTATATATATTATATATATATATATATATATATATATATATATATATATATATATATATATATATATATATATATATATATATATATATATATATATATATATATATATATATATATATAATATATATATATATATATATATATATATATATATATATATATATATATATATATATATATATATATATATATATATATATATATATATATATATATATATATATATATATATATATATATATATATATATATATATATATATATATATATTATATGGTGTAATGGTTAAAGTCATGGGAAATGGACTCGTCGCCCCGAGTTCAAATCATGGACGTGGTAATTGCATTTCACTTGGTGCTAATACCTATGGGAAAGGTATGAATTCTGCTCTCCCTCCAGCTATGGATAAATAGTAGAGCAGACTGGGCTCTTTAACCTTGGTTGGACAACCGGTCTAGGAGAAGGAAAACTCTGAATTCAAACCTGTTGAACTCCGCTTAATAAATTGACCTTGTGTCACATCCTGTCCGTGCAGTGGGGCTGGTATATATATATATATATATATATATATATATATATATGTAAAAATGAAACTGGATGTGAATCCGACGGTATGTTGAAAAAATTCTATCCATTCTATACTTTATTTTTTCAACACACACACACACACACACACACACACACACACACACATATATATAATAGTATTTGATAATTTGCTTAAAGCATTGTTAAGTAAAGTGTATTATTATTTATATTTTAAAGGCAATTACAATGCGTATAAGATAGTGTCCAATGTCTAAAAAACATATGGGTCCATATCAAATCATCAGGGCCATGTCACCCACCCCCCTTCAATTTTTCTGAAATTTTGTACAGGTGTAGACAAGATTAAAATTAGAATGGGTGGGTGATAATTTTATTTTTTTCCTGATGATTTCACATGGAATTGCCCATATATATATGATTACGTTGTGCTGATTGCACGGATTTACATGACTCCATCTCGCCACCCGTCCCTATCGGTCACAGCCCCTGGTAAGTCCTGTGTCCGTCATCCAGTATCTGCACAGATCTGATTAATGTAAGTCTTTACTGGTCGGCCCATGATGGTGTTTATCTATATATTAATACTCATGTTACTTAATTGTGCGACCGTAGTCATCTTGCAATACCCTCAGGTAAAAAATGAGGCCGTCTAAATCGTCCAAGATGAAATGCAAAAATGTATATCCTGATTTTCTAGAGTTGTTAATCCGCCGAATTCTTATTTCTTATCGTTACCTCAGCTAAAGGACATTCTACATAGAAAAAAAAGAAGAAAGTATGGGAAAGATAGAGAGGGGGTGAGCGGGCGAAAGCGACAACGCTAATCTGTTTCAATGGAACATAATGAAAAGAAGGAAACAAAGATGGAAAAAAAAAAAGAGTGAGAGAGAGTTAAATCAAGATTATTATACTTTTTACATATTGAACTACTTAGCAATAGCTCTTAAGTAAACATATCAAACGTTGTACTAATTGAATTATCAACTGTGGTATTGTTACATATTATGTGGTGTCATGGGTTGTTGAGAAGACCCTGTAGTTAGTTTGAGTTGAGTTGAAAGCTTAGGCGGGTCGATTTTCATTAAATGACCCCAACTGACCCCCCTAGAGAGGCGCGAATCTTGCGTGCCGTGAGAAAAACGTAACTAGTTAGATTTAGTTTTCAACCTGACGTTGAACAGAGAGGATGCTTATCTCACTGCTGGGGTTGTTGAGTCACTGCGCGGGGAATAAGAATGGGTTAAATAAATCTTGATCAAGGAAAAAAGTCATGTGAGTTAATCAATTGCATGACTAAAAAGTTAGCCCTTAGAAGAAGCCCATAGAAGAGGAAACATGGCGACTAGACGTAGCAAGAAGAAATGAAGAACAAGTAAGTCTCAACTCAAATCTCTGTCTCCCTATATATCACCCGAGTCTCCTCTCCCGACGATATTCAATGGGATATATAACAGTATATCCACAGGTCCTGCCAGTTTCTTAATATTACAAGTTCCTTTAATTATTCAACAACTGAATAATTCTGTTTGATTTGTTTTTTTGTTTTGTTTTTTTCAAAGGGTCTATAATGTTTACCACAATGGCGATGTCAAGCCTTGAACCAACGATACCATTATGGATAATGCAAACAATGAAAGTCGAAAAATGGCAAGTTGGTAAGTCAAGATTTTTTCCATTCTAAAAGAAAATAAGCCGATGATTTAAATGAGTGAACAAAAATGTATCGAACATTGTTAACATCAATTGATACTTTTTAAACAAGTGGGATGTTATACTCAATCTCCGCAAATTCATCTGTCGAAACCTTGATCTGAACATTTTCTTTGTGAATGTGTGTGTGCGCGCATGCGCAATATAACTCCCGGTCACTTAATTTTTAGCTGCAGGCACGTCTAAACTATTCAGTATGAGAGCCATATATTTTACAGATGATTTCATGACAAAATCAATTTCCATAGGAAATTGAAACAAAACACCCTTTTATAGTATGGTGGGTTGTAATAGGTATATATATATATATATATATATATATATTGGTAATTACAACAAACACATAAGGTCACATATATTAAGACAGAAAAACAAATAACTCATAAATTCAACAAGTAATATGTGTATTAAAACAAATAGATTACATTAGTCAAAATACTGATCAAAGTCCTACAGAATATGCTTTTTTAAAAGTTCATGTATTTAGGGGAAGAAAGTGTTGAGTTCCCTCCAATAGAGAAAGAAAGAGTAATGTTCTATATATCAGTAGTGAAGTAACTTGTATAGAGAAAAAGATATAGCTTGTAATACCTTTAGCGGTAGGCAAATGTTTCAGAGTTGAGCGACAAGGAATATCCAGGCATAAGTTTATTTTCTAAAATGTTCTTCGAAAACCTTCGCTTTTATAGGATTTCCTAGGCTCGAAATCGGTCTTCTTGAAAAAACTTCTCTTTTAGGCGCGAACGCTTCTGACTGATTGAAAATTATCATTTTTAATATTCCTATTTTTTCTTTTTACCTGCGCTGATCCTATGCGAAGATTGCTTATTTTCGTCATTTTATTTCTGTTTTCAAAGCGTTAACTTCCGGCTCACCACAATAGTTTTAACCTTTTTGCTGTGTCGATCCTTTAGTTACACAAAACGAAAATAATTTCTAGATACAATTGTTGAAGAACGATAGCTGGTTGAATTTATGTTGTATACTGGATCATACAATATTCAGTATACTAGTACATTGAAACTACATGTGCGCCAGATTGATAGTAACTCTCAACAGAGTGCTAAAACCTCAAGGTAGAAGGTTTGCGTAATGGTTCCGTAATCTTTGCAGTCTCAGTTTATTTGTCTCATACCCCACCTGTATGGACTGGGCACAAGGCTCCATTTTAACGTGGACCCACCCACAAGCCGAAGCTAATGAGTGGGAGAGAACAAAAATTGCGTCGATCCCTTCGGCATTCCCCCTCAAGGGGGCGCCTCAGGCGCCGGGCAATAAACCCAGCCCCGCCCCCAAGGGGGGCAAGTATTGCCTGGGGGAGATAGCCCCCTGGGATCGACGCTGTTAATTTCATTACTTCACCACTCCAGAGGCCGAAGCGCTCTGAAGCAGTTTCAGGATATTTGCCTCATACCCCACTTGTATGGGCTGGGCACAAGGCCTCGTTTTAATGTGAGCCCACCCACAAGCCGAAGCTCATGGGTGGGAAAGAACAAAAATTGCGTCGATCCCCTCGGCATTCCCCCTCAAGGGGGCGCCTCAGGCGCTGGGCAATAAACCCAGCCCTGCCCCTTTAAGTCAAGGGGACAGGTATTGCCTGGGGGGTAGCCCCCTGGGATCGATGCTGTTATTTTCATTACCTCACCACTCCAGAGGCCGAAGCGCTCTGAAGCAGTTTCAGTAATCACCTCGATGCTATCAGACACTCAGACAGCCGTGTATAGATAGTCCTGGACTAGCGCATTCACTCTCTACGCAAGGTACGCCAGGCTAGTCCACAACAATTTTTCGTACGAAATAAATGTAAGAACAATTCACGACAAAGTGATAACAAGAATATTTTATTGCCTTAGTAAACTTAATAGAAGAGAACACAGACATGACAGGATATACAAAGAAGAGATCACATATAGTTGTTAATTTTAAAATAGTCTTATAGTCTATAGTCTTGAAGCTGCTGACAAAAGAGGAAAGTATAAACACTTACATGTTGAGCATGTTCTCGTGTGCTAAACGACACGATACAACTGGGGGCGCGAATCCCTCTTTGTCCGGTAGACAGGAGACGCAATTTGTGCGTGTTACCTCTGTAAAGGCTGGAGGGTCTAAAATAATTTGACTTTGGCGCTTACACTTTTATATTGCTGCTCACGACGCCACCTAGCACCTACTGGTAGACACTAGAGGTAATTACCTATCGTGTCCCCTATTAGTCTAGAAATGTAACCCAACACAATGTTCAAAATTTTAACTTCAAATCCCAGCGTTGGCTCCTTCGAAACTATTAAATTGGGTGGATGAAAATTCAATAATACATAAACATCTGTCGGTCGACATTTATCAATATTGTTGGCATCCTTCCGTCAACGAGAAACGATGGAGTAGTATCCTTTTTCAACTACGTAGCCTAGGCGGGTTCATATGGAGGATGAGCTGTTGTCCAAGCAGCAAATCCCCCCTCTTCACACTGCTGTTGTGATCAAAAGGAAAGATAAGGAACCAATGCAGTTTGGCAGCGGTAGTGTCGCAGGAGTTGCTGGGTATCACTGGATTTCAGCGTCACATCACCTTAGGGACTCCGGCTCCTGATTTGTTTTCGGGATTTACTCCCCTATCCTTTCCTTGGTATTGGACAGAGCCGCTAGTCAACGGAGGTTTTGTGTTGGACTTTTCCTTGACTTAGATGGGTTGCCGACCAAGGCTAAGGAGCCTCTTCTAACCCACTTGGGGATTTATGTAACAAAGGTACACCGACAGGAGTAGGGTTGGGGTACTTACTACTCACGTTTATCGATATTAAAGATTCAAAATGGCTATTGCGTAACTGCTACAGCGCATGCGTAACCTCTTATTTCTGGTTGATAACATTTTGATCAGGGCTTCTCAAAGTCGTTTATATAGACTTCTGGGGATGAATAAAATTTTGACAGATTCAATAAAAGCATAGGGGTCTGCCGAGCGGCGGGGGTGAATTTGTGGGGGATTCACATAGACTGAAACCAAATAAAATAAAACCTATAAAAATAAATAAAATAAAAAATAAATAAAACTCCCAGAAGACACTAGTCAGGAAGAGCTAAGAAAAGCATGCGCAGTCAAGGTTCGCGCTTCCTGGTGCCAAATAAAAAGGTTCTTTCTTTTTAGACCGAGACGTCATAGGGCTCACATCTGTTGCTGGTTCGCGAAGAATTGTTCTCCTTCCAAAGATAGTTGTGATCGAGGAAATAAAAGTCAACCTTGAAAGTATCCAGGCCCTTCTGTCTTTCTTTAGCCTGTAGTGAATTGAGTTTATTTCAACGTACAACCAGCCAGAGATTAATTCCACGATTTGGGGTTAAAACAAATAAACGGGAGTACGCAAGACTGAAGAACCGACCGACTACTACTACTATCTCTTAGCTATCCACCTTACCTTGATCCCCAAAATTTAATTTTTGCATTATAAATCATTTTATAACGGAAACAAAAATCGCTGGGATGAGATAGATTAGTTGCCAGATATCGTACAACTAGCAGAATGTCTAATTGGGTGTGATGGCCACAAGTGATGTGTTGTACATATAAAACCCGATCAAATGAACAAACGATCTGGCTCTAAGACAAAAGATCTGGATCTTTCGGTGTCGTTAACGTCGCATATATTTTCACGAAAGAAAACACTGTGGTTTAGCTTTGTACACTACCTTCTAAGCGAACAGAGAAGCACTTTGAACATAGAACGGCGTGTTATCGTATGCCATGCAACACGAGGTTGCTGGGGTGCAAATCCCCTCCACGCCTATCCGTGGACGGGAACGCAAATTGATGCGTGTTATTTCTCTCGGGGCTGCTGGTTAAAGAGGGTTGTGACTTTGCCGCTTCTCCCTTTATAATGCTGCTCGCTACACCACATAGCGCCTAATGGCAGACACGGGAGGTAATTACCTTTCATGTGCCCTAGCGTCGAATGGGAGAATTGTGACAAGTAAGGAATGTAATCCCTACACCATTAAAAACAATAAAAGAATTAAAGGTAAGTTGCATGATTTCTCAGTTTTTATTTCGATCTATTCATAGAACAGACACATTTATGGCTTGAGTACTTCTTATGCCATTCTCTACCATAATCTAAACTTTCTTTTTCTTATCTATT